>FR990125.1:1803311-2428311 GCA_905404295.2 Ochlodes sylvanus | reverse complement strand
TTTACGGTTTCATTCTAACTGGCAACTCGTCGATGACGCGATTAATGTTGCAGATTGGCGTTGTCCGTGTGATCAATTGTTTCCTTAAAATACGTACGGTTTTGTCTCGTAAATAAACTATTAACACTATTTTATTGGCTTACATGAACTGGGTACTCGGAGCCCACTCACTCCTTAATCTAAAACTAAGTTTTTGATATTAGTGTTACAAAATTTAGTATTACTAAGTAAGTACGGTTAAGAAAACCATTAAGAAGTCAATGTTATATAGCTGTTACATCATTTTATGTTGTGCTTTGCCAATAAAATTTGCCACCATGGTGGACATTTATTTCAATTTTTTAGGAACGAGAATAATAAAATCATGTTTCTTATGTATCAAGATAATCTGCATCTACACTGGAACTATTTATAGTCTATCATGTTCCGATAAAGACATTGAATTGTCGTTGAGATACGCGAATTGAATGCTCGTAGCAAACAGGTTTACCGCAAGAATTCCAATTCCAACTAAGTGCATTAAATATGCACAGGACTGATTTCCGTCGATAGCGAGCTTTATGGTTATGTGTCGTGATTCATTGGAATAACTTAACAGTTAATGATTAATACCACCTGATCATGATACATCTGTTGACACTTCCTCATCTGTTTGTGGCGTAGGCCTCCGGTAACACTACAATATTGTTTTGCGTTCGAGGCTAAGACCCATGTTTGTTTATAGATGTATATAGTTGTCGGAATCGCCTTCAATCAATAATATAATCTCATCGGGTCTAGGTTGGCACGTGTCTCTTGCGAAAGTCAGTATTAATGGGTACTGAACTGAAAATCGAAATGGATATATAGTTTTTTTAATCTCTAGGGTAAATGTACCAGTTTTCTGAGTTTCATGGAATCTGGTTTTGTTAATACTAGCGCTTAGCATACAAAATGTCTTCTAAATACTAAGAAACTTGCTTAAAACTAAAAAACAGTGTCAAGAAAGGCAAAAGAGGCATGATGAAATTAGACTAAATCTATAGGTTCCTACTGTAAGGTGAACGCAGGTTGAACAATCCCGTTGGTAAGAAATTCGAATAATTAAGGAAATAGTTTACCTGTCTGTTTGTAGTAGAGTTCATTATATACGGGGCACGAAATCGATGATATCTGACGAGAAACTCACGAGCACGAACCAGCAGCTGGTGAATTAGAAAATAAAGGGACGAAAGGCGAGATGAATAAGTCACGCGTGATCACGTCGCCTAGTTTACGTTGGTACTCATTTCTTTTAGAAGTTTATGAGCTGTTTGTAAATGAAATGTTTTTGTATTCGAATTTGGGCTCTATTAACACTTCACTAAAGTAAAACTACGCCATCTCTTCATCAAATCTCTACCGTGAGCGGTCTTGAAAGTAGCAGCGGCAAGAAACTGCCAATATTAAACTCCCTGTATCACATATACTCGTACATAAAAACTATCTTGAACTATCACAGAGGAAATAGTTAAGGATATTATCAATATAATGCTATCTTTATTTTCAAAACTTACGCTCGCATCAAGACCAAAAGCAGGAAATTCCATACTTGGGAATGTTCCAAGCAAGATTTTTGGCATCTAGTAAGAATTTGTTAACTTCATCGTAGGTAACAGTTTTCTTTGATGGCTCATAGTTAAGCAACTCACATTTTTTATTCACGTTTTACGATTTTCACTTAAGTGGATTTTAGCCGTTATAATAGTTTTAATGTAAAATAAATCAAACAGACATAATATTATGGTCCTATTTGTGATGATAAGTGGTCTCCATGGCATAAGGAACTCTGCACAGTCACGGGTGTTGCAGATACATTGCTTGCCTTAAATGATAATAAGTAGTAAAAACAGAGATGTTTAAATGCACGGGCCACGTTCTGTGTAAAGAGTATTGTAATTTCTTTATTTATACAAGTACATGTTTTGAGACAAAGCGATAAGTGAGCATTATCACCGTCACTGTCATCATCACATCGCTTTTATCTCGTTGTCGTTGTCTCGGCATCTTATGCCTCCCTAGTACTTTATATGCGTTTTACAATTACATAACTTCTTCATGTTCATAATATATACATCCATAGTTCGTGACTATTTCTTTCTTGTCCTTGAACCTAGAAAATTTTAATTTTATGATAATACTTCTTAGTATTTTAATGTTTTTATGAGTGAATTCATTATAAGAGTTATGATTACGCAAGTAACAGAAGGTATAACCACCATGGATCATTGTTTTATCTTTGATATAGTTTATGTGTAAAAGTAGACTAGTAGTACATAGTTTAATTTCTATGGGGGTAATCTAAAACGTGAAAGTTTATTTTAAAATCAGTAAATATCCACTCCCGGGCAACAGTTAGTTGAATTTATTTAAATATATAGCACAAAAACATTTGCCAGCCAGTTAGTTTGTTATATGTATAAAGCCTAGAATTCTAGGTACTCATGGCATATTTCGGGGATGAAAATACTGTATTGAGAGCTTCTGCGATGAAACTTTCAGTGTTCAATTCAATTTCACGTCTAGGTGAAATACGAGCCTAGACGTAGTGGGACTGGCGGTGTTAGTTCTGAATTGCATGTGCACTTGGCCGTGTAAACGGACTCGTTTCGAGTCGCCGCTTTTTATTTTACTGTGAACACATTGCCGAACATTGGGTAAAAGTCTCTGAATAGTTGTATACGGTCTGGGCGGAGATGTGATACAAAGTAAAATAGGTCTTGGAATTGCTACAGAATGTACATATATTATTCTCATTCGTAGCAAAGCTCTTGATAAAGTGTTTTTCTTGCTTTTACATAGTGTGTCTTTACCCAACTGTTTTTATTCTTGTTCTACGTTTATGCAATCGGTACAATTATCTAGGTATACAATTTATACAATCTTTGTATTCTATCAACAACATAATTCTGGTTATATTTAAATTCTGATTATAGTTTCAACACGTTTTTAAACTAAATTGAAACTAGTTCTATGTCCCTTGGTAAGAAATAGAATTTAATGAAAATTAAAACGAAGCTCCGTTAAAACTGGTTTTAACGAGACATTTTGCGTTAACGCGACAAATTGCGTTTTGTCAAACGCGACGTGTAACGTGTAACGCGACAAATTGCATTTTGTCATCTGTTTCGACTCAAATCACGTGCAGGTATTTTTGATGATCCTGTATCACTCTCCTACACAAATTAAATCCTTAGTGCTTGGTCAAAAATGAATTGACCTAAATAATTAAGGAAGACCTTTATTTATGATAGAACTCTCTGTAGAAATGTAATTATGTATGTGTTGTATTGTAGTCTCAGCCGCTACTGACTTACTGAGCCTAGAGCATACTTCCGCCCACGCCACGGCCATTACATATGGCGTGGACCTTGCTACGGTAGCCACGCGTAGGCACTATTAACAAATATTTGTCTCATGACAGATCAGTATGAAGTCACATCGGCTGATAGAGCACTATTTCGAAACGACAGTAGAAGTAAAAAATATCTTGAATAAAATAATTATTTTATGATACATACAATCCACGTATCAACCATAATTATTTTTATGAAATGAAATACCTATTCAGTTTGTCATTTTGTGCTGTATCTATTCCATAATTATACATTTGTAAGGTTACTCATGAGAAAAACTATTGTAATAGCAAAAAAGAAACTACATCAGCATGACCGAATTTAGATTTCGATTAAATTCCTAGATGGCCTGCGTACTAAGTAGTTCAAGACCGTACAGGGGCGTGCTTCGAATTTCCAACCTCAACGGCCTATTGGAATTTAATATACAACAAGGACAATAATATACTGTTTTGCTGAGAAATGTACAGCTTTTGCATACGTAAAGCGTTTACGTAATTTATTTCGTTCGGTACAAATAATTTACAATCCTCTCTAAAATTTCTTTCGCGGTATTTCCAATTGATTAATGGCATTAGCCATAATTCATAGTCGTTTTACCGAAATGAAAGATATCAAATAGTATTTTAAACGACATATTTTAAAAATACCTAGATATTGCTTCGAAGCTTTAAAACAAAGTGATTAATCTCAGTTCAGTCACTATACCCTACCCATTATATTTTTCAGACTTTCACTTTGTTATTACTTCCTTCGCTTCGGTGTTTATTAGTTTTACCATTGCGTTTGTTATTCCACGACTAAGTTAGGCTTACTAAAATTGTGCTTAATGAGTCCAAGCTCAATATATTCCAAATAGTAAAAATAAAACAAACCAATTGTTGTACTATTCTGTAGATACTCTTTTATTTCCGCGACTTGTATGTGAGGTCTAGATCTAGTTCAGATTACGCTGGCATCAATCCACATCACCTTGTCCGAAGGTTGCTACTGTTGCTAGCGTTAAATTCGCCGCATCTCCCCTGGTCATGGGCGGGTTATTTATTTGATGTGCTTTTGATTGGTCCACGCCACGGTCGGTTTTGTTGTTTCCTTGAGTAACGATCGTTTATACAATGAATCTTAGGTTATTTGATCTGAAATTCTGTACATGTAAAATATCTTATGATACAAGTGTACTGATCGATGTCTGTATTGAGAAGATATTACAGAAAAACTATTATTGTATTTAGTAACGCAATAAACCAGAGAACATGAACATCAAAAATTTTCTCGGTTTGTATGTGCGTTTGTACCTGCTCATCTCAGAAACGGCATAACTGGTTTACATGCGTTTTTCATCCGATTTTCACTTATTTAGTGTTTGCTTGAATCGGTTCATAGACAATAAAGATAATGATAATTATGTCACTAAACAATCCCGTTGAAGCATTATTCGGTGTCAGAACTATGTAGATTTATCGAAGCGAAATGAGATCGATTACTAGTTTGAAACTACAATAATTATGGTGTATAAAACATATTATTATATTCTAAGGCGTTCTTGATTTGTTAATGTTTGTATTTTTCGTATAGTTTAGACGTTTGAACAATATTATGAAGTCCAATTATAAAGCCATTAGGAGTTAAGGCGTAACGCAGCCAATCATCCGTCCCTTGCAGTGGAGCGTGCGCGATGTGGACTAATTCGTTGCAGTTTTTAGGGTTCTTGTGAACAAATGGAAAACTTGCAACCTTGCATGTGTTTATCCGTCTATGAAAATACATATGTACCTACTTATATCTTCTTACCTAAAGTTACATAATTAAATGAGCGCAAATTATTAACTTTTCACTACTACCTAATTCTAACGAATTCTGATGTCGGGAGACAAAAGATTGAATAACTTTTTAGCAAATGAATATGCCCAAAATCCCACCAACATGGAGTGTAACGTTAGGTGCCATTTTTTGAAGCATATAACTAAAAAAACTTCTCACTTATAAAATTAAAATTTCGTTATTACGTCCATAATGTGATTATATTTTTAAATGTAAAACTAGCACATTGATACATCTTTGAAATCCCGCGAAAATTTGTACTACATTTGTGGGGTTTATTTACATGATGAAACAGAACTACCCAAAGTGCTATTCGGACTTGGCCGGTTTTTTGACACTAGCTGCATGGCGCAAATTACCTAGCCGTTCGTACGGCTTTCATCTATCGCTCGGACCTACGAGTAAAAGTCAACCAATTTATTATATTACGTGTTAATTACGCAACTAGTTGTAAAATTAAATTGTTACGATGATTTCGATCGGTGAATAAATCATTAGTTGACTTGAATTCGATCTATCATTTCGGTTGTGATTATACAAACGAAAGTAAGCAATCGGCTGGCCGTCTTACATGTATTATTAAAGTAGTTTGCACAACCTCGACGAGATCCGCGATAGTATCAACAAACTTCTCGTGGTGAATGTTCAACAATAATTGTCAGAGTGGATAGATTTCCTGAACCCAGTAGAGAGCTGATAGCCTGATACTGTGATAAATATATTTAAAAATATATTTGAATAGCTATAAATTTTTAAATATAATCTAGGTACACTAACGAATTGGGGATACCTGTAATGTTCGTTTTAAGCCTTTGAATAATAAGTAAATAAATAATAAATAAATTTTATACTTTGTTACAATGTGTACGATGCGGAATTGCGGAGTCGATAATGCAACCACTAGTAACGGTGTCGCTAGTATACGCAACCATACTGGAAGCACATATTTTTTCGGTTACTACAACGCAGCATCGCCAAGAAGTTGCAATGTCACATCACTGTACCACATGTACCCACTGTGTGCCAACATTTTGTCGTTTGGTTGTGGTAAGTCTGAATGACAACTAAGTTTTGAAAGAAAATAAAGGCTTTTGCTCTAAAACGTTTTGTCGTGTCAGTGACTTCCAGCGTTTTCTATGACATTACAGTTGCAACTGGCGTGAGGTGTTCTCACGTAGATTGTCATGTACATTTCATCACAGTCGTAGATACGGACTGATAATGACGTGATATTGTGGTTTAATTATTATCGTGTTTTGCAAGATCCCATGTAATGCAGATGTACCTAGTGGTAGTCACAGCCATTCAAATTGAATTTCAATTTAGTAACCACTTGCGTCTGCGTACACCATTGCCGCATGACTAAAGGTCGCTCTTAATTTATCTATCCGTAATTGTCAGTGTTGTCTTGTAACTCTAAAAAAACGGTTGGGCTCGAACGCTTACACTTACTTCTGTACCACTAAGCGATATAGAATTATAGTATCGATGTTGTTTGTAATTTCGTGAGATAGCGGCCACAGTAACAGTTATGTGAACATTTCAGGTGCCTACGTATTTCCATTGTAGAGATAGAATCGTGTTACAGTTAGAGAGTGGAGGCATATTAATAGGGTTCCGTTGGTCACCATTTGGGTAGGGAAACCAAAAAATTACATTGATTATAATGTTAGTTGTTATTACCTAATACTCGTTGTTGTTGTTATCACTATGTTAATATATATAAGTAGGTATATACCATAGTCATAATGTGAAAGCGCTTAGGTATTTGTATAAGTAAACTAAAAATAAAGAAGCCTATATCTGTTAAAAGTTTGTTTACATACTCTGATATTACGAGTAGTTCTAACTAAAGTATTCTACTTATTATTTTACGGGCGCCGCGTCTAATGTCTATCAGTCTAGAATGATTCGTTTATGTAATGTTTACAGTCGACAAATTCCAGTTGGCGGTGTAAATACAAAACTGAACTCATTCATACGCTCACAATTGTGAATGGGAAGTTTATTGTTTATACAAAAATATCATTTTCCACGATAGGCGTGGGTGGTCTGATGTTCTCGTGAAAATAAACATTCACGATGATCTATAGTCTATACTCCGTCTCAGTTGTATGCGCACTGTATACTAAAAATAAATAAACACACACAGATAATAATATATTACGGACTAAAAATACCTAATTAGGATTGTAAAATAATCTAACCTAATGAAAAATTTGTCAGCGCAGCAAATCTGTGACCTCACAGATGAAACTCACAGTTGATTCCACAGTGAGATCATTATTATGTTGTGTTAAGGTTCATTTAAGGATATACATACATATTAGTGTTTCACGCATTGACTCGTACAATACGTGAAGCGGCAACAAACCGTAATGCTTTTACATTACGGTTTTAGGTATAAGGATCGACATTAATCCTTAAATAGGTACCTACACATAACAAGATATAAAATTGTGCTCGTATTTGTGTACGCACGTACGAAGTAATACTTATGCCTTTTTCGTATTATTTTCTTTTACGTCTGGTAACGGGCCCCGGTAGGGTAATTTAAGTTTCTTGTGGAAATTACACTTGCAAATATTTCTCTCAGTTGTCAGTAGCAACAGCGGGCTTGTTTAACCTCTCGTAAACCTATTTATTGCAATAAAAATATAAACAAAACACTTAATCTCATTTAATTAATACAGGTTCTATGATTGCACGTTAATGCACGCATACAGATATCCCAGCCGCGCCGGATGAAAGAAAAGATGCGCGCGCGCATCGTCCGCAATCGGTCCCGTGGTCAAGATTGCGCGATATCAGTATGTACCGCTTCGTATGTACTGCTTCGGAATGTGTCGTTTTAATGGGTTTTTAAACATCTGCCGTATTACCGGATAACTGTATTTTTACAACTCGAGATACAATTGCTCTAGTTTTGAACAAAGCTCCGGCGTGTGGTCAACACACGGTTACAAAAATATTGCAGTATTAATTTAACCTGAAGGTGACCTGAACTCTTTCGTTTTTGGTACGAAATAGTAAATAATGTACCATTTTATATAGGTATTGTTACATCTCTATTATAGGAAATTTACGGAAATAGTGAATTGTACTCGTAGTTCTGACCTAAGCGTAAGGTCAAATTATTCAATACAAAGTTGCTGGAAAGTTACAGGGTACACGTATATAGACTTCGTAGACAGACAGTACAGTCAGACGTACAGAGACGTAGTTTTACGAACAGAATTTATTACATACTCGCGGAATTATTCATTTTGTGAATTTTAATACGAATTATAGCCCATAATACGAATGACAGTAACATATATTTTGTTCACATCGGCCTTACTCGATTGTTTTAGAACTTCCAAACAGTTTGCTTTCTCTTAAATATTGGCCGCTTCAAAACTGCGATGTCTACTTTCTTTGCTTGAACTATCTTGATCGCTTGTCGTCTTACATAAGAAAAAATTGGACATTTTTACGATATACTCTAACAAGGACATAACTCAGTTTAATGATATGTTTCAGATAACATGTGACAGGAACATTTCTTGGGTAGAATTTGCAATTTATTTTTGCTGATAGTGGGAATTTCTCTCGGTGTCACACTGCGGTACGTTGCAAGATTTGTAAGACACCGGTTTACCTTTTGGTTTCCTTCAAAGCGAAAACTGTCGCTTTGTTAGTGGGATTGAAATCACTTGACAGGTCAAGTGTTGCGTAATGCTCTCGCCCGTGTTCCGAGACGAGTACAAATGTCATGCAAGCCGCAAGCGGAGCCCGGGGTATACGAGCCAGGCGCGAGTCGGCTGCCTCCGTGGGAAATATGAAAACGAGCGGCGCATGCATAAATAACTAGTGAAGGTCCGTCGACAGCAGTTTGGTATTAATTTCAACCGCTCTAGAAGTTTGCTACACGAATACTTAATGGTCCAATTTGGCAAGTTATTCAATGATCGCGCAGCATCTATGTTTGAGTGGTTTGTAGATTTTTTTAATTAGTAACATCGTAACGGCGTTTACTGTTGAAAGTATGAAGCGTTAGCACCCTGTGGGGCACTGAAATTGTAAAAGAAGACCTTTATTTATTCTACAGATAATTTCAGATCCTAACAATATTGAAGTGAAAATTATGCGTAAGCAAAAGCTTACATTATTTAAATATGAAATCGTCTTCCAAATAGCTCTTATTCATTCTATTGTTTACTACAAAAGTCATATTTAGGAAACTGAATCATTAATGAATCTCTATTTATAAGTATTTCGCTTTACAAGTGGAATCGATTAAAAGTGTGTGAATGAATGCAATTTGATATGAATCATCGCAAATTGTTCATACATAATTATAACTGTACATGGAATACATAAAGCCTAATCTCTATTCAGTGGCTTCAACCGAGACAAGCATATGTCATATCAGACAAGCATTCCGGTTAAAATGCTGTTAATATTCTTGTCCAGAAGCATTTCAAGAAATAGTTATGGACTGTGCGGATTATTTTAATGAGTTCTGCGTCAGTTTAACATAAATTTAATCATTATATTTGAAACTAACCCACACACCCGTCACGCGCGCGCGCGCACACACACACACACACACACACACTAAACGTAATATGTTACTATTATACGATTATCTCATTTTGATACTTTAGTCCTTTTCGATTCACACGTTATTTTGCATACTTAAGTGAAGACAACTAGAACATATGGACATACATATTAAAGGTTCGACCGAAGATACAGCTAAGTATGCGCGCGGGCCTCACTGTTTAATGTCGAGTGCAAATAGTGTTTGCAAGGCTACGCCTACGTCCATTGAGCGATTTGTGGGTGCGTTACCTCGCGAAACTGCAAAATCTCCTTCAAATTCATGTCATTATGTCAGATTTTATGTATTTGCCAGACAAACATTATAATTTTACTGTAATCGCGATGTCCCACATTGACCCGTAGTCATTGAGTAACAAGTGGCTTTTCACATCCACCTCGAGTGAGATTTGCTAATTTGATGCTTATGCAAATGGTAATCCTCCTTTCTGAAATAATTTCAATGGAATGAATAAATTTCTATATTGTTTTCAGTTTTTACTTCAATTCTTGTTAAGAAAACTTTGGGTGAGCAAATTTTGGTAAAACAAGCCTTTAGTAGTGTCCCGACTTTAAAACTCTTTAGATAGATGTCTCAACGGAGTCTGGCCACATCTTTCTGTTGTCACCCGTCTATTGACTTAGCATTCGTGTGCTTTATCAATACAGCTGCTCGGTTCGTGCTTCCAAATCTTCGAATGCAGTCCAAATTCCAGGTAAATTGTTAGCAGTATCTTTTTTGTGAGATTCTTCGTTTTCAGCTCCAGTGTGAGCCTGATTGCTTGTGAGATTTGCCTCGTTTCGTAATAATGCTACATGGATTTTCGTTTCCAACAGCAATCGAGCCTTCTATTCGAATTATTATCCAATATTTTTGCTAGGTGTGACGTAATCGTCAAATGTAAGTAGCCGTAATGACGAAGTGTGTCGCCGGACGTATCGATCGGCTGTACCGTGTTAGCATTACCCGTAATAGCGATTACGAAATGTTTATATTAGCCGTCGTCTGCTTGCTCCCTTAGCGCGTTTAGAATTCTCTCACTTTCACCAAGATCGGTCGTTCAGTCTGCACTGTCGACAGTCAACTGGGTCGCACGATAGATCGTAGATAACCTAACGTCCTAACCGACGCCGACGTTGGAGAACTGACTGACTATGATTCATTTGATGATAAATAATGATTCGATAAATTTTAATAATAATAAACTCGCAAATTTATTTGCTACGAGTATGAGAGAAAGTTATAGATTTATCAAACGGTTATCGGATACTATAAAGTTTAAGATTAAGACAAGACATGTTGTGCGTTTTAATGCAGGCTCTATAATATTGTACATAGGTATCGTTTAAGTACTCGTTTAGCTTAGCTAAATGCGTTAACTGTATTTACTTGCCGTCCACATAATTGTTTTTTAATTGTAATCTATACGAGGATTTCTAAGAAGTCTTCGTCAGACGTGGATTACCGTGATAGAATCATTATCGCTAACTTCTTAAGGCATTAAGCTCCTTTTGCTAACCTTGACAGTGTTTCGCTAACATCAGGCGTAGGTTTTAAGGCCATAAACACAATTGTCGTTGCCTAACGGTTGCATGTCTAGTGACTCTCAAATTTATTTATCCGCACGAGAATCTTTTATATGTACAGATTATATAATAAGTATAAATATTTATTGTTGTTCTAAAATAAGTGACTTGTGACCCCTTTTGGAGCTTAGAAAAAGTTCTGCATCTAACGAGACAAACGTTCTATTCTATTCCAGTTTGTTTCCAACCAATACTGTTCGGTTCATGGGTTTGTTTGAATTTAACAAGCCATTAAGTTAATCTTTATTAGAGGTTGCGTGGGCAAGGTATTTATAGATGTCGTTAGTTATGACTTCATCGCTTCAGCGGCCATGATTGTTTGGTCGTCTAAGTATATTAACCGAATTTAAAATTTGTTTGAGGTATCTGAATTCGTCTATTTATGAAAATTGTGGGTAGATTGGTTTACCCGAGTAATTTTCTTGATTATAAAACATACTTCATACTACTAAAACTGGTTAGTATCAGTTTTAGTAGCAGTATGTTTCATAATCAGACCATGTAATTTTTCAATTTTCCAACTTGGGAAATGTTGCCAGTTCATTGGGGTGGATCAAAAATAGCAATCTTCTCGTGACGCAGGGCAAGTTTAATCATCTCTCACTTCCGGTGCCGCGAAGTTAATTGTGTGTCTATTAGTTCCAGTAGACTTGAATTGTATTTACGCTTCGATTTTTAGTTTTGCCCTTGAAATTCGGCCATTGTTCAACCAAAAATAAACCATGTTGATCCATAAAACTACGTAATTATTATGTGAAAAATTCAAGTTATGTTTTCAAATGTATGTAAATAGATGGAGAATTCGGACTTCCCTAACTTCCTGTTTCCTTTCGGATCTATGAATCGATAATATTTTTTATTAGTATGTGAATGCCGGTCACGTACAATAGCGTATACTTATGTCTGAGATCTGAAGCTACCTTATCTATTAGAACTGTTTAGAAACCAGATATTACGTTTCCTACATACCATGTAAGGATTAAATCTTGTTCAGTGGATTAGCGCAACAGAATGCCTTTAACCATGTTTAGTCTTGTCTTGCAAGTGATGACCAATTTAGGCTCGGTTAATGAATGTTGTATATCAATACATACTTGTATCAACATGTATGTAACGAGGACCAAGGAGAGTTTTTTGTATTTGCGTTCGTCCAACCTGTTCGCCATATTCGGTGACAGGTAAACACTTCTTGTTCCGTTTTGTTTGTGACTCGCCATATGGACTATGTACATCTTCGATGGGTTTTACAGTCGTAATTGTTGTTTTTTCATTTCTAAAACCCACAAGTTGCCCATTATTTTAGTTTAACATGTGGATTAGTATGTAGTTACCATACTATGTATACTATGTTACTCAGACGCTGTTGTTATCGAAAAGTGTTACTATGGACATTAAAAGAGAGAGCTGGCGTGCATGGCTTTAGGTTCATTATAAAGCTGATCAATATTAATAATAATAGTTAGATGAGTAAACACTTAGACAAACAAATTTTCTTATTCTTCATTGGAGGAAATAACATAAATCTTTAATTTATTCATTTATTTATTTCACTCTTCATTTAAAACCTAAAGCTAGGAATAACAACGGGCGGCCTAATGGCATTCTCTACCAGTCAACCCATTAATTCATAGTCAACACCAGTTTATTAACGTTGCTCAGTCAGCAATTTGTGACGATAGAAGATTTTATGGTGGTACATATGAGTTATGAATTAGATGCGTGTTGAATGGTCGGAGGCGGCGCCGGCGATGGCGTGGGCGCGACCGGAGCGGCTGGGGACCGCTGGCGTGGGCCGCAGGTGCCGACGCACCTTCCAACTGTCCGTCCACGCGTCGGCTGCACGGCTCCGCGAGCCGAGCCGTCGCGTCGATAGCTCTGCCCGCTCGAATGCGTCGCAAACCCTTGACCTTTCACAATGATCGCTTATTGTTCGCAGTTTTCTCTCAATGACCGTTGATATCCGTGCTTCCGGCAATCGAGCCTTGCTTGTGATATTGTATAAAATATTGATGTCCCAGTTTACAGAATGTACGTTTCTCGTTATATTCAAATCACAAGCAAATACATAAACGGCGCACACGGTTTATTCAGTCAGGTCAAGTAATTGCAGGATTCATTAACCTGCCTTTATATGGTAAGGATATCCGATGCCATCGCGGGTGGTTGCATCGCTTTGTTGTGCCGGTTAGTGTAGAGTAACCAGCTTTGTTCTCATCGAGTGGTGAATCTATTATGTCTCCTGGTTGGATGTTCTCGAAACATACTACGAGTATATAAATTCAGAAATTTGAGACAAACAGGTGATAAACTTAATTTATGGGGAGGAATGACAAGCTAATAACAGTTTTGTATTTTATTTTGTCAAATCTTTTTTTTGACGAATTGTTTCTGGCAGTGTATGGTACCTTACGTTGTGAGTTCCGAGTTCTGACCCTCATTCGCTTTTCACTTGTTCGCCGATAACATGATACTTTATGATGGGATTATTATATTGCTTAAGGCTCAATCGTTGGTAAAACGATCCTAAATCGTTTGCAAATATCATACTTAATATTAAACGTAATTCGAATGTGCAAAATACAGTAACAAAATAACATTCTACCGCCGCGCTGTGACGAAGAGGTTAATGAAGATTCCTTTCGAACCACGGGAGAGAGTGAAATTTGAGTGTCCGGTGGCGATTCTGCTAATTGCCTGACGATTAACTAGTACGAATTCTGTGTAGAGAGTGGGCTGCCCGCTCCACTTGTTAAATGTTATACATATGGCTTGGCGCATGAAAGTACTTTATGCCAGCCACTTATTAGTTAACGATGCCTCTGATGCTAGCAAATGGTTTTTCTATATTCACATTGTTTCAGAGTTTATTGGCGCCTCACACATACATACACACGACTGGTTGGTGTGGACCTATAGGCGTAGCAACGATATTTGTATAATTTACCGTGTTTTGTATATTGGAACATTGATTTATTTTTTGTTATAAGCATTTCCTTTTTTTTTTTTTTCAAAAGATGTGCCGAGGAGTTTCTTTCGCCGTTTCTTCTCCTTAAAGATTTAAAATTTAAAGGCACCTTAGCGAAACGGTGGTACATGCAAAAAATGACGTTCATAAGTGTATTGAAAAAATACCTACATGAAATAAATGATTTGAGTTTGAGTTTTGAGTTTGTTAACTGAGTTGGCGCGCTACGATTTTTTTATAAACTAATTAGTTTATTTGGAATTCTTTATCTTTTATGAACAACGAATATTTTTAAATGCTCAATTACTCCGATCCGTTAGGAGTTCCACCCTTCTTCAAGACCCATATTCAAAACTGGACTTAAAAAATGAAACCAATCTGGGCGTAGCCGTAGGTGTGTGTCCTTTCGAATAAAAAAGTATTTTCTAATGATTGATAAATGGGTGTGTTTTAAGGTAACGCACATAAAAATACAACCAAATTGAGAACCCCATCTTTTTATGAGTTAAAAATAGAATTATCAGATTAATGAAATTGATTTGAAACTGCAGAAGTCTGATTGTGGTTCGTTGTATAAGAATTTGTTTCCGTATCAACATCAATGACTCTCCATCAATTAACCAAACTGCTGAGCAATTGACTAAATGATCGCGTCCTTTTGCGAATGAATCTTATCGAGTCACTGCCAGTAGTCTTCCAAATAGATGTAGTGTCAGTTGTTTACGATGTTCGCCTTTGATCGTTCCCATCTCGTCCACGCGGTTTCCTATTCGGGAGTGTCTCTGCATCGGCCTATTTTTATCAATTGCGGTATGCGGCGGCACGCGCCCGACCTTTCAGCATTATGATTTGTCGGCGTTAGCTTAGCCCCGAGACCGTTATTGATTACTTCCCAACTTGGCCTCTCCTTCTTTATTTCTTCTATCTCCGAAGATGATTCACCATGTTCCTTATCATAGTAAGTTCAACCACATTACTTACTGCACTAGAAAATATAGAGTAGGTAATGGCATGACAAACTGCTCCAAGATATAATTTTAGATCAAAGGCTAAAAGTAATATGTATTCAATTGGTTCTTCGTATTTTAACTGTTTTATTAAATTTGTGTGTAATGTACTAGTAACATAACGTGGTATCCACATGTACAAACTTTACAAACAGATAGACTATCGTACAAGTTATTCTACAAATGTAATATTTTAACATCTATATCACCAAAAACTTATATTTCCAATGTATAGATTTGCCCCGCCACAGTTATATTTTGTCAGTGTAACATAATTTAAATAATCGAATGATGGCTATGAACATAATATTAAAATGATTCAAAAAATCCGGCTTTGACGTTATTGCAAATTTTATAACGTTTCTACTGCGTATAACAAACCAGGCCATCTTTTATCTCCATATTTCTGATGAGTTTAACTTTGTAACATACAATAAATATTCATCATTTACGTAAGCACCATTTGATGTGTATTGTTAAATCATATTTGCAAAATCTGGTTTATGAAATACACAAGTTACATAACGAACATCATAATGGGCTTTATAGAATAATAGATTGATTAGATAAAGATGTTAACCTTTATCTTATTCGTTGTTATTATTATCAAACTGTAGAGGTATGTTAAGTATGTATATATTTCGTTTGTATGTATGTATTTTGTTCATTACCCGAAGCCTATCTGAAACGTTCCTTCCTCTAAAGTTTGTTCCTCTTTAAGCATGTGTTTGATGATATATTATTCGAATTTATTTGCATCCTTTCGTATAATTTTAGACGAAGAAGTTATATCACCTAAAATAATATTATGATGGACGCATTTGCTACGTATATGTTGTTAATTTAAATTTATTAACCATAAAGGCAATTGAAAGCCGTATGCTATTCATACAAACGATCGCAGTTTTAATCAATTCAATGTTTAATGTTGGGACGATAAATAAATGCTTCATTGTCTCGTCTTCTTTGATATTGTTACATTATACCTTCTTTGACCTATTGACGATGGTACCACCGTCTTTTATGTTTGTAATATATTTTTAGATCGAAATTTCTTTACTCGTTTTATTGGTAGAAATCGCCTTTTGCCTATTGACATGGGCACGTAACAGACGCGTCATCAATGTCGGCCATAAGGTTTTGTTGATCATCATGTTTATAAACTATGATTGCTTTCTAAATAATAATTATTTGTATGTATTATCTGTCCTTTTATAAATTATTCATGAATATGTTTATATTTAGAAGCACAAAATATTCTTATGCCATTACGCCTGTTTTAATAACAATACGCTATAGTATTTATTATATTATATAGAAGTTTGTTCCTACCGGGTGTCCCATTTTGTTGATACGTTTTTTGCCATGATTGCATCACAGACATTGATGAGTAAATTAGGACAAGGATCCACCGCAGTTCCACTTACAGATCAATAAGCGGACGTGGCCATAATAATGTTGTCGGACGAATAATTGTGGCAATCGACTCTTTGCGGTATGGCTAGCTCCACGAACGCCATTGGACTCTGCTTTACCTAGATCGTCAATGACGACATGTCAAAGGCCTTTTCATATGTCATTAGAAAGAATGACGCGCCTTTCACGTGAAAGGTTCCGTTTGCATACGTGTAATTTGCGGTATGAATTACAAAATCCCAATCTGAATGGAGTTTGGAATATAGAACGCGAATTTTAAGATTCTAGCGATCTATAGCAGCATAATGGAATATACGAGTACAATATTAATTTGCGATTTTTTTATTGTTTGTAGATCTGACCATTAAACCTAGATTTTAAGTAACTATAAATATCTTTTTTGATAATTAATGGATATAATAATATAGTAAATACACAATGTGAATAATGAAAATGCGGTTATTTTTAAGTTGTTATTTTATGTAACCCTATTAAAAAGAAAGACAAAATGGTAGCAAAATAAGTAGCAAAGTAAAGAAATATTCGTAGCAAAAAGGAAAGTAAAATTAAGAAGAAATTAAAGTTATCGAATTTCAAAATGATATCATTTTTTAAAAAGCTATAAATTTATCAACGAGTTTGAAATAACACTAACAATTTTGTACCCCAATCAAAAATATTAATACCTAACGAATTCCTGTGTCTTTGTTTCAGTCGAAGCAGCGAGCGTCGATCAAATGGCTGCTCTCGAAGGCGTTCAACAACAGGGTCCCAGAGAATCTACAGGAGCCGTTCTACAGGGATCATGAGGTTAGTTATTTCTTTAATAAATAATGCATTAAATGAAAGGAACTTAAATGCAACATTAAAATAACATGTAAGTATTTTCTTAAAATTATTGGCGGTCTTAATAATTTTCCCCATGTTTACATTTAACTAAGGGAAGCCGGTAAACGATCATTTATGTATAAATTATTGACAAACTTGACACTGAATTTTTGGTCATATTTTTTCATTGAGATGTTTTTTATTGTTTTGAATCATTTTTAATCTTTGCAAAGTAACAGGGACTCACGATATTTGTATTTTATATCGATATTTTGAGTACTTCGACCCAATTACCATAATTATTTCTAATTGGGTCGAACGCGTCGATGCGACGCGACGTCTTAACGCTGCATTGTCGTAATCTCTAATTTGTATTTGCTATACTTACTTGCATATAGTCTGTCGCTAGTCGCTGATACTATAGATTTCAACTGCAAAATGTGGTCCGTGTGAATAATGCTATGCATTTTCACACAAATTTACACCCACGTAGATAGTTGTCGTTTGAGAACCAAGGGTCGTGAGGAAACCTGCACATCTGAGGTTCTACATAATGTTCTCAAAGGTGTGTGATATCCGCCAATCCGGCCAGTGCGATAGACTATGGTCAGTACCCATCACATTGATCATAAGTTAGTTGTCGTGTATGTAACAGACAATTTGTAGTATTTTTTTAAATTGTGCCGTAGATATCAAAAGCGTAACAAAGCATACCGGTTATCTTGAACGCAACTTTCGATGCACACGTCAGAATCTTCGACTAATGTTTGATATCAAAGCGAAACATGCGAGGGTATATTTATAATTCAAAGAAGATTGATATTCCATGCTTAACCTAAAATTTTCGATCGAGCAACTGCTTGCATCGTATAAGAGTCATTTGTAATATATCAAAGGGAATCGATGAGCAGACTTATGGTAGGTATGTATTGCATAACATTTAATGTTATCAATGGGTGAGCATTAAAAGCTTCTATAAAGCTATTGGTGTCAAGACATACCTTACTTTTTGTTTGTATGTTGCGTTTTACAGAGTTATTTAGGTCGTGTTATTCTTTTTTGTGACTTAAGAAAACATTATTATTACAAGCTCTTATTTAACTTGCAATCTTTTTATGTAAATATGTTCGGATCAAATCTTGCAACCGTGATTAGAACTAAGTACTTCCTTACCCCACGGACTTGAAACTGCATATATTCCTTTAGTTCCGATGACAATGCAATTATATGACAGGCATGACCGGATACTGCGCTCCAGATTCGCTCCAGTCAATGGAAGTAGCGTGTTTTTAGATTTGAATTTTTATTTAAAGATGACTTCGATATATTGTATTGTAATTGTCAGTGTTAGTAAAGCTTTGTTTTTGTAAAAACTGACTATAACTGAGTATGTACTGGCACTTTTAAAATAAGAATACCTACTATCAACGTTGAAAGTGTTGGCGTATTGAATTCGATGTTTGCTAAACCTTTTTTGTTTTGGTATGGCTCGTTACGTTGTTCCATTGAATTCGTTCAGGCTATTCCGAGTACAATTGCGCCTGCCGCCGCCATATCGGCTATCGAATGCCCAGCGACATGCGTTGCCGTGTGTGGCATTAGTACGCGCATTCTCTTTTTTTTTATCTTGTTTTCATTGTAAAACAAGCATGGTGTTAATCATCATTACTTCTGTACTATTTTATAAAAAGTCATACAATTGTTGATAATTCTTTCCGTATTCGCAGTTTGTCTTTTATTTCCCGCGGTAACGCCCGCCAATTTCCAAATCCAAATCCTATCTTAGTGCTCACTTACGTCACTTGACGAACCTATATAAAAAATTTCAAGTGAATCCATTGAACAAATAAAAAGTTTCAGTTTATCCCCTTTTGTATCCCCTCAGGGGGGAAATCCAAAAATCCTCTCTTAGTGCTCCCCTATACTCAAAAAGGAATATGCGTGCCAAAAAGCTTCTTGCGTTCAGTAGTTTCGGCTGTACGTTGTCTGTCAGTCACTCAGTACCGCAAGAGTTTTATAGATTTTTCAATATTAGTATTCTATGAACACATGGATCTTGTTTACTTGCTTTAAGAATTTTATTCAAAATATATTGATTAATATTGGATTTAGTGTTTCCTAGTAGAGGATCTTGAAGGCTGTATTCAATGGTTATAATTGCAATTACGCACACATTTCACCTTTCTCAGAAATCCTATGTATAATAAATTTACCTGCAGTACATCTGATACGTTCATTGCATGCCACCAATCGCAAACTGTCACCGTAGCCTTGTAGGTAAGCCGGGTCGTTTGTGTTTGCGTAGTCTAAGCCAAGCTGAGCCGTCGTATTGATCCGATCCAGTTACATGGGGCCATCACGCGAGCCCACCACACAGTCGCGGCGGTGGCGTGCTTTTGGGAGCGGCGCCATTTAGCACATGCCAGTGAAGCCAGTGTAACTTAATTAATGTTACCGCGGTCGGTGCGTGCCGAGCCGTAGTGAACTGGACTTCACTACTCGTTTGGCCGGAGCGAAGGAAATGTTCCCAATGTAGGCGTGGTGGACCGGGGTGGAACATGTTATCCATGTGCGCTACTAAATGTATTGTAAAGGTATTTGAGATCCGTTGTTTTGGAAGACGAGCTGAAGTATCAGAGCGATGGATTCTTTATACATTGGCGGAAACAATGATTTGTATGTAGCTCGTATTAAGGATTATGTTTGATGTATTTGATTTATTCTAAAAAATCACAACTAGTTGTTGAATAAAATCCTCCCTGGATTTTAGGGGAAAATATTACTTAAATAATCCTCACCAAATGTTTTTAGAGTAGAGATTTATGATAAAGAAAAGGATTTATTTTTGTTAATCTTCTGATGTGACCTAAAAACAGACGAAGTTAAAATGTTCAGGTCGGATAAGCTGGCTAAGCTTATTTCAAAGTAAAAGCAGCAAAAGTTTACTTTATTTATATTGTGTTGCTAGCCACTATGCTCTCAATACAAAAGGTGCTGCCATGAAAGCTTGCCAAGATAAAATGAGTTTCCGGAATACAGCTCAGATATTTTGTTACAAAGATCGTGCGATTGAAAGCAGTAGGCTCAGGCTGTGCAGTGGCGCGGACAAATGGACATGCATTAACGATTGTTATGATGAACGATGAGTAAGACGAGAATCACGTGTTCACGTTTCCGCATCCAGAAACGAGACTGATTAAAGATGTCGGGATGTCGACGACGAACCATAAGTACCTACCTACTAACTAATCTTACTCGCTCCTGAAGATTGAATTCGGGTCGAGTTTTATTAAATTAAAGGGTCATCCTCAAGGAATGCTCAATTTCTTTTCATACGTTAATTCATTTTTAAAGATTGTCTTTTTATAATAATAGTCTTTTTATAAGGCTGTTTTTGTAGCTGCCTCGTCGGTGTTCTGTGCTTTGTCTTTCCATGTCAATAACATAGTCTTTACACCTACAGGCTTTTTTATGGTGGTCTACATTTTTGGTGGTTTACAAGTTAGGTAATGCGTTTACACTGTAAAAGGAATATCGTTTAATAAAGTTAATATTAAATACAAATGTAAGACATAAATAAAGTTATCCTATGTATCACTATAGCTAGCGTTCTGCCCTGCTAGTCGGTCTCGCTATTCGCAGCGATCAAAATAACTTTGTGAGAACATCAAAATTTGTCTAATTTGAACAAAATATATTCATTATATATTTTTAATAAGTATAAATGAACTTAATAAATTTAGACCGAAATTACTTGTCAGTTACAATTTTTCGTATCCAAAGAAAGATATTTGTTTTTAAATTCCATAAAGTTAATGATATGAGTAATTATTTACTTACTATTTGATTGGTATAAAATTGTGAGTATTTAAAAGTTATTAAATAGCGGTCGTCATTGATACCGTATTATACGGAAAAAGCGTTAATCACATTTTCTGGTTTTCGAAATTATTATCTTTCAAACTTATCCATCAGAATACAACCCCTCATATCCTCTATTACAAAGATTTCAGTTTGTAAACGCAACGCGATGCACTAATTTTAAAAGGGCAAATATAGAGTCGACGTTTCGTAAAAATAGTCGGTGCCATTTCCGCCTTAGGGAAACGGCGATCTTTTGTTCTGTATCGACCGTTGGCTGCGTTCTCGATTTGAGGTTATTTTACTTTCGACCGCAGATAAGATTAGCCGCTCAGATAGCATTGTTAACGCAGTCAAAAGTGAAGATAAAGCTTTTGTAGTCTTTGGAAACAACGGACATGGTCGTTTATGAAGCTACTTGAGAATATGGAATGGAGATAGATAGGTACATTAAGATTCTTATAAAATTCTGTATGTATAATTATACGCTATAACAACAAGATAATAGTCCCATTATGCTATCAGATTAAAGGTCTGCGCACATTAAATCAACTCAATTCCTACTCGACTCCGATCAGATCTTTCAAGTAAATGTTGAAATTTTAACAGATAGCAATACGATATAAAGCTCATATTTCAATGCTTCAGTTGAATTGGAATTGAGATGGAGTTCAGTTGATGTAGTGTGCGCAGACCTTTAATATTATTATTCTAGCCATTGCCTGTCACCCTTATTGTATGTTGCAGGTTTGTTGAAAAAAGCACCATAGTGTTTGTTACTGTTGACTATAATCATGATCACTTACGAATTAATATGTAGACGGATTAGGATAGAAGAGTAAAAGATCCTTAATTTTATTTTTCGATAAAAACATGGGAAAACGTTTTTTATCTTCGACCAGTCTATTATTGTGCGTTTGAGGTGTTTAACCCTTACATTTAATACATAATATGTATGAAATAAGAGCTAATTGTGCATTATTCACACGATATGTTATACAAGAGAGCGTCCAGATGAGTCAGAGCCATCGGGTCAATATCACCACGTTATTGAGCCAACCGCACTGTTCGAGTATTGCGCACAGATGGATGGATGTCTTGAGTTATGATTCACTCTTGGATCATTTCACTCCGGATTGGGATGCGATTTGTTCTGATTGATATAAATCAATCGGATGTCTTGTGTAGGTGTTGTCGTTTGTTTGCGTTGCGTTGCGATATCAAGTATCAACCCGTGGCACGGTCTGTCATTTATGCTAGTCCGTAAGGTATAATATGGATCCCTGTACACACATATTTTGTACCTATGTATATTGCCAGAATAAAGATCTATTATTTGTTGGAGAATTATCCTTTCAGATTTTTATTGGTAGTCCTCTTCCTATCTTTTCTATTCTTGTTGTGCCTATTTATGTCCACTTTGGAATTAGAATAGTAGTTCTCGATTCTGAGGTACTTTAAATGTATGTATGACCTACAGATTTCTCCCCGTTATAGATTTTATTATAAGTATCTATAGACTTAGATAAATATCGCATACAAATACACAGTATTATTTATTTGGCACATCGCTTCACGTTTTTTTGGTGTAGTGATCCGAATCGGCTGAAGTGAAAACTTTGAAACCTTAATGAGCTATTTCGGTATTTTAAAAATAGAAAAAAAAAATAAGATTCGCAAATGAGACAACATAAATTTGGTAGTCGGCGCCTTTCTCCTTGACCGGCGGGCTGCGGGCGCTGCGGGCAGACGCCGCCGCTCCACGCCGACTGGCGATACAATTTGTCGTCGTGTATGTTCTCTTACGTCGCTTTTGTCGCATTGTCGTGTCACATTCGTGCACTTACTTTCAGCGGGAGACAAGAATGCAGGTCCTAAAGCTTTTCTTGTCTTGACTAATTAGGACGTAATCTTGTAGGCGTCTCTGCTAGTAGAGTGGTTTTTTTATATGGATGTTGGTAAATTGACTATTTTAACTCTTCAAAAATGTTAGGTGATAAATTATTCTATTGCAGTTCTACTCGTTCAAATTCCTATTAAAATAGATAATTATGTACTTCGAAATCTCGAAAGAGACTTCAGATGAAACGTTAAAGCGATAAAGTTTTGTATTAAGAGAGTGACAAACAATAAAATGTTAGTAGGCGCACTAGCATGATTTTCAATTGAACCAGTTTAATCAAAAAAGTGCAATTTATGGATTCAAAAATAACCGCAAAACGATAATTATTAAATATTACTTTCCTCTTTTAAGTTAGTGTTTTTCAGCGTCCAAGTAAGCTCTAAAAAGGCTTCAGACACAATTCATTCGAGTACAAAAATGAAAAAAAACAAGGCATCTTATAGCCAAGTTACTCAGACAGTTTCGGGGATGAGGCAACAATAAAAGTGTAAATGAAATGTGCGACGTGAACACGTAACCCCGAAGTTTTCGCCTTCTTTTGTTTAGCCAGACTACTTGGTAACGGTGTAGTTTTTCGGCTCAAGTACTTACAATGTGTTTTGGAGACATTTGCCCTCTGAAGGACATTTCAAAGAATTATATAATAGTATATCCTATAACCGACAGTAAGGTAGATTTTATATAAAAAGTGGTTCAATATAGATAGTTGGATAAAAGTTTATCGATCTTTTCAACCTGTTAGCCCTTGGCCTATTAATTGGCTTACCTACCAGAATAGCAATTTGACTCATATTGATTTGGCGGACTGTGTTGAATGATTTATGTATGTAACAAAACTAAAGAGTCATAAGTGAACGGTCGCTAATAAAACCTACACAATATGAGCATTTTCAATAGACATTGCGTAAAGTAGTCAAAACGCCCGAAACGCAACGTTCGTGTCGCGCTAGATAAAAGTGAGAGCTATCGAGGTCGTGTCAGATGTGTGGACCGTGCACCGAATTTAGGGTTGATCAGCTCAGCCCTATATTTCTTAGCATATCCTCTCATTTATTGAGCCGATACATTCTCCCAATGCGCTAAGGTTGACTGGCAGAATCACACTATTAGCATTTAGTCCGCATTCTGTTCTATTATAGACATTAGGTAGACACTTCTCTGACAATTAACATTGTATTGTTTGGTTACGCTCATAATAATTTTCACAATTAAAGTCACCTATGCCCTGCCATCGCTTTATTTTTAAGTCTCTCAGTATTTCGTAGTAGCTGGCTTTTATGAGCTGGTCACTTTTGATTATGATTTGTTTTGATTAAGTTTCTTTGATTTATTTTATTGTTCACGAATCTGCCAGCCCTGCAGAGCCGACACGCACGTTACGAGGTTTCATGGTCAATGAGATGGTAATTTCGGTGGCGTAAAGTATTTCCATGTCGACCGGTTCACTGTTCACTGTTTACTATGTATTATCTATTTCTAAACATCGAAGCGACAAATTGCCTTTCCAATCACGACAAGGGAATTTGTATACTTTTGACACGTACACCATGTTCGAATTGTATCGTTTGTAATGTAAGCATCCTTCTTTTCTTTGATGTAAAAAAGGTTACCAGTTACGAGTCTAATCTAACAGATATGTTTATGGTGAAATGTGTGCATTTAATACATTTTTTTATGGAATTAAGGTAGCAAACGAGCATGCAGCACCACCTTCCGCTGCCGCCCAAGACAACTGTGCCCGACTTAGAACAAGACTCATATATGGGGACTGGGGTAGTTAGTCCGGTTAGGTGACGGTGTTAGAACATTAGCTGGTTAGTTTGTTAGTATGAGGACTGGGACAGGGACCGTTAGTGAATGTTAGTCCTGTTAGTTGTTGTTAGTAATAGTCCAGTTAGTAGGTAATTGTTAGTAAGAGTCTCGTTATAATTCGGTCACAGATGTGTTGCTACCCTTGAGGACTGAGATGGTCGCCTCTAAGAAAGTGTAGGTAGTTATAGGGCGTTCAGTAAATACAGCGATAATTAATTAGCCGTCGTTGTTATTAGTCTAGTTGTATACATAAGGCTGTCTGCGGGCGCGTGCTGAAGGACTGTATAGTCACTGCGGCTGTGCAAGCCCATCTTAAGATCATACACATGATAAACCATAGATTTCATCTGGAATCTTGATAGTTCGAGTATGTTAGTTGGAGTTTTGCGAAGGAAATTTGTCCAGCTAATATTTATAACATATTTTATTAGAGTACTACAATAATGTAACTAACATGTTTACATTCGTTTGGTATAGCAAAATTAAGCTATGTTTCGTTCTGTTTAAGATTTAAAATCGAAAAATTGTATATGTTTCTTTTATAACGCGACACACAATCATAGTCCCACTAGTATTTCCACAAAGACAAGAACACACACCCAATCCGTGCCGGGTCATTATTTCATTAATAATATCAATATCATTATTTCATTCATAAAAGTTTGCTTGTCTTTATTCAAGGTCTATAATGTCACTTCAACATTAATTTGCAAAATATCCGATTCAATCGAAACGTGGCCCGACCAAAGCCGAATAAATGTTAGCAACACTATTTTATAAGCTCAATAATGATTTTATTTGTTGAAGTATCTAACCGTCTAATTACAATAAGTAATTATTTATCACGAGTTGTCGTTAGCTGTGCAGTGGTGCATGCAGATAGGCAATTACCATTGATTAGATTTACTATGCGCATACATTGTTCTAGTGGGATAATCCAGTAATGTAAACAAAAACATTCCGTACCGAGAACTAAATGAAAGTGTATTGAATGATTGGCTCGTCTTACTGAATAAGTACTTGCTACAGACTAGTTTATGCCCGCGACTTCGTTAGCGTGCTAAACTAATAATTATACTGTCGAAACTATCTGAATGTATGGCCGGGAATAAAGTATCTTATGCCGTAGTCCAGGTCATGGCCCACCTGTATGCCATATTTTATCGCAATCTGATATTATTATGTTTTATATTAGTATAGATTTATGTCTGTTACAATATCAAGAACGATATGTATTATTATAATAGGATTCCCATTGTACCAGCGTGTTGGAGTCTTGGAGTACGCACGCTATAGGTTTTGTTATGTCCGTACTAATAAACTGATCTCAGCTTGGGGTACGATGTCAAAAATCAATTTAAGATTACCATTTAATAATGAACAAAACTTGTTTTTAAAGATTCCGATATCATATTATCATTGTTTTGATATCTCGTCACCACTTGAGAGCAACGCTCAATGTGGTGGGTGTCGTGCCAAGATAAATGTTAGCAATCTTTAGTCTTAGTCTCTAGTCTAAAACTGTTAGTTCGTACTGGAGAATTGCGAAATTTATTTCTCATTGATATTCATTATAAGCAACCATTTTTATTAGGCATTTTGGGTTATTTCCGGTCCATCTGAAACAGAAGCTGCTTTTGGCGGTTGCAACACACACAACAATTAATATTGACGGCCGAATGATTTGAACTTGCTATAAAATTGCACATTCAACGCCACTCTCTGGGCTGTCTCGTGTCAAGTCTCCATACGTGTTACAATTCGATAAGTTAGTACTGTTAGGTGGTCGCTCACGTCGTGGGCATGTAAATTGCTAAAGTTACGATGCAAACCGTGGTCTAAGAGATTTCGCGGAAATTGTTCGAAGGCAACTCACTTTTTGACTTTTTGTATTCGACTGCACGACACAAAGGAGTAATTAAATGACATCATTGTTATATTGTTAAAAAGTCACAACATGTAGTGTTATTTGTAATTACTTTATTTCCAACCAGCACGTCATGGATTCCTGTTTATTAAATAACTAGTACGAGTAAACCCGCCTTCACTTCGCATTGGGTAACGTTTTCCTAAAAATAATTTATTTCTTTTATCTCCTATGTACAGAATTACTAGTTAAAGTTTTTTTATAGGTTTAGAAGTGATATAATATTACAAAAAAATAACATATTAGGAAAGTAACACAATTTTCATTCTATAATGGTATTTAGCTTAAGTTATTGGTGAAAGCCGAGCTTTTCCAATTTTGTAGTATGTACAATGTTTTGGGTTTTCGTATAACGTCGTAAAGCGCGTTGCCAATGTCGTCTTGACCTCTAACCATGCTATTCACATCGCAATGGCGATATCGAGACCCGATCCAATGTTTAACTGCAATACAGAAACACGTTACGTATTACGAAGAAAGCTTCGACAAACTCATGCTGAGCTGGGTAATAAGAGAAAGGAATATGATTATCATGAGTTAAAACTTAACTTATCACGGATTGTAAACATATTATTATTATACGGGTACTCATGATATGAACTTCAGCCGTGACCACGGTCCATCTATGGGTTGAAATATCGGCATACTAAATACACGTATCATAATAAAATAATATGATTATCGTTTATAATTTTATATCTCTACAATATGATATTAAATTAAATGTAAATATATATGTGCAGAAGTGGCAAACTAATGATATGAAATTAAGACTCACCTGGATTCGAATATTACGCACCTTTTTTTGAAGCTTTATTACTTAGAGTATAAAGTAATATATACTCTATTACTTCTTGCATAAATACCTAATGGAAAACATCGTGAGAAAGTACGCATAATATTTGCTTTGCCGTGATACCGTGCTATTTGCTTCGCATGTAGCCTTAGACATCTAATTAGTACTCATTGTTACCACGGGGGAACTGCTGGTAGGCATATAAATAAATGCATGCTCTTTATTGAGAATCACGTCACACTTGACTCTGAAAAGGAAGATGTAATGAGGACATCGGTTACATTATAATTCGTTAAATAATATAATAATGTAGTAATAAGTAATGTTTGTACAGATATGTAGTTACCACTCTAACTGCTGTTCCCGATGCTAATGGCTGATAAATTGTAACCCTGTAGGAAGTTGTCAAATAAATTATGTTCAGTAATTTATTACGTAGGAAATGTCAGTCGTTCAGAAGTCATACGCTCAAAACAACTCTTAGAACAATAACATGTTAAGAATAATTTACTAAAGATTTGACTGTTGTATAAAGGCAAAGAGGACGTATCGGTTATAAGTGTTCTGAACTTGTGACCCATAGTTCCCAGCCGGAAAAACTGATATTTTGGTCGGCTATCTATAGATTTATCAGTTTTAAAGGCAGAATAGCCATTCTTAGTCGTCGACCCCGTAGCATAGTTAGCAGAGGCCCTGCCTGCCCAAGCGAAGGGTCCTGGGTTCGATTCCCGGCCGGGGAAGATATTTATGTGACAGGTAAATGTTTCTTCTCAGGTCATGGGTATTAGTGATGTGTTATTTGTGTTGTCTATGCCACCCGCGACACAGAGAATGCTAATGCGTGGTATAACATGAGGGTGTTAGCGTTTATTTAATTAGGTATTTGATTATGGATGGATTGTAGCTAACGATAAAGACATCTTAAGCGAATGGATTATTATATGTCGGCTCAAATATCCACTTGATAGCTGAATATAAGCTGTAAGTGAAGCATGTTGGCGCGTCGCGACTTTATTAGTGACGTCATATCGGCGACCGCACCCCGGGCACAGCAAGGCCGCTTAGCGCTCCTAAGTCTGTGACGCAATATTAGTCATTCCTTTTAAATATCACACCATTAAACGTTTTATCACGGACGGTAGGCAACATAATAGCACAGCTGTTATTATGACTTGGGGAGACGTATAACGCCCTATATTCTCCTCAGCTGTGGTTTGGATTACTTAGGCTGCGTTAATCTACATTTTGTGTTAACTGTATCGTCTGCATGTCGGTACGTCATTGTAAGAAGAATGTGCGATGTGTTTAGCTGCAAAAGATTGGAGCGGTTCGTTGCGCATCGTGGAATTTAATTGCGATTTGTATGCATTTTCTTTTGATGGCTTATCAACATAGTGATAATAAAATTAATTAAAATTTACTAATTACATAGCTACAGTACGTGGAATGAGTAGTGGAATAAAATTTAATGGAAACATCTTATTATAAGCTGGTCGTATCTAATTAATTTTAAGAAAAGACACAAGTTAAGCAAACCTACCTACTTAAATACTTAAAAAAATCTTTATAAGAAAATCCTTCAATAAGTATCTACTCATTGAGTCCATTCAAATAAGCTCAATCATAGTACCTACTTACTACCACTCCTGTAAGTTGGTAACGACTTGTTACCTACTACTGTTTCCAGATGTTGCTGCAACATCTGGTGAGGATAACTATATTATTTTAACGTAATTGAAGTCACAGGATACTAAATTTTGAATAGATCAAACTAGTCGGATACTCAAATTATCTCTTCGAAATCTAAAATAGCCGAACAAATGTTCTTCAAACCAAGCGAATAGATATAACACCCGATTAGGCCACATTACAAAAAAGGAAATCAAAATCAGTTCATCCGTTTAGGACCTACGATACCACAGGCATACAGATATACTTACAATCGTTGCAAACTCACATGACAAACATACTTGCGGTACCCATTTTTTGAGGGTAAGCCCCTTTTAGGGACTTACAAAGAGATTATAATTGTATTTCACGAAGGTGTCGAAACAGTTAACATGAAAACATGATGACAGACGACCAGTGACCGCTGCGTGTACCAAGCTACCGCTCGGTCCATGACGTCCGTGTTGCGGAACAATCAAATGATTCACCACCGGCTCATCTAGTCGTGTCGAGTCGTCATCAAAGCGGAACCTTGACAGTGAATCAAACCGTAAACGAATTATTTCTTGTTCTCGCTGCAGCTGTAGTTTCTTTGCCATCTACACCATAGACAACTGTTGGTGTGTTTTGTTGTACTCGTTATATCGATGTCGGCAGTATTATTATGTAGCTTCCTGAAAGTTTTTTTTAACGTACATAAATGTAATGTAGATTTTATATCTCGTTAGCTGGTTACGAGTAGATTCGTATCAGTTCTACTGCGAACAGACAGATTTGCAAGAAACCATGTTTCTAGATGACGGATCATTTTGTTAACGATAATGAAATTCGAAAACATTAAAATATAGGTACGCCTCAACCACAGATGGTCTGTGGCCCCAACTTAGATTATAACCTTTCTGGAATACGTTGTGCCTAACAGAACGTGCCTACTTACCTGTATTATTTAGGACTCCATATCTTTGAACAGAAATTATTATCGCTAACCCTAGAAACGCATTCGAATACTTTTCAAAGTTTTCAATGTAAGTAGGTTTCCAAAGGAATTGTAAAAGTAAATATGAAATAAACATTTTGTATAAAACTTTATGATTTCGCGTATTCGAAAATGAACTGAAAATATAATGGAATTAAACTTTTCTGGGTTCGCCCATTGTACGTACTAGAAAATAGGTCAAAGTTTAGTTTTAACTTCTGACACTTTTCAATAGGACGCACCAAGTTTGCTTCAATCTTGAACTAAAAATATGTATTGACAAAAAAAGCGTCTTAATAAACAAGAAATCGTCTTGAAATGTATCATTCTTATTGTTCATTCAAAACCATAGCCACTTCCAGATTCACATGGTCGTTTGTTCTTTAATTATCTAGTTTATTTTTAACCACTGGATTTAACTAAGTAACAAAGTGGACTATAAATATTTATATAGTTCGTAACCGGTGCCCAGCTGTGGGAACAACATGAGATAGAATTATAGTCTGGTTTGTAAATTAAAAATATTTCAAGTTAGTGCACTGTACTGAACTATCTTGGTATTTTGCCAAAAAATCAAATAAATGCACTAAACATCTTTTGTTGTTTCATCGTATTGTTTTCAGTTTTCGGTTGCAGTGTTATTTTATAACTCTTGCGATCTTTTAATCTCATCTGGCATAATATTACAGTTGCATAAAGTGTGTTACTTGATTAATTTGAATACAAAAATTGTTTCCCTCGTTTCCAGGATCAGGAACACCTGAAACCGCCGATAGCGGGCGGGCTGGCGAACGCGGAGCTGTACTGTCTGGCGCTCGCCAACATGTACTCGGACCCCAACTACCACAGCCTCAACCACTGGAACATCCTGCAGACGCTCGCGCGCAAGGGCGTGCACGTGCCCGACCCGCCCGACTGCGCGCTCACCGAGACCGTGCTCATACAGACCAACCCGCTCAAGATGGTGAGTTCGATGATTGATTCTTCTATTTGTGCCTAACAACGTCGCAATATCATAGCAGCGCATCGGTGAAGTGTTACTGATGTCCATGGACGGCGACGATATCTATGTATAAATGTTTCTATGTACGTTTTATTACATCGCTGTACTTACAAAGATACACACAACATACAACACATTGCCTTCCTTCGATCCCCCCTTGCTGCGGGATATTTCGAGGGCTCTACGGTTCCCAAGGGTATGCTTATTACCCGAGCTTAAGCTCAGAGAACTAGTGTCTCGCGGTAGAAAAATTGGACCTCGTTGTTAAGCGGGCGAAGATTGGCAGTCCTTAGATATTTTAACCTGCACTTCGTTTTGCAACTGCATCTATTTTATTTATTTTGTTTCTTTTACAATTTGCTAAATAAATTTTGCTACTTTAATATCTTTTGAGATATTTCTAAATCTTATTTAGATAAATCAAGTCCATCTTAAAGTCAGTTATCTAAATACACAGGTCTAAAAACATTAAGGTATAACTACACGTTAAATTATAGCTTAAGAACGACAGTATAATTACTGTCATTATAACAAGCGACAAGTCGACGTCGGTAATGTGAGTCTGTGGTCGCTGGTGACTGCATACTGGTGTAGGCTAACCTCAAAGTGGATCAGTAGCTGGTAATGTGTGCCACTAAAGGAGAAGGCAAAAGGGTCAAAATATTACTATCAAATACACCTAAAATCCGAGCTTAGGTCATATACATTATATAACTTTTTATTTCACTTCAATACATGCAGTATTTCCGAAGTTATAAAGACGAGAAGTTCAAGCCCTTTTTTGAATTTCCGCGCTTACGCTATGACGTCACGATTTAGTTCGGCCGCGAGTGCGATACGGCGCAAGTATAGAAAATATGGGTCTACTGAAACTTGAAATTTTGCATAGATGTAGTAGATAGTATGTGGCGGATGCGAACGGATTAGAACCAGGGTTATCGTCCGCCATATTTTACGTTACGAGTCAGTGCGCACGTGTTGCACTGTCGAGCTAGGTCAGAGTAATGCCAGTGTCGCCTTCGGCCCAAACATGGCCGCCCTTTTGTCACTGTCACACTAGCACTGACAATTCACTCGAACTACTGACTCAGTGAATGACAATCGACATTGGATCCATATAAACTCACTACGTACAAACTAGATGGCGCTACTCGCCTCATCGACCAAATAAAATATTCTCCGACACGGCCATTCTGAATAGGAGCGCGCTCTCGCGCTCTTTTGTTTAACGAGAATCCAGTTAGCAAGTATCATGAGACACGTGAGGTGTGCCTCGGGTTACAAGTCAATCTCGAGCGACAGAACTTCGGCAGTCGAACTTGGCTGCCTTGGAGTACAATGCTATTGGTTCCTTTTGCTATAGAGTTGAAGCATAAAGCGCGGAGCCTTTCAATGCTATACTGATGAAGCACAAAGCGCGGAGCCTTTCAATGCTATGCTGCAGAAGCACAAAGCGCGGAGCCTTTCAATGCTATGCTGCAGAAGCACAAAGCGCGGAGCCTGTCAAAGCTACGCTGCTGAAGCACAAAGCGCGGAGCCTTTCAATGCTATGCTGCAGAAGCACAAAGCGCGGAGCCTTTCAATGCTATGCTGCAGAAGCACAAAGCGCGGAGCCTGTCAAAGCTACGCTGCTGAAGCACAAAGCGCGGAGCCTTTCAATGCTATGCTGCAGAAGCACAAAGCGCGGAGCCTTTCAATGCTATGCTGCAGAAGCACAAAGCGCGGAGCCTGTCAAAGCTACGCTGCTGAAGCACAAAGCGCGGAGCCTTTCAATGCTATGCTGCAGAAGCACAAAGCGCGGAGCCTTTCAATGCTATGCTGCAGAAGCACAAAGCGCGGAGCCTGTCAAAGCTACGCTGCTGAAGCACAAAGCGCGGAGCCTTTCAATGCTATGCTGCAGAAGCACAAAGCGCGGAGCCTGTCAAAGCTACGCTGCTGAAGCACAAAGCGCGGAGCCTGTCAAAGCTACGCTGCTGAAGCACAAAGCGCGGAGCCTTTCAATGCTATGCTGCAGAAGCACAAAGCGCGGAGCCTTTCAATGCTATGCTGCAGAAGCACAAAGCGCGGAGCCTGTCAAAGCTACGCTGCTGAAGCACAAAGCGCGGAGCCTTTCAATGCTATGCTGCAGAAGCACAAAGCGCGGAGCCTGTCAAAGCTACGCTGCTGAAGCACAAAGCGCGGAGCCTTTCAATGCTATGCTGCAGAAGCACAAAGCGCGGAGCCTTTCAATGCTATGCTGCAGAAGCACAAAGCGCGGAGCCTTTCAATGCTATGCTGCAGAAGCACAAAGCGCGGAGCCTTTCAATGCTATGCTGCAGAAGCACAAAGCGCGGAGCCTGTCAATGCTACGCTGCTGAAGCACAAAGCGCGGAGCCTTTCAATGCTATGCTGCGGAAGCACAAAGCGCGGAGCCTTTCAATGCTATGCTGCAGAAGCACAAAGCGCGGAGCCTGTCAAAGCTACGCTGCTGAAGCACAAAGCGCGGAGCCTTTCAATGCTATGCTGCAGAAGCACAAAGCGCGGAGCCTTTCAATGCTATGCTGCAGAAGCACAAAGCGCGGAGCCTGTCAAAGCTACGCTGCTGAAGCACAAAGCGCGGAGCCTTTCAATGCTATGCTGCAGAAGCACAAAGCGCGGAGCCTGTCAAAGCTACGCTGCTGAAGCACAAAGCGCGGAGCCTTTCAATGCTATGCTGCAGAAGCACAAAGCGCGGAGCCTTTCAATGCTATGCTGCAGAAGCACAAAGCGCGGAGCCTTTCAATGCTATGCTGCAGAAGCACAAAGCGCGGAGCCTTTCAATGCTATGCTGCAGAAGCACAAAGCGCGGAGCCTGTCAAAGCTACGCTGCTGAAGCACAAAGCGCGGAGCCGTTCAATGCTATGCTGCAGAAGCACAAAGCGCGGAGCCTTTCAATGCTATGCTGCAGAAGCACAAAGCGCGGAGCCTTTCAATGCTATGCTGCAGAAGCACAAAGCGCGGAGCCTTTCAATGCTATGCTGCAGAAGCACAAAGCGCGGAGCCTTTCAATGCTATGCTGCAGAAGCACAAAGCGCGGAGCCTTTCAATGCTATGCTGCAGAAGCACAAAGCGCGGAGCCTGTCAATGCTATGGTGATGAAACAGGAAACAACCTTCTGTACCAACAATTTCCTTTATTTATTACCATTGCGACAATCTGTGAAATATAATTTACGAAATAAATTTACAGTATCTAAACACATTTGTTATTATTTTAGCCTTCTCCTGTGATCAAAGGTCGATTCACAATCCACTATGAAGTCAATCAAATATTAAGTTTAATGAGAAAACAACAATAATAATAACAACAACAAAAAAAAAAAAACAATACTTATTCATTTATGTTTGATAACAATGATAAAATCAAGTTTCGCATTGATTATGAAACAAAGACAGTAAACAACAATAAAATAGAAATATGTAGAGATAAAATTTTAACAGAGCATTTCGCTTAGTGATTCGTCCGCGCTTGGACTGTCAAGTTGGTCTGACAATTCGGGTAGACTACACGGGTATTTGCGAAGTTTTTCGTGACACACGTACTGAACGCGTCCTCCAGATATTGGCTCGACCCTGTACCTATCGTTATCGCATACTTCAATAACCTTACACGGATTTGAGAACTTTTCGCCTAACTTAGTTATGACACGGGGATTTTTCTCGACAAGAACAATATCACCGAGACTAAACGATCTTATTTTCGCTTTACTCTTATCATAACGTATCTTGTCAGCTCGCGCATGCTCGTCCATCCTGACCTTCGCTTCCTTTCTTATGTCAAAAAGATCTAACTTTTCGTACTCATGAACTAACGCATTCACTCGCGGAGGATTTTTGTTACAGCCCATTAGCAGTTGGAGCGGACTTTTGCCCGTAGATCTGGATACAGTACAATTTAGGGCAAGCTGTACCTCGCCGAGGACAGCTTTCCAAGATCGCCGTTCGTGGTTCTCGGCTATGGTGAAACAGTTCGTGAGGACGGACATAAATCTCTCGACCTGACCGTTCGCCCTACTAATACCACTGGCAATCTCGTGAAATTCGATTGACCATTCCTTGCATAATTCACGGAATTCCTGTCCTGTAAAGGATGTACCTTGATCGGCGATTATTCGAACCGGTGAACCGAATAGGTAAACAAAGGACCGAAGTGCATTACATGCCGATTTGGAAGTTAAATCTTTCACTGGGGTAAGATAGCAGTATTTGGTGAATGCGTCAATTATTACTATGACATACTCCTTGGTATTACGGCAACCGGTGAGCTTACCGCTCGTATCAATATGTAGCGTGTGGATTGGGATAGGAACTTTATCTATTGGGTGAAGACATGACTGTCTGGCCCCCGAAGGATTTTTGTTTACTTTGCATGGCAAACAACGGTCTACATAAGTTTTTACACAGGACGCCATACGCGGGAACCAAAAGTGCTCACGAATTTTCACAAGAGTTTTATCCCATCCTAAATGTTTAAGTTCGTCGTGAAAGCGTTGTATTATTTGCCATCTGTAGTTCTTAGGTACTATCGCTCTACATAACGTTTTCTTATTGAGTTGGAAGTTTTTATACAAGAGGTTGTCTTTGATAATATATGAAGATCTTAAATTAGAGTCTAAAGTATCACTTTCAATCGCTTCAATTATTTTGTTGATATCCGGATCGAGTCTCTGCTCTGCCTGCAACCAATCATCTCTAACCCGTATCAAATTTACGGCGGCTGAGTTGTCAGACGACGATACCGGGTTCCTGCTAAGGAAATCGACATGCGGTATTCTCTCGCCTTTACGGTATTCAACCTCGAATTCGAAACCCTGCAAAAACGCCCACCACCTATGCACCCGAGGAGATAAATCCTTCTTATGTCGGGAGGCTTTTAAACTGTTACAATCAGTCACTATTTTAAAGCGTCTCCCCAACAAATAGTGCCTGAAGTGTTTTAGCGCCTTGAAAACTGCGAGGGTTTCCAATTCGTAGCTGTGGTACCGGCTTTCGGCGCCAGATGTCCGTTGGCTGTAATACTCGACAACTTTTATCTGATTATTAAATTTTTGCAAGAGCACCGCACCATAACCGTGGGAACTAGCGTCCGTATGGACCTCAATTTCATGATCCGGGTTAAATATCGCGAGCAACGGTTCGGAAGTTAAATGCTTAATGACAATGTCGCGGGCTTTCGTATGTGGATCTTGCCAGTTCCACTTAGCATCCTTTTGAGTCAGTTGATACAACGGCGCCATAATAGATGAGAAATTAGGAATGAACTTCCTGAAGTATCCCGCCAGACCGTTGAACTGACGTAGTTCCTTTACGTTATTCGGCAATGGGGCGTTAGCAAGGGCTTCTATCTTCTTTGGATTCGGTCTTACAGATCCCTTCGAGATAACGTATCCTAGATACTCAACCGATGTCTTCAAGAACTTACATTTATTCCAATTAAACGAGAAGCCTGCGCTCGCTAGCGCTTCAAGAACCTGTTCCAGGTCAACAAAAGCGGCCTCCTTATTTTTCGAAAAAACCAATACATCGTCCATGTACACAGTAGCTATAACGTCTTTTAATTTACCTAAGGCTTTGTTGATGGCTCTTTGGTACACCGCGGGGGCATTACACAACCCAAAGGGCATTTTAAGAAACTCATAAGAACCATCGGGGGTCACGAACGCAGTTTTTTCTATAGACTCGGATTTTGTCGATACGGGGATTTGATAAAACCCGGAGGCCATGTCTAAAGAGGTAAATATGGAGGATTGCCCAAGAACATCGATTTGTTCAGATATCAACGGTAAGGGGTAATTATCGCGGATAGTATTCGCATTCAATTCGCGATAATCAATACAAAGCCGATCCGAACCGTCTTTCTTCTTTACGAGGATAGCCGGGCTAGAGAAAGGTGACGAGCTCTCCCGTACGATACCTTTTGATACGAGGTCGGCGACAATATTCTTCATAGCTTGACGTTCTACGGGGGCTAAACGATAAGGGTGTCGCTGGACAATTTTGTTGGGATTTTTAAGATTAATTACGATTTCTCCAGTTGCGACCACAGATTGAGAATTTCCCTTAACAAAGTTTTTACTGAAGCGTCCTATTATCGTGCGCAGGCGGGTCATATCTTCGTTGTCGGTCAAGTCGGTCTTAATTGTGTCCGCATCGTTACTTTGTAAGAGACAAATATCAGCTCCAATTTCGCGAGTTATATGGACACCCGTACTATTAATGGTCAAACCCAATCCAGGGCGTGTGAAAACATCTCTACCTATAATTATATCATGGGGTAGAACGTGAGAATCGACGATAACAAAAGCGATTTCCACATGCACATTACTAATTTCAACAGGTACGCTGATTCGCGAAAACGAATAGGTGGAAATAGGGCCAATACCTGTGAGTCTCGTAGAAATGGATTCACGGACGCCATTCAAATTATCAGACACTTCTTTACGGATCAGTGAGCAATCGGAACCGCTGTCAATAAGAGCCTGCAATTTGAAACCACCAATATTTACTTCGACAAGAGGAGAATCGGATTCAATGCACAAATTAACAGACTTTGAAACGCCATTCTTGCCAAACTTCGCGTCTCTTTGTTTTGAAAAACACACTTGTTCGGAATGACCCAATTTGTGACAATAGGTGCATTGCGAGCTCTTATTTTCAATACTAATCGTGCTCGGCTGATTCGGTACATGACTAGCGTTTACAAGCGATGGCTTCGACTTACAATTACGTTTATAATGTCCAGGTTTACCACAATTGTGACAGGTTACCACACGATTTTTAACAGGCTCCTGTCTTCGACGTTTTGAGTCGCCTTGGCCTGTATGTGAAACTGCTGGTCGTTTAAGATTTTTAAACTTAGGGTACGTACCGAGGTGCCTATCAAGGCTCAAGAAGTCAGTCGGAGTATTTTTTAACAAATCAGAACGTACCTGCGGGTCATCGATACCTGAGATGACTACTTCGATCTTGTTGGCTCCACTCCATCCTGTTTCCAACCGGTCAATCAACGCCAGCTTATTTGTCGAGTATTCGATATAACTAGGGGCACGTCCACTAGTGTACTGCACCATATCTTGAAAAAGGTCGTGAAACCTCTTCGCGGCCACGAATTGTCTAGATAAACGTTCTCTCACCTCGTCCCATGTCTTACATAGCGTGTATGATCTCGAGGCCCACTTACGAGCACGTCCGCGTAAGTGCGTAAAGGCTACATTTCTTGTCTCATAATCTGTCCACGAGTTCTGAGTTCGATGATGATCTAATTCTTCACACCATTGCGCTGCAGTGAACTCACAATCATCCGGATCGAACGAGGGTATGTAGACATCACATGGTTTCATTTTCTTCATAGCCGGCTCAGTGTTCTTTGACGTTGACGGCTTGGACTCATTATGGAGATGCTCAACGACGCCACGAAAGAATGATGTCCACATGTCGGGTGACATTGCAATAAATTGATCGCCAGATTGCGAAGTCGTATTTTGTTCGACATCTTCCGGGTGGTGTGCCTCAGAGACGCTCTCTCTTCGGGATGCAGACGATTCCTCAAAATATTGGCGGCTGTTCGAAGCAGAGGGTTGGCTAGTTGCCTCGGAGGAATATTGTTCTGATCCCACCGCTGCTGTGGCGGATGCGAACGGATTAGAACCAGGGTTATCGTCCGCCATATTTTACGTTACGAGTCAGTGCGCACGTGTTGCACTGTCGAGCTAGGTCAGAGTAATGCCAGTGTCGCCTTCGGCCCAAACATGGCCGCCCTTTTGTCACTGTCACACTAGCACTGACAATTCACTCGAACTACTGACTCAGTGAATGACAATCGACATTGGATCCATATAAACTCACTACGTACAAACTAGATGGCGCTACTCGCCTCATCGACCAAATAAAATATTCTCCGACAAGTATGTGAATTATATATGTTATTTTATTATTGACTAGCGACCCGCCCTCGCTTCGCTTCGGGAAACTTATTATCAAGTGCTTAAATATAAAGTTTCATGGTTCTTTAAGAGATGGCGCTAGGCGTTCTTATTCTTTAAGTTAGGAAGGTTCACCCCTAGATGGCGCTGTGCTTAAAACCCGAAGAAATCCCATACAAACTTTCAACCTCTATTTCAACCTCTTCATCCCTTTTTGTCGCAATAAAAGGTAGCCTATGTCCTTTCTCAGGGTCTAAAGATTGTCTGTGTCAAATTTCATCAAAATCGGTTGAGAGGTTTAAGCGGGAAAGCGACACAGACAGACAGACAGACAGACAGACAGAGTTACTTTCGCATTTATAATATTAGTAGGGATAACTAAGGTTTGGCAGCGGCTTTACTTGAGTTTAAATTAACATTTCAGTCAAAAATCCCTATCAACTACGCGCGACTACTGAGTGATGACGTCATCGAGTAGTGACCGCCCGCCTGCGTTTTTAAAAAAACCAACGGCCGTAAATACGCACTTTGATCGTTAATATCTCGGCCATTTATTGAGATATGGAAAAAGTAAAAGCACAGTTTTTCTTGTAATTTTTTATAGATTTATTTGACGTGTAAAAAAAAATTTGTTTGCCTGGTCCATTGATACCATGAACTTTTGTAATCGTTAAAAGATAACCTTAAGATGAACCGTGTCTTCTAATGTGGGAGTTTAAGTGTATGATTCTACACATTTTACGACGATTCACTTAATAAAACTTTTCCTAAACTTCATGATTTGGCAAATGGGGTATCGTTGGAAGATTCTTGATTCCCGCTATTTACATATAAAATATAATTCATAATATATAAGAATTGCTTCGCTCAAAGGTATTACATATCTTATTAGCACATCTTTCGTGTTGAGTGAAGCAACTGACGAGAAGTAATAATGGAGTGTTCAGTGGGTGGATGGGAGCGGCGCGGCGTGATTGCAGTTTCGTGTTTATCTGTGAGCGAACCCGATGGTAATAGATTAAATCGGCCGTAGGCTGTCTGCCGGCAACACAAGAAATGTCTGCCTGATCCCGCCCACGGAGATTAGTCTTAGATTTAACAGTACTTTCCTGACCATTACAATTGAGGTACATGTCATTTGTACTACAAACAAACACAGAAAACCGTAAGCCCCGGCTCTAGCTGTTTTCTGCCTTTGTTGTTTTTCTGCAATACCTTTGATCTCTCGGGTTTATACACATTGTGGTCGTGCTTTCTTTTGAGTAGCAATTTTTTATTAACCTTTGAACGATTTTAACAGTCTACTGAAGATCTGTTAATTGATCAGAAATCTTATTGGTATAACATTGTTATTAAGTTGTATGTGTTGTGTGGTGGGTTAGGTTATAATATAGGTATTATTTTTACACGATTTATATCAACAGTTACTTAACTTGCATGTATGTTTGCCAGTGTGTTAATGCAAATGTAATGCAAGTGTATAAAAATCACAATTGATATAAAATATGCGGTTTAACCTTTTGTTAGTGGTAACCTTGTAACGAAATCGGTAGCAATTTAGTTGTATATTTTCCCGTGGTAATTCCAGGGCGCGCATATGACTGTGATAGAGGCTCTGATGGTGCTGTACGCGCGCGAGGTGGTGACCCCGGACCGCGTGGCGGCGGCGGCGCAGCGTTTCGGCTGCGGCCAGCCGCTGCAGCCGGGCTCGGGCGTGCCGCACGAGGACGGCCTGCTTGTCTGGATCAACGCGGCGTGCGCGGCGCTCAATAAGGCTGATGTGAGTTGGGAACTAGCGACGTACTCGTATTATGAGTGTCATAAGGGGGTCACGTGTTGCCCTTATAAAAAGCATTGATTGATACAAGATTTAGGTGCCCCACAGTCTTATGTAACTTTCTCACTAAATTTTAGAAAACATTTGACACAGTCACATACACTGTAAATTTCCCACGTGACGTGAACATTTGTTTGTATTTCAGGAGAACCAATCGAACCACGTGCCAATGGTGAAGAGCTTGCAAGAGCTGTGCGACGGCACGGCGCTGGCGGCGCTGATCGCGTTCTACTGCCCAGACGCGCTGCCGCGGGCGGCCGTGCGCGTGGGCCGTATGGCCTCCATCCAGGACTGCCTGCACAACCTGATGCTGGTCTACGACTTCTGCCGGAACAACCTGCCGCACAACGTGTTCCACATGCTGCCCGAGGACGTCACTTATATGAGAGGGTGAGGCTCTTGATGATGATACTGTGTCGGGTGTTTAGCTTTACATCCGTAATATGTAGTTCTTAAAGTTGAATTAGTTGCTTCGTATCGAGAAAAAAATTATATGATTACGTAATTGTAATAACCGTTAGTTTATAATTTATCTTATTAGATTGTAAACTTTCGAATAATTACGTGTAGTTTGATCTTTACAGTAGTTTAATCTATTAAATCGTCACTCGTCCAGACCATTATTGATAATATTAATCTTGTTGACAGCACAACGGTTGTTTTTATAATTACTATACCAAGTGGGAAAACCCGGGGGACGGGAAAAGTTAGGTTAGGTTAGGATGGGCTTTTTATATTTACGAGAAAAAGGAAATACTCGCAGCATGATACAGACAAAATACTTGTATCGTAGGTGACACAAACACAACATGTTACTTTTTTGATTGTATCAATCTCCTTAACATTAACTGTAGTTAATGTTACGAAGGAAATTTCGTACCGTTTACGGTAATGAAATTTTTGTTTATCGTAAGTCTTTGTACATACGTATATTAATATTGTACAATATTGCATTTTTCAGATCCATGCGACAGAATTTAATAGCGACGTTAGCCGACCTGTTCAACATGTTGGAGGTGCACCCGGTGAAGTCGGTCAAATACCCGACCAGCGGTGAGTTCCTCGCTAGCTCGCCCCGCCACGCGTTACCTTACCTCGTACCGGTATTGCATGCTAGACCTCTAATGGGAGTATGTGGTCATAATATCAAAGTTCCTATGCCCACTAATGTTACCAGTATATACTGCCGCCCGCCGAGACGGTCGCAACTGGAGTAACGCTTTGCATATATATACGTTTAGAAAGGTCCTAGGGTTGGATTATCTAAGTTGATTTTTTGTCAAGATTACGGTTTTATTTGCATTATGTGAAATTGTTCGTATATCATAAACGATGTTTTAATATGTTTTGTGTGTAAGAAAACAGGCGACGAGGTGGAGGTAAGTCCAAAGTATACATTGGGCGACATGTTTATTACGCTACTTCAAAATGTCACCCTGTCTTTATTGCGATGTTCCGCTTTTGCATCTATTGGACTGTTTTAACATGTTTTATTGGCTGTAACACATTTTTAAACAGTAATTTGTTAAGACTTTTATATTGGCTTCTGAATGCACTGACCGCGTTAACATTTTCTAACAAGAATTGTATTAACGAAGTGCGGTAAGTGAAGGCAGGGTGACTGTCGCGTTCGCGTGCAAACGTACCCGTGACAACGTGTGCGCTCGCACACACATGCACTGGCCGCGTGTACACACATGCACTGGCCGCGTGTACACACATGGGTGGCCTCGGGGCCTGTGTCGGTGCGTCAAACGTTTGTACAAGCGTGTTTACGCGCAGTACTACCACGGTAACATGGGTTGACATGTAAATTTATTAAAAAAATATATTACATTTTTTACATTTACTTTGAAGGTTAACAAAATAAATATCATTAAATAAAAAGATCATTTCGGAAGTAACCCATGTTCCCGTGGCGGCACTGCGCCAGCGTATGTCGGTGCGTGTGTCTGTGTGTCGGCGAGTGCGGGTGTTGTCACGCGGCGCGTGTTGCGTGTTGGCAGCGCGCACGGACTGCAACGCGCACGGCGTGCGGCACAAGCGCTGCCTGCCGCCGCCGCCGCCCACGCCCATCCCCGACCTGCGCGGCGACGCCCACGCCCACGCCCACTCGCCCGGCGCCGCGCCCTTCGCAGGTACTGCGTTGTCGAGTAAACGTGTGTGCTCGTTTTGTGTGCGTACACCGTACACGTACCGAACGTCTTTGTGCTCCTGATGCAAATCCTCCCGCACTTTTAGATATGTTGAGAAAGTTTTTAGTCTAAACATATGTAGATTTACATAATAGGTGTGTAACTAGATGAAATATTTCACGTTAAAATGTTATGTTCTAGTAATAGTTTGTTAGGAATTCTCCCGCATTGTTAGGTAGCTGTATTTTGTGTCGGTATACGTTTCAAATGTGTGATTTGAGAATAGCAATATTAGTGATTAGTGAATACAATTTGTTTAGTGTTACCCCTGAAAGTAGTAAATACCCCTATAATAGACATACTATCGTTAAGTCTTATTTTTACAGATTGTAAACCATATAAGGTGCAATTACGACTTACGAGTATAGTAAGCGAATAAGACGCTGGACTAAAACTTGTTGCCGTAAATATTTCTGTTTTAATAATTTTATATCTTAAATCATTGGACAAATACGCGTTGGTTTTGTTTATTTTATGAAAAAATAAAATAAACGCTAACACAATCGTAGCCTTACACTAACATTTTCTGTAACAACAAGGACATACGTAAACGTACGTTAAACAAGGTCATACGTAATAAAAACACATGATATTATATGTGTAACAATATAATAAATTGTTGCAATTTTCCCCTTAGCCGGCAGGAGTTTCAGCTGGGTTATATTGCAAGATATAATTATCATAACATAATTGAGTGTGGCGTCTCCGCAAGCGTTCGGTACGCGTACAATGATCCCAGTTGCGGCGGCACCGCGGCCGCGCGGGGGTCATGTTGCCGGTGCACACTCACACTCGTACCCACCTTCGTATCGTAGTCTGCAGTTTCCATTATCACGTGTTTCCCTCGTTCTTTGTCATGACTTTCTCTGGTTTCCGTTTCCGGTTGTCTTCCCCCACTACATTTCATAATGTAAAAAAAATTATAAATGTATTTTTGTACATCATCGTTTTTGTATCTCATTTTTTAAATGTATGACATAATGATCATTTTATTACAATTCTTCATCGTTTAGATGTTTCATGTGATTCATGTGATTTTGATGAGTTTTGTTTTTGTATTGTTGAACTGCTAAATATTTCTACTTACTATATTGATAATTTGTTTAAAGTTAAATAAATGTATTTTTTATGTTTAAATTGCACTGTTTAATAAGTTGGCAATTGTTTTTTTTTCTTATTATTTTTAATTGGACGCTTATTGTGCTGAACCTATTTATTACAATCTGCGACTTCGGTCTTAATGCTTTGGTGCTTTCGCATGTAACTTTACGCTTGCGGTTTTAGTTTTTGCACTTTAAAGGCATATGGAGTCATTGGCATTGTGGCCTCAGGCCTCCCAATAGTACTAGCTGATTAGTATCTAGTGTAGCTACAGATTACGACATCTATTGAATATTTACTGCATTTTGTAGACGATTTTTAGTTATTCTTTTTGTTCTGTTTCGGCATCGTTGTGATATGTAGAGCTAGAGCCTGATGTTATACGTTACGGCTTTTATTCATTTTAATTGCGAGTTGAAGTAACAAATCATTGTCATTGTGACTAATAAGTAACTGTTACAAGTTTATGTATGTTTTTTTTTATTTAAAATTAGTCTTAAATTAGTTAGATGTCATTTTTGTGTATTGATTGTCTATAAAACACTAGAATCAGGTTAATTTGGATTCGATAAAAGTTTCAGCATTATTTATTAATGATATAGTTTTGGAACAAGGATAATAGAATTTTAAAACAATTTATTTACGAGACAGAAAGACATAATTAAGATATAATATAATTTTATCAAAAATCGTTTCGGAAACAGTATTGATTCTGTGAAAATTCTAAAACTAGAAAAATCCGTTACCTTATATTTCGTTGAACAATCGTTGATTCAAGCCAGTCAAAACTTTGTTTCCATTCAAATGGACACGGCCGATGGTAAGCGTTCGCTATCGTCGGCGTTATCACTGGCTCGACGACTACAGTCGCTAGTTCAATGAATGTTTGCGGCGAGTCGTTGTAATCTGAACCTAATGTAACGCGTGGCACGGTGCATGTCCGCAGTGCCGCGGTCGCCGTCGGCGTGCGGCGCGCGGGCGCGGGTTGCGGGCGCGGCGGGCGCGGCGCGCTCCGCGTGCTCCACGCCCGAGCGGCGCAGCTGCAGCCCGCAGCGCGACGAGTTCGTGGTGCACCGCGGCCGCGCGATCACCACGCTGTCCGCGATGGCGCGCCGGGACGACGACAACGGTCAGTGGTGCCCGCGGTCGCGGCCGGTTATCACATCCAGCCGACGCCATAAAGTATAGAGGACGCCCTTCCATACAAACAGCCATTCGAAAGTGGCACTAAATCACTCACGTAACTTAGACCGCTGAAAGTTCACAGGGTGTCCATAGGCGACGGTGAACACTTTACATCAAGTTGCTTGTCTGCTCGTTTGCGGGCTATTTACTTTAAATAATAACTACAATTACTGCAGTCATCCTAATTTTTTTAATGAAAGTAATTATTTTTGTAAATAAAACGTATCACGCTATCGCATATCCTTAATTTTAATTAGTTTATAAACGACAAGATCTCGCATTTTTTTGATGTTACCAAGATACTGATGGCATTAAATATTCTTAATTCGCCTGTTATTCCGTTACCATAGTAAAGTTCAACAAATAACAAACAAAACACCCCCAGCGGCGGAGCACGCGCCGATGGTGGCGGCGGGGCGGCCGTCGGCGCGCGAGCGCGAGGGCAGCTTCGCGGGGCGGCGCTCGCGGCGCTCCTCCGTCACGGACGACAGCCAGCTCACCGTGGAGAACTTCGGCGGGTCGCAGGACCGGCTGCACTTCGCCGGCCGGAACCCCGAGAAGGAGCTGGCCACGCTGGCCGCGCTGGCCGCCGCGCCGCCCGCCGCCGTGCGCAAGATATCCGCGCCCGCCGGTATCGCAACAATACACCTACATCTCTGTTCTCAGTCGTTACGCGGTCGCGGTCGTCATAGGACGGTGATGGCACGCTTAACTATCAGTGTCCACTCCTCTCTGACAGCTGCCTTCAATCTACACATATAATAAATCTGTAATGTTCGTCTGTCTGCACTTGGTAGATATATGGAAAAAAATATTATTGGAGGCCTTTATTATTGCAATAGAAACCAAATGATTTTTAGAAATTTTGTCTTTTGGTCTGCGGTTTTGTATGCGCTAATCTCAGAAAGGATTTAGTTTTCACTCATATATTATGGTAAGCTCTACTTAACGTTTAGTGTTTGTTTTACTCCAATCAGTACATAAATAAAAAATATAGTTAAAAAAAAGTAATAAACACGCTTTTATGATAATTATCGAAATAAAAAATAATTTTTAATAAAAGCGTGGGGCGCTTTCTGCCATATCTTTCGTAGTCAGTAAAAAAAATACAACTTTGATTGGTCTTATTATATTGGGGCGTCCAGGTCCGGTGGACTACAACCCGCCGCTGCGGTCGTCGCGGCAGGACATCCGCGGCTCCATCCAGCTGTTCCACGGGGACTACCACAACGGCTCGCCGGACCCCCCGCACGCCGCGCCCCACGCACACCCCCCGCACGCCCCCCAGCAACAGACCGACAGCCAGCCCTACTACCCGATCCGACGACAACTGAGCAGCGATACGATTACACTCAACCAAAACTACGGATTCAATTATAAGGTAAACGTACAGTAAATTGCATCTTAAAGTATGTTTTTTTATTTTTTTAACGTATATCTCAACGCATATAATAAACGTATACTTTTTTTCTATGATTACTAAATTCTTTAAAATAATAATTAAAATTTCGTTCACACAAAAATTTCTCTTTTAGTATGGTTAATTTATATACGACGATAAAAGTTGAAATTGAAATTAAACAATGTTGTAAAATAATAAAAATAAAGGTGGTAAAAAATGCACAATTTTGTTGAACTACTAATTTTATGACAAAAAGAATAGCTGTGACAATAATTTTAGTTATTTTATCAGCCTCAAAGAGATTAGTTGGTCTAATGAATACTTTAAAATTTAACTTTGCAGGGCGGCGGCGACGGGTTCTTCCTGAACGACCGCGACTCGACGGACGGTGACGTCACCAAGACCAGCTTCGCCGACCTCAACAAGATCAAGAGCAACGGCGACCAAGGTTCGTTGACACCGCCAAAGGAACTTGCGTGTACATAATGTGATGGTGGATTTGTTGGCTAAATGTACTTTACCAATTTATGTTCAATTTTCAGCGATTTGGTTTGAAAACGATGACTTATTAAATTGTTTACATGAAATAAGAACACGAAGCACTAGTGCAAACACTTGTCGATGTACACGTGCAAACCATTGAATTATAACAATGCACATGTAAATAAATATAATCATAGCCCTATTCCAAAATAATCCATTTGACTATTTCTTTCCAGCAGGAAAACAATAAAATGTGCAACAATTTTTTTTAATGTTTTATCAGCTTTATTAAGTTGTTTTATTTTAAAATTTGTGTCAACGTCCGTAACTGCAACCCGCTTCTAAATGTGTACGTTTACGCTTCGACTGGACCACATATTCCCATTATTGAATTGGATCCAAATTGTATATTGTGTTGACATTTGTATGCTAAACAGTAGTAGGTATATTCTCGCTAAGTTAATGTATTTGTTCGTCCAGCTACCACGCACTGAGCGCGACTTACTACTACTACTACGTACGGTAGTCATGCTTGTTGGATATAGTACCTACTTTGTCGAAAGTGATTGATTGACGTTGCCCTTGCAGTTAAACTTATAATTCCAGACGACAACAATTTTGAAACTTTGTTAACGACGTTATTTGCTTGTCAACGACGTAAATCATGGAATCAATTAACACAAATTTTGTGGAATTATATAGCAGTCATATATATTAGCAGTCTGTCCCTTTCGTTCTCTATCTAATTAGATGATCAGTTGAAATGTACGATAAAGGCCGTGAATCAATCAAACGCGACAAAATCAATGTAGTTAGCCATGTGTTGACCCCACACAGATGAGTACGTTGACCGAGCGCGTGCTCGTTGTCCAGGTCAGTACCGCGACATTGTGGACAGCGAGGTGCCGGAGCGCCGGAAGAACACCACGTTCTCCACGCCGCCGCCCACCACCACCACGTGGCAGCAGCAGTGTCTCCAGCAGGAGAACCAGCCCAGTCAGTATATGGAGCTCGATATAATCCATTCTAATACTCGTACATTTTATCATTACAAATTTATCCGTTTCCGGCATTGTGGCTCGAAGGACCAAAATTAAATATTTAGCAAACGATAAAAAATCTTGACGAATTTTTTTACTTCAATGACGTCAATGCTTATTATGGTCGTTGTTTAATTATGTTTCACATGAAAATATATAAAATCTTTATTGTCTTAGAATATAATGATTTCAACAATCTCTTTATCTTGAACATTTAAATGGTAACCTTACTACCATTATGAAAAACATTGTGTTAACACCAATGTAAAACCAAGTTTCAGACTGATGGCGTCACTCACATTCTAACTAACCGTTACACAACTCGGCAGACGGCGACGACATGTCCGAGGATGCGTGCACGTCGCCCGGCGGGGGCGGGGGTGGCGGCAGCGGGGGCAGCGGGGGCGCCATGGCCGCGCAGCTGAACAACATCCGGCTGAAGCTGGAGGAGAAGCGGCGGCGCATCGAGCAGGAGAAGCGGCGCATGGAGGCCGCCGTCAACCGGCAGCGGCAGCAGCTCGGCCAGCAGGCCTTCCTGCAGGCCGTCACCAGGGTGAGTCACTCGCGCGCACTCGCGCGCACGGCTAGTGTCCGTGACGTCACTACACAACCGATCGTATTGGCCGCGTCCCACTGAGCGATCATAACACCTTAAACGTTCAAACAGCGTGATGATCGTTCAGTGGAACGAGCCCGTTGCGTCTGTGTTTAGTTACGACGCAAGTTCACCGCGATCTATTATCGTCGGTTTTAATTGGTAACAGAACGCCACGACGATTGTAATTATGTAGTGCTCATCTGGAAGTTGATCAGTTGACGGTGGCAATTAGTTTCATTGGCCATTCTGACGGTTATTAAAAAAATCATTAATTCAATTATCAATACGATTTTTTTTGTCTGTTCTGTTACCATTCAAAAGTTCTGTTAAATTCAAAGGATCCTTGGACTATTTTACTTTTATCCCGGGTTTGTTGCTGTGAATGATGTATTGTTGGAGGGGGAACATGCATGAAATTTTGAAATCAATAGTATTATAGTATAAGAATAGAAACTAAAGTTTTAAAAGCCGTTCGATGCTTAGTGGCGTCCTTCATGTGTGCCATATTATGTGTGGGGAATAATTTTATATGAAGCAAGTCACGTTACTGATCTTCGAACTTATTTTGGCTGAAAAATAAGTGCATGTTCTCTGTTAGTGGGGTTGTGACGTATGGTGCCCAGGCGGGACGGGGTGAGTGCTGTCAATCGTGTGACATTGTTTATACAGTAACATAATAAAATTTTAATTATATGCTAAGCACGATGAACAGTTTTTTATCATGTCTTGTAATGCGATTAATTGGAATACGTTCCCAATGTCCCAACGACAGCACACATCTTGGACCGCGTGTTTGGGCTTGTGGTGTAGTAGCTAGATGTCCCTTAGACAATAAATCTGCAGAATAAGATCCGAATTAGGTAATGAACTTAACATCGCAAGTAGAGGAACACAGTTCGGTATTAATTTAACTGTAAAGTTTTTGATTGTTACCAATCGATCAAAACACTACTAATCGACATGTAAGGGTTTTAATTCTATATTATGTGTAATCAATGTGTTTATTCTTAACAAGACAACACACGTGGGATTACTTCATTTATGTAACTGCAATGTGATATTTGACCGTGTAGATCTTCGAACGGAACAATAACTTAGAACAATATTTATTTATTGTTAATTGAACCTAACATAAGTAATAGAACAAAAGCGGACGTAACGTTAAGAGCTGATGATAGTTATTAAGCATGATTTTTGTGGGTAATATACGCTTAAGTTTCATAATAAAGTAATCCCCGGTATCACAGTGTGACTAACAGTGTTAAGTGGACGAACGTAAAGCATATTTTTCTATTTTATTAGGATACATTTTTGCAATACCAGCTGGCCTCCCTGGTGAGTGGGCGGGACACAGTTGAACCACTTTTGATTTGAACTAGTTCGTTTCAATCATTTACTATTACCAACCCGTTTGATTTTGTTTTGCGTTGAAGTTCTCTTAGTTTGAACACGCTTATACGGCTTTCATCGTAAACTATTTCGACGATGTAAATGTACATTTTTAAGAATTTCAAATATTGTAATTAATATAGTAGCATCCATTTCAAATAGCTTTTCGTGAGTTTTAGCTTAAAAACTGCAGTAAATATCTGATATCAAGGCAGCTTCTCTTTGAAATCATGTTTTCATCATCGATTAGTTCATGAATTATTTGCGAAACAGATCACAACTTTGAATCTTTTTATCGTTCAACATCACCAAACTGATGTTAATCATAAAATCTGTTATCAATATTTAATTATGCTGTAAAATTGTACATTTTGAAAATATTTTCATCTTATTGTCATTTTTCTACTTGTATATAAATATTTTAATTTTTTTATTGCCGTTAATATATTACAAATTTCTTTACGAATAATTTTGCCATAAAGAAGTGAGTTTACACGATTCTATTCAAATAATTGACCAAGTAAGACTATTGAAGCCGATATTTTCTATTTATTATGTTTTATGTTATACCTACCCTGGTGTACCTTTTACACTAGTTCCTGTCCGAGTACCGCGGTATGTGTACCTTCAAATAGCCCCGATTGCAATAATACTTATAAATATGAATCACTTGATGTTAACTCCATAATCGCACACGTCGAATAGATATAACACATTCCTGTGAGGTCGCGTTTTCGAAGTTGATTTACCTAGTATATCTTGCGGTAAAAATAAAATAAAATACTGTCTAATATAAAGCGTATCACAGAAATGACAATATGAATCCTAAAATAAAGCCGGATTACAGCATCGAAAGAGTGACCTAATATGAAACCAAATCAATCACATCCACCATTAAAGTACCAGTAACCGTAACAGTATCAGAAAACCACGTCACGATATCGAAACGATTGAAAACTCCATCATCCGTACATGTACTTTTAGCCACTATAGCATACACCGTAGGCACGAACTGCGGCATAACTATAGTACACTGAGACCCGATTTCACCAATTGGAATACTTGAAATAGACCTATATTAACTGGCCAAGACTAACACTGGTGAAAAATGACCACAACCTTGTGTGTAAGTAATCTCCATTACAGTATCTTTTGACAACTAATTTACTTAAATTTCCATTAAAAAAAATTTTTTTTGAGCATTTTATCAAGGTAAGTTACATTATATTCGTTGGTCAGTGTGTTGGTAAAGAATATGGGACAATACAAGTAACATAATGAATGATCAATGATGGTGGAGCCATTCGGGCGTAGTGTTGGTGAAATCGGGCCTTCCGCATGTTACGTCGTGTTACGGTGGCGGTTGCACGCTGTTGCAGGGCAAGGGCGCGCGCACACCCGTCGACGACAACAAGACTGAACAACAACAACAGGTAAACAACCCACGGGGAGGGGCGGATGGGCTAGTCAACTTTGAAGTGAAACTTTGTTGGCGTTCAAAAGTATACTCGTATTTGGTTTTCTCACTTAATAAATTTAGGTTAAAAAAAATAAGAACAATCAATGTTGTATAATAATAACGTAATGAACATTTTATGAAGGAACACCTTTTTAAATTGCATATCGAGAAAATTGGTTTTATTTTAAAATTTTCCTGAAGCTCTAAAGACCAGAAACTAAGGGAAATTGAAGATAATATTATCATTTGGTTCTCGACCCGTAGTTTCACTTCTCAATAGTCGTGCAATTATATATTGTTTTATAAGAATTGAGGCTTTGCAGTGTTGTAGATGTCGAATTTAGCGTTTGTCAAAATGTCCGTCGAGCTTAGCTTCGTGTAGTGTCGTATTGCTTAAAGTAACTCGTATTCGACAACCGAGGCTTTGTTTTGTATTTAGTCCTACACAGAAAAATACTTATAAATACCGAAACAATTGAAATTTACCTCTACTATGATTGTTATATATTACTTTTGACATTGACATCCATATCGTATTAGTGACATACATACGTGTTTGGAAATTACCGCTATCAATTTTCGCTATTTTTGTTTGGTAAGTATTACCCAGAACATAGTAGGTACCAATTGGCAAAATTGCATGCAATGTGATTGAATTGCATGATAAAGTTGTTTGTGTTTAACCGTGTTTAACCTGTTATAAAAACATACTAAAACTTTAAATAACATTACTTACCAATATTATTGAAGAACGAACTTGTCGGTTCTTAATTTTTAACGTTTGTTAAATTTGTACAATTGTAACCATTTACCTCAATCATATGGCATATATACATAATACATATGTACATGATTATTTTTTGATTGTAAAAAGAGTTTCACGGAATATAAGCATTGGTCTGGTCTAACCTAACCTAACTATTCAATCGCCAAGTACTCGTTACATCAAAACAAGTTAGCTAATTCATCTGGTAGAGTTAACTCAATTGTATGCAATATATGTTTTACTATATGCAGTTTATATGCACACAGGAGACGGTGGTGGAAGCGCCCAACCAATCGGTGGACACGGTTGCCCTGGAGCAGTACACGCAATCAATAGCCAAGTAAGACTAATATTACAATAATCTCAATTGTAGTTAGATTCTAAGAAGAAAGAAGTTTCAACAACTTCATCCCCCACGTTTAATCTTCTCGGTTTAAGAAACGTTTTTATTGATTTTTTAACAAACGCGAGAGCACTATTTTAATTAATTTATTTTTTCAATGTTTTGTTGTTTTTTCTTGGGGTGGATTATCCGTAATTTTTTGGTTAATAAACAGCTTCGTTAAAAGATTCCTGCTATCATTATTTAAAGTCTCTTTCTCCAGCTATTTCGGTTGGGCGGTGATGAATAAATCAACCAATCAGTAAGGACAAATTGTTAATCAAATAGAAGATTTGTCTGAAAGGAATAGCTTGTAAAATCAAATGTCTAATTACTGCAGAATGAACTCCAGCCTACAGGACATACAGAGTGATATCGCGCGGCTCGCCAGCCAGCAGAACCAACTGCAACAGCAGCAGCAGCAGCATCAACAGCAGCAGCAACAGCAACAACAACAGCAGCAACTGCAACAGCAGCAGCAGCAGCTGCAACAGCAAATCCAACAACAGCAGCAGCAGTTGCAACAACAACAGTTGCAACAGCAGCAGCAAATCCAGCAGCAGCAGCTTCAGCAGCAGCAAGCGAAGCAACTGTTCCAGCAACCGCAGCCTCCCCCGTCCCCCTTCCAACAAGCCTATCAGCCAAACATTCCACAACTGGTGAGTATTTTATTGTAACATCCATATTGGATATTTTGCAACGGCTGGAGGAACATCCAAGTTGACAGTTGACAGTAAAACACATAGACCTTTTATGCAACATCAGTACTGACATGTAATAAAGTCTGTCAAAAGAGAGCGATATGAACAATCATTCTGACCATTTCGTGTGAATAAGATAGGAATGTTATGTGCACCACACGCTCATTGAAAAGCATCACACAGCGCAATCTGTTCACAGAGCTATACATTTCACAACTAGCAAATATGTATATGCCTCCATGTTAAATATATTATGCAATAATTTATGTAGTCGTCAAGGATTTGAGAGACTATGTTTCAATTAACACAGTAACCTTGAATAACTCCAAAATCCTACCAGACGGCAATAATAATAAATATTGTAATTAAAGTTATTTTCAATCAAACCTACGTGCTACACTACTTGTTTATTTCGTTAAACATAGTACAAGGCCGCGATCTTGCTTGAGCAATCTTTGCACATCACATACTAACCAATTGACACGGAGGCGGTATGGTACACACCGGCAGCGCCAGCACCGCTAACCCCACGGCACCGTTTCCAGCACAGCCAGTTCAGCTCGCAGCACAACGTGTCGCGCGGCGCGCTCGGCGCGTTCGGCTCCACGCCGCACCTGCCGCGGGAGTACTACTTCGAGGGGTACCAGCCGACCCCGCCCGCGCCCGCGCCCGCGCTGTACCCCCGCGAGGAGCTGGCGCAGGACCTCGGCCGGCAGTTCTTCCTACACGAGAGCCCCGCGCCGGCGCCCCCGCAGCGCCGCACGTGGGCGCAGCACGCGCAGGACAGCGCCGAGCTGCGGGGCTGGCAGGTACGCCTTTGGGAAGTGGAAATTCCCGCCAGTTTAGGTGACCGCAGATTGTCATCGGGGGCTAGCTACCCTCGTAGGAAGATTTGGGAGTGTGCCTACTCTAGTTCGCTGGTCTAAAAATGTGCGGATTGAGGTATTGTTAAAAGGTATTGTTCCAACAAACAGAACTAAAGGATTTAACTGCTAGTAAAAGATTTCAGTTGAAAATGCTTTTAAGGTGCACATTGGAAGGGATTTTTTCTTTAAGAAAATTTCGAATGAAAGCACTGTATGCACGCATTGTTGCTATATTTCAATCAAAACATTCACTACTTATAATCTTCCACTGCATTTAGCACGAATATAGTTTTCATAGCAGGTTTCATTGCATTTTCGGCCAAGGAAAAAGAGAGGAAAAAAGGACATGTTCAGGGCTGCTTATGCTTCAGGGCTGGCCCTGAAGCTCCCACCCATAACATAACGAGTCTGTTGTAGGTTGATTCAGGCGGGAAGATGGTATCCAGCCAGGCAGGCAGGCTTCAAGGGATGATAATAATACGGATAAGTGGTTGTAACGTGAGGGTGTTTGCGTCCGCAGCTCCACCAGCCGAGCCAGGCGGTGCAGGAGCCGCCGGCGCGCAGCTGGAAGTCCCCGTCGCCGCAGCCCGAGCGCACCTGGACGCCGCAGGGGTTCGTGCTGCACGACCGGCCCAGCCAGCCCTTCCAGGTGGATACCGTCTACTCTTACAATGACGACCATTTTTTCATGTTAATAACCGATAAACGAGCAACGATGGACATCAATAAAAGGCAACATCGATACGTTGCCGACCAAAATTGAAACGGAGTATCTGCACTCTTTGTGTGTAGTATGTATAATAGTTAGTCATTACGGAGGCCTCCAACCGGCATATGAACGTATGTACTACAATCGGGTAGCAACCGGCTTCTCTGTCAATAACCAACTTGGTGATAGTTTTCTCAATGACAAAAGGCACCCTCTCCGTTCAGTATTAGACGCAACCGTCGCATGTTCCAGGTGCACTACAACGACCGGTACCAGAACGGCACGGACACGACGCGCGACAGCCAGAACCACCTGAGCTACACCGTGCTCGGCAACCAGTACGCGTGCGCGTCCCCGCCGCCGGGCGCGCGCGCGGGCAGCCCGCAGCGCCGCGCGCACACGCCGCAGCGGCAGGGCTCGCTGCCGGAGGTGTCGCGCCGCGCCGAGCCCGTCGCGCTGCACCAGCTGCACGCGGCGCCCGCGTCCCCCGCGCCCCCCGCGCCCGCCGCGCCCCCCGCGCGCCCCGACGACATGGAGCCGCAGAACATATCGTTCATCGGCAACGCGGAGGACGACGCGCTCCGGCAGGGGATCAACCGGCTGAACATCTCGTCGGGCACGCGGACGTACCGCATCCCCTCCCCCACCCGCCCCTCGCTCAGCAGGAACTCCTTCCAGCAACTCGAGCAGGAGGTGAGTCTTTTGTTATCGGTGTACAAATTAGTTGTATGTAGTGTACATTTAGAGAGATTATTTCGACTATATTTAGCAATTTTTGGGAATTGGTTTTTAAAACGTAGTAATTAAATATTAAACTTATATAGGTAATTGATTTCAACAAGTATACTAACGACGAGTGTTTGCGTAATTTCTTCGCACCTGATTCCGTTTTTGTTCTCCACGTTGCATTACATTATATTGTGTTTGTACCTCAGGAGAGCAGCGACACGAACGAAAAGGGATTCTACATATCGTTCGACAACGAGCAGCCGAAGCGGCCGAAGCCCCCGCTGCGCGTGAAGCGCGGGTCGCCGCGCAAGGAGCGGGACTTCGCCACGCCGCCGCGCTCGCCGGCGCGCAGCCCGCCGCGGAGCCCCGACCGGTGGCCCGACAGCGAGGTTCGATACTATACCACTTTCAATTACCGTACAACAGTGTCAGTCGTTTAACAAATTGCTATACTTATACTAAATGGATCGAATACAATATTATTATGTGTTATTCATGTTTAACATTAATAAATGGTTGAAGTAAAATTAGAAGTTAACATTAATAAATACAATAGCCATAATATAACACCAAGTTCAAAACAATAAACTTATTATTATATTAATGTTTGTTATGATAAATGATTTGTAATTTAGGAGCCGTTTGTCGTTCATCGCGCGGGGGAGCTGTCGCGGCCTGACGATCGACTGGAGCGGGTCGAGCGCCCGGAGCGCATGGAGCGCCCGGAGCCCCCCCGGCCCGCCGCGGAGCCCGCCGCGCTCGTCATCGGCGAGCTCAACCCCGACCCGGTGCGTCCCACTTCGCCACAAATATTATACTTACGTCACTTCATTCATGAAATCAACCTTCACTAATTAGTTCTCTTGGAGCTCTTGGAGTAGCTCTTGGGGGAGCATTGGTGCAAACGAATAACAAGAATAACATTGCGTAAACAGAATTCGGCGGAGGAGATGGAGCGCAAGAAGGAGCGCATCATGCTGATGTCGCTGCAGCGGCGGCAGCGCGCGGACGAGGCGCGCGCGCGGGCGGAGGCGGCGGCGGCGGCGCGGCGCGCGCGCGAGGACGCGGCCAACGAGCGCAAGCTGGCGCGCCGCGAGGAGCAGGCGCGCCGCCGCGAGGCCATCCTGCACCAGTACAAGCTCAAGAAGGCCATCGAGGAGGCCGAGCGGGAGGTCGGTGCCCACACGATCAGTTAATAGATGACAACGATAACTCGATGTATAGATAGTAGATAGTAACTTTATGTCTAATTTTCAAAATTGTATTATATTTTTTTATTATATAATTAAATCAATTAACTCTTGCTTCAATGCAAAAGCTGCTGTGCTCAGCAGACGGAGAGATATGGATTGCACAATAGTTAGGAATAACAAAACGGAATCGCTATTGCAAAATATACGCGGGCACTTTGTGTAAGATCATGTCACGACCTAGTCTAGTTGGTAGCGGAATCCTAGTGCGGGTGTAAGCGTTTATTTATTATTTATTTATTTATTGACAATCGTCTTAGCGTACTCTGTTTTATTAAAATGTATAATTATCTAAGATGATTTATACAGCGGCTCGCGCGCCTATATTTCCAGGGCAAAGTGCTGGACAAGTCCGAGTTCTACGACACGATGAAGCCCGGGGGCGGAGCGCCGGCGGGCGGCGCGGCGCGGCTGCGGCGCGGCGCGGGCGGTGCGCGCGCGCGGCCCAAGACCATCCACGTGGACAGCGGCGCGCTGCACGCCGCCGAGGGCATGCTCGGCTCCAAGCAGCCCTCCTCCACCAACCTCACCGGTATTGCCTCGCTCACACACGAACAATGTCATTGGAACTGTTCTTGATACACTTGATACACTCTAATATAATATAGAAATGGACCTAATTTTAACTGTTTTTAAATAGAAAAACATGAATTTTTTGTAGCTTTTCCATTTTAATTGTTCACTTACACGTTTACAAACATACAGTGTGATAACTTTACGGTCTCCCCTAAATTACTTTCGTATTCGTTTCTCGAACATTGGGGAAAAATGCAATTATGAAACTTACTAAATCAACAAGATATGGTAAAGTAAATCATGACGATAATAATACATCAATAAATATGGCAATTAAGCTTAAGCAAGCATACGCACAGGTTTTTATAATGCATGTTGCATGGGCAACATTTTTTTATTCCCTTTTCCATTTTGTTATTTTCGATGACCCTAATTGTAAGTGTCAATGCAGTTTGAGTAGCTTTTCAATGTGCCGTATACACATTTATGTTCCCCTCTCGTTTTATAATTGAAATAAGTTGCACTAATTTATTTTAATAAGCTTAGTGTTTTATGTGTTGTCAGTACGCATCAGCAATGAGACGTTGTACCAGTTTAAAGTTTAAAATTGTTGCATTTTATTTGACGTGTTGTCCGTTTGGCGGGTGTACATACCCTATGATATGTTGCTGATGTGTAGTGACCGTTGTATTTTTTGTTCAATCGGTGGGTTATGCTACTATCGAGTTTTAGTAGAACTTGTAATCGATTTTAATAACGTAAAACTTATTATGCACTGGTACACGCACTGGCCACACGCATCTGTGACAATCCAATACGAATCTAGTTGAAATTTGTATTCCGGTTTTCTAAGTCATGGTTTGTTAGTAAGTGGCTTTTCTTATTTAAATATTCTCTTTTAGATGCAAGCAATAAAAATTTCAATTCGAGTGCAGTCAATGAATAAAGTTTAAGTAACAAAATATTTGTTACTAGTTATTTCATTTGTTAAGCATGTAAGCCAGTGTTAACACCCATACTACACCCCGAGCCGGCTCACGGCCCAGCTGTGGGCCCGTGGGCCCGTGCCCTTCCCCCCCCCCCCCCCCCCCCCGTAGCGGCACAACCCACTAGAGTGTACGTTTGTTTCCACCGGCGCGTCGCAGGCACCATCCGCCGCGACTACTACCGCGGCTCGCAGGACAACCTCGCCGAGCGCGCCGGCCTCTACCGAGGTCAGTACCGCGCTACCCGTCTAACATTACATCTATCTATACCTTCCTACATATGGGAAGTCATACCGTTGCTGATAATTGCAATTTGCAATACAATAAAGAAGGATGTATTATTATTTCTATTCGCGCAGTTTATTTATAGCTACTAAAGGCTAATGTTTATAAAGATAAGTAAATTAGTAAAAAAGGGAGCCCTATCTGTAGTAAGGGATAGATAGATAATAGAATTTCGTGTTAATAAACCTTTAAATATAATACACTTTAAATGTAACGAGCAATCACGCTTAACGGTGAGTCAAAGTATTTTTGGGGTCGCTATAATGTGTTATGTTAGCTAATAAAAGTTAAGATAAACTGAAATGAAACTTAAACGTACACATATTGTGCGTGCTCGCGTAAGTACATTCAATCGCCGTTGCTTCGAAGCGCTTGTATTATAGCCTTAGCCTAGCCTTTACCGTTTTTACTGTCGTAGTTATGATCATGGACCAGTGGATCTTTTGTAAATTTTTACTGAAAATCAACTATGTAAAATTTTTCATTTGATTCTGGTCGATTTTCGTTATGCAGTAGCTAGCTGTTATTTTAATTAGTTTTAAAATGGTCTACGATTGTGACTGTTGCAGTATGCTTATGACAATTTATGGTGACATCCATGTTCTCTGAACCTTTGCTTTGTACCCTAGTTTGATTATATGTTATTAGATGATGCATGTTTTATCAGTTTACATTATACAGGGTGTCCCGTAAGTAGTGGACCAACGGGTTATGGGGGGTAGTGGGACTTATTATCTACCAAAAATACTAAATTTTATTGTCCTAGGCCTTGTAGTTCTTGAGTTATGCTTTTTTTTCAAAATGTGGTGAAAATATCATCGAAGTAAGCTGAATATTAAATTTTATCATATCAGTTTTTTTATTTTATTGTTATTTTTTGTTCAAGGTAGTTAAGAATACATAAGTCTTCCTAATTAAAATGATACTCAATCATAATTAACAACAACAAGAAAATTAGACCAAAAAATAGGTACAAATTTTACGTTTAAAAGTTTACGAACTGAAGTTTGAACAAAGAATGTGTAAAAAAATTGTATGGTAACCCTGTGAAACTTTATTTTAAAAATATCTACATCTCATACAAATTACAAAAAGGTATAATTATGTAGAATAAATTAAAAAATTTCTTATTTTATTCAATATCGTAGGATAATTTCAGGAAAATTTAAAAATACGATTTTTGTAAAAACCCTTTTATCAAACTTTTTTGTTACATTAAATGCTCAAAATGTCTTCCTCTTGCTCTTATACATAATAAACACCTTCTTATAAAATTTCTTCGTAAACTTCTAAGAGCACTCTCATTGTATTTTACTATTTCAGCTACATTATTTAATTTTCCTCGTAACTCTCTTTCATTGGAAATATTTTTCTCGTAAACTGCTTCTTTGAAGTAACCCAAAAAAAATAATCCAAAGGATTCAAATCCGGAGATTGTGGAGGCCATGCAATAGTATCTCTACGTCCAATCCATCGATTTGGGTATGTTTCGTTTAAAAATTCAGTGACTTGTCGTGAATAGTGCGCGGGGGCACCGTCGTGCTGTATCCACATTCTCTCGCTAACTTCTCGCGGTATATCTGCTAGCAAATTAGGAAGATTGTGTCTCAAAAAATGGAGGTAACGGGCACCATAATATGGAGTTAAAAAAATTTCGATCTTGTCGGCATCGACGAAGCATCTCTCGACAAAAATTTATTCGTTGCTGATAATCAGCAGGTAATAATGCTTGCACTCGCTGTACATGATACGGGCGTAAATTATTCCTCTTCAATATGCGTTGTACTGTACTTCTTGGTACACCAGTGCGTCTAGCAATGCGGCGAGTACTAGTTGAAGAATCTTCTTCTACTTCTGTCAGTATCTGATGTTCATCGACTGCTCTAGGCCTTCCTTCTTGATGTCCAATTCCAGGTATACGACCTTCATGGTAGGCGTTATTAACTCTTAGAAAAATTCGGTGATCGGGATAGCGGGATAGAAAAAGATAACACTGGCCGGAAATAATTATTTCCGGCCAGTGTTATCTTTTTCTGCCATCGGCCAGTGTTCTATCAGTGTTCTTTCAGTGTTATCTTTTCTGGCCGGAAATAATTATTTCCGGCCAGTGAGCGAGAGAATGTGGATACAGCACGACGGTGCCCCCGCGCACTATTCACGACAAGTCACTGAATTTTTAAACGAAACATACCCAAATCGATGGATTGGACGTAGAGATACTATTGCATGGCCTCCACAATCTCCGGATTTGAATCCTTTGGATTATTTTTTTTGGGTTACTTCAAAGAAGCAGTTTACGAGAAAAATATTTCCAATGAAAGAGAGTTACGAGGAAAATTAAATAATGTAGCTGAAATAGTAAAATACAATGAGAGTGCTCTTAGAAGTTTACGAAGAAATTTTATAAGAAGGTGTTTATTATGTATAAGAGCAAGAGGAAGACATTTTGAGCATTTAATGTAACAAAAAAGTTTGATAAAAGGGTTTTTACAAAAATCGTATTTTTAAATTTTCCTGAAATTATCCTACGATATTGAATAAAATAAGAAATTTTTTAATTTATTCTACATAATTATACCTTTTTGTAATTTGTATGAGATGTAGATATTTTTAAAATAAAGTTTCACAGGGTTACCATACAATTTTTTTACACATTCTTTGTTCAAACTTCAGTTCGTAAACTTTTAAACGTAAAATTTGTACCTATTTTTTGGTCTAATTTTCTTGTTGTTGTTAATTATGATTGAGTATCATTTTAATTAGGAAGACTTATGTATTCTTAACTACCTTGAACAAAAAATAACAATAAAATAAAAAAACTGATATGATAAAATTTAATATTCAGCTTACTTCGATGATATTTTCACCACATTTTGAAAAAAAAGCATAACTCAAGAACTACAAGGCCTAGGACAATAAAATTTAGTATTTTTGGTAGATAATAAGTCCCACTACCCCCCATAACCCGTTGGTCCACTACTTACGGGACACCCTGTATACATGTACGCTTCATCTCAACAACTTAATACACATACAATGTCGTCCAAATATTTATTTTAAATTTTAAGTCGACTCGATTGAACTTCGAAACATGTTTATACATAGGAACATTTTAACAATCAAATGTTCTGTTTATCAATGTGTGCTACGCGCCAAAATTCGTAGAACTTCGTAGAAATCGATATGCTTCAAACACGCAGAAACACAAATCTTGCTGCGTCTTTCTGTACGTTACCAACGAACACGTGTGCGTCCTGTACGCACCTGTCGTTGTGTAACACGTGTGTGGAGCTGTACGGCGTTGGTTGGTTGCAGAGTCTCCCGTGGAGGACCGCGGCGCCATGTCGCCGAGCAGCGGGTCGAGCGGCGCGCTCGGCCGCCGCGGCTCGTGCAAGACGTCGCGCGGTGAGTGCCCCTACTGCCCGTACTGCCCGCGTGCCGCGCCCGCTACACCCCGCTACTAACACTGGCGTGTGCTTCGCTAGACCGAGTCCACTTTCAGATGTTTTTAACGACGTACGATATTAATTTGTGCGTGCTTTGAAGTGGATTTTTTATTGTTGTTATACGAGGAACGGTATTTAACTTTGATCAATATTTGATATCTTGTAAACCGGTAACAAATATTCTGTAATTTCTTATGTGAAATTAAATGGAGCCACATTATGATGCCTAAGTTTTTGTTGACGATGAAAAAAAAAACATTTTAAAGTGGACCCGCTTAGCTTAATATCTCATTTTAAACAGAATTGAATATAAAAATATTTTAAATTATTTAGTAAGGTATAACTTAATAAATATTTTTAACATGTCAAAATGAGATACAGTTTTCACGTTGTGTGTTTGGTTAACTTGAAATGTCCTCAATATAAACACTCAGATGTATTTGAACGATGATTCAATTCATAAAAGTGATATTGATGATATTTCGACTGTTAGATTTAAGAGTCAATGTTCCAACTTAAGTTGACACCCGATAGGTTGGATCATTGACATATTTTAACAATAAAACATACAAAAATGTTTTATGTATGAAATGTTGCGACGTCAGATCGGTCGTACGGGTCAATATGCGATGGCCGGTACAAACTGCTTCTTTTATTTTGTTGGTAGACGCTTCGGACCTGTATTATTTTTATTTTATCGATTGATTTATTTTATATGTGTATTGATTTCAGCCATGCATAGATTGGTTAGACACACTCCATCTGCAAAATTTACGCTTGATATACCTGTATAATTTGGCCATGTATTATGTAGTTTGCAACCTGAACTAAAATTGAAGAATGGTTTTTATATACAAGCTTTTCAAAATTTCGAAACCCCCCCTAGACCTTCCGCGCATTGTTTGAATTGGTTCGAGTAATAATTGCAATACTGTCTCATGCGTAAATCGATCAATCGGTCGTGCGACAGATTTAGTATTGGCGCGATTAATTGTTGATTTTGTTTGCTGTAATGTACTTATGGAATGAATAAGGGGCGGGGCCCGCTTTCCGACCGTCGCCGCCTGCTATAACCTGTAACGTGTAACTTGTAACTTGTAACCTGTAACCTGTATTGCGAGAATGGAGTGCGCATCGCATGGTGACTGCGTGATGACATGTATAGGAAACATTTCAGAGCGTGTGAGTGACGAACCACAGTCGTCACGTGGAAGGTCTAAATATTCCACTTACCAGAGTAACTTTAAGGCGGGAAGGAAATCTAGCTCTCTTATGAACTTGTGCGGTAAGACACGTTTGAATAAACACCATGTACATTGTACAGGCTTGCCACGGCCTCGGCCGCCTTCGCTTGGTGCGTTGGGTTCTCGTTCCGTTGCAGCGCCGCGGGCTGCTCGAAGGTCATTCTATTATACACCATTTTTACAAGTCATTCATACATTTAAAGTTAACTTTATTCGTTGTTTACTTTAATGGTACTTACGTAAAGATGACAAGTCTATATATAAAATCTATATATCTGATAAAAGCGAAAAACCAAAGATAAATTACTCCCTAACAAAATAGCAATTTTTGGTATATTTCGACGTGATTATATCCCAACAATTGAAACAAATATAAATAAAAACCTTTCGAGCTGCCCCGGACGCGACCTCTTCTGTCTTGTGCACATCACGTATATCTTTGTATTGGTCTTAGAAATATATTTATATTGTTTTTTTTTATGAGGTTGAGGTTTATTTTCTATATTTTTATTACATATATTATATCATTTGTTCGTACGGTGGGCATGTTTATTTTATTTAAGTATATATATCTGGTGTTGGTATGACATCGTTTTGTCAGAATTTAATAAAAAAAAAATTATTCGTTTTGTACGTCACCTATTACTTATTATACATATTACATATTATACGGATTATTTACAGCTGTACTCGTAATTCATTTTCCTGTCTGTTTTCTGTTTTGTCAATAATGGTCAATTTGTTTAAAACATACTCGTGCTATTTATGTTAGTCTCATTGTATGTGGTGTAGGTCAAACACGGGATCAAATAGACATTTAGACAAGTATGTTGTATTTAAAATAATATTTAAAGTCTATTGTTTAATAAGAAAATAATTTATCAAATTATATATTTGGAATAAAATTTTAATGCATCATGCGTATAGCATGCATAGTCAGAATTTACAAATATTATATTTTAAATATTGGACTAATAAAAAAAAATAGAGAAATAGTAGATAAGTATCATATTATTTTGATTTATTAGATGTGCTTTTTATGTAGATTTTTATGTCGTGCGTAAATTAGTTCAAATATTTATAATAGTCTGTTTATATTAATTAAATACTTGTTTGTACCTTTGATGTTCCAGCATATTTTCAATTCATAATTATAATTAAGTAGTTAGTGCTATAATACTTTTATTTGCAATAATTGTTTAGCGCGATAAAAAGACTTGATGTTGTTGATTGGATTTTGCCACATTAAAAAAAAAATGCCCAGAAAAAACCAAGTATTTTTCAGATATTGTCTCTTATACATGAATCTTTTTATCTTTTTGATTGTGGAATTGTTTTATATCTCTTTTTTTAATAAGTGAATTTCACAGCTTAGCTGTCATTATGTTTAAAAAATTCACAAGTAGTACCGTTTTTACATATACATACATATATTGTAGAACACTTGAAGTCATTCAAATACTTATAAAAATATTAAAAATTGACATCATCATTACATAAATTTAGTTATCTACCATGTTAACTAAGCTTTGTGCTTAATTAGTTTTAGTAAATTTTTGCCACGTAGTATTTATTTTAATTTATTTATAAAGAAATATGCGGGAAATATTGAGAAATATTCTAGTTAGCATTTATCGTCACCGATTTGTAGTTAATGTGTACAGTGACTGCACGAAACTAACGCGCACGGATCGTTACAGTTAGTCGACGAAGTTACTTGATATTAACTAAACAAACTGGGGTGACGTTAACTCAGTAATCGAGCTGGTTAGTGTATAGTGCATCGGCGGGACAGAGGTGTAGGTAGCTTCCTTGGACTAATTGTTAATGTTATGCTAGTTCGGTAATAACTTTACAATCATGTTACTAACTGGGTACTTCGGAGAATACGTTTATTTAGCTAAGTTATTATAAGGTATTATAATTACTTTCATAGTAATGTTTTGATTATTTACAAGTGTTGTGGAAATATATTATGTAAGTGATGTGAAGGTTTAATGGCAGGCCACTATATCCATCCTGACCGGCTGAATATCGTGAATCAGAACTCCGTGTAAAGTTGGTTATTGATGTACTTGGAAACGGAAACAACGCACTCTATATATCGGCAAATTTGAATACATACATATTATTATTATGAAAAAGTGCTCAAATGAAGAACAATGAGATGTTAGTCACAAATCTGAAATACCCAGCTTGCGATAGTGTTTATAATATAATATAATGCATTAAATGCATCTCCAGTTCTGCTGGAAGGCGCGCGGCACTTGGCCGCTAATAGTTTCAGTAACATATTTGAAGGCCGGCGTGTTCGTAAGTGTGGCTCGAAGTAGAATTAAATTATTTAGTGTTAAGCATGTGTTAATTAATTTCTAAGGCGTATGTTGTCATATGCTAGGGTAGGGTTATTGATATTGTCAGCGCAATTTGACCAGCGACACAATGATGCTAAATGTTGGCATGCGCGCAGGCATGCAATGTTATTGACAGCTTTATAAACAATTATTGTAGCAGAAAATATACTACATTATCGTGCAATTTGAGACGTTTATAGGAGCTACTAAAATACTAGCTAGGCACGGATAGGCGAGAGCGCGGAGAGCCGAGCCCACGTACAGGGCGGTGTATGCGGGTGTGGGTGTGAGCGTGTGTGTGTGCGCAGACTCGGGGCTGGGGCGCGCCACGCCCCCGCGGCGCGCGGCGTCCCCCGGCGTGCGCGCGCTGGGGTCGCCGGCGGGCGCGTCCGGGCCCGGCTCGCTGCCCGGCGCCATCGGCAAGCGCCGCCACAACAACGACGACAACTCCGACGTGTCCTCCACGCACTCCTCCATCATGGACTACTCCGGTACGTGTGCGCCGTGTCACGGTTTGTTGCTCTTTACTATATTTTACGTGGTTAAGTCTCGGTTAATGTTCCAGTTTTTTTTTCACTGGTTCGATTGAAATTTATACATTGTGAAAATGTTTATTTTAAGTGTTACGTGTAATATTTAATTGCGGATGTTTTTGATTGCAAATGTGAATTACTTGTTCTAAATGTATTTAATTTGTGATCATAGTTTATAAAAATCAAGTGTATACGAGTGCCATGTATTTTTAACGTTCGATCATTGATCAGAGTGAAATGCAAGTCTAAGTATGTTGTTACATATTAAGTTTATTTTGTTTTCAGTGCTACGATTTTGATGTTTTATATATTGTGTTGTTAGTGCTCGCTAGGACGTCGGTAATTTTTAGTAAATGTTGATGTTATGTTACTTAAGAGGCTAATGTTAGCTAATATATATTATTTTATTCTACGTGTTACTGCACTACACTTTGAAATGAAATACAGAAGTGTAACTTACGAAATGAAGTTATCACTTTTGCAATTTTTGCAATTGTAGTAACAAAGTGTTTTCAATGTCACACAATCCATACTTTTCTTGCAGTTGGTACAGAAACGGTTGTTCCCGGTAAGAAAGAGTCACACACGTTTAGTAGATATTTTTTCTGTCAATTCTCTAGCGTATTAAATCAAGTTTAATTTTATAAAGTTAATTAGTTTTACGTTAATATAATCTCGCGCGTAATACATTATGGATAAATATTTATTTAAGCATTATTATTTTATTTTTAAAGCAACCTATCTGCGGCGCCGAAAAGGTCCTTAAAATTACAGTTTCACGTAGATAGATGACGTCACGGTCGTAAATATAACGTATCACGAACCCCATGGAAGTATTTAGCGATGTCATGCCAACCGGACGACCATAACGTATCTTTAAGGCATGGTTTTGATTTGACAGCATTGTGTCCTAACAAAATTTGAGTGATCCAGCTTGACATCCGCTTGCTCACAACGAGTCGATAACACCGTATACGGCACTCCATTGTACCATGCAACTCATTACCGTAACATCCGTAACATGCCACGTTCAAAGTAACAACAGTAACATTTTTTATTATATTATGTAGAAATATTTTTTTCACGAGACTCGTTAGTGTCATTAATGTACAGGACATTTAAATATCAACTTTAATAAGCTTCTAATTTTCTTGTACAACTTTTTGAATGCACTAGACTTTTAATTATTTTACAATATGAACCACTTTATTTCTTATGATTAATACAATATCATTTACCATAATTACCAAACTGATTTGTTTCACAAATTTTTTAAATCAAAGCAATTTAATTACATTTTGGTTATGTATATTTACTTATCAAAATCGGATAATTGGCACCTAAGTATAAAACATACTCGTTAAACACAAATGAAAAATAGTATAAAATAATAAACGACACGAAAAAAGATAAGTTTACCATCCAAGACTACATCACTGCTTACCATCGGGTGGGATTGTAGTCAAGCATTAACTATAATTACTAAAAAAAATTAGAATCGAACAATAATCCGTTCAGTAAAATGTGTTCGTCATTGATGATTACCGAATGTAATGTGTGTTGGTTGTGTTGCGCAGGGCCGCGGCTGTACAAGCAGCCGGCGACCAAGTCGAACCGCGGCATCATGCTGAACGCGGTGGAGTACTGCGTGTTCCCGGGCGCGGTGAACGCGGAGGCCAAGCGGCGCGTGCTCGAGGAGGTGGCGCGCTCCGAGAGCAAGCACTTCCTGGTGCTGTTCCGCGACGCCGGCTGCCAGTTCCGCGCGCTCTACTCCTACTGCCCGGACAGCGAGCAGGTCGCCAAGCTGTACGGCACCGGGCCCAAGCACGTCAACGATCGGATGTTCGACAAGTTCTTCAAGTGAGTCGGTTGTTGAGCTAGTTTACACTGCCGAGTTAAAGGACGTGGTGCTGGTTATTCAAAAGTGAAAGTCGATAACTGGACTATTCGAGCTATAAAGGCAATGTTAAAATTAAAGATCTATTTTTGATACTGTTTGATACAGTGAATCAACAACAGTTGAATCTTTAATATTTTTCTGAATTTGTTTATATCACCTGGTCTGGTATATTACTTTGTAGAATGACAATCGTTTTGTGAGGTTTCGTCAACTACTATGTTGTAGCGAGCCGTTGCAAAAGTGTTGTACAATATTTAACGTTTGCTATCCCGTTACTTCCAGATACAACTCGGGCAGCAAGTGCTTCTCGCAGGTGCACACGAAGCACCTGACGGTGACGATCGACGCGTTCACGATACACAACTCGCTGTGGCAGGGCAAGAAGGTGCAGCTGCCCAGCAAGAAGGACATGGCGCTCGTCATCTAGCGGCCGCGGCGCTGGCGGTTAGTGCGCTTCCCGCCGGGGAACTGTCACGTGTCAACCGCGCCCGCGCCCGCGCCCGGGGACCGCCTGCTATCTTACTCGACTCAGATGTTTTTATTGTGTTGTAAAAATCAGGTGAGATCGTACGTGAGGGCGTGGCGACCGATCGCCGGGGGCGCCGTTGGCCTGGACGCCCGCGTCATAAGCGTCCCGCGTGCAACCGGGGCGGGGACGGGTGTCTTATTGTACAGTTAAGGGACAGGGGCGGGGGGACCGCGAGTTCCGATCAAATTAGTATGTACGCTCGCTCCGTACTCACGTACGATCCCACTTGGCTTCAAAAAGACGTGACGTATGGCTCAAATTATTTTTTTTACAATGTATCAAGCATCACTATCGTGTGAGTGAGATCCTATGTAGGTATGTAGCGTTATAGTTGGTCGGGGTCACGTTGAATTTGCGTCCGCTGCGTTAGGTTCGTGATTAGTCTGCGGCTTCCGGACGGCGCGCGGCCCGCGGACCGCGAGTCATGTAATGTTCCGCGGGCGCCGCCCCCAGTCTTATTTATATAGTCCGGTCCTTGCGTGCAGTCCCCGCTCCGGCGCCAGACGCGTAGAGGAGGGCCTAATGATAATGTCCATTTAGCGAAGTAACACGATGGAGCCTTAACAGAATATCGATAACGTAATATTAATGTAATGAGACGTAAGTGTAATAATAGAACTCGGTAGATCTACGTCTCTGGTGTGCGGAGGGGGAGCTTCGTTCTCTGTATGAATGTATGCGTTGTTAGGTTTTGCAGTGAATAGTTGAGTGTATAGAAGCAACGTCTGCCATATGTGTTAGTGAGATGGTGATACGGTGGACGTGCGCGCGAGACGGTGACGCCGGCGACACTGTGATACGTGCCGACTATACCGTTTCACGTCAAGTAACAAGTTCACAAACTAATCTTGCTTACTCGTTATAATATTTAACTCGTTAGTGATTATTTCGATTTGACTGAAGCTATGATTGTGTGAATGGTGTATCTGTTAGTGACCTTCGTTTAACGTTAATTCAATTTCCATTTTTTTTACTGCTTGTATAGCTAAAGTAAGACGAGGCACATTTTACGTGGTAATTGTACTGCCTTATCCTGTAAATAATTGTTTTCCTTTTTTGTATACAGCTATTTATTAAAAAAAATGTTAAACGAAAATTGATGAATATCATTTTTTCATTGTTCAATGATTGGTCATCAATTATATACTACCGATAGTGTATGGTATGCAAATATATTGTATTATTAAAAAGCATAACGAAATAATATTGAATTTCATATTATAAAGTGGTTTTATTACGAGTTAATCCTTGTTCAATGTAATATTAATACTGTTTTAAGTTGGTTTCACACCAAGTCACTGTCACGTATAATATCTGTTAACTATCTGCACCGAGGTAATGAATTATTGTAATTATTCATGTCACAATCCACAATACAAGCAAGAGGATAATATCCTAAAAAGAACTTAATTACATTTCAATTATCGATGTGTTAATGCTAGACTACAATCCAACCTGATGTTAAGTTGAGATGTATCTGGACGGAGTGTAAAACTGCGCTAACTTTGCCTATTAAGTCTTTCTAAAGACGTTATATTATCAAACGCAGACAACGCAGTCCTTACGAATTAAATGACGAAGCAAAGTAACTTCTTCAGCGCTGACGTACGGCACTGGCCAACAACGATCGTTCAAAAATCATTTTTATACAAAATTTAATATCTCCCAGATTAAATGTGCATTATAATAATGTTGCAAATCCACGATTAGGTATCAATTTAGTTTGAATAAGGTGCAATGCAATAAGAAATTTTTTAAGACAACGCATCACAAATGCCCTCAACCCGAGAGCAAAACATTATAAATGTTAATTATAAATAATGATTTGTTAAATAAGGAAACAAATTACATTGCGACGGGATGAAATAAAACTGACACGTACAATCATTTGTTCACTTTTATTTATCTCAAAATGTCAATTAACAAACAATACTGGCTACAGTAAATAATTGCGATATGAATTATCCGTAATGACTTAATAGCTAAGCGGTTCTCATATTAATTATTACAATTGAGTATCAAAATCATTGGAATTGGTAATCGTTGTTGTAAACGTAAAATTATTGTCATTAAAATACAATAACATCATTATCAATACATATTAGGCTTGTGAGGTTAAAAATGTTCTGCCGGTCACATCGAATTGTGTTCAGATTAAGAGCACTGTGATACTGTAGAAATTAACTTTTATAAAAATTTAAAATCACAATAATTTTGTTTATAGCACACTGTGACCTAAACCCGCATTTATGCCACGCTTTTCCGTGCGTAAAGTAGTCGATTATAGCACGGGTTATGATGCTAACTTCACACCGTGCACAAGTTCACACTTACACTATTGACACTTAGAATCTGGCAGCAGACAAATTTATAACAAATTTAGGAGGTAGTTACGAAATACGAATATATAAGGTGTGTTCCGATATACACTGCGAGCACTGTAAGGTGTGACGTCAATTTAGTATATTACTAAGCCGTTCTTTATAGTTAACTATACTGGTTATTTTGTAAAACGGCACGCAGTAAAGTATACTGTCATCAATTTATGTAATACCTAAATATGCAAGTGATCTGTTTAAAAAGAAAAATAATTTGGCAATTGAATTAATCGCATAATAAAACGGCCACTTTGTAAAACAATATTCAATAATTCAATAATAATAATCAATAGCATTTTTTTAAATTTCTGGACGCTTTTAATCATGTGATCAAAGCACTGAGAGCGTCTTACCTCGAAAACACCAGTGCTTACGAATACAATAATGACAACGTTTATGACGTCATAATATGTATCAAGGATACTGCGTCAGTATACTGTAAATCCATAATGGAACGAATTTCTCACCAAAGAGCACTGGACAAGTGGACAGTGGACTCGCAGTGTAATTTAGTGTATATCGGAACACACCTTTAGGTTGCTAGGTAACCTAAACCCGCATTTTAGTCATCATTAATTACAAATGTTTCTTATTATGATCTCAGTAAATGTATGCCTATAATTTAATTATTATTGATGCTCTGGAATCAATGCAAAAAATGTTTTGAGATATATAGTTTTATAATACATTTTAAACAATAAATACTTTTGAATGACGTTTGACATGTCGGTAAAGCAGACAAATTAGTAATACTTTTGAATGACGTTTGACATGTCGGTAAAGCAGACAGTGATCAATTAAGTACATCAACAGCTTCGTAAACATTTCCTTTCTTTTATTTCCATGTAAATAATTAAATGTTTGAGTATAGGCGGGTTTATGTCACTTGTGCTATAAAATAGTATACGATACTCGTGCGTTAAGTAGCTATATTATTTGTACAGTGTTTAGCGCACTCGCTCCGCTCGTGCGCTAACTTCACACCGTGCAATAATAAGCTACTTTACGCACACGTATCGTAATGTACTATTAGTAAATATCCATAAAATTAACTACGATCAGAAAAGTTCAATAAGTCGCTACAAATGAATGATTACTTCTAAACTTTGTGTTTTTAACGACGATTTCCCACGGTCCACGGATTGGTTCACTAAAGTTGTTACGAACTCAGTAATCTCACCAACGGAGTTCTATTATAAAATTATAAAGTTTGTTAGCACACCACAGAAAGTACTGAGCAATAAAATAACTTAAAACCAATAGGCGGCCTCAAAAGAAAATTTATACTAAAAATACATTGGTGCGACCACTGTGCGCGTGATCCGCGGTAGTGGAAAACCTCGACACATCACTTGCAATACAAAGTAAATAATCATCATATATTTATTTCTTAGCGTTTATTTAGTATGAACCAAAATATTTGAAATAATCATAATCATAATATTTATATACTATTGGACATCTAGATCTTCACACGTAGGTTTTATTTTCATTTGTGTTTTATATAAAAGTATTAAAATAATACGATTACGTATAATATATGTATAATGCAGGTTCATTGCTGACATTTTAAATATAATAAAATTTGCTTTTTTATAAGTTTCAAAATCAAACTAAGGTGTTTAAAATTATAATAAAATGTGATATAATTATATTATTCAATACTTCAAACTACATATTTGCAATTCAATGTTATATACATACAAACAGAATTGAGCAACAATGTTCTATTCATATACCATTATTTAAAATCAAGTTTAAAACGAAGAAATTAAAACTGTACCGAATACTTGGTAAGCGACGCCTATTCATTTGGACCTAATTTATAATACTTGTACTTTAAGTTCCGTAGTCTGACCATCGACCACCGCGTGCAACATAATTATCTACAGTTCATTATCACGAGGGACGGTTTCCGCAAGCCGTATTGCAACTGTCCCGCTTGTACCACGAGTTGTACACAATTTAATAAATAACACATCTAGTAACCCAAATCAGAATTCTCGCCTACATACTCCTCCAACTCCAAACAGTAATAACTGTTGTAAAAACATGACAGCATGAGCATCATGATATGCAGAGCGACCGTCACTGAGAGCAGTGGAGTCGCCAGTAGAGTCGCCGCTCCAGTTGGGAAGTGTACAAGAAATACTATCATCACATATAACCCACGACAACGGTTTTATCTTATTGATATACTCGATGATGAGCGGTGTCGGCAGGCGCAGGGCGCGGCGCTGTGTGTGTGTGTGTCTGTGTTAAACGAGCGTGAAGTAGTGTGTGACGGGCGAGCCGCCGTCGCTGCTCTTCTGGATGTTGAGCTGGTGCACCACGGTGTCCGGATCCATTTCCTGGAACACAAACGACATCGCTGTGCGTTACTGCTGAATCATGTTGAACTGTATTAGAGCGCGATGTAACTGCCTCGCACTGTAGTCTACCTTCGCTTGTCAATGTCAAACAAACGAGCCAACACAGCCGGTGTAATCGCGGCCTTATTGCTATAGTATATTGGATAGTAGATTGGAATAGTATATTGGATAAAATATTGCATAAACCCCGATGTACTCACTTCTTCATCAGTGAACCCGTTGATCTCCACAGGAATGGTCTGTCCGTCCTGAGTTATGACCTGCAATGTAAACATTAGGTAAATACACAACTTTAGGTAATAATACTTTAGGTAAGTACACAACTACAAAATCCATCCGATGAAATGTTACTTGACGCGCGAGGTCATCATTGACTGGCTAACAGGGCCAATATTACCAATACAAACATGATGCAAATGAAACAATGTTGTCCTTTATCCAGAGTGAGAGAGAAAGAGAGAGAGAGAAAGAAATAGATCGTTAACTAATTCACACTTGCTAGAACTGAAACTGCATAACAACGAACACTGCCAGTCCAAATATCGATGTTTTGCTTTGCTTACGTCAGCCGCCATTTTGCCGACGCTCATCGCGTCACTTCCGTTTCAACGAATTCCAAATCACAACGATACTAAAGAAGTATTTCACTTCAAAAAGAGCGTGGCCGTCACCTGCAGCGAGTGTCCGTCCGCGGAGGTGATGGCGAGCCGCGTGCCGTCCTGCATCGTGAAGTGCAGCGGGTTGCCCTGCTCGTCCGTCACCTGCGACACACGAACACACACACACACGTTACTCACTAACCGCTGTTAGGTCACTGCGGGGCACTTTTACTTATACATCGACAATGTTAACTTTTGTAACAAGTTCCGTTTCGGGTGCCTATTGATAGCAATGATTAAATATTAGATTTATATAATTAAACATGATTATTATATTCACTAGTGGATTAATAAGAATAATCGCAATATTAAGATACCTTCAAATTAATTAAAGTGTATCAAATGTATTTGCTACTTAAAAATATGTACTGACGGCGGCCATATTGAACCAATATATAACAGAAATAAGAATAATTTAGACGAGTAGACAGACAAGATATTCCTATCATTTTACACTATCGACTACAAGATGGTGGGACTGAATCTTTTATGAAATTAATGAAACATTAAAAACGCTTACACTACTACCCGCAGTAGGTCTCCGTGTCGCGGTAGACAACACAAAATAAGACATCACAATAATTGTCTATGACTGATATTAGTCTGCTTCGGGCGAGAATTTCCCTGGGACCCAAGCCTCCCCCTGGCTCCGCGGGCGGGGCCCCTACCAGTTAGACGTATCGAGGATACCGACCGGCAGGTGCTGCGTCTGCTCGTAGTCGAGCTGGGGGTCGCCGGGGCCCAGCCGGGGGTCACCGGGGCCCAGCGGCGGCGCCAGCACCACCCGGTCCAGCAGCAGCGACGGGCCCGCGTACAGCTCGCAGCCGCCCGCCTCCTCCACCGCCACCCCCTAACAAACACCATTCGAGGTCAAACACGTGGAATGTTAAATTGAACTCAACTTCACTTCAGCGCAACTCATAGGAAAGCTTTGGGGTCTTAAGTTGACTTTAGTGTCTTTTAGTGACTTTGGTGTCTTGATTAGATGGTTAGCCTAAGGATTGACTGGGAGGAAATGCTTTTAGCATCAAGTCCACCTTTTGTACCACAAAGTTTTTAGTATAATAAAGTTTAAATAAATAGTTGAAATATCATAGTAAGTTGTATTGAGGTGCATACTTTATTACTTCATAACTTCACGAATGCATTAACAAATGCTTATATTTTATTAGTTTAAACTTTTTTAAAGATTACATCTTTTTATTTTACCTTCTGTAGTGAAATAATGTGTTTTTTTTTCTTTTTTTTGCACACCTATCGAGCTGTAGCTCGATACGATAATTTGAAACTTTACAAGTCTTCGGCTCCTATCAGGGCTTACTGTCGATAGCTGAGTTTACCTGGTCAGTGTCCAAGATATGGTAGGCGGGCGAGTCGGCGTCGTCCATATCGTACGCCACGTAGATGACACGGTCCTCCTCGGGCTCCGAGGGCGGCGCGACGGGCTCCGGCGGCGCCGGCGACTCCGCCCCCGGGACAATGTCGCTCACCAACAGGCTCTCTTGCTTCTGACTTTGCTGGTAATTTAACGAAAGCTTGTATTGTATGCATTGACATAAATACTATAGACTTAGGGTCTCCTACTAAAATCGCGAAAATAATGTCCCAGTTTGACATCACAAGAATTTAAATGTTTACAAGGTAATTTAAGCACTAAAATCATTACATCACGGTTTCATTTCGATTGCAACAAACACTGATACATCAATGACACCTTATGATACTTCGAGTGCTCAACACACCATAATCACCATATGCAGCTCATAGTGAAATAAAACGCGACTAATAAAGTAATAGAGTAGTGTTTATTTAAAATAGTACATTATTTATTTTTATTTTTATTACACATTAATTACATTTTTTAACTGAAACTTTTTTCGGAACGTTATGAATTGGATTCAATGAAACGAAAAAGAGTAATGAAAAAGATACAACTTATGAAATGAAATGAAATGAAATTTATTCGAAGTTGGTTTTTTACAAACACTTTTAGAAAGTCAATCTACGCCATCGCTTTAACAAATCCCTACCATGAGTAGTCTTGGAAGAAGAAGCGGCAAGAAACTTCCAAGAAGCTTTTTTTTGCTACTCACATTACAGATAGCACTTACTACTACTTACTAGCTAGAATATCAAACTCATGTCCAAGCATTTTTATCTTTAAAATAAACATCAAGTTTGTAATAACCTTTCGTCATAAGTATGACTTTGACATGAATTTTAAATTTACAGTATGGCATTTCCGTCAATTCGAGCGGAATTTTATTATAGATTTTAATACATCTACCCATGAACCAGCCACCAGTTTAACCACCAGTCTAAGTCTGAAGTTTGGTACAGTCAGTTTAGCCTTGTTCCTAGTATTAATCACGTGAACATCACTCTTCTTAAGGAAACTGTCATAGTATTTTTAACGTACATTTGTACATTTGTTTGTAAAGTACATTTGATAATATTATCAAAAATTACATATCTGTCTTAATGGTTTTTCTATTAATATATTCGTTCTTACAGGCTATTTTGTAATTATCTTACCGCATTATCATCATCTATACTTGTAATTTCATTTTCATTTGATAGGTCAGTGACAGTCGCTCTATTAGCATCATCAGTTAACTATAAAGAAACAAATAATTACGGTTGAAATATTAAGTAGAAACATACACGTTATTTTTTGTAAACAATAAAGCCCAATAAGGTGAAGAGTAAGGTATAAACCAAGTGGTATTTACTTGCAATGTTGGCACAGCTGCGTTTTTTATTCTTCTTATGCCTTTGCCAGTTATGTACATGTCATCTTCTTTAAAATGATCCGACCATACAACGTGGGCTGCTTTCGGCATAAAATATTCTTCCTCTCGCGATGTAGCAATAATACTTCTCGATGCTGAACAACGTATTGGTTCTAAAGGAAATCTAGAAGAAATATATTATATTGTACTAAAAAAAATTTAAACAATCAATTTATATAACATCAACAGCGACTCTATGAAAAATTTTGTTCTATATCTTGCATTTATTCGTTTACTATTGTGCAATCGTGAAATCGTGCAAAATAATTTAAATTAAAGTAATGGATATGTTTATCTCTTTCTGACTACAGTCTGTATAGTGAGAAGACAAAGACAAAGATATATTTTTGATTCTTTTGAGTGATTCTGAGATTTATTTACGAAATTAATTCGATTTAAAATAAAATAGTGTGTATTCGTAGCAAATCAATACTTTAAAAGATAAAACAATATTTTACTTACCGAAAATATGATATACCATCGGCTTTTTTCACTTTACTTGCGTAGTTTTTACACGATTTCAAAATACAATACGGCATCGTTGATGTCTAGTTGTCAGCACGGTCAAAAAGTGACTAACGGGGCATTGTTGTTCTTGTAAGGATGTGCTTAGGCGATGAGTGAAAGACACGAATGCTGAGTAAATACTGTTTATTAATTAAGATCTGTCCAATATATATGGTTGGTAAGCTAACATAATAATATCATATAATCTATCTACTACACCTCCCTTTCCATAATAAAAAAAAACAACATAAGCTTGTTTTTTTTTCTTAACTTCTAATAATATGCAAAAATATTTCTTAACAAAAATATGTAAACAAAGGTAAAATGTAAAAGTGTAAAAATAATGAATTTGATATAGGTAATAGGTATAACATGTAAAAAAAATCAGCTTATTACTAAACATATTGCATACATTAAGGAGAATTTGGCACTTTGTACAGTTTTGTGCGATTCTTATGTATAATTTCTTCTTTACCTTTTTTGATGATTTTAACATTACAATTAAGGTCTTCAAGTACTAAATAAGGGCCTTGATATATATTCTCCATCTTGTCACCAGAAGGGTTTTTAACAAGTAGATAATCACCTTTTTTGTAATACACAGGGTTTATTTTACGGTCATACATTTCCTTTCTTTTAAATTTACTATTAATAAGATTATTTCTAGCATCTTTTTGTGCTATTTGAAGTCTATATTTTAACTCTGAGGGATAGCTATCGTGAGCGTATAAGGGTTCTACAATGCCACTATTCAGATTACTGGGTATTACGCAGCGTTTGCCAAAAACAAGTTCATGTGGCGTATACTTCGTTTCTGTGTGCACACTATTATTATAGGAAAAGCACCAATAGGGCACAAAACTACTCCAATAACCTGACCTGTTTTCAGAACTTACCCTTAAAAATGCACCTAACGCCTTGTGAGAGTTCTCCAACGCTCCTATACTCTCGTGATGGTATGCCGTTGACGTCAGCTGAGTAATATTAAGAAGTCGACATACCTCTTTCATGGTGTTGGAGATGAACTCTGTTCCACGGTCCGTAGCAATCTCTCGCGGTATCCCATACCTAAGAATGAAATTATTTACAAATGATTGAGCTACGCTAACCGCATCCTTGCTAGGCAAGGGGTACGCTTCTACGAACTTTGTCAATTCGCACTGCAATGTTAGAATATAGACCTGTCCCAAAGCGTCCTTCGGGAGCGGTCCTACGACGTCTAGATACATTTTCTCAAAAGCAGAGTTAGCTGTACTCGTGATTACCATTGGCTGTTTAGTACTCACCGAGTATTTTTGTTTCTGACATTGTTCACACTTGGTAACATAGTCGTATATATCTTTGTCCATGCTGGGCCAAAAATAATATCTTTTAATATTATTAGACATTCGCCTGATACCCGCGTGGCCACTGGAGGGCAACAGGTGAAAGTCGTTTAAAATAACCTTTCTGTTATCTATATTATTTATTCTTTGTACCTTATTTAAAATACATATCCGTGGACCGGTCCATTTATCAAATTTATTTATTATATCTACTATTCCCTTAATAAATTCCTTATTCATCTCATCTCTTAGGATGCATAACTCATTAATACTTAATTTTTTGCACATAACTGCCAAATCTCTCACCAATCCGTCTCGCGTAATCGGCGATCGAGGTTTAGACATTGTACATAAATAAATAGTAGATCTGCTTGGTACATAATAAAAATTCTTGTAAATTTCCGTCACTAATCCGTTTGATTCCATTTTCCTTAATTTCCTACAGTCAATTAGCGAAAGTTCAGTATAGAGATTTGGTTTTTTAATTATTTCCACGACTCTAGGTTGATCAGACTTCGAGCTTGTGGCAATATTATCCGCCAAATCGCTAGTACTAACTTTCTCGCTATTTTTTAATTTTTGATACTGCGCTCTTGTCATGACACATGAAATTTGATCGTTCATTGTTTTTAAATCTTCTGAAGATATATTAATTCGCGATAATGCATCGGCTACAGAATTGGATTGCCCTTTCAAGTATTCGACAATAAAATTATATTCTTCCAATTGTAACCTAAATTTTAGTAACCTGCTGGACGGGTCGCGCATGCTGAAAAGATACACAAGTGGTTTATGATCGGTTTGAATTTTAAAACGTCTTCCGTATAAATAAGGTCGGAAATATTTAACACTCCATACTATTGACAACAGCTCCTTCTCAATAGTAGGATAATTGAGCTCCGCCTTATTTAGACTTCGACTTGCGTATGCGACTGGTCGTCCATCCATGTTACATAATACGGATCCTATTGCTTTTCCCGATGCATCTGTCTGTAATAGGAATTCATTTTCTGGTGAAAAATTTGGATATTGGAGAACGGGCGGTTTTATTAACGCCGTCTTCAATAATTGAAACGACTGCTCACACTCCTCTGACCAAAGAAACGATACATTTTTGCGACAAGCTTTATTCAATGGTAGTGCCCTTTCTGAAAAATTCGGAATGAACTTTCTGTAATAGTTAGCAAAGGCGACAAAGCGCTTTATTTCATCTACGCTTTGCGGCCTAGGGTAATTTTCTAAAATTTTGGTTTTCTCGGGATCTGGTAAAATTCCTTTATCTGATACAACATGACCTAAATATAAAATTTGTTTTTGTAAAAAGATGCATTTAACGGGATTTAATTTTAAATTAATTTTACGTAGCCTACTAAATACGTCCATTAAATTCTGATTATGACTTTGTAAATTCCGACCAAAAACTACAAGATCATCCTGATAGATTAAACATTTGTCGTGGTTTAACCCCGACATCGCTAAAGTCATCATTCTACTGAACCCGTTAGGACTGGACTTTATTCCCATAGGCATACGGGTCATTTGAAATTGATTTTTTCCCGTAGTAAATGCCGTATATGGTCTGGAGTCTTTATCTAGGTTGACTTGATAAAATCCCTGGTATAGATCGAGATGTGAAAAATACATAGCTCCTGAAAGAGAATCTAATATTTCCGAGATATTTGGTAATGGAAACTTGTCATCTTGAATTTGGTTGTTTAATTTCCTATAGTCGATGACAACTCTCCATTTCTTTTGACCTGTGGAGTCTTGTTTTTTCGGAACTAGCAATAATGGACTGGACCACGCGCTCCTAGCCTCTTCTATTATACCGTTTTCCAGCATATCTTGCAGCTGCCTGTCAATTTCCTGTTTTTGTGAATGTGGTAACCGATATGGTTTTGTATATACTGGACTATTATTAGGTTTTAAATCAATTTTTTGTTGGTAAAATGAAGTTGTGGTCAGCTTATCACCTGGCAAATGGAAAATATCCGGATATTTAGCACATATGTTCTCAATCGATATTTGTTCTTCAAGATTTAATCCTTTTAAATTCAACAAAGAAAAAAGTTTTTTCACACGGTCCGCATTAATAGAGCTTTGATTAAACTGACATATAAAATAATCACTTAATTTTTGCTTATGAATTTGAAAGTAATTTAATTTGACATCTTTATCTCTGCTATTTAAAATGCGTATCGGGATTTTTCCATTTTCCGGTTTTACTATAGTGTTAGCTATAAATACACCTTCACAAAGTTCTTGAGAAAATACTACGCAGTCCTCCGTAACACTTGTATTAATGAAATGTGTAGATTCGCTACGAGCTGGTACTGTCAAGTAGGAATGTGACTTCGGCGTTATGTAGTCGAAATGTAAAGTAACACTTTTCCCGCTTTTTGTTAAGATCTGGAATGTATTAAGTTCAAAATTTAAAATAGCATTAAATTTTTTGAGAAAATCCTGTCCTAAAATTCCATTTGTTTTACATGGCAGTTCTCTAAAAACATAAAATTTATGATAAAATTTTTCTCCATTGTGATTTAAAGTTAAATAAACAAAGCCATCCGAGATCACATTTCCACCTATACCCGTAACTCTAAGTCGCTCATTATGGAAAGGTAAATGTAAACTTTGAACGCAAGCGCATTTGATCGCAGATATTGATGCGCCTGTATCGATGAGCCAATCATGTTTACATTCGTTGACTTTAAAGGAAACTTTGCTTAAACTATTACATGTGTAAATATATTCAGGCACGAAAAAACTGGGTCAGAGTTTCATCATCTGTTTCATATTTGGTATTGGTTTCTTCTGTCGCTATAACATTCATATTGCTATGAGTTGAATGTCCCTTACTGCGATAATTCCGATATTTACCTCTCGCACGCGACCCATCACCTCGACGATTGCTTTGAGAACCATACCCACGTCGATGGTGTGTTGTAGCTGTCCGCGCTGGACCAGGCTGGTGATGGCCTCCTGTGAACTTATTTCTAAAACTATGATAACCTCTATTATACGTACCTCTTTGAAATCTCCTTTGTCCGTTAAAATTATTAGGATGTTTATACATACCCATGAACTCCGATGAAGTGGAGGGGGCTGAGAGCTCCTCATCCATCGCTGATTGCACTGCATCAGACAGCGCGCTAAAGTCACGTGCCGCAATGATTGTACTGATGCGACGATTCCGCAATCCGTCGGCAAACTTTTTGATCGCGAGTTTTTCATTAAGCGGACGCAATACGTCATAATTTTTTGCATTTCCGTCGGCTTGCGAAATTGTCAGATCTACGAATAACTCCGATAATTCTCGACCAAAATCCGAAATGGACTTGTCGTTTTGCCTACATTGTTGTAACTTGGCATGCAACGCTGTGTAACTTTTCCGTGGCAGTAAATTTTTACGCATATCCCTTATAAGGTCATCAACAGTACAATAATTAGACAATAACTTAAGCTTTGCCTTCTGAGAGAGCCGACTTTTTAAAACAAATTGAATGAGTTTATTTTTGCACGTCTCGTTATTCAACACCGAGCTGTAATACTCGATACCTTCTATTAATTGCTTCGTAATATCATCATCGTCATTCATAACAGGCAATAAGCTTAAAGCTATTTTTAAATCAAAACTTTCGCTAGACATGTTGACACTTTGTTCCGAGGACACACTTCCAGTACATAAATCTATAATTTCCAAATATAAACGTTGTATTTCAAGACAGATTTTATCTGCGAGTGATTTTTGATCTTTAGACAATTTTTGACTATTTAAAATATTAACAAAAGCATTATATTCTTTATACAACTTATTTGATTCCTCCTTTTTTACTATTAAAATATTACCCGTTCTGCGGGCAGGACCAATTTTTATAAGATACGTCCGTATTATCTTTAAATCATTCGCTATACGAACTAATTCTTCTGCCATAGCACATGAAATTAACCATCTTTAATGCATATCATAATATTAAATGCATACGTATAAGAGGAGAAAGCAAAAATCATCTCTGATTAGTTACTAAAATTACATAGGTAAATAAATGCGATTACATAAATGACTCACCAGTCAGCTGGGTAAGAAGTACCTAACTATTGCTATATTACTTACTGTCCCTATACGTTACCATACTGATTATGACGATTGACCGATCACTTTCACTCACAACACAACACAACAATCATCACAACACTGGGAGATGTAGCAGTTCTTTGGATATGGAACCGGGATCAGATGTTAGTCGTACGCTCTTCTCGGCGGCGAAGAAGACTCCCGAATCTCATCAGCATACTGTTGGCCACTTCCTGCTGCACCATCTCACCATGCCACCGTCTGTACCACCGCAACAGCAATATTGCGCCTCCAATAAGTAGAATTATACCGATGGCCAGCAAAATGTAATTCGTCGCTCCCACATGATATTTTATGTGTTGCAAATGAGAGTCATTGTCGCCCGCTGCAGCGTTTTGTACGATGATACTCTCTTCTTTTTTTGATTCACTGCCTCCCATTGTATAATTTAACGTATCGACTACCGTTCGCCAGAGATTCTATTGCTTCACTATCCATTGTAAAAATCCTTTGTTCTTTTTGACACTACTAGCTAATTAGTCCACACGCGTTAAGTTCATTCACACTGTACACGCGCCGCGGATCCTCTTACCATTGGCAGGGTCGCCATGTAAGGATGTGCTTAGGCGATGAGTGAAAGACACGAATGCTGAGTAAATACTGTTTATTAATTAAGATCTGTCCAATATATATGGTTGGTAAGCTAACATAATAATATCATATAATCTATCTACTACATTCTACTTGCGTATTGTTGTTGAGTTGGCTCGGACATTTTTTAGCGCGGACCGTGCGTCCATAGTAATATCATATGTCAATGATTGTATGCGTCACTTTACATCCTAACTCACATTACGTCACTCCCTTCTTCTTTTCTTCGGTATAATGTATACCGAAGAAAAGTATACATCCATATGCATCTAGTAAAAAGCGGTTATTTTAATATTGCAAACAGACAATCCAGCTTTATTTATTTGTATGTATAGAGTATAGATAATATTCAAGTTATATCCAATAACATGTCCGGCTAGTGCAGTGCACCAACAGCACAGCGCTCACCTTGCGGCCGGCGGAGGGCGCGGCGTGCACGTCCCGCGCGTGCTGTGCGAGCGCGGCGCGCGACGCGCCCGTCCACCCGCACTCGCCGCACTTGTGCGCGCTCTCGCGCCGCGTCGGCTTCGTGCGCGCCCTGGACAACACGTTTTATTACATTCGTTGGGGGCCTTGAGAGTTACTACTTAATGTAACATATCCTATTGTTATCAGACGTCTAAAGGGCATGGATTAAATGATGAAACTTATAACGTACAGGTATGTCAAGAATAACAGAGTCCAGTTTTTTCTACTGCATCTATGTCGCACGGTCCAAGAGCCAGAAACATTGCGGTTTCCGCTTCTTTTATGTCCATTAAGACACATAAGACCTGGTTATTCCTGACGTGTATGTTATAGGCGACGATGACCGGCTACCATTGGGTAGATCATCTATATAGATATGTGGTGACCTGAGATGGCGCCGCGTGTGCAGCCGGTGCTGCGAGGAGGTGGTGAACCGGCGCGGGCAGTGCGCGCACGCGTACGGCTTCTCGCCCGTGTGGATGCGCTCGTGCTCCGACAGGTTGCCCTTCTGGCTGAAGCTCTTGCCGCACACCTCGCACGAGAACGGCTTCACGCCTGCGGACAACGATCGTACATTATTTTAAATATTATTTATATGCAAACGGTACTTACGATTTTGTGACTACAGTCTCATCGTGACCGTGATCCATGGAGTACCAGTAATATCAGTAAAATAATACCAAATCGTGAGTACCCGTTCGCATGCAAAATGTTTCGTGTCCGCAATGATATAAATAAGTATAAAAGTTATGAGAGACACGAATTATTTTCATAGCTGCGTGGGAGGAGTCGCGCGAGTGGGAGGAGTGGGGCACGTACCCGAGTGCCACCTCATGTGCAGCGTGAGGCTGGTCTTGTGCGCGAACCGGTGCTTGCAAATCTCGCACGAGAACTTCTTCACGCCGTAGTGCAGCAGCTGGTGGTTCACCAGGTTCGCCTTCGTCTTGAACGTCGCCGTGCAGATCTGTTCGCACCCAACGGATATATTAACAGTTCAAATGTGTTTTGAGACGGATGTAAGGGTCTGGAACCATCTCATATATTTTGAAACGGATGAGAGAGTTTGGAAAAATCAAATGTATTTTAAAAAGGATATGTTTTGATCTGCTATCGCTTGTAATCTGCTGGTGTTTCACAAGGGTAAAATCAGTTACTTTAAGAAAAATATGAACAAAATCTTCGCATTACATGTAAGAATAGGACAGGACTTAGTAGAATACACTGTGTATTCTGCACATTTCTCTGTAATACACAGTTTATTCTGGTCTTATAAGGCTGACTATGAAGATCACTTTTGGCGACCCCAGTACGTGACCATGATTATCAAGTAAACGGTCGCCGGTTCGATTACCAGGCAGGACAGATTTCAAGTGGCAGACAATTTTATATCACAGACAACAGTTTATGGTTAAATCTCGATTGCATACGACATTATACCGCTTGACTACAATCCCACCTGATGGTAAGTGGCGACGTAGCCTTTAGACGGTGAAGCGCGTTAACTTAGAAAAAATCTATTCGCTCTTGGCTTAAAAACACCCACATTATATTATTGTCTCGGTTTTCTGTGTGTATGTGTGTGTACGTGTGTGTGACCGTGTTCGTGTCGACCTTGCAATGGAACGGGCGCGCCTGCGAGTGCACCAGCTGGTGGCGCTGCAGCAGCTGCCGGTGGCGGAACCGCTTGCCGCACGCGCCGCACACGTACTGCTCGGCCGCGTGCGCCGACTGCTTGTGGTACACCACCGACGACGGGTGGTTCAGCACCTGCCCGACACGACACGTACATTGCATTATTACAACCATGGGAAATAAAGCAGTTCAAAAAAATAATTTTAGATACATATAATTATAGAAATTAAGATGTATTAATTAATTATTATCCAATACTAAGCTTCACATCAATAATTGATTATTCCGCGATGTATATTACTGACAAATAATAATGTGGTCGTATTTTACTGACAAATAATAATAAAAACATATGACGTCACACCAGAAGTCCTTACAGCCAGTGTCACAACTATTTACGATCAACATTAATAAATATACCTACTGGTAATTTTGATCGGAAAAAAATAGCGATTCTAATAAACTTAGAATAATGACATATAGAATGACAGTCTTCATACAAGCGCTCTTTAAAAAGTGAAGCACAAATTTTCTTTTTTCTTTTTTTTTATACATGTTTAATGGTTGCCAGGGGAAGTGCAGTTTCCCGACAGTGGGGAATGATTCGGCCGCTGATAAGAATTTGTTTTTAGCAATAATACCTGCCTAATAATAGCTATGTGTGATAAAGTATGGGTATGGTTATGTAAAATTGTTAGATTAAGAGAATGTTTATTTAAATATGAAACGAATACAAGACAATATTAAGACCAATTTTTTTACTATTTATTTTTTTACATATCTTTTACGTATATGAACATAAGCATGAACACAGGAACTTAGTATATTTTAATTGCATAACAGCATTGAGTAAAAAAGTTTTGTTCCAATATTAAATATACTCTGTGGAAAAACATAAAACAATGGACTTTGTTGATTTACTACTCTATGGACTATATTATATCTGTGAACTATTGTATCTGTGAAAACAACAATAAAATTAAGATGAAAATGACATTGACACAATAGGCATGATATAATAATAATAACTAATAATAATAATTAAAATAATAATGAATAACAACTTCAATAATTATACCTTAACAGGGACAGCATTTTCACGCAATCTACACGATCCACCCTGTGTAATGTACTTATCTTCATTATTAAAATGTTTTGAACATATTCGTGTATTTTTGGTTGGCTTCCAATATACTTCACCACGACTAAGCCTTATATCACTCGTCACTTAAAATGGGAAAATTTATTTTCACAATTGGGCAACACTGAGTATTGAAACAAAACGTTTTTATTTAAACCTAATTATATACAAGATATTATGAAATATTGAAAGATTACCTGTGAAAAGTGATGTTATTACACTTCTTTTGTTTTTCAAATGTGTTGTGACAAAATTTAACCGCACAAATCGACATAATTATTTTTTTTCCGCGAGATGCGTTTGCCGCGCATTGTTAATGAACACTACGGAGCTGGCCGGCGTTTGGTGACATAAACTACTCACATTTGTAGTTGTCAAAGTAGCCGCGCGGACTTCGTTTCTATATGTCATTATTCTAAGCTAATAAATAAATAAATAAATACAGTGTAGATAGGTGTGCTGTGGTACCTTCCCGCAGAGGTCGCACGCGTACCCGCCGCCGACCGCGCGCCGCCGCCGGTGCGTGACGGCGTGCAGCGCCAGCGAGCGCGGGTACGCGAACGCCGCGCCGCACTCGCCGCACGCGTACGGCCGCTCGCCCAGGTGCACCGCCTGGACACGACCACCACCTCGCTCGTATTGTGTGTGTACTTGTACGTGTGTGCGTTTGGTCTTTTATAATTACATTTTTTCCTCACGATATTATATTCACCATTACAATTATTATAAATACAATAAACTTGTACAAAACAATAATAAGTCTGTCTTCTGTATTTCAGTATTTATAATTAGACATTTGAGTATTTCCCGATAGATATGGTTATATAAAAACATTAATTGTTTCCGAAGATGGAGTTAACTTAAAACAATATTGTCTGACCTTGATGTGGAGCGACTTGCTCTGTTTGTTGCTGAACAGCTTGTCACAGTGGGTGCACTGCAGCTTGCGCTTGCCGGCCGGCGGCGGGGACTCCACCGGGGACTGCGCCGGGGACTGCGGCGCGGGCTCTAGCGGCTCCAGCGGATCCCGAGGGGTTTCTGCAACAACAATGACATTTTACTTCATCGCCACTTACCATCAGGTGGGATTGTTGTCAAGCATTAATTTATGTAAAAAAAAACAATTTGGTCAAGGTCACGTGTTCTGCACTGCAACATGTAATTAAAAAGGATGCTTAAAATTTAACGTAATTAACCATTACAAATCCATAATGTAGACATACTGAGCGCGCGCTCCACTAAAGGTCATTAACCCGGCCGTTCGGCTACCGGTGCGGTGGGTCGGTCGTAGTACCTATAACTGTTTGCCATACATTCCGTGTAATTTTAAATAATTTTGATTGCTATTTTTGAAATAATTATTATCGTGTAGTATCGTTCTTTCATGTCTTCGAGTATTTCAAGTGAATTAAAAACCACCCTGTATAGTTCAATCCACCGACCTGCACTGGGGCAATCTGCAGGGGGCGCGGCGGTATCGGCGGGGCGTTCGCCCTCCTCCGTACTCTCTGGTTTGGGCTCGACCGGTCCCAGGTCGGGCAGCCCGGGCGGCGCCGCTGCGGGCTCCGCTGCCGGCGCCCCCGGAGCCTCGTCCGGCTCCTTCGCCACTGGAATCGGCGCTGCATGACGTTTGCTTTTCTGAAACGGAAAGGCGTTATAAATACTTATTTCTTACTTGGCTACGATACATTAATGGCCCACTACCGAGAAGAAAGAGAAAAAAGAAGCAACTAATTCTAAAGGGACAATGTATATTTGACTCGTTACAGTCAAACTGGTGTCTTAAAGAGTATAGCCAGCTCCAGCAATATACCTCTTAAACACTGAAAACCAATAAATTGATTTATAACATTCTATACATATTTATATATACTATACATATTTTATATTTTTCCGGGCCTGGAAGTTTGTGTGTTAAGTTAATGACGAAGTTTTTCAATAAAATAATCGACTTCAAAATCAAATTTCATCAAAATCGGTCCACCCAGACGAAAGCTCTGAGGTAACAAACATATAAAAATACAGGCGAATTGAGAATCTCCTCCTTACAAAAGTCTTTTAAAAATGAACATCAGCTCACCGGTGACTCCTTATCGTCCGGACACGGTATGACGGTGAGCCCCGTGTGGCCGGTCTCCCGCTGGTGGTCGTTGAAGTGCAGCCGCTTGGGGAAGTCCTGCCGGCAGCTGCACTGGTAGCGCACGGGCCCGTGCTGCGCCACGTGCGACATGTACCGCCCCAGGCACGAGAACTCCATGCCGCATATTACGCACTGCTCGTGCGTTTGGCGCATCCGACCTGCGATCAATAAATGTGTTGTGTAAGATCAACATATTATAAAAAAAAACAACTAAAATGTGTGCAATTCACACATGGTAGAAGTGAAACTTAAAAAAAAAGAATATTGTCAGTTCAAACATAGATGTTTTGCTTTAGTTAAGCCGCCATTTCGCCATAAAAGGTATTGCTCTAGGACCCTGCCCTTGGAGCACGCAAGCGGATAATGCTTCCTATATCAGTTTCGCCCACGTTAAAATGTGTCTGTCTCTTTTTACTGTCGCTTTTTATATCCGTTTCAACGACTTTCAAATCACAACGATGCTAAAGAAGTTTTCACTTCAAAACATTAAAGATATTCATTCTCTTAAACTAAACTAGGCCTAGTGGGGAATATGTGATAATAATTTAATAGTCATTGATTTACTACGTTGCGCTACCTACGATCGGAGATCCGTTAGCACCAGAGCCGTCACCAACGCAACGCACCAACGCCTCGTACATAGGGAGGGGTACCTTTGGGCCTGCCGCGGCCTTTGCCCTTCACGAAAAGCACCAGCTCCCCCGAGGCCTCCAGGTGTCCGATGACCTCGGGCTCGCGCGGCGGCGGCGGCCGGCGCACCTCCGGCTCACTCTCCTCGCCGTCCGTCACCCCCTCCTCCTTGAATATCCTCTCCAACTCCGCACCCTGTCAAGGATTTTTTATATTGCAATACTTTATAGACTTGGATGTTAATGTGTATACTAAAGTCATATTTTAATTGGACAAGAACACTGACCAAACCATGCTTTCATGGTAATCAAAGGAAAGCATGTTGTTCATACTAGAGGGATGCTTACATTGTGCGCAGTACTTACATCGTGCCTAAGGCTGATGCTCTAAGGCTCTCCACATAATTATGTGGTCATCGTGAAGCCTCTTTATGCCTCTCCATGGAATCTATTGCTGACCTCACTTGGCAGCTTACATAATGTTACAAAAACATTAAGATAGAAAATACACAAAAAACCGCAGTGCTACGCAGCTGTAAAAATGGATGAATACAGTTAGTATTCCTGCATTTACATTTTAATCCGAAAAACTTTCAGCATGTACCTGAACCACTTCCTTGAATCTGGTGGGAGTCTTTCTTTTGCGTTTTCCAGAAGATTCCTCCTTGTCTCTGGTAATTGTTTGTTTCTTTGCCTGCTGTTCCTTGGCCGCCGTCTCTGCTGCCAGCTCCTCAGGGGTTTTGGGCTTCTTTGGAGGCCTACCACGCTTCCGCTTGGGCTTCTCCAAGCCAGCCACTTGAAGTGAGATGGGGTGTTCCACTTGGTAAACTCCATCACTAGTATTTACTGCAACGTTAACAGAAAGAAATATGTTTCTTTATGGAATTAAGGTAGCAAACAAGCATGCAGCTCCACCTTCCGCTTACCGACTTAGAATAAGACTTAAATGGGGACTGGGATAGTTAGTCCGGTTAGGAGACAGTGTTAGAACATTGTAAGTAAGTATGAGGACTGGGACGACGACTGTTAGTGAATGTTAGTTCTGTTAGTAGTTGTTAGTAATAGTCCAGTTAGTAATAATTGTTGGTAAGAGTCTCGTTATAGTTCGGTCACAGATGTGTTGCTACCCTTGAGGACTGAGATGGTCGCCTCTAAAAAAGTGTAGCCTGCTCCATACCTTTCTATTCGGAACACAATTGCTGTTAAAACAATTATTACACGGTAGAAATGGCTACTACTAAGTACCATTACTTACTGCTAAATTAAAGAAACTACATTTTAATAACAGTAGAATTAGACATTATCCTATATCTTGGCACAAGCTGTTGCTAACTATTTTATTCAAACTTACTTTCATAAACAATGTTCTCTGTTATAACTTCTGCCTCGTCAGATTTCAGAACTGATTTTGAATACTCTCTTTCCCGCTCATGTAGTTGTCGTATAACTTTCTGCAATTTTAATATAATTTTAGAATAATTAGAATTAAGTTTACTGTATATAATTGTGTACCTACACAGTGTAAAATAGACATACCTGATAAAATATACATAATTACGTGAAAAAAATACTTATTTATAAATATATGAGAATAAGTTGTGTTGTCATAGATTCATCAAAGATAATAATTACTGAGTGAAGTGACTAAGCTCAGGGATGTGGTGCTCTCATCCAGCAGGATCACCACTAGCTAACACTCACCTGCCCATTTACAATCAAGTTCAGAAATTCGACAGTTGCTTCCAGCTGTATAGTGCAGCCAGGACAAATAGTTCTAGGCAGCTGGCCATCGTCGGAAACCTGCAATAAAAATCAATTATGTAAGTAATTAAGTATGTACATATCCAATCTATTTATGTTTACACGAATGACTTATTATTAATTAATTCTTGCCTAATCAAATTATTTAATCAATTTATGTACTATTTTTCATGACCACATTAAATATCAGATAATTAATTTACACAAAAGTTATTAAATTGTGGCGCCACTTAAAACTTGCAAACAAAACCAGGATTTCCATTCAGAGATTCTATACACAATATATTTTACATCATCATTTTGGCAGTGTCGTGACATATATCGATAAATAAAAACATGATAAATTATACCACTTAATTTCTGTGAACTTTGTTATAAAACCAAATACATCTCCATAACAAAAAGACATAAAAATGTTATTTACTTTTTTTTATGTCAGCCATCTTGATAATGTTAGAAGTCAATACAATCACAGTTTAAGTTTCAACGTCCTTACCCTGATCGGCAAATATGCATTAATTATATCACTTAAGTTTTGATTATTTTCTTCGCTAGAATACAGAAGGCTTCCATTATCATTTTCTTCCCCACATAATCTACAGACATTGGAATTATAAAGAAATACTTCCATCATCATACAGGAGATCACAAAAGCGCCACCTACTTCCTTCCATGTGTAATCATTAATCAGTTTGACATGCCAGGAAGTCTGATTTTTGACACTGACGCCGCGTTCAGTTTATACTCCTTCTATGTTTTATTGAAAAGTTTTTGAACACAAGGAAATGTTAATATTCTTCAATCTTAATTAAAGTATTAATAAAATATACCGACATTAACAACAAGTGAAAACACTTATGATTACATTGTGACATTATAGTCTTAATTAAAAAAAACATTTTATTTAATTACAAACATTACAATAATTTGTAATAAGCGAGTCATAACTCAAAACTCATGCAGTCATGGCACATAGGTCATCATACCCATAACTTATCGCTAGAGCTTCAATTTAATCATGCATGTGTTTATTATACGCATCTATTATTGAAATAACTTGATTTAAACTTAATTTTAAATTAATTAATCTTGATCGTTATCTAATAAAAATAATACAAAATAGTTACAAACCAACTTTTGTGGTAACAATAATAAGATATTTTTTGCTTTAATAAATTAAAAACTTAATTTTTTTACGTTTAAAACTTTTAAAGATAAATCTTATTGCGTATTTGCGTTTTGCATTGTTCATCCATGCATCATTTATTTTTTTAAACTGAGGCAACACAAGATGTTAGCTGTCTTTCTTTTCCAAAGCCCTTTCCGGTTCGGTTCGTCGGGCTAGAGGCCGTAGTTTCGGTTTTTATTATTTTTTAATCGCCCGTAATCCTTTAAAATGAGGATCTATAAAGATATTATTACCGGTAATTGAATTTCTAGCCTTTCTGTGATTTGATTTCTTACAGTATTTTGATAAATCATCGTGAATTTTTGATAGTGATTTTGACATTTCATTGTGCAGTGACAAATCTTGCAGATTTTCTTAAACTTTTGCCACATCGACAATAATCAACATTTGTAATGGGTAAAGAGGTCCTTGATAATATAATTCACTATGCTATGTTAAAATTTCAGGTGACGAGATGTTCTCGGACACATACAAAATGAAACTGGTGGACGAAGTTATCTATGAAGTCACTGGTAAATTGGAAACAAGAACACAGGGTGACATTAAAATTGAGGGATTCAATCCTTCTGCTGAGGAAGCCGACGAGGGCACGGATTCAGCCTGCGAGAGCGGCGTAGACATTGTCCTTAACCATAGGCTAGTTGAAACCTATGCCTTCGGCGACAAGAAATCCTATACTTTATACCTTAAGGACTACATGAAAAAGTGAGTGTTCAGTGATTTAAGTGCGAAAGTGCAAGCTTATCCTACAATATATTGTGTGCTCATGATGCAGGACTAGCTTCTGTGATGACAGGTGGTATTTGTATGGCTCTGACTCTTGTGTCGACTTGGCCACGCCTAACACTGAGCGTCTGTGATCTGGTGAAAGTAAATTGCAAGTCCATGTAACATTTAGAAATGTGAAAAAGATGTGATATTTCCAAGTATTTTAACACAGTTCCTAGCTCTACAGTAAATCTACAACGCAACAAAATGTTATAGGTTTAAAATAGTGCGTACAGTCTGTCCCTATGAGTCATAACATAAATTTGTCTTGATGTAATGCACTGCATTGCATGACTTATGCACATATGAATGTATCAGAGCAGTTTTATTGAAATGTTACACTATGAAGAGATCACTCTGTTAAAATGGTTTGGTGTACTAAAAACTTGTGACAAACATACTTTAACTAGTTTTTGCTCATGGCTTCGCCCACATGGGAGTCAAAAAACAACAACATAGAGTTAAAATAATCCCAAGGGAACATATTATAGGCATAAAAGCTATCCTGTCCTTTCCTATGTCTCAAGCTATCTCCATATTAAATTTCATCAGACAGACAGACAGTTACTTTTACATTAATAGTATTCGTATGGATTATTTACTCCATATCATAATGTTTGATCTCTTAAGAATATTGAATGATAAACAATGTAGTTTTTTTAATGCTCTCATTATTTAGCTAACTAATCTGGTAATTGATTAGTCAATGTGTGACCTCAGACCAACAAAAAAAAGAAGACAGCGCGCCGCGAACATCAAAAGTGAAGCCACCTTTTTATCTATGTGTGTATCGTAGGGTTGCCATTTTTTAAAAATGTTTCCCTATAATTTGGGGATATTGTGCAGCTAGAAACTAGTATAATATTGTACGACTAAATTATTGTTGAGTATGGTATTGTACCTCAATAATAAATTAAAATTAAAAAAAATAACTCATATTTTCAATAAACTTAATTAAATTCAAAAACACCACCTTAACAAAATTAATCACTGACTCTACATAAAAAGTAATCTATATACTCTATAGTCTATACAGATAAATAAAATTTAAGTGTTTGTTTGTAATTCCAAGTTACTTACATAAAAAAATCAATAAAGTGAGGTGAAAACTACTTTGCAACAATCCGCAATCAGAACGCCTGATTCTATTAATTATATAAAAAAATCAATTTTAAATTTTTCTGTAAAATGATCGAAACAAACCACGCTGGTTTTCGATGGGAGCCAATCTGGATCACTCCGACTATTTCTTATAGCTACTATTCCATTCCATTTATTTTTTATTTCATTATATATTAGAAACCTAAAATATTAAATACATAACAAATAAAGTTGGTAGTAAGACATCATATTTTATTTATATGCATATATTAATCGGATGGGAAATTTTAAATCGTATCATGGCAGCCCACGCACTCTATGTCACTGATTTTGTTCTTTGAGGTTTTGTGTTTCAAGTAACCTAAAATTCATAGTTTATAAATAAAGAAACGATGTTATTTCAAGTACTTAGAAGTGAAAAGTGATTCCGTGAGACTTTTTATGTAATTTGCTGTTGTTTTTGCAACTTTTCACTACACAGGAAGGCATAATTATATTTTTTAAATCTTTGTTAACTTGAAGACGACTCGTGACAGACTAAGAGCGATGAGCATGGTTTTAGTGTAGGTGTGTGCGTGAGCGTGTAAGTTTACTTGCAGGAGCACGGTTTGATGGCTTCACTTTTGATGTTCGCGGCGCGCTGTCTTCTTTTTTTTGTTGGTCTGAGTGTGTGACAATCAAAATGTTTGGGGGTATCCAATCAAGGGCTAAATGTATAATTGAATGATGTTTGCGTAAATATTATGATCTAGAATGAGATTCATTTATATTATTATTCATATTTATTGGTAAATAATACAACAAAAAACTTTTAAAAATATATTTATTGATCAAAGTCATCATATTCCCTTAGTCGAGTCCCGAGATCCCGTCTGGTGGGTTTTTTGTTGTTGTCCAATAAAAAATATTGTTTTCTTCAAGCCTAGTGTCTCGCCTTCTTATCTGTAATTTAAGTTATCTAACACATGTTACTTATCTTTGTTTATTTGTAGACAATGTCAAGGTTTTTCATATCTGAGATTTAATTAATATATGTAATTCATATAATACATCATCTTTCATACAGAGTCAGCTATCTACTATAATCCGCCTTTGTTTTATGGCATCATCTAATACCAAAGGTTGACCTCTCAATGTCAGCCCCTGGAGCGAATGGTGCGAGATCAAAGAACTTTAGTGAAAAAACACTCATTATTATAATGTTTGTTCATGAAATAGAGCTAACATTTTAATTTTGAAAGCTAAATTTTGTTTTAATTATGATGTGAATATAAATAATACAAATATTCTGTCCGATTTCAGATTAGTTGCTAAATTGGAGGAAACTGCACCCGACCAGGTGGACGTTTTCAAAACCAACATGAATAAAGTAATGAAGGACATCCTCAGCAGGTTTAAGGAACTGCAGTTCTTCACCGGTGAATCCATGGACTGCGATGGCATGGTAGCAATGATGGAGTACAGGGATATCAATGGAGTCTCTACACCGATCATGATGTTCTTTAAACATGGACTCTTGGAAGAGAAGTTCTAGGCTTAAATGCAAAGTGATACTCATAATATTCCAATTTCTGCCAGCTGCCTAACTTGTTTTCTATTTATTTAAATCATGTCCATATTAACATCAATTGGGACCGGCTTCTCCCTATTACAAGGCTGAACAATTTTATAATGAAAAATGTTACATACTATAAATAAATTAATGAACAACTGATGTGATTTCATTATTTCCCTATACGGACATATAAAATTGTAATAATACGCATTATGATTATACAGGTGTAATAAAGTAAAACCTTTCTCATACTAAATGTATGGGAGAGTTTAATGTAAATTTTTTGGATATTTCTCGTTTTTATTTTAATAAATTATTATTGTAATTTTACTCATTAGGTAAAGTGCTTTCGATATCAGTTTAAAGCTTTTTGATATAACGATTACACCCTGTATTGGTGTTTCACAATAGTATTCTGAATTGTGCAGTTGCAGCAGTGCAGTGCACTTGAATATGATTGACGTCTAATGTTAGCGTATTCGTTTTCAACTCAAATTAAAGTCTTGTAATAATATTGCAGGGACTTAATTTCTGAATCACTGGGTATTCATGTTCAATGAAAGTTAAATGTCACCAATTTTAACCCTTTAACCGCCGGCCTTCGTATCAGTTATCCGGCCCCTGACTCCAGGCACAGTAGTCTAAATACCTACAAAAAAAAGGGATGTGCCCTGTGCACTTTTAGGAAATCGATATTTCGTAACAATGATAATGTGTTCATGTTAACCTGCATACTAAATCATCAATCCTTTAGAATAATAAAGTACGAATTACGATATACATACCTATACAGGTTTTCTTTAAAACAAATAAAACAAAGTTTTTACAGATTTGGACGATTTATTAAATTCTCATCGTTCTGGAGGCATTCGGGCGTAAAAACTTCCGATTCTTGGGTTGATCAGTAACCCTTTATCAATGATCCTAGGTTATGAGGAGAGACCCGTTTCCTGTAGTAGGTAATTAATCGGTTGGCGCCACGAGCAATAAAATTACAAGACAGGCCTCTAACGGGCCGCCATGTGCGCTTTTTATAGTAGCAGTACATGTAGCAATATGTGAAAATTGGTGTGGGAAATAATAACAAATAAAACAACAAACGATAAATTTGAGGTATGTTATATTATCGAGTTTGTATGTAGGTAATAACTACAATAAAGTACAGAAATGATCGATGATCTATTACAATGTAGTGAGTACTCTAATCACAATTTTTCATATGTATTTATCAATTTGTATACTTGTTTAGGCATTCACTAGGCACTAATGTATGCCTTAAAATTGCTTTAGTCTTTAATTTCTCCGTATATACACAAACTTAAGTTACAGAGAATACAAACAGATTGACAAACCAATAGGTTGACATTGGCAGTTTTCCAACGCGACTGACAAAACGAAAAATATTCCTTGTTTCAGTATTTTTATTAAAAACCGGAGAAACCAATACTAATGACCTTTGATATACAACTTGTATATAATCAAAGCTAATGACATTTATTAATAACTAAAATTCACTTTTTACAATTTATGGATCAGATTTCGATTATAAAATCTGTATCTCCTTTAAGTGTTCATACAAATAAAAAATGTAACGAATAGCCGAGACATTACAAAGTTTTAAATATTCTTTTATGATATACAATGGTATTCTCCCAATGCCTATTTACACATTTAATTAATGATTGCTAGAAGTAAAGCTAATAATAATTAACTAAGTAGTATAATAGCTACAAGACAGAAGATATAAGACACGTTATTGCTTATACGTCAACAGTATCACAAGTATAAGTATGAGGTAATAATATGAAAAGGCTTACTGACACATTTTATATAGTAATTATTTCCACTCTGTAAGTAAGAATTTGCACAACACTCAACAAGTCTTTATTTATCAATGTACAAGTATTATAACTCTTGTATCGATTATTATTTGCATCACTTTATTCCATACAGAAGTAGACTGGTAGACTGGGTTGTAGTTAGAGGAATATTTTAATTTTTCATGCAGGCCGAATATTTGTGGAAGATAATAGCTTTTCTGTTCAGATTTTTCATTTAAAAGCAACTTAAATGTGTTAAGAAAACCAATTAGGTACTTCAATACATTTATTTGTAAAGAAGGTATATATCATAATGACCACGAAAATATAGTGCAAGAGACAAGGTAAAAATGACCTTAAAGTGATTTACATCATCACTAACTTCAACACCTCAACTACCGAGTAGGATCATCATGCGCCTTCATAACGTGAAATGCATCGATATTTAGTTGGAGCCGTATTATCGTGGTATTATTATATTATACAAAACAATTTACAAAAAAGGCCACAAAGCGGAGCAACTTCACAATTGATCAAGGATTCACTTAGGTAGGTACATACAATCAACTAAAGTATAAAAACATGTAAATGAACGGCATTGATGTTGTAGCACCGAACAAACTTTGGATGCAGTTTCATCCTTTGCCGTTGTGGGAAAACCAAGAAAGACCACATGCACCGTTTTAAGCACATTTAATCAACTCATAGACAACTCCACTCCGATTCAATTCTAAGGAGAGAATTGAATTATAAGCTTTATATTATGTGCCTTGCGGTTAATTTTACATTACTCGACAAAAGTAGACCAGGCGTTGGCTACGCATCATAATAATTATCTATGCGATAACTGCGATCCAACCTTAAGAAACTTAGTATAAAGCATATATTTCAATGCTTTTATATGACTCGACTTAGAGTGGAGTTGACGGGCAAGTTAGTGCAATGTGCGCAGTCCTGCGCAGACTTTTGTTGGTGTACATACATTCAAATTGTGGAAGCGTAACTTTAAGCGTACTTTAACTTTATTGTTTGACAAATGTAGTTGTAGTACCTTCCAGCTCATACTTTACGTATCGTTAACCCTCTGTTCTATGGGTAACGACACTGTAGGTACCTATACTACCTACACTGTAGGTAGTGGGTAGGTGGTATTGTAGGTCTTATAGTAGGGAACTTTCCTCGTAATACGGGAAGGCTGTGGCGTTCTCCAGCACGTCGCTCCAGATTTTTAGAGCAGCTAGGATAACTGGGTACAGAGACTTTTACTGCCGTCAGAAGGAAAAAGGCACAACTAACATTTTCTTCGAAGGAAAAAGGGCACAACTAAAATGTTTTTCGAAATTGAGTTACCCACATACAAATTTGGAATCAAGATATTTTCCTGATTCCAAATATGTAGGTATGTAACTCCATTTCGAAAAAAATGTTAGTTGTACCCTTTTACCTTCAAACGGCAGTTTATTCATTTAGACTTTTTTGAAGATTCATTCATGATGTCCTTTTTTTATTTCTTAACAGTCACCCACTTACGGTGGTACATGTATTTGTCAATCGCTTTCGATTGATGACTGACTATTTCTGTTGGAAGTGAATTTTGAACTGATTGATTTAGTTGATTATTTAATTCAAACATAGGATCGTGATTGTATCTATCAATCAATACAAAATCATGAGAAAATTAGCTACGCCAACCTTCACACTATGGATCGCAGGTCACATGCAACTTTTAAAGAGTATTTAGTGTTTCAGTAAACACTTAGCAAGCTGCCAAAGTTACGCTCCCATAATATTTGTTCCAACACAAAACATGTTTTAAGATACGGCTGTTTAGGGGCAACATAATTCGATTGTAGATGCAATAATTTCCTCACAGCAACTACAGTAAGTCATGTTGGAGCACGGCCAATGTATTCATTAGGTACAGGTTATACAGGTATATACATAAGTAGTAGGCAATAGATGAAGTATTACATTACACTTACATAAATGTAGTTTTAAAAATACGGCAAGTGATCGCGTTATACAAGATTACTTTACAAGTTAAAAAAAATACTATACAGGATGATTGAGCTTTAAAGTGACGATATTCGAAATGTGTGCTTCGTACCTACTCAATACAATACAATCCAACAGTGTATAATATTAACAATACGCAGTGACGTCATCGTACAGGATATCAGTCAATAGCAAACGATACAATACAATACAATAATAATATGATATCAGGAATCACGGAATAATTTTAAGTTAATTTTAGAAGAACAAGATCGTATTCAATTTATAAATATCTCATTATCATAAATATATTTACATTCGTTAATTTCTAATATTTCTTCTCATATTGGTGTCTTATCGCACACTTAGTTTAATCGTCTTAGTATAAATAAAACATTAGACATTAAAAAGACTTCACATGGAATGGTTTTTGTACAAAATCAATACACTCTACCGCACTGGTAGAGACGATTACGATCACATGTTATGACGTAATAATATAGTGGGGATTATAGCACTGACTCCCTCTCCTAACCTTAAGTCGACTAGCCTGTACATTGTACGATTAGTGGTCGCCTCGAATCAAAGTAGCGCTTCGATCGCACGAAACACGTTCCCTGGACGGTAAAGTTCATCCATCAGCTACCACGAGTATGAAAACGGTATACGTTTTAGAATTGAAAGTCGCAGTACAATGATTCGACCGCCTCGTTTCGATGAAAGTCTCACTTTCAAACTCTCCACTCCCCTACATTTCATTGAAAAATATATCCATCACTACTTAATTTATAATTTACAAATAAGGTACTCTTTAAAACCGAATCGAAACATGATAGTCCTCACTGGTCGAAATTACCCCGGCCCGAAACACTAGTCACTAACCGCTCTAGAGCACTACGGTCCATCGTAACGGAGTTCGTCCATCGAAAAACGTAACGGAATGAAGATTTATTGCTAGCAAGATCACAAACGTCCGAAGAGTTCAGCTCGCGCTCAACAGTTAAACGTGTTGGAGTGGCTGCACGGCCGCGCGTAGTCGTCCGGCGAGCGGCCGTAGCCCTCGGGGATGATGGAGTACTCCGGCTCGCTGTAGTCCGGCGCCTCGCGTTCGTACTCCCGCTCCCGGAACCCGATCACGGTCTCTGAGTTGCGCATGTAGCCGTTCTCCTGCTTCCTACAGTAACGGGTGTCGAGGTTCCGCTGAAAGTTCTCCGGATGACAGACGACCCCGTTACGGTTGTTTTTCTTGTCCTGCAGGGAGCGCAACGAGCCGTTGTTGAGATGATGGGCGGGTGCGCCGTTGTTCAACGTGAGCGGCTGGTGCTGGTGACGTCCGTCGCCACCTATGTAGGTGAAACCGTTGGCGGGCATCGTCCCGCCGCCTCCTCCCGAGCGCTGCGGCCGGCGTGCTGAGCCTTGGCCGCCAGACATGAAGAATACGCTCGGGGAGGCGTAAAGCTCTAGCTACAGTTCCGTCACTGGAATCGGCCTGAGGCCGGGCGCGTGCGGTGGCGCTGGGTACTGCGAGGGGTGAATGCCGCGCACTATGCAATCCTCCTCGGTGGAGATAGGCTTGTGGTATTCAAGGTTCTTGCGACCTTTATTCCATTTGTAGTCCTTCAATTTCTCTTGCATGCTCTTACGGTATCTATATAAAATAAGGACTAGGGTGGCGATTGTGGCTACGCAAGCGACTACGACAATGCCGATGATGGTCTGCTGTCGTGTATCTTCCTGCACGCAACCCAAATCATCGGCGTTCAAGGTTTTTAAATATTTATCTTTCAAGTGCTCAGGATTCACACACTGGATTTGAGTAAAGTTGGTTTTATCTTTTAGTAGCTGTTGGAGCCACAGAAGTTGGCAGTCGCAAAAAAATGGGTTGTCGGTCAAATCCAACTGCTTTAATTCCTTACCAACAAAGATAGCTTCGCTTAAAGTTATGATTGCATTATCTCTTAACGAAACATGTCTTAATTTGGGTAAACCCAAAAGCGCACTTTCTTCTATAGTGGTTAATTTCTTATTGTTGGCTAGAATTACTGTTTCTAGATTTAAGTTATCTTCAAAGGCTCCTTTTTCCACTCTCTCTAGCTGAGTTGATCCGGTGATATCTATTAATTTTAAGTTTTTCAATCCTTTGAAAGAATGACTTTCAAGTACTAGAAAATCATTTTGGCCAATGTATAATTCCTCCAGTCTCGTAAGGCTAGATAACTGCTGTGTCGGTACAACACTCAGCCTGTTGCCAAAGAGATTAAGACTTCTTAATCCTGGGAGACCTCGAAATGCGTTTTCACTAATATTAAAGAGTCCTGCTCCATTTAAATCTAATACTGCAAGCCTGTTTAGACCTGCGAATGTATCATCAGGTAAGAAGGAGAAGGCATTTAAACCAACGTGTAGCTCAGCTAAACTACCCAAAAGACTGAAGGAAGGGGTAGGCACAGAACTTAGCTGATTGTCATCGAGATATAAAATTCTTAAGGCAGACAACCCAGCGAATGCTCGAGGCTCGATTTTCGATATTCTATTTTGTCCCAAGTTTAGTTCCTCGAGTCTTGGCAATGTAGCGAATATTCCGTTGGTGAGTTCTTCTAAGAAGTTTCGTTTCAGATTAAGAACAGTCAACGAGTTCAGTCCTTGGAATGTGTTGTTTTCTACGGATGATATCTTGTTATGATTCAAGTGAAGTTCTTGTAATTTCTTTTGATAGGCAAAGCTCTTAGAAGGTATGTTGACAAGATGGTTTTGGGAGAGGTCCAGATGTTGCAATTCGGCGTAAAATTGCATAGAGCTGTCAATCGTCTTAATCTTGTTAGTTCTGATGATGAGTCGTTGTATGGAGGGGTTGAGTGCGATGGGCAGGACGTCGAGACGGCTCTCTTCACAGACCACGACCAGGGTATCGTCATTGCAGCTGCAGCCAGCGGGACAGTTAGCAAGAGCCGATGCGCCGCTCTGCCACGCGAGAAGCTGCAGAGACATCAGCAACACCTGGAATATATAAAAGAATACGTGAGGATACGGACATTTTGTAGTGCTTAAGGTAAAGTGGTTGTTCGTTGAAGAATTCTATCAAAGATATTAAGTATGACGTGACATAATATTCCTTGGAATGGAACATAAACAAGAATGAAATAAAAGTATTATCTGAACGTACATTAAAAAGCTCGTAGCGAGTAATGATATGTTTTCTTCTAAAAATACAAGGAATGTTTTGAATGCGAACGGCAATATATCAGGTAAATTGATAGACTCCTCATTATAAAACGAAACAAAATCAATGTAAGGCAAATGAGGGAGGTCGAGAGTAAAAAGAAAATAGAATGATATTGGAATGAGAATTTCGCACAGTTTTAATTTATTAAAATGCGCCCCGTCGGAGTAGTCGAGACGCTCGGGGCGGCTTCTTGCTTCAAAGACTAGCAGTTTTATTACGTTCCCTTTTCAACAATTAGCAGCGAGATCTGAGACGCTGAGGTTCGACTGAGTTGCTCGAACGACTTTAATTCTGCTCCAATTTGATTAGAGACTGATAGATGCAACACCAAAGATCTTTGTCCCTACTTCAAACAGCGCCGGGGGTAGTTTGTTGCAAAATAGGTTTATTACCATTTCTACGAAAAGCGGAACTGGATGAAAATTCAATTGAAGAGCAAGGCGGCATCGGGAAGTTTCAAGAGTTCCGAGTAGCTTACTGTTGCCATGAGATTTTGACCTCTTCCTTTTTCTCGGTTGTTATGTTTTACGTTATTGCCCTGCAAACTTTATCGGATGTTTATGCAGTTTTCCCGCACTAAATATTTACATCTGTGACATTTTACAGTGTTGTTTAATTTTACACTTTACGGCCATATTTTGTTTATCTGACAGCAGATCTACAAGTACTGTCGCCCATTTCGTTTATATGGGTACTTAGAATGACACAATCAGTAGGTACCTAATAAATACATTCAGTTGCCAAGATTGTGTTAGTTAGAAGCTTAATCGAATTTGTGGCGGGCAACACCGAATGCGAATACAGAACTTGATAACAATATGATCATATTTGGATCAAGTATATTTATTTGTATAAACTGAGTAATGAAAATATATATAATATTCGTGATATTACACTTAGGACAGTATAACAAACGAGTCAAACAGGGCGGACTCCATTTTTTCATTTTCATTTAATGTAGAGCTGAATTTTTACGTTTATGGATTTAAATGAAATTTAATTCGATAAACATCAACGGGTTTGTATATGCTCTAGGGTATGCTATATAGATCGATAGATATACAGATATCAAAGTTTGAAGACGATTAATGGTTTTATAACTGTCACTCCTAAGTTGGCAGAACTGTTTCCGCTGTCCTCGGACCCACTATCCGTTATACAACATCCAAAGTCCAAACATCCAAATCAACAAACATCGAAACACTTTATATGATTGAAATGAATTGGCATTAAAATTCAGAAAGCATAATGTATCATCGGGTTGCTTACTCGACGATTGGAGGGACATTTTGATTGCGTTACGTTGGTAAAAAAAGAAGTTCAATAGATTTTCCACATTGTACAACCGACTAAATTGGCAAATATTGACAAATCAATCTGGAAAGTTGCGAAATTGTGGGACAATAAGAACAATTGAAGGGAGCGCCGCGCCGTGCAGTTGCGACTTGTATTGTTTGTTTCCGTTTTTGAGTCCTATTTTCGTTCACCCTCACCCCGTTAGGCGCTAGTCTCATCCACAGTATTACCGCGATCGGTAGTATCGTATCATTTTAAATCTGCTTGAGTTGATTATTAACTGGATTTTTACATTTTATGATTTTTAGATTTTAAGATGCGAGTATATTGGTCAATGTCGGAGCAATAAGAAGTTAAACTATGTCGAAATTCTAACCCAACTCCATGTCTCTGGTATCACAAAACACGCAACTAACTTTGAGCTTTTATAATTACTGATTGTTGTGTCAATCAGGACAATGGACGTCCCAATCAAGGGTGGATTGGGACGTGGCCACAGAGCCGTAAATATCGAAACGTCCGGTGCCAATCAGGGCAGGCGACGCTATATTATAGGACAGATAGGTGGGTAAGCAATTTTCGAGCAGTTCAGCTGTGAGAATAAGAAATGTGAGAATAATAAATAAATAAATAACGCTACACACTCATAGCCCCACACTAGGATTCCCTGTGTCGTGGGTGCCATGGACAACACAAGACAAGAACACACACACCCAGACCAAGAACCGAAATTTAAACTCATCATTCAAATTTCCGCCTCGCTGGGAATCGAACCCAGGACCCTTGGAACGGCAATCCAGCGTGTTAACCATTGCGCCATCCGGATCGTCCCTCGCTGGGAATCGAACCCAGGACCCTATAGAAAATATTAAGTGTATACCGAGCCCATTTTATCCTGACTATACTATAAATTCAACATTCATTACTACGCAGCTTAAAAATTACAGTCTTTTTGAGACACACTTTTGTAACTCTGTGAATTTCTGTATTTTACTATTTTTAGTTATAAGACGGATCAGTCAGTCAAAATAAAAGTTCGTTAAATACGATCACAAACTCTAAAATTAAGAGCAGAATTGGAAAAATGGTATAATTCAGTCTTCCTTTATAAAGTCTTACTACTACGCGACGTATTTAAAATTGTACAAGTAACTGTAATAAGGGTTTTAGCACACGATGTAAATGAACCCTGAGGATTGGATTAACGATAGCATCAATCGTTTAACGCTTACAGTATGCAAGGTACCCCAAGCGGGACGGCAATTGACATCGGTGCAAATCATAATCAAAACTCGATATGCGAGTCATTCGCAAACAGCGGTGCGTTCGTTTTGCGCTGTCCCGGTGAAATTTCCGCTAAAATCCAATAAACGCCGTGCTCCCGCTGTTCGGCGCGTCAAGGGTTACCAACTGGCCGGAACGGTCCGACCATGACAACACTTTCGACTTTGTCCGACATTTTTATTTGTTTGGATATTTTAAAAAAACTTGAAAATGAAACCAGTACTCGATATTAAATTATATTTTTTTTATTAATCTATGTCATCTTGAAAACAAACGACTTACAACTTCTCATTTATCAAACTTATGTACATATATCAAAAAGAAAGAATACAAAATTTTGTTTTGTCTAAAATATCCGGACATATTTAGAAATGACCAGATTTTGCAAATTGAGATGGTAACCCTAGTCGCATCCCACGGCCGTTACACCCGGTTGGGGTTCCGTCGATCAAATGGGAATAATAATTAAACACGTGTAAAATCAGTCATATGACTTTACATCTTCTTGTGATGCTTATGGAGCGCGTTTTAAGCGTTATGGCCTGGCTGTAGGTATGTATGTTTTCTTGGTCCGACCACTATCATTGTTTTGTTATCAAAACGTTACAACACAGACATTAAAAGAGAATTAAGGTATATGAAACAACACAGAGTACTTAATTAAACAGCTTTGAAGTTTTACATGGTTTTTATGTTAACGCCATAGTTTGCTGGATGTACTTGTATATACAAGCACAACTAAATAAAATTCAATCATTCATACTTAAAGACTGGTCCGATATTTTCCCTTTAAATTTATTGAGCAGAAGGGGTAAGCGGCGGTTTACTAAGCGCCAACGTGCCACCCTTGTACCTTTCAACATCACTTTCCATTGGTAGCCAGGATTAGGTGCGGTTGGCTTCTGGACTCAACATGATGAAGCTCCTTACATTAATTCAGTGCATGAAGACGTTAGTATCGTGTTTCGTGATGTGCACCTAAGGTCCATAAACAAATCAAAGTTTCGCCGCAGATATGATCCAAGTCGGTTCGGTATATCGGTATAAAACCATGAAAACAGCTTCCATACATTCGCTTCGATATACAGTAACCTATTTATAGATCTCTAAGGATATCGCGATCGTTGTGTAAAATAAAACACGATGGCGCTACTGAGCAGATAGAAGCATGACGCCTCAAAGCAAATGGGTATGCAAATCGCATAATTGCGGGAATGGAAAAAACGTGACAGCGGCCCTCCTATCCCATGGCTCGCACACGTCCCGTTTCAGTACGTTCGTTCTTGCAAACGGTATTTACCTCAACGAATTGTCAGAACGTAGTCACGCGGCCCATGGGGTGAGCGCTCCGGCTATACCTACATCCGTTTATTGAGTTATGATAAACCGTTGGGGTGAGCCCATAGTTGTTATTACATTTATTTTCGTAGCGTTCTGTTTGTTTCGCCTATTAATGATAACGATGGGTGAACGTCATGCGTGGGAATCATTGTGTGTGAACTTATGTCAATAAAAATATTTGTTTACGAAATAAAATGGCGGTTTATATCTTCGTGTATACGCGAAGTAAAACTTTGAACCCCTTTTTACAAAAATTACGCGGTCCGAGGTGTACGAAATTTGGCATAGTTAAATGGCGAAGTGTAGTAAGCTAACATGTTTATGTTATAATGAATTAGAAATACATTAAATTAATAAATGACATAACACATCATTACACATCTCACAGTGTTAGGAGACACGAGCAAAGCAGTGCGACAGTTGCGGGTAGCGAAGAGATGAAGAATAATCAAGGGCGTGGCTGTTTCCCCAATCCGCACTGGAGCAGTGTGGGCCATGGCGGAGTATGGTGTAGACCTCATTGATCAAGAGAGACCTGGGCCCCTAACGAGTTTAAGCCCAGAGCGGTGACACCGGCCGTGATGCCCAAGGCTGTAATTTATTATAACAGTTTTTCGTGCTGTTGTGTTGGGGCAATTAAAACTTTTGTGTTTTAGTTTTTATAAAAAACATCGAATATCAAAAGTTGATAAATATAATAGGAATCAAATAGTTACAAAATGTTACTTGAAAAAATATATAGTTTTTCAATACAATTAAATAAATAACAATTAACCTAAAACAAAACCACGACATCTATTCCTGCGTAAACCTATGGATTCTTCCCAACTCACAAGAGAATAAATCTGAATTCAATAAAACCCATTTACGTCGCCGGTAACGTAAACTTTTGGCTAACAATAGAGACATAAAGCCGCCGCCATTAGAATCACATTTGATACGATACACCCAACTCGACCATACGCAGACCTATTCTGGATCTCGAAATTGGAGCATTATTAAAGGCTGGCCAATTCCACGGATCCCCGAGGAATCAGGCTCAGTGGCTTTGTGGACAGAAATAGTTAACTCCTTTACAGTTTTGGCAGTTTGGTAGCGATACTTTGATCACTGTCTGCCTGTTTGTGTGTCAGTCTCGAGTATGGGATAGATACATGTAATCAGTCTGAAAGGGTGAATTAAATTATGTTTTATACCCCTTATCTCCTTTCCCAGGACTTCAATTCTTGATTTGACTAATTTTGAAGTTTGAACCCTAAAAGCTCACAGTTTACGATGCCATTGTCCCCAAAGCCAAGAAATGACGGAGGATAATAATATAATCTCCTCTTTTTTGCGTAACAAAATTTCTCCAGATAATATTTTTATGTCCACTTAATTTAGCGTCGACTGATTGTTCAATTCGCGCTTAATTTGCATAAAAAGTGAACGCTCGACATGCAAATCGGGCAAGGAGTACAAATAAAGCTTCTTTATTTTGGACGGATCTGAAGCTACCCTTTCGCGGCTGCCTAGTCCGTTATTTAAATTAGAGTGCAAATTCTAGGGGTATGTCGATTAAAAATTCGAGTCGCAGGCTTGCCGGCCGGCCGGCTGAATTACAAATGCCGGTCGCCGGTATCCGAATCGAGCCGAGAGACATTCCGAGTGGCGTTATAACGTACTATAACCTTAATGTTGTTGAAACCGAGTCGCCGGCCGTAACTTTATTATCCCGTTAAATGTGTTTTATGTTCGTCGTAAGACATTCATGTCAACGTACGCAAATATATGTAGGTCTGAACAACTAGTGTTTCGTTTGCTAACCTAAATATACGCAGTGCTATAACTAGTAGTATGAGAGATGGAGTTTATGTGGAAATAATAAATGAATGTTCTCGTTGGCGCTCAAAATCTAACAATTTCTATCGCTCACAAAATGTTGAACCCTAGGATTAAAGTTATATAGGGGTCGTAATCTACACTAACAATCTGTAACGGTCAATTTTGTCAAAGTCAAAGTCTTACTGAAGAAAGTTACTGAACTATTGCAATAAACGAATATCTTTCTTATTTATAGAAAGACAAAACTTGTCTCCTAAATCAATGCAATGAGCTAAACATTACACGTAGATATAATTATAATGCCTGAAATAAACGGCAATGGCAATGCTTTGAATGCGTGTAATTTTATAGGCGTATGTGTATCGAAGCGAAGCGAGAGCGGGTTATAAGTGGATGATATTAAAAACTGGTGAAAGAGATTTGTAGAAACAGCAATTGCATCACTCGTTCGCTCTTGAAATAGAAACATAATTAAGGGAGAGAGTTAATCCGTCACGCGTAGCATTCAGTGATTCCAATTGACAGACATCTCGTTATTAATTAAATCTGCGAATATTATTTCAGATGCGCGTGTAGCGGGATTGAGAGGTAAACTAATGATCTATTAATTATTAGAGGATTCGCAATAATCCGCGAGTATTGCAAATTATTCAATGGTTATGGAATCTATACATAAATGCGTAGATTGGGTGGTTTCACATTACCTTTGTGTAGTGGATTTTTAACACTGTTGGATTCTGGATGGGTGATAAGAGTCATAAGGCGATCAGTATGATGTTCAGAGGTTGTAAAGGTTTGTACACCCGGTTTAATCCTGATGGTAAGCTTGCATGGTGACAGCATAGGATTACCTTAAAAATTTAAGGGGTTTCAACGTGTTTTCGTCGCGGTTCTAAAAGAGGTATTCAATAAGATAACATGTCGAAAACATCGTGAGGAAACCTGCACGTCAGAGTTCTCCATAATTTTCTCAAAAGCGTGTGAAGTGTACCAATCCGTACTTGGTCAGCGTTGTGCATTATGGCTTGCACGCCTTACATTACGAGTATAAGAGAAAACCCGAGTCCAGGCGCAGGATGTGAAGATTCAATAATCCGTTTGTCGCTTCCGTTGTGGTTGGCTAAGGTTCATGGACAGCAGTTACAATTTACTACAAGGTGGCTGGTCTGCTCGATTGTCGGTATTAATTGTAAGAAATATAGGTGTGTGTGTGTTTGTGGAAAGGCACAAACGCCAAGACACGCAATTCACAACCTACCAAGACACAAGAACAAATGTCTGTCTGTCTGTCCCTGCCTGTAAATCGAACTGGACATAGCTCAGTAGCTCAATAGCTCGGTAGGGTCACCACATATAACTACAGTCTTTTAATAGGCACACAAACCCTAGCCTCAAACCATTAACAACCACAAATAAAGACTCCTTCACAACGAATAAGAAATGGACCCGAGAAGCTTAAGAGTACTTATATCTGTGACTCCTTGTAACAAAAAGATGATATTGAAAGTATCGTTAATGAAAGTGGGCTTTTTATCTTCGAGTAACGACGATGGCCGTTTCTTTGTGTCAATATTTAATGCTGTTGTTCAACTTGATCGAATATCGTTTGTAAACTTTTAAACGGTCAAAAGTTTCGTCAAAAATAATTTCTTTATAATTTGACATCGAAATCTATTGGTTCATCACAAGAACACTGACTAGTACACAAGAGGATACTAGCTGCAAAAATACAAAATGGAATTTTGATTAAATTTATTATCTTTAGGGTACGCAACGATGCTATACGGCTACACTTACCCTCCTAAATCCCCCGCAAGTCATCAGGCGTATATGGGGAGGTTTCCGGATCTCATAAGAACACACCAGGGACCGATAACTATCTAGATGATATGTCAATCCCTGTGTTCGGTTGCAAAGTAACATTGCAACACAAATCTTACGATCATGTCTAACGAGGTTGCACCCGCAACCTACAAATACATATTGCAGATATGTATGTACCTGTAATATGTGAAGCTGTGAGATTTGTCTAAAACGTTCAAAAAGATGCGGGTTGCAGTCCATTGCCCGTTCGGACAGCCCAGCCGCCTCACGCTTCATTGACCAGCGACAAATGTGCGACAAATTGTACGTAGCATTATGCAGATTTCATACCTGAATCCGCTCATGCGATGTATATTCAGTAATCAATGATAATAAGGGTCACCAACTCATCACGCTCTTTCCACTCATGCTTTTTGATTTTACCATACAGTTAAATGTGTAGTTCGTGACAATGACTTTTTATGATAATATTATTCATATGATATTAATGGCTTTCGACATGGCCATCGAAACTTTGAAATCATTGACGGGTTCATTCTAGATCGAGACAGAGGACAGCACTTGAACGACTCAAAACCATCTAAAAACAAGAATCACAATTACTTTCTATACTTAATTTCTATACTTTCTATACTTATCTTTATGTAGTCGCATCAATGATTTTAATAAATTAATAGTTTGAAATAATAATAACAAACTTTTATAATGCTAGTGAATAATAGGTACATGTAAAGCAATGAATTTAGTCACTGTACTGTTAACCGTTGAGGAGATTCCTTATTTGGAGCCAATACTGTGCGTAGTATCTGACATTTGACAAGTATGACTACTTAACTTAAAACGGAAATAAAGCAATATCAGCGAAAAATAGCTCGTTGAGCAATATGCGTTGCAAGAGTGCAGAATAAGAGAAAGTAGTCCTAATTTAGCTTATAAGATTTGGTCCCGAACTCCCAAACATTGCAAGTTCAATAAAAGTTTGTAATAGAGAAATTGAAATAACAAAGAGAGCCGATGAGCACCAAAATTACAGAACAAAATGACAGCCTTGATTGTCAGCCCGATTCGATACGCAAATAGACGAAATTTCGTTCACAGATTTAATTACATAAGCGACAAATTGCGTGGATGGTCGGATGGTTGTTTAGCGCGGGAATCATTGCGACGCGCCGCGTAGCTACGTTCATAACGTTATCAATATTTCCATCGAGATTTATAGCCGCCCAATGGTAATTGGTAAAACGTTTCCACAGACCATGTGCACAACAGAGCTCACACACAGAAATAATTTTATAACACTACACACTCACACGGACAGTGCCCGTCATGGTTGTCATGGACAACACATTGACAAGAAGCACGCATTGACACCGAGAAAAGAAATTTAAACTCATCATTCAAATTTCAGTTTCGTAGGGAATCGATCCCATTATCCTTGGCACGGCAGTCCGGCATGGTAACCATTGCGCCACATGGGTCGAGGAATAGACGTTTTAAATGTATTTTGTGAGTTGATTTACAGCAGACATCTCTTTATTTCACTCGTAGCTGGGATCGTCTGCAGTAAACTCTTGGATAACAATAAACTGTGTAGGAAATATTTATTTTGCATTATTAATATGACCAACGTATTAATAATAAATAAAGTATAAGTATGAATACTTATATTTATTCTTATTCCATTTAATTAAAAATTAATCATTAATAAATGATGAAATTTAATATTTAGTATTTGACTTTCTATCTAAGGATAGCTACCCTGTGGCCGCAGCCTCGTAGCTAGTTGTCGTACATTATCTTTAGATATGAAATACAACTATGTATTAATACGAAGGTTCTGATGATGCTCGCGCAAATAGTATTGCTTAAACGTCTGATAAATTCAGTTGGTTTACGACATATCGTGTTACACATCGTGTTAGTCCTAGGGATCCTTACTGTCTAGAGTCCTACTCCTAGTTCTAGGGAATCCTACACTTGTACTTTGTTAGAGAGTGCGCGCACGGGGGACTTTTGTCACCGTGACTGTTTCGCACTACGGACCCACGATACCCCTGGCGATACCCCTTCGTAGGAGCGACGAAGGGGTATCGCCAGGGGTATCGTGGGTCTTTGGATATGTATGGAGGTGCGCGCACGTTACGACGCGACAACTGGGTGACTTTTATGTCCGCCTACCGGCGTCGGTGACAATATTGTCACTCTCCGTTCACTTTGACGAACCGGATGGCGCAATGGTTAACATGCCAGATTGTCGTTCCATTGACGCTTCCATATCAAAAAAGTTTTGTTACTGTCGCCCTCGTGAGCGTACCCCACTTTAGAAACGCGACGCGACGAAGACAAAAACTTTTATGTCACGCAGACACAAGTCCCCCGTGCGCACTCTCTTAATGAAAATGTTTGAGCAATTAAACAAACAACAAGTAATAAATAAATAAATAATGCTACACACTCATAGCACCAAACTAGGGTTTCGTGTCTCGGGGGCAGCATTGACAACACACCATGACAACACTCACCCACACCGAGTTTAAATTTTTAATTTATCATTAACATTTTCCTCGCTGGGGATCGAACCCAAGACCCTTCGAACGGCGCGGCGGTCCAGCACGGTAAACATGCGGGTGAAGGTTCTATCAAACTATTTATCAACAAGATCAGCTAATTTAAGCTTACCATGAAAGTGTTCGCAGTGAGGAAGGCGGCTGTCCGTCGCACCAGCGTCACGGGCGCCATCTGTGGACAACCAAAGGACTAATTAAATACCCGCCCACTACTTCCATTCCAATCGCATTCGCAATTGCAATGCGAAATTGACCAGATATCTAATGAAATCGAAGGATCTCTCCCGTAGTCTTAATTCAAATTTTAACATTTCTCGTACAACAGTCCGATTAAAGATCGATCCGATCCGACGATAATTAAAAATGTCATGCAAAACACACATGCTAATTTTGCCGTGAATCAACACCAATTTCGGTTTGACGGAGCTTATGGAAGCTTCACATCTTCTTCGTTCTTTACATCTTCATCAGTTTAAAATTTTAAAAACTTTTTGATTTAAGAAGAGAGTTCCTTGGGTTATCCATTTAATATTTAATTTTAGTCTGCAAAAGTATTTTAAAAAAAAAACATCGCATTAGTCATCATGTACCCTTTTGATAACAATGTCTTCAAGTGAGGATGGATGAATAAATAACACGAATGCACTAGCACCAAGTGCTGTCTGCATGGAGACAGAAGATAGGCGAACGACCTCACGACTCATCTACCCATTGTAAACAGACGCTCAAAAGCTTAAATCCACAAACGATAAAACATTTTATTTCATTTCAAATGACACGAGAACGTTTTACGTTGTACCTACAACCGTTTTAAATCCATTCGTCGTACTGCACATACAGTTTTAAATTCATATTGCAGTTCAAAAACCATATTCCGTTATGTACGCTCATTCATAGTAACACCACACATTTCATTCTCCCACAAGGGCTGCGATTACGGGGTTGGCTTCCGCCCTATATTTATAACGATTTCATTGCAATGCAACATAATTGTTGAGCGGTTGAATAAAGTTGAGGAGCGTTTATACGTCATGGGTCGTTGGAATATTTTAGCGGCGACTCAATGTTAATTGACATATTACTGGATAATATAGTATGCAGTCACATGAATGACTGATTTGTTGGTAGTTCTTTGCTGTAACTACCCGACAAAAGAGCCGACGAGCCAGCTGATGTGGTTATCCTCAGGTTCCATCCATCCAACACTAAAGGTATCACTGTTGTTGTTGTTCACTATTGTTGTCTATGAGATTAGGGAGAAGAAAGTATCTACTGTCTTTCAAGCTGCCAGGCGGAACACGACAAGTGGGTTGACAGCTGATGGAAGCAAGTTCTATCGCCTCTTATGACACCTTGGTTTTCCAGAATAGAATTGGGGTCAGAACAGTAGACCACCCCAATGCGACAAGAAATATTTTAATTGTTTTATATGAAAAGAGACTGAGAAGATTGCACACCAACATCTACGAGTACATAAATATATAAGATACCAAGAGAGTATTTCTGTTTTACTAGTTTCTATTGTAATCATCGAATTACCCATAAACATTCAAAACTGATCCAAAATTTTAAAATAATAGTATTAAGTTTACATAATTAAAAAAACACAAATTCAAATGCGATTAACCTTTTTAAAATTAAGATGCAGATATTATAGGTCCTGTTGCTTCGGGAAACTAAGTACTTACAACTGTAATGAAGATATAATCTTCAGGTTGTGGTTGTGTTGTATGTAATCAGGACTGGGTTTATATTCTTTCTCTTGTAATGAGATTGTTAGAGAACTTTAAACTAATTTCAAGACTTATAACAACAAACACAAGTATTACTATTTAGTTTCTAATTAAGTTTGCAAATCATAAAACTTTTGACAATTTTGTAGGTTGACATAAAGCTTTATCGGAAATAGGGCTTGTGTTCAATATCATGGAAGCTACAATTTTGTATATTGTAATTAAATAAAAAAAATATACTTATTTATTCAATAATACTAAAAACCAATCGGTGTAGAAGACGTGACTACTAACCATATTTTAACAATTATCGGAACATGGAAAACCGAAGTCCTTAAAGTTGAACTCATTACCGCAAATCGACTATAACCGGAACATTGCTTAAACTAGAACACTATTATATCCGCCGCTGAACAATGTAGCAGTGATGCGACTGAAATTTGCCGGACAAGTTGGAACTTGGAACTTGAAACTTTTAGTTGGTAGCTATGTTTGCGGCGCGCGGTTGTTGCCACGGAACAGGGTCCACAGCTAAAAGTAATTTGCGACGTCACAGCCTCACTGCCTCCGGCATTCCTTCCCCGGCGACGGACGGTATTTACAAATGCAAAACAAAATGTTTGCCGTGACGACGCTCATTTTGTTTCAACTGTTCAAACTGAAATTGGGCACCATTTGTCGCATTATGCTTTGCAGCCGACGGCCGCTCGCCGAATGCTCCCCAAACGGGTCGGATAAATTTCAAGATGAATCTTTATTTGCATTGCTTCACAATTCTAATTAGTGAAATGAGATTTCTGTCCTTTGATAGTGATGTTTTGACTTGAATAATAAATTAAGTAAGCAGTATAACCTATTTTTATGCAGTCGACAACCGAACAGACAAGCTATCTGATGGTAAGTGGTCATCGTCGGCCATGGCCATCAGTAACAACAATTTATTGAGGACTGAAAAGGAATCGGGTCATCTGCATTATTACTAACTCTCTGATACAACGACCAAAACACGTTGGCTACAACCCATTAATGGCCCACATAGGCGGGTAAAACATTGCTCTCTCTTCTAAGGTTGGATTTGAATTCTCCTCTTACTCCAAATTTTGGAGAGTTTTCAAAAACATGATAGCAGAAGAGATGTTTCCTTGCGTGCTACATTGCAGTGCTATTGCAGTATCGACGTGCCCCAATAATAAGCAGGTCCTCTGTTTCCTAAATTGAGCAAAGTGTCAATGTTACGTTTAATATTTCGGTGACGCCTTGCCCCAGGTGACTCGTCAGCTATTGAGATGAAGAAGAAAAAGAAAATATCTCTTAGGTTAAAACAAACTAAGCTCCAGATACTTTATTGTACTCAATACGAATGACTTTCTTCAAGCCTAATGTATTAAAGAAAAAATGCTAGAAAAGATCTTTCACAATAGACTTGTTTGTCACGCTAGCCAATAGCTCAAATGGTCGTAACAAAGTCAATGCCTCAACAAGAAATCATTTGTTGACGCTTCTGGTCTGTTGGTAAAATTTGTTACTTTTAAGTTTATTTGTAGATATAAAATATAGTACTGTGGAGTGGACCTTTATGACTGCTTTGTAACTGTGACCTTTCATAATGTTTTAAGGACGTACTTGGATTTCAAGCGTACTCAAATTTTTTTGTCGAGCGAATCAACATCGAACACCTCTCAAGTGATCATATCTGGAGTAAAGATCAAGTTTTTTAAGTAGGTATACGAAAAAATTTTCAATAAGTTTGCTATATTTAACTTGATTGAACCTGATTCTCAGGTGATGAATGAATTTAATACGATAGGACCAGTAACACGAAATAATAAGGTAAGAACTATTTAGGTATTTGAAGTTCATCATGAGGAGCTTCCATTTTTTTGCATAAACGTTGATTTCGACCCACTTTGATATATATTTATTTTCTATTTCCTGCTGCCGCAGCTACTAGTCTAAGATTGTATCGTAAACTCATAAGAGAATCAACGAGTTTCGTCACGTTTCCGGGTCTAACACGGACCCACTTCAATGGTTCTTCGGATTCCGCCTAAACACACGGAAGTGTTTTAAACCACCCATTCCCATATTGAATTATGTGTATTGAAGAAGAAATAGGGGCATATGGGGAGACAATAGACATTTAGAACCATGTCTACCAAATTACAAGAATGAAGTTAAATTTTTCTGCGACTCATGAATGATTAGAGATAAAATCATGAGTAAGGTAAAGGTGATGAAGGTAAAGGTAAAGGTTAAGTAAGATAAAGTAAGGTAAAGTTAGATAAATAAATATATTTATTAAATCACAATCAATCTTTCGAGCATCAGCAGATTGAGTCTCCAAGATATTATTGGACTAAGGTTACAAATCTTGCTCCTCTATATTCCTTGAAATAAATTTCAAGCTTTGTGTTTTACTTGTAAACGTTGCCTTCAGTCCTTTTTCGACCTCTGCAAATTTTAACACTCCTCTAGCAAACAGTAGAAAAACAGCAAAGGATTTCATTTCAGAAAAATATACAGAACAAAAGCTTTATCTATGAAAACGGAATTCTGTGTCTTCCTTGCGTAATTTTTACCTCCGCCTTTCGTGAATTTAATAAAGAAATAAAGGAGCGTATGGCCATGTTTTGCAAGACACAAATGAAATTCTCGTATAAGCTCTAATTTATGGTCTCGGTAAATATTCCTTTTGAGGCGCGGTACGACCGGTAAGCGGCTAGCTTAAACTGTTGCTTTCGATTTAAGGCTGAAGTCTTATTATCAGCGTTGTCTTATAGCAACCCATAACTGTCCCACAGCTGGGCACAGGTGTCCTCTCGTAAAGTGAGCGGTACATGCCACAGTCCACTACGCTGTCTAAGTGCGGATTGGCGGACTTTACACACCTTTGAGAAAATTATAGAGAACTCTCAGGTGTGCAGGTTTCCTGACGATGTTTATGTTCAACGAAACAAGTGATAAATTCAATTCTAATATGCACATATTTTTTTTTAATTAGAAGTACGTGCAGGATTTGAACCCGAGCCGATGAGTTTTTGCCAAGTATACACCCTATGTATACTATCTTTAATGTGCTGACTGAAAAAGAAATTTTTGTGTTTTTGTTATCGGTTAAATAATCTTTAAATCCATAAAATATTTACTCTGTACACTAGGCTCATTCCATAATTTTCACGAAATTGGTCCAAAATATTATAATTTCAATTTAATATACATATTTTAATTCCTTTAGGAGAGTCTACGAGTGGCTGCGGCCTATATCCGAGTGCTCATCGCCTGCTACAGGTTCGGCGGCGGCGAGGCAAGTGCCTTACTTACCAACTGGGATTTAAAACCAGCGCAACTCATGTTTTTCATAAACACTAATTGCGCCGTGCTCGTTACGGCACAATTTTTTTGAACTTCATGCACTGGGACATCGTTTTCCTAATGACCTTATTTTGCTTTTGGAGAGGAAGCGCTGCAGTTACCTATATTATATGACTGTTAGTTCGTTGGATGATTTTTTAAAGGCCAAATGATAAGTTCCTACCATGACGTGGCTCGTGGCCATGCGTTTGCTCATTTGTTCTCCTCAAAAAAAACTTAAAAAAATTCAACAAGGACATCAAAAAAATAAAAAAAAGGAAAATTTTGCAAAATATGAATAAAATTAACATTATAGCTACACACACTGGTCAAAGATAAATTGAATGACTATTTAAGTACCTACTGTGTATTCAGATTGTGTGTGTACAGATTTTTGAGATTGCATATCATTTATCTAAGTCGTTTCACATAATTATAACATAGTTACCCTAGTGGATTACAAGTTGCATCCAATTGAGGAACTTATCAAGATCATGTAACTGTACGAGTAGATTAATCGCAAAGCCGGATCTATCGTTTGTTTCGGGGATAAATTTTCAGTGATGCGCGCGGTGTCATTATGCTAATAAAATCGGTGGCGGTAATAAAATTGGAGATCAAATGGGATTGGGGATCGAAGATTTATTACAGCGGCTTAACTTTATGTTTACTGAGAAAATGAAGTTCAGAGGGAAGCATGGGCTCGCAGCGGTAACCTATCACTCGACGCATCAGATCTACGACAAAAAATATTTGACAAGGGAACACGGTGGCTATGGTTGTGTTTTTGAAGTAAATTATTTTTGAACTGCATTATAGTTCTAGAGGTTAGTTTGCTTGTTTGTTAAGAACATCTGAGAATAAAGCATGGAAGTTTTTTTTTGTCCATATTTTTGTTCTTATACAGATGATTTAAGATCATAAATATATTAATTTTTTCGTTTGTCTACGACTCTTTTTACTTCTCTCTGCGTCTTTGTTACCTGTCCCTGTTAAATTTTTTAGGTCAGCGTAGTAATTAGTTTAAGTGCGAATGACTTTTTATTCTTACACTAGATGATAATTATCATGTTCAACAACTACTTGCCCTAGAAAAGGAAATAAATAATCGTGGCGCGGCAGATTCTAAAGTAAAAGTTATGATTAAAATTAAATCCTAGTTTCAATTTAAGCCAAAATCTCTTAAAAGTTTGCCCACGGTATACTTAATTGCAACGTAATAAATAATTATCATTATTTCATTTATAAAAATATTTACTAGTGAATTGGGACATCTCATTTTCAAATCAAAATCCAATCAAAAATAATATGTAATTTATTTCATACAAAATGTAAGTCCCAATACACGTATGAATGTCAAATATTTTGTATCTACCAACGATTTGGGCAAAGCGCTTTTTAAACGTTTTACCGAAATTTTGCCAAAGCATCATAAATGATGACTGAGCAACAATCAGTAACTGTGCAAGCACACCTTAATTTGCATTGCAAATCTGTGGATTGGTTGGTCTATACAATCGTGTAAGACTTAGAAGTTCCATAACTTGTTAGAGTCTGGTTAAGCTGGAACAGTTTGTATTGGCAAGTTTCTCGGAATAGTTGCATTGGTAACGAAGACTCCGAGTGTAGATTGATGTATTAGTTAGTGCATTTATGATTAAAGTTAGGCGTTCACTTCCCGGCGGATGAATAGGTAAGGAAGTAGTAAGTAGATTTATTGTCTTAGACACAATAGAAACGGACAAACCATACAATATAAGATCAAAGTGTATAATTATAATATAATCATCAATATTGAAGGCAAATAAATATGTATTTCTATAGAATAAGGAAAATACGGAAGCGCCATGCGCCGATTAAAGTATCGATTTAAGATTTTACTCGAACGACACTGGACTTAATAATCCTTTTGAGTGCTGCTAGTAAAAAGATTATCTGTATGAATAGACATAGTGTTACATTCTTAGCGATGTATAATTATCCCAACTGTTCTATAAATTATAAAAATTCTAAGATTAAGTAATTGTTAAATAAAACTAGACGGCCCTGATCATTGACTTATTGGAACGAAGTTCCTTACGGCAGGCTTGGAGGGGATAGGTTTTGCTGCGGCGACCGAACTGAAAAATATGTGATAGTAAAACCGTAAGAAAAAATGCGTGGAATAAAAGCGTTAAATGAAACGTGCGCAGGCGCGACAGTCGCCGAAGGAACTTCGTTCCTACCTGGTGTCCCACGACACCAAATCATTTAGTTTTTTTTATTACTAGTCCTGATCGAAGTTTGTACATATCTACTGTCTATACATCTTACTATTTACTGTAGAAAGCCCCAAAACAGATGTGTTCTCGATGGTCCAATAGTGCAAGACTTCCGTAATTGAATTGGGAGGCAGGTGAGTTTCCGAGAGATCCCCATTTACCAAAGGATGAGTATAAAACTATAAACCTTTTTTACGGTTATTCGAGTATCCGCCGGGCTAATACGGCTGAAACTCCCCCGGAAACTCGTCGCTCGGGATGACATCTATTCGGATTTCTTCGGATCTGCCTTGTATTACAGACAGCGCAACGAGGGTTAAGACAAATATAGTACGCGCACAGACAATTTTTGCTAACAAGAACATTTTCAAATTTGTACCGAGTCTTTCATACAACTCTGCTAGTGGACGAAGCTTGCACTACTAGAGTGCAAGCTGACGCGACGATGCGAGTGCAGTACTTACAATGTGCGCCTTAATACTTATAAAATATTTTACACATTAGTTGTGGAGTAGTATCGCAGTAAAGGAACGCTTTTAGCTCAGGTACACGCTCTTTGTGCGAACTTGCTTGTTCATTAATATTTTTTGTCGTCGCAATCTCCACGGTTTTTGTTTTGGTACTTAGCGCTTTATATAATATCCCAGGTTAAACTAAGGACGCATTAAAATTTTGCTTGTAGTCGTGATTCTGGTAGTTTTTTATTTTGTCTGGTATTATCAAAGGATGAATGTTTTTTTGTTTTTATATTTCAAAGGCTTGTTCTTTTCGGGCTTTTGATAGTCATCTTTGTATGAAAGTTTTAGTTGGCCATTACTATGGTCAGCAGAGTTCAAGTTAATAGAAATGAGATTGATGAAAATGACTGAAAAATAAAACATAAAAACTGTTTATTGCAAATCGTGTCAAAGTCATGATAAAAAACAAAACTGCTTCATCAATTTATTTTCCGAAAAGGGATAGGGCTAAATAAATTTATATTTATACATACGATATTTTTCATAAATAACAAAATAGTCCGAAAATATTTCATCATTAACGTTGCGTTTTTGTGGAATTGTACCTATACAAGTACGGGTTTTGTATAACCACCGTAACCCAGTTCTTCTAGCAAGAGTCCAATCTATTCCGTGAGTAGTCACAACTGATATTTGAAAAAATATCGCTGTTGCTTTAATATCCGGCGGTATCGTTCTACCAACGAACGAACGAGCGGCGCACGCTTAATTAAGCAAACATGAAGCTCCACAGATGGCGAAATAAAATAAAGATTTTTCCATAACCGTCTATAGCAAACAGTGGTGTAACAGTGCGAATAGGGGTCCCAAATAAGCTATTATTTCTGCAGAAACAAAGGAAGAACAGCAGAGCCTAATCACAATATCACGTGAGATATCAACATTGTTCTTAGGTGTTCGCGTTTCGCTCCGAGCCTGCGAGACGCGATCCCGCAAATTAACCCGGAGATTCGCTCCTTGGATGTGATCCCTAATTTTGAAATACATCCCCGGGAATAAATAGGGGATTAGGGCAGCGCGGGCGTAAATAACCCTGCGTCACGGCACCGGCGGGCGCCGAGATAAGAAGCGGGTGAAATTGCCCTTAGCGGGCCTATTCGCTGCGGATTGCGCCATGGGAAACAGCGTTTTTATATCATTTCCACATATTAAGGAACTTGCGTACTTACGACTCATGCACTCAAAGAAATAAATAGGCACAGGCCAACGAGCAGAAAAAGCATGTTCGCTGATTGTGACAATAGTGACTCGCGACTATGAATAACTACTCGTATTATTTACAGATTCCCAGCGAAGTTGGGTGTGTGTTCGTGACATCGTGTGTTGTCCATGGCATCCATGGCAGAGCGATACCTAGTGTGGGGGAATGAGTATGTGTTTTTTGTTTGTGTGTTTATTTTTTTTACTGACTAGAAGTTACAGCTTGACTACGTTATTAAAAAACTAGTGTTATTTAAAAATTGACTAAATTGATTATATTTATCATCCGGAGCTAGTGATTTAGGAAAATTAATAATTAACTCAATTCGATCTACTTGAGTCGACTTCACAAAATATAACGATTATCCGACGACCATTACAACCAGTCACGAATAATAACACCTTTATACAACAATAAGTAATTAGCAGTCGTCTTGCGATTATGAATAAATCAAAAACGCGCAGTCCTTATGTTTTGCACTACGCCCGGGCGCTCCGGTGTACGCGAACTTTCTGTATGAGTTACAATGGCTTTTGCCTTGACAAAGGCTGTAGCTGCGTTGATCGTCCAAAGTTTGTGCGTCTACGCACATCGTCCATTGTCAGAGTACGAAGTGTGGCGTCAAATTAAACTGTAAGCTTTAATGGGAGTTAAGTCTCTTTTGGTTTCGTACACTTATTTTACATATTTCATTTGTCAACATTAAATCATTCTACTTTTTTCACGAATTCAGGGTGCGGTAGTCATTAATACTTTTTGATAGTATTTGTAGTGTTAGATTGTTCGTATAGTAATTTATGTCCAGTGGCCCTGAAGCTACCACTCCCTGGCTTACTAGTTCAGCTAGACGAAGTAGCGCACGATCCGCCAGAATGCCTTTCAGAAGACTAGTACGAGTAGATTGACAGGTGAATAACTACTCATAGTACTCATGTACACCATATATCAGATAATCAAAGATTTTCAGTGACCATTTCTACAACCAACATGACTAAATAACATGTAGTTTGCATACAACTGCTATAGTTGCAAAACTATTTTGCAGTCATGTACACCCACCCACCCCGAAACACGGCGAATACCTATATTGTTTTACAATATAAATGTCAATTTTAGCAAAAACATACTAGATTAAGGAAAGATCGGTTCGACAATGTATAAATGAATAGGCACAAAATTAAAATTAAAATTATACATTTCATCTTTGGCACTGACAGCTCGATTAACGAAAGTCAATACCACCAAAACATTACCAATTAAAATCATAATATACAATTATAGATAGGTACTTAAATTACATCACTACTCTACACTTATTTTGCCAAATTTTGCATTGGTCTTCCTAAATACGAGTGAGAGTTTGTACATTACTTAAATTTAAATGCCGCTGGGATAGTATTGAAGGTACCTATGCGGTACTCGCGGAATATCCACTAATCCCCGCGGCATTATTGCCCTATCCCTGTAATAGAGCTTCAGGGATTGCGGGAGATTGCCGTCCTGTTCTCTCTCTAGACAAGTTATGGATTATACTAATAAGAACGTTAACAATATTATATACAAGGTCATTTATAGGATTAGATTTTATTTTATTCAGGGCCTACTTTGATCTTGTGGTTCAAATCGGTTTGAAGGCAGATTCACTGCCAATTAATTTAATAAAATAAAAAATCTTTCTTTGTATTAAAAAAAATTGTATATTTGCTTTCAATTTATTTGGCAATGAAAAATAATAAGTCAATGATAATTTTTATGCGTTTCTCAGATTTATCGAAAACAAATACGGTATAGATACGATAGGTACGGTATAGTACGGTACGATAGGTACGGTATAGAGATAGTGCAATGGTTATCATGCCGGCCATGCTCGAAGGGTCCTAGGTTCGATTCCCTGCGGGACAGTTTGAATTTTGGGTGTCTTTTTGTCTTTCACACGGGGAATCCCTAAGTGTAGGCCAATGCGTGTAGGTATAGCGTTATTGAAACACTGAATTGATTATAATGCCCTCTGAAGAGATTGACTAACATAAATTAATAATTAACTTTGTACAACACTGAAATGAAAGTATTTCAACAGAATAATAATATTGTATTATTAAAATAAACATCCTTATACCAACAGAACAGTTATCGAACAAGCAACGAGCCTCGTACAGTATTTAAAAAATTAAAACAAAGTAGAACACTAATCGCGGCAGCACAGGCGCCGGGAAATCTTAAGCTCTTTAAGCTTATCTTAATCTGTAAGTTCACGAAATATGGCAACTTTTAATTGTATTTATCGAGCTTCCTGAAGCCTGTTACTCATCTCGCCGTCGATAATTTCTAACTTTGTAAAAGCTTTGAGTTTAAGCGTTTTCTTTACAATGGATGTCTTGTAGTTGAGGAACGATTTGTAATAATGTGATAAGTGGTCGAGGACTTCTTTTTATGAACATTATGCGGACGGAGGCCTATGTAATTTGGCACGTTAAACTTTATATGGAGGAGGAGCGCAAAAGCTCATATATTTTTTATAATTACCATTAGAAATTCATTAAATTAATAAAATATTACACATACTAATATAAGTTACTTTTAGCACACTACAATGCGTTTAACACGACGTGACGTGACGTTAGAAATATGTACGTTCATAATGTCAGTAGGTACTATTTAGCTGTTTTTTTTAAACCAGCTAAATAGTACCTACAGCCGGAACACAACGTTTGGTAGCAAGGCTTTTGCCTTGCTACATCTGAATACCAAATTGTGATATATAATAAATAAACCTAATAGTTAATTCAAATATGTTAAGCTACATAATCAAACAGTTACACATAATTGTTACACATAATTAAGCAATTGTAACAATTTTTGGAAACGCTTACAAATTATTCAAAGTATATATAATACATTTATTTAAGTACTGGCATATCTTTATGTAAAAATATGTCAGGCACCCTTTCAAAGGGCCGAGACCCTTAAGTGATTGCTGAGTGTGGGTCCACGCCCGCATCTCGTTAAAGATGGAATGACATTTCGGCTGCTCGCCTTTGACATTCCGTATCATTCCATGCTCATCATCAAACCATTACCAATTCTAAGAGCTGTTAGATTGAGACTTTGTAGTTGTTATATAAACGACTGGACCTCTTTTCGTGTTGGAGCAAACTGACACCACACAAAATGTGGAAAAAAATATGGTCACCATTTTTTATGCTAGGTATTAGCGACGAAACCTTACTAAGTACAGTATTTGCCACAGAAAACAAGCATTTGCAGCAGGAAAACTTCGCAAAATTCGACCAATTAATGAGTTTCAACGTAAGAAGAACAAACTAGTGGTATTGACGAGTAAAGAAAACATTTTTGTGATACAGACAGCAATACGAAGATAGTAGAGTTATCACTAGAATATTTATTCAGCGTAGTAGGTACAATAATTGCACTACGCTGTTTTCTGTGTGTATAGAACTATAGACGTATAGAAAATCCGTTGTTATTTTCATAAACAAACTGACATAATATATCGTTGCACGGCTACAATCGGTTTATCAAAATACACAAATCTCAATAATTCCCCAAACAGGAAACTCCACACATTTAGTTTGGAGTTTGTTTTAATTTTGATAAATAGTCTAATATTTCACTGAATAATGCTGTCACAGAGCGGTAATAAGCAAACTGGAGGGGTTTCTAAACCCCATTTGGAACTCCAGCTTTAAACAAAGCTTTGTTTGACATTTAAATGTGGCCTTGAGGGGTGGTGTCCGTGGACTGAGCTCTGTGATGTTGACAAATGTTGAGCAAACTATTACCTGCTCTGGGATCTGGGATTTACGATTGTGCCATAATGAGTTCTGAATGCACGTTCAGTCCGCGTGGTCACCTTACTCTTTGAAGTCTTGATTATTTTTATAAATCTTATGAAAATTAAAATATATGTGGACACGTCAATTTTGGTTTTAAGTGTAGTAATCATTTTTACTTATGAACTTGATAATTGTTCATATAAGATTTTGATAACTCATGAATGTGGTCATTAGCAATCATTTTTAGAATTTTTGTCTGGCTGCTTGTGAGTTTGTTTGTGTGTTTGTTCCCGCTAACCCAACACACGAGTTAATCGTTTCGGAAAACTTTTTATTGTAGTAACTTTGGATTGACTAATGCAACGTAATAAGTTCGGAGTACCATTAGTGCTTGTTTTATTTCTTCAATCGATTCACAAATAAAAATGCTGTACAGTATAACAACCCCGACTACTCGTTTTTCGATTGCGGACATAAAGGTATAAGTTTCCACAAGCGAAGCGAGGGCGGCTACCTCGTAATATACCACGATAAATAATATATTACGATGTTACAAATTATAGTTGAAATGCTCAGTAAAGACACCCCGTTTCGCTCGGGGCGTGAGGACCTAACTCCCTCGGGCCTCGTGAGAGGTTTCTGCGCGAGACAAATATTTATTGAGCAAACAAAATTTCTTCACGTTTATATCGTGTCCGAGACATTCTGCGAAACGAATATGGAGTCATAATATATTATGGACGTACTGAGACAAACATTTAGGAGGCCGCTGAATTTGTTACGATACTTGTGTTTGATGGGTCCATTATTGATGAAACGATTGTCGTTGTTTTAGAGCTTAATAATAAATATGAATTTGTTAGAAGTTTTATCGGTTCAATCGACCACAAATATGAACAGGATAGTTTAATACTTACATGGTTATATCTATAACCATATAAGTATTATATAACCATATAAGTTGTGGCAATTTGAATGTTACTGAGTTATGAGATTAAGTTCGGTCTAGACCTATTTTTACAATAATATTTTTATACTTAAATCCACAAACACCAAGGCCAATTAAGATGAATCTGGGCAGCTTAAATATTGTTATTGATTTTTAAATCAATAAAGTGATAATAAACTTATATACATAGATTTTTGTATATTTTAGAGTATAGATGTAGACTCAACTAAAGGTATGTTTAGAATGATGTCGTGTTAATAAAATAAAGATAATCCTCTCAGAGGGTGTGCGAGAGAAATAAGCCCGAGTGCATCCCTCGCTACGTGACATGCTGCAATAACTAAGGAGGGCTGAGGGTGCTGGTTCGCTCTCACGGTACCATACATTATCCAGTCATAACCAGTTTACGATCGGATAGCGTTCGCTGCAGACACTTTTTCTCGGCTTTCTTATATTTTCTCTCTCTAAATGTAGGGTCAAGTTGTTAAGTTATTAAGAATCGAGCTAAAGCCCTTTATTCTTTAAGTAGATCTCAAAATAATGAAGAAAGGATGAATGAATGGAAGAACGATGCAGAGAAAGTGAGTAGGTATTTAGCAGTTAGGCTTTAAGATTTAAAGCAATTCACGCCCCTCTCATCTGCCGTTATTTGCCCTTTTAATTTTGTTATAAATGTATCTTAGCAGGAATACAATAAAGTACGCAAGAAAATCACCGTTTGTATGTGAGTGAACCGCCAAAAATCGGTTACACCTCATTACGCATCTTACAGGCAAATCGTTTCAAAACTCAATAAATGTGATGCATAACGCCATTCTAAATCTTTTCCTAACATAGCCCTCTTATCCTTTATTCGAAATTAGCACCAGGCCGCTTTAATGGGCAATACTTAGGGAACCTTCGGGCCGTTACAAAGTCGAGAAAATCATATTGAAGAATTGCCCGTGTAAGCCGGGGACGGATAGGGAGCGGATTCGGGAAGAATTGCGATAGAACGAAATCCCGTAAAAATCATAAATTTAAGTACGTCGAATTGGGCTTCCGACGGCACGGTTTGTCGTAAATTCGTTTGCGCAAACGTTTTTCTACCGCTCAGTTTTCTGTGGGAGTATTCCCGACTTTTCTTGTCTCGCAGGAAATTATGTTACGGAAAAATAGTGCTACCTTTTAGTGGTATTTTTTTAGCGGTTCACGAAGAAACTTTGAATATTATAATAACTCGTAGTCATTGTGTGACATTACTACAACCACTAGTATGATTCTTCTTCTTCACTTGGTTCCTTATCTTTTAAACTTACAACTGTTATTGCTTGTTAGTATGATAGAGTTAATGTTATCATGTTGATCAAGGGAGCGTTGACAGGTTTCAGACACTTTTGAAGCCTTATTTTTGTGGTTGGAGACTTGTTGGTGAGGTTTTAATGCCTTTTTAGTAAAATGATTGTTATGGACACACTTAAGTTCGAAAATTTTAAGGTAACTTAAAGATAAATACCTATACTTAAAGATAGTTCGGTAAATTAAAGAAAAGCTTGTCAAAAAGATGACCTATCAGCTACTTTGCCGATCAATAAAAGACCTTTTGCTAAGCCCTAAGGTCTGGGAACGGTATATACTATATTCATAATTCTGAAAGTATTATAATGATGTAATAAATGCAATAAGTATTAAGTAATTATAAAGTATTAATGTAAAAGAGCAATTTACATCGTTAAGGTGAGACGGTAACTGGCAGGCACAATTTCTTAATGCGTTTTAAAATTATCCCATAACTCAAGTGACGTCGGCGTATTTATAATGCACGCGTTTATTTATTCAGCAATTGTAATGGCTCCGTTAATCTTAAGTTTCATAATAGCCGGCGACTTCCGTAAAGCACTAAAAATTGCTCACAGCTGCTCCACAAGTCTAGCTGTGGAGCTAATGCATCATATAACATTTATTTATGAAACTTCATGTTTACAGGAAAATGGATGTTGGTACGTTTATTTTAAAGTTTAAGACACCGTTTTTGTCATGGAAATGGGTTTCGTACTATCCACTTTGATATTAATTGCTCCAGAAAATCCACTTCTATAGCAGTCAATTTATGAGTCAAATTAGAAATTGTATGGAGAGATATTTGAGCACAGGGAAGTTATTTTGCATGTTTTCTTTGTGGGAGGGATGTTCTACGCGTATAGCTCGTAAAGGGCTCGTATAGGCTCACGAATTCTTGCAACGTAGACTAACAACACAACTGCCTCTACCTGGTGGTCTATAAGTTTAGTTAGTTACATAAAATATTTACAAAATAAGATGTTTATGTAATATCTAGTAACTCATGGCACCGAATGATAGCTGCCATTCGCGTTGATCGCAATTCCATCGGCAGGCCTACCAAAAATACCGGTCCCATTGATGGGCCGTAAGCGACGATTTAACACGGAACGGCACAATTTGACGCCGTATCCCATCGGAAAACGGTTCCAAAGTGGGTCAATGGTGTTGTTTTAGGGGCCTGTCTCCATGGGTATGTTTTGATAACATCTTACGTTTAAACCGTAACTTAGTATTAGTCATTGACTGCTGATAGACCAACAGTGTCCCAATTGAATGTTGCATAAATCTATACCTTACTTCAATATCTGTATTGTACCTATGACAGCGCCTCTAGCAATAACTTACCGAAATCTTAGTAAAGTCTTCCTACAAATCTAGTGTTGTACTTATGAACATTCAAGAAATATTTAAAAGTTTAAAGTGAGTGCCCAAAACAGATTAGTTTATTGTAAGTATATTTTTATTTTCAATTCTTATATTTAATTGAACCATTCCACCGCTCCACCAATCCGCATTGGAGTAGGATCGTGCTACAGTGGAAACAGTTTCACATCACACACTAGGCACGTTACGTTGTGTGCCACGCATGCTCCCAATGAGACGCGATCAATTATTATGCACAAATTGTAGTTATAATCTACAAATGCATTTTCATTGCAGTAACAGAGTTGTATCTCATAGCAACAGTCACTCATTATTATGTTTTACGTAAATAAATAAACATTCACACACTTATTTAGACAAATTTTAGAATGGATTCGTGGCGTCTCGGCAAAGACAGGTAAGAAAGCGAGCGTCCTCCAACAAAATTAAGAGAATTTCACCAAAGAGATCCCTCGAAACAGACTCGGCGGAGCCGAACAACAAGTGCTAGCAATTCAAGAGTCCAACGTCGCGATATTTTCACTTTTTTTATTTACAACCGTCGTGGATTTTTTAAAATATTTGACTGTGACCTCTGGGAAATCAGGGGAGCGGTAGTACGGTCCTCGGCGTTTTCCGCGCAAATATAAGATGAGAATATCTACGGAAAACTGATCTCTCTTATAAAGTAACAAGAGTCTTAAGAGTGGTCGAAGCAATCTTGCGAAATATCTCGCAGTGAAATGACCCGCTGCGTTTTCTCCGGGAAACAAACTGAATTCATTTGTTAGGGATGCAATCTTGTAAAAATGGCGTCCAAGATTAACGGCGGAGCATTGTATTGTAATACAATTGATAAATCCATTCCATTATTGTTGCTTCACCAGTTTCTTATAGCTATTGTTGGTTCGGTCTGAATTTAAATGCATTCAAAATATGTTCTTTCAGGATAGCTACCACTAGATCATGATTTGAAGCTGGATGTCTTTTTGTTTTGAATCTGCCTGATAACAATAACAATTTAAATACAATATGCAGAGTTTCAAAGTCATTTATGCAAATTATATATTATTTTATTAAAACGGCGTGTGGCGGCGAAACGTATGATACGTGACTACGTCTAGACTTTAAGTTTAAAGCGTTTAGATTAGAAGTTTGGCATTTACTACATGTGATCCAGATAGTGTTTATGTGAACACAGAATTAATTAAAGTATGGCAATACAATACTTGAAGGTAATGATATAAAAGGTAAAAATTGTACATAAACAGCGGTTCTATCAATTCCAGATCGTATGCTACAGTATCTCCGTATTATCTTAGAATTACGCTTCCATTTTTCTTATTACTTCGAAGGGAATTATCGTAATTACGAGCAATTTTGTTTAAGGGCCGCCCTTGCGTGTGTGTTGATACGAGATGAAATCACAAGTTCGCTCGGAGGCTCAGCCTTTTTAAATTATTGCGTCTTCATGGAGACAATTTAGGGAATGTATTGTTGCGAGACTCGCGAGGCCCCCCAATCCCGGAGATTACGTTGAGCGCTGAGAATTTGAGAGAAATGTGCAAAATAACATTTTCTTATACTGTCATATGTAGCGAATTGTAGGCCCACTTTCTCGAAGCTTTGCGCGAGCGTATCGGACCTATATAAATGATACGGGATAGTGGCTTGTTTATTTCCCCGTAATATTCCCGCGCAATTTCGATATATCGTGTGCGCTGTTTGGACTGCCCTCGCGTAGCGCGCGCTCTGATGGAAATGTTATGCCGTAAAGTTAAATATTTTGCGATACTATACGATATGCAATCTGTGGAAATGTCAATAGAATTCTTTGCGAGATTGTCTCGGATCGTTGACACGTGCAAAATAACACTGTGGACATAAAGATGGTAGTATAAGAAATACCACGTCATTTGTAGCCTGCCTTTTCAGAGTTCGATGACGTGGAAGGAAAATTTTTGTAGGAAAATTGGTTTCCAGTAATTTCAGCCTTAAAATTTAACTCTAAGACACGTTATTCATTGGACAATTTTTAATAACAGACACGTTGTTAATATTGTACTGGGTGTACCTAGTACACATAATAATAACAAGGAAGTAGGTAAGGCATATTGAAAATTGGAACTTACTACTATATTCTCCCTCCAGTCGTACGCAGCCCATTGGCGCTCGGAGTCCAGGACGGCATTGGGAATGGGTTGGCATTGTTGGCAAGTTAGGGTAAGTTGAACCATGAATACCAAGGTAAGCACGGGCGACGTCGACGCTCAATTACCCGGCCGGCAACCGCATTGTCAATGTTATTAATGACCGGACGCGCGACAATGCCGCCATTGTTCGCACCTACCACTCTATCCTGCACTAGCTTATGTTGATCTGAATTTTGGAGTTATGTTAAATGCTTATATTACTATCGTACCCACTTGCTAATTCTACCGCAGAACAGCCTTTTGCGGTTTTATGAGTGTAGGCGCCAGCGACACTTATGTGAGGTCAGCTGTTGTAATCAATAGCTGCATCCAATTTAATAAGTTAATTACTATTGGATAATAATTTTTATCTTCACAAAAACACAGTGGCTCACGTGGTAAAAAACCATTGTGTTCTAACTTAACGATAGTATAATAAAATTTATACTTAATGATAGTTCTCAGTGGTTAATTGTAAATGACTGCGACAAATATCATAATGTTTGCTAGGAGCCAAGTTGTACCTAGTTAGTGAAGTTCCATGAACACCCTGCAACGGCTGCAATATCTGCAACGCAGTCAACTTCGCAGTCTTATTGCGATCCCAACCCGACATAAATAAACATTTTACGGGGCTAAATATTCCCGAGCCGTGTTAGACCAGCTCGGTTATAATTAATTCAATATGCAACTCGGGATATGCGCTTGCACCGTATACATGAATATTAAATCGCCAAAGAGATAAAATGCTAATTCCTACTAGACGCATACATATTTATCTGGGACTAAATTAAAGGGAAGATAACGCGAGATATCCCCGCGGGGATTAACTGATTTAATTCCCGATTTACATTCCCACACGAAATATTTTAATTAAATAAATGATACATGTACTTATCGTGAACCCGGTACGCGGAACATTCATTCCAGCCCGCAGAGCACTGCGTTGGAGTTGGGAGTTGCAAAGCAAAGTTTTTAACTCTGTATTTAATTAGTTTTATATGCTATTAAAATTCCGAGACGCTGAAATAGTATGCAGCTCTAGCTGTCGGTGCAGCTATACCTGTTCAAAATAGTTATGAATAAGTTTTATTAATTCATTCATGGTAACGTAGTTTACCATTAGATAAAACACTAAAGCCCGCGTTAATCTTATATCTTCGGGTAAACTTTGCTAAACTCCACATAGCTGAGAGTCTCCTACTAGTCCAAGTGTTAAAAAAAATCTGTCCGAAGACTTTGGTCAAACAATCTTACCGATTGCTGTCTAACAGTCAAAACCTTCACGTGCCCTCCGAAGCACGGAATCGATGAAGAACCAATATAACGATATTGGTTCATTCATCATAAATTACGTGTAAAGTTATCGCGTAAAATCCGATAAAGTTGGACATTGGAACTGGCGACGGAAGCGATTCATGGCCGCGGAGAAGTTTCCCGTTTTCAAGCTTCATTGACTCGCAACATTTTCACCAGGACCTAGATGTGAACTGGAAGAGACTGACTTCAATGAGAGCACGGCCATTGATGTGGCAAGTATTTATTACCGATATAACTTGATCATCCTCGACTGTCATCATTATTGTTGTACAATATAATTTCCTAATACAAAACTAGCCTGCTAACTGACGAGTATTCGCCTGTAAGTAAACGGAGTCAAAGGGAACGGTTACGGTACCACATATCATCAGGTGGCTCGTCTGATTGTTTGTCGGCTAATAAGATAAACACATATCGAACATTTATGTTACAAAAGCTCCAATCCCAGCTGTTACTTTACAGGCGAAATTTCCAGGTAAGATAGCACCTTAAAAGTTCGAAATGGGCAAGCATTTTGTAGTGCAATTCGATTGTTACTATCCCTTGCGCCCTTGCCTATCTTAGCGGTTCCGTTCCATTCGCCCGAGAGATTACATACAATCCGTTGCGTGTAAATGTTGCCTGAGCAAATGTTACGTCCCGGTACACGGTTGGCCTAGTTAGGTCAAACGTGTACGAGTAAACCCTTACTTGGGGCAAGGCCAGAGCAGAGAGTATAAGTTCTCGGTCGAATCACTCGACTAAAATCAAGGCTTGTATAATTTTTACGTCATTCGGTTACTAACTTCCCTACTGTTTTATGTTATTTTTACATAATACAATATACCAATATAATTATAATGGAACACGACACACGACGGCAAATGGAAGATCATCATAATATTCATTATATTGTGAGTGGCGTGTTTGAGGAATTAAGGTCTTAGTACATCAGACCAACGCAAAGCCAACTCCATTACGACTCAGCTCATAGGAAAATCTAGAATTGTGAGTTTTATGTCGTGTTTTATAAGGTTAAGTTTTCGGTCGTTGTTAGCCGTAGGTATAGGACGTGTCGACCGCGCGTAGAGTACATTGTCGAGTAAATTTTGAAAACGAAACCGCATCAAAGCTCACATTCAAATGCTTTCCTATGAGTAAAGTCTAAATGGAGTTCTGTATGTCATAATGTTAAGAACTCGTATATTCAAAACTATTTCTCAAATAATTTATAAAGTTTACTGACCCATCTAGAACATTCCCTGAACATGTAAGATTCTCAACATTAAATTACGTTACACCCACTTGGACTTTACAGGGTCGTAATAAGCGCAATGTAAAAGCTTCACCACACCTCACATCTTGCGAATGTTATTTCGTAAACGGTTTTCGCGACCTGACATTTACAGGCACCACCGCTTACCTTTAAGATGTTACCTTGCAAAGTTAGACATAATTCTCGGGTACATTAATTATTGTTTGTTTCACTAAGTTAGTAATTTATGAGTTATAAGTGTGTATAAGCGCCATTCAGCGCGATGCCCCGGGAGGAAGCCCAGACACGAGGCCACAACCCGTTCAGATTTGGGGCACGAAGACACGTTTGATTACCATTAAGTCTCTGGGCAGACGGTGTATCGCCGCGAACATAAGCCGGCGAAGAACGCATTGTGTGGACTTAAAGTTTATGGGACGAGTCCTTGGGGCATTGCACAAGGGAGGTAATGGGTCGCGCAGGCGTTTTATGGATAAAAATCCCCATCACCTACCTTATAATATAAATGGCAACGTGTCCCCTTTGTCGGCAAAAATAAATCAACATCAATCAATACTTTGATAACTTTTTAGGTCATTACAACGAAATATAGTTTATTTTTTCACAATGAATTAACAACCCGCCATTTTTATGTCAATAATATATATTATACACAGTATATAGTTATGTAGCATGTGTTGTCCGGTTGATACCAAGTTATAAAGTTGTCTACCCACAGTCCGGCGCCGTGGAAGCCGCCCCTCTATTGCTCACTGACTCGCTCATATGGGATAGTATCCAAGTATTAGCCAGCGGTCTGCTTTGTATCTACGTACATAATTGCTTTGCGCTTGCATTCGACTGAGCAATATTGCATTGTCTTACATATTTGTTCATATAGTTACACGTCGGGGATAGAGTTGTTTCAACCAAATAATTTTTAACAAAATAATTGTAATAAGGTATTGTGATAGGAGATTATTATGTTAGCACTAACTGACCCGGCGGACGATATCCTACAACATTATGTTAATGTCTGTATTAATCTGTTGTGTGGTATGACATATGTATGTATAATTATACAACTTTATTGATGTTACTGAATTACTAAATGGAAGGTTAATTTATATGTGAGAAAAGCAAAGCAATCATAGAGCTTAAATTAAGTAATTACCAATTGCGAAATGGTTGCAACTTGTGGAATTCAACTGTATTTAAAAATAAATAAAACGTCATAAATATTTATTTTACAAAGTACACTATAATCACTCTAAGTATTAATTCATAGTTTAGAGGAGACTGATAATTATTATAATAATCCGTAAGATTATAACGTTAGTACAATGATTATTGCGGCTCGGACAATAATCCTGCGAATTATGTCCCTGATCTATCGATACAGTTATTACCTTAATGTACTCTCGCCCGGCCTCGTTCGCTTCTCGACCGCGCACTTGACGATTAAAGCGCAAATAGTAATAAATTACATCGCTCTAACCGTCGGTCAATTTGCAAAATTGCCCGGTCGACTACTAAGCTTATTACCGGGTAATAGTCGATGGGGTTCAGTTATTATTGAAACCAAATGAGGAAGTACAGTTTTGTGATATCATGGGACTCTGTAGATTAGTACCGTGCTGTTTGAGATAGGGTTACCAAAAGTTGACTTGTACGGATATTAAGAAAAACTGAACAGTTGAAATATGCATTCGATATACTTTCACCTTTTTCTAAATAGCGACGGTGACCACCTGCCATCAGGTGGCTATCTACTGGTATACCTACATATGATTGCTTTTATTGTTTCAATAGGAATCACATTAAATATCTCAAGCGTAAAATGTATTTGTGATCAAATAATAGTCTGTCTATATAATGGGTTGCATTTTAGTTAAAACCTTTTCACATAAATAAAAAAGCGAAAGTACTTAGAAATTATCACGGTTATCAACCAACAGATTAATTGAAATCGTCTTAATAGCGGCCCTACACCTGCTTATTGTATTAATGGTGGTATTGAACTTGCGGGAGAGAAAACGGACGGCAGTTCACACGCCCACAGCCTCGCTTCCAACTCCAACTCTATCTCACCGCGATAAGATTCAAAACTTGAAGACATTATCGTAAGTTTAGAAGAAACCGCCTAACAGTTTCCGCACTGTATCTGCTAATGAGCCAGTCAATTAGTTGCCGTATTAACTGTCCACTTTGAGAGACATGCGACTGCAGCAACAAAACGCAGAAACTTGGAGAGTAACTTGAATTCAAATTGCGAATCGTTTCTACTTCTCTATGGTAGAAGTTTTAATTTTGTTCGGTAATTACTTTGGGCATTATCGTTACAGTGCGCTGTTACTGCATTGGAAAGACGGTTTTATAGACTTCGAGTCATTAGCGGGTACACGGGAAGGGTTTCTCACTTGAACTGTACTCCACTGCGCTGATCAGTGCAGAATAAATAGGCACATTATTATGGTAAGTGACTTTGACCACATACCATAAGGTAGACTGTATACTTGTTTACCTGAGTTAGTATTCGTCTACTTTGCCATAGTCTCGAGTTTCCAAGTAAGTTGAGTTTAGAAGTGCGAACAGTCGTATTAGTGGTATTTATGTACGGGTAGTACATACTTAGTATTTATGTTATACTTGCACATCATAATACATTGTGGTAGCAGGTCGTTGCAGAGTTATTAACACAATAACAATGGATTTTCAAAAAATAACGTAATATAAAAAAACTATTTACCCGTCTATTTACATCTACAAGATAAAGAAGATACTCGTGTTCTTATTCCGCTCAAAACCAACTGCAACAGGTTGATTCGGATGGAATAATTTCATCACTACTTATTTACCCCTACAACTTATTGTTAACTCCACCAAGCTGTACCTACTGCTGGAAGTGGACTTGAAGTGGACGCTCTAGGCCTCCTTTCTAGAGACCCGTTGTCCAGCAGCGTGTCACAGAATGGTTAAAGCCATCTACTTACTTATTACTAGATTATTTGCTTAACTACATACTCATTTGATAGTCAATGACTATGAGTTGTAGTAAGTAAGCTTTAATTATTAAGATCCTGTCTTTTTATAAGCAATTATTATAATTAATTGCACCCATAAACACGTTTATTATAGCAGCGTCAGGGGCGCCGGCATTTAGAAAACGTCATTGGTGCTCATGCTCATTTGATGACGCGAAAAAGTGGCGAAGTATGAGAAGAGAAATGCACACTGATCGACTGACAAATAAATAAATGTCCCACTTACATACTACGTACTTAATAATATGGTATGAAATAAAAATGATGTGTCAGTCAGTTCTTAGGTTGAACAACAATTACTTATCTTTTTATTGATGTCTATTCTCAGGGTGCTCGGCACCCACTGTTTATTTCTCATGGGTGCTCCAGCCCCCGAGCACCCACGGAGTCGGCGCCCCTGGCAGCGATACAAACATAATTCGAACGTGTTATCTCAAAGCAATCCACTCTGCATACGATAAGGAAACAGGCGAAAAACGTAATACATTTTGTGTCTTCTGTCGCTTCTATTCACTATTCACTAGCCGCTGTATGAATTCGTTATCTGCCTATTCACATTCGCCAAAGAAAATACACAGTTTGCTTAAAAAGAAGGAAAAACACGCGTTTGCTTTTAGAGTCGAGCCGCGGAGATTTCGCAGTACGTGTTCTTTGCCCGAAACACTTTAATAAATTTCATTTAAAACCTGCCTTTTTCACACCTGAACCGGCGTTTTAGAATGTATTTGCCGTCTCTACGATACGCGTCTATTAATTCGTTTATTCTTTTGTGGGGAAAAAGAGTTTTCCTTGTAATTAGCTAAGAATTAAGAGAATTAAGATACTCGGTAAGACACGTTCATGAGTGTTTCGGAAATACGGTATTTAAACGACTGATGCAGGCTCGTTATTGTAACAGTACGCAGGCATAGCAACATAAGGCACAGGCTTACCAACACATCTCAACGAATGTCATTACCACTCGCTGGCTTCAACCCACTACTGAGCACGGGTCTCTCCTCAAACCTAGGCCTAGAGCATACTCCACCACGCTGCTCCGGTGCGGATTGGTTAGTGGCCAACCCAAATGATAACAACCGGGACCGACGGCTTTACGTACCCTCCGCAGCACGGAAGCGTCCAAGAAATTTTGCCACTAGCGGTCACCCATCCAACTACCGACCGCGCCCGCTGTTGCTTAACTTACCATCAGGTGGGATAGTTGTCAAGCATTAACTTATCTCATGTAAAAAAAAAAACTTTGTCGATGACTTTTGACGCAAGCTGTCGGGCTATGAGCGCTTCGTCATTACCACTATTGTGTCCTAAGTACTGCTGTACTTACATTACATACTATCGAAATAAAAGCTTGTCGCGAAATTAACCTGCGTAGATAAACAATTAAATAATAAAATTGGTCTGTTTGATTTTAAAAATTACAAACTAAGTAAATACGAGTACGTATTTAAACACAAAAACACGTCAAAACTAAAATACCCCTTTTTGGTCGGGGTTAAAAATAACGTTTTTAAAAGACGCTTCCTTTCATTTAGATCAAAGTAGGATCGCACATGAACGACAAGTTGAAGAGTCAGAAGACACACTTATGATACGGATCACAATCAAATGGGCGATCCCCAATAACCGGCTCCAATTGAATTTTATCACAGATAAAAAAGCTGCTATTTTATCTGTGACCCTCCTCGTCCTTATCTCGTTTGGTGGAATTACTATTTACCGGACGCTTTGTTTTTTTATCACATTTTTACTCAATGTTTTTCTTTTACTCAAGCAATTGGCTTATATTAACTGCTATTATGAGAGCACATGAAATTATAGCTAATTAATATAATATGTATTCTACAGGGCAAAGGTACTTCTGACATGAATTTATTTCATCGTGTCTCATGTCTCTGACATCAATTGCATCGTGTCGTATCGTTATTATATCGTAATTAAATTTATAGTATTCAAAAATAATAAAATGTAGCCATGGTCAACACCCCAACTCCAACCCACATTCGCACGTTGTAAGATAGAACCTGAGCCGACTATTGGGACATTTGTGAGCGGAAGGGAGGAGGAGGGGGGGGGGGGTTCTATTTTTTCCGATAAGTTGCATTATTGCTGCGTTGTTATCAACCTGCGCATAAAGAAGGTCCATTCAATTATAACAATAGTTGAAATGACCATTGAAAGTTCAGTGGAGCGCCTTTGCCGTGTTATCTCATACTCCTGTGATCGATAGGGCCGGCCGTTATAATTAAATTCGATAAAATCGACATGTGATGTGCCGCTGTGGTGTTGCTGTTATCGACGTCCATGGGTGGTCGACCACCCGCGGGCTTGCGCAAGCGCATCGCGACCGTTAACTAAATTAAGTGGGCATTAGCATGTCGTCGGATGAAACAATGGCCTATCTCAGATCGGACGGTAACGATCGTTCGTTTAGGTAAGTGTTAAATTTGTTTTCTGTTGGATAATGAGCGACGAGTCGCGTATACATACATACTTTATGTTATGTATAATATGATTACATATAACACTTTAGATGATACTGTTTTTTTATCTTTTATTCAGTCAATATTGTATATATCTAGTAGTCTAATTACGTAATTCTAAGTAATTGTTGACTACCATCTCACCCCTTGGTAAGTAAGTTGGTAGGTAAGTTGACGATCGACTGTGAACTTCGTAGAAGCCAATACATTTTAGCTTGAAGTTACGACCTTAATTAATTTTTTGTAAACTAGTATATTAGTTTGGATATAAAATTACCAACCGCAATAAACAAGGAACAGTTAACCCTAAACTACGATAGCTGATATTTCCCACGCTGATGTTCTAAATCACTTATGTTTACCGTGTGTGGAATCATGCACGAAGCATGTTTCAGTCGGAAAGATCCAGATGAATATGCCGTTCACAAAGCATGGGGAGTCGTTCGGCGATGACAAATAGATCGGAAATTGGACTATCGAGGGAGGAATTGAATCCGGAACGGGCATTGTACAGCGGTTGCAGCAGCGCTCGGCGAGAACAGAATAACTTGAGATATAGTATAAACCCGTCGTTTTTAGCACACACACCCCAACAGATGGTGTAGTGTACTCATGGATACCTGTGTACCTTAGGCTTATGAAATAAAACCACTGTTTATTTCATAAACCAACAACAAAGGTATTTTATAAATAAATTTAATACTGGTGGTTTCAAAGAGTTCCGTGGTTATATATAGTAGTAGCTCTTTCTAAAAAACCATACAACAAAATTGTAGCACAATCTTTTTCCACTGCAATATCGCGAAATCAACCTGAAAAGCCATTTTAAAAGGATATCTAGAATAGCCGGCATAATAACAATCTCACAAAATTTTATGTGGCAACCCCAGGTGGCTAGACGTTGATTCCCTTCCCTTCCCAGGGTCGCCTGTCATTGCCTTCGACGGACACAAAGACAGCTTGATTACTCGAGCACCCACTTGTAAGAATCAAGTTTTAAATATTGTTGCTTAAGAACCCCTTGTTTAAAACCCGATAAAAAGTTCTTTTTACCCATTGAGGAAACCAAACTTGGAGAATTTATAAGTTCGGTGTTTTATGTAACCGAGGAATTAGACGGGAACTTTTTTTTACGGAAAAATTGGTATGTTCTGAAATGTTCCCCCAGCCTACATCACCACATACCAGCAGGTACAAAGTTACCTTAAAATTAAAATTAAAAAAATATACAATAATTATATTTGCGTAGCGATAGTCCTGTATCAAAGTAATACGGTTACGTTGTAAGATAACATCTGAGGAATTAATGTTTTTATGTCAATTTTGATTATATAGGTGATATTAAAGAGCCTTTACATTGTACTCACTCGTATATTATAACATCATCGTCGTACTCGTATCTTAATATATATAATTCGAGTATGAGTGTGTATGTCACTGAACTCCTCCTAAACGGCTTGACCGATTTGGTTGAAATTTTTTGTGTGTGTTCAAGGGGATCTGGGAATGGTTTAGATTCACAATTGGATCCGGTAGGTGGCGTTGCTGTCGATATATCACCAAAACATTTTTTAACGACTGGACCGATTTGGATGAAATTTTTTGTGTGTGTTCAAGGGGATCTGGGAATGGTTTAGATTCACAATTGGACCCGATAGGTGGCGTTGCTGTCGATATATCACCAAAACATTTTTTAACGACTGGACCGATTTGGATGAAATTTTTTGTGTGTGTTCAAGGGGATCTGGGAATGGTTTAGATTCACAATTGGACCCGATAGGTGGCGTTGCTGTCGATATATCACCAAAACATTTTTTAATTATAATGCGGTACGAAGTACGCTGGGACAACTACTACATATATAATACTCACATCCTGTATATTCGCACGACAGTACACACCACTCATCATCGCATAGATGACGAACGCGAAACGATTACCGTCCATCAGCAATCACCAACACAACATTAATTCTGTATTACCGGTGCAGCCGGGCGCGCGCGCGACTGGGCCGGGCCGGTCATTCGCTCGTGAAGCGGTTCAAATGCGGTTGATTTATGCAGGTGTAGCCCGCAATCACGCGCCATTGTCGGAGTACCAACACTTTCTGCAGTAGCTTGTTTGTCTCTTATCGAAGTTCTAAGCTCGATTTATTTGTATCCCTTACTACCGATAACTAGTGGTCTCACCCTAGCTTCGCTTCGGGAAACTTGTTCTTTACATTTTTTACGAGTCGTATCAGTATTTTCCCATTATGAAACATTTTTCGTAGATGCTCCTATTGGTCGTAGCGTGATGTCATACGCCTTCCTCGATAAATGGACTATCCCAGTATCCAACACAAAAATAATTATTCAATTCGAACCAGTATTTTCTGAAATTAGGTCGTTCATGCAATATAACAAACTCTTCAGCTTCATAATATTAGTATAGATCATTTTAACTGCACATTTCTTCTATAATATAATTGTTTAATTTTCCATCAATTTCATCATCAATAATGAATTCTTGATTAATTGAATTACCACCTGTTACGCCCATTACGTGTACAAATCCAACCTTTCTCAAGTTACATATACACTCTTGTTCTTATAGCACCGTCTTTATCAAAGGAAGTGAAACGCCCCCTTGCACATTCACACTGTGACAGGAGACTCGTGCCCAGCACTGGTACAGTTATGGGTTGCGATGATAGTGACTGAACAAAACGTAAATCAACGAAGAATTTTTCCCTGTCTCAAGGACTCAGTAACTCTGGAAGACATACTACACAGGCTCAGGGTGTAACGAGGGTGATTTACACGGCTGCAGGCCGCAATCACGCGCCATTGTTGGGGCAAGATATATGCAGGAGTCGCAACTTAGTGCCGTATCATGAGCGCCTGGGGAAATTAATCGTCAACACCGGAATGTAGGTGAGGCTACCGCGTCCATGTTCTATTGACTGCTGGCCTGATTTATGGGACAACGGCTCCGTGTCCACAGGTCTGGTCTAGGTAGGTCTTGAGTGATTTACGGCTTTGTAAAGGATTACATTACAGTGCAAGTATACATAATAATATTACAGATGCGAAAGTGTTCTTGTTCCTCCGTCTTTCACGTCAAAACGGAGCAACGGATCGATGTAATTTTTGGTGTGATGTGATAGTTGAATGGCTGGAGGGTGACAGGCGATCTCAATTCCACGGAAAATAAGTTTTAATAAAATAAGAGGTAAAGATGACGTTACGGGTGCTATAACACTAAAGATATATTTGTTAACGTGAGGAATAGGGTTCCCGTAGCGAAGCGAGGGCGGGTTTACACATAATCTATACCTTGTAAGTATATTAATAATTAATAAGTGAAAAAAAAACTTAGTAAGATTATCGAGATTATCTAAAAATGAGTTATAGTAGAAATAAACGCTAAAACACTCATACCCGCGCAGTAGGATTCCCTGTGTCGCGGGTGGCATGGACAACATAAATGACACATTATTTTATTAACCTACGACCCGAGAACCAACATGTATCCGTCACATAAATGTTTACCTCGGCCAGTTATCGAACCCGGGACACCTCGCTTCGCAGGCACTCACTACCAACTAGGCTACCAGGTCGCAAGTAGTCGTAACCTGATCACAAATATGCCGAGTCAAATTTATTTTTAGGTAGTAATCGCAAGGAATACTTTGGTTATAAATGAACATAGCTAGGGCTGCAGGGTTGCCATCAAAATGTGTCAAAGCAGAGCGCAGTATACATATGAATGACGTCATCGCGGTATGTACGGATGTAGATGCGAACTATTACGGCTTGCGTGGCGCTCCCGCTGTCACCGCATCACGGGTGTCTGGGGAAATTAATAGCTACAGGCACAGAATGTAGGTGAAGTGTCGCAGACCTAGCGCGTGCTATTGACCCATGTAATGACTTCGAGAACGTTAAAATTTGTTTCAATGCTATTGTGTAGATTGGTTTAGAGGTAGGCAGTATTTCGTCTAAATGGTGAAAATGGTGTCGATATCCACTTAAGATAATAAGAATATCTGATGAGGTGGTTATCTATCTATCAACATACGTATGTATCTTGTAGTGTTCACCAGCAGGAGTGTGTGATGTGACCATTTATTTTGCGTGTGACCATGAATTTATTTATTTTGTAAGTGTGTGATGTGACCTGCTATTTGATGAGACAGAAACAGCATGTTAATTAAGACAATATATCGATTAAAAATTGCTGCCAAGGAACAGTTAAGACACACTTCAATATCCGTACGCGACTTCGAGTCAAAGTACAATCGTCCTTTTGTGTAAGTTCGGCTGGCATTGACGCGAGTGTCTGGGGAAATTAATTGCACTGGGCAGGATGTAGGCGAAGCACGGCTAACGTGTTTCTATTGACTGGGGTAATGATTTACGATGGCGGCTGAAGGGCTGAACAGTCCGGGGCTTGTTACTACGTGTTTCGGACGCAACTTGAATATATCCATGGAGACTGCGAAGTTGTTAGAGGTCGGGGAAGTCTCTCGAAAAAGCTATTTCCCGACACGACGGTTATTATAATTTACAATGGCTTCAACGTATTAATGACCCAATACTGAGCACGGGTCTTTCCTCATAATTGAGGAGTTTTATAGCACGCTCCACCATGCTGCTTTAGTGTGGAATGGTGGAGGAGTTAGCAGCTAATCTATGTGTTGGAAGTTTTTATGCCGCAAACCAATTACAATCGGGACCAGCGACTTAACGTGTACTCCAAAGAACCAAGAGCAGTCACCCATCGAACTAGCGACCGCGCCCGTTGTGGCTCAACTCGGTCGATCACTTTGGATCGATACAAGCCACCGGGTTATGAGCGCTTCTTGAGATTATAAATCACAATAACAAGACTACTGCTTCTCTGATATACCGTGAGCAACTAACAGTTGTAACAGACAGACCCGTAGGTAAGTAGCGTAAAGATCCTTGCTCTAAAGATTCCTTCTATAGTTGATGAATGACTTGTTCGCATTTGCAAAGGAGGCCCCCTGACACCCGGCGCCCAGGTGCACCACACCCCCAGCACTATAGGCAAAGCCGCCCCTGCAGCCAGGTAGAATAATTGTTCGTACCAAACCAAGATTGATATTTTGTCTTATAATAGTTACGGTACCTCATCACCCTCTACCAATGCTCTCGTTTGTTTGCTGTGGTTTATACATACCTGAAACAGAAAAAAATGCGTTAATATTGGATGATTCTAATTATTAGAATTATTAATGACAATCGTAACTCAAAGCAGTTACAGTCGAGTGCTATGAACATTGGACTACCGAGCAGTGCGGGCTTGGGTTCGAACCCGGGACGCACCACTAATAAAAACAATGTGCGTATTATAAATTATCTATTTATTCAAACTTTATTGGCCACAATAAAATATTACGGCACAAATGGCGAGCTTTATATCGTAGCTAATTATCACTTGATACGGTGAAAGAAAACATCGCGAGGAAACCTGCACACCTAGGAGTTCTTCATAATGTTCTCAAAGGTGTGTGAAGTTTGCTAATTCGCACTTGGCCCGCGTGGTGGGTGGACTGTGGCCTATTCTCTCTCACGTCGTGAGAAGAGACCAGCCCAGCAGTAGGACAGTTATGAGATGCGATAATAATACTTATTACAAAGCAAATGTCTAAGTCTGATTTTATGGTCAAACATTTGCCATGAAATGCACATTCCACAAAGCGTGGAAAAGTGCGTCTCCGGGTTACCCTGTAAATATCTCCATGCTGAATTCTAGGGGTATTGCATCCTGAGGCATTTCGCGATGCGGTCTGAGCAGTGGGAGCGGTCGATGCGGTCCGTGCCATTTAATAAAAAAAATACCAATCGAATTGAGAACCTCCTCCTTTTAGAAGTCTGTTTAAAACTACGATGACCAGTCAATATATTTTATTATGATGCAGTTGACGTTCGACGCAGTTGTATGCATCGTGGTCACGGCTGAGCTGCGGTGGCGCGGAGAAACTTTTGACAGGATGGCACATGTATCATAATAAAATGTGTACAATCCGCGATGCGTTCAGTTTAAAATCATACGGTCAATATAATGTTTGTAGGAATTTGGAGAAAAGTATTTTATTTTACATCTTTCATCTTGATAACCATCGAATTTCTTAAATAATATTTGTTACATGAATAGAAAAACAAGAATTCTTAGATTAAGTTAACACAAACAAACTAATGCCCGAGTTGATTGGATACGAAAGTGAATTTTTGATCAAAGAATTCCACTGTAACAAGTAGGCCAAAACAATTTCAGCGTAGGTAGTGAAAACATTTTCCACTCATTTTCAAGCGCTCATACATCGGCGGCTTGCGTCGATCTTTTAAGAGATCGACCGAATTACGCAATTGTGGGCGCGGCCGGTAGGTGACCGTTCATGGTAATAATTTCATGAGGGTTCTCGTGCTTCGGAGGGCATGTAAAGACATCGGCTCCGGTTGTTATCGGTAAACGATAACGGTGGTTAAGCCATGTTGGAGGCCATCGGGCGGAGTATAAACTTCCGTTGCCTTAAATGTCCTCTGACCATACTAGCATGGTTTATTATACTCTAGACATCCTCAGGTATGTGCCCTGTAATGAACCATAAATAATATTCGGAGATAACCGTCATCATCATCATCACAACCTATAACTGTCCCACTGCTGGTCACGGGTCTCCTCTCACAGTGTGGGGGGTATAGGCCATAGTCCACCACGCTGGCCAAGTGCCGATTGGTGGACTTCACACACCTTTGAGAACATTATGGAGAACTCTCAGGTGTGTAGGTTTCCTCACGATGTTTTCCTTCACCGAAGCAAGTGAAATAAATATTAATACGCACATAATTTTTGAAAATTAGTGGTGCGTGCGGGGTTCAAACCCGGACCCTCCGGTTCGAGAGTCCAACGTTCAACCACACGGCTATCACTGCTTACCGAGATCTCACTGCTTATTGATATAACCGTATGTGAGTATAATGAAGGGTATACAAAATAGAATACGTCTAGACATCTAGGTAGGTGGCAGTCAGCACTGCGAGCTGCGACAAACACGCGAGGACCGCAACCCGAGACATTCCGCGCCCGCTGCGGTCCGCGCGGTCTATGTGCCGACCGCATGCGCTGCTGGCCGTTTCCAAACAATATTCTATATTTAAATTGAGACTTTTTATTTGTCTCTATTTTTTTAATACGTTTTGTGCTTAGGTTTTGTGCCTGTCACTTTATTTCACTAGCTTTAGTTACGTCTTGTGTTTTCCTTTTTTAAGTGATTTGTTGTAAAATTTGTTGCCAATAAAAGCAATAATAGCATATATAGATGCGACGTAATCAATTACTGTGAGCCGCTTTTTAATTTTATCGCAGTCAGTAACCGGTGACCGGTGATCTAGAAACATTCCCGTTCTCAATCATTTGAGATTCAACTGCCATTCTTGAATGAAATTCTTTTCTCTCCGGGGCTAACGGAATACTTTACAACATTCTTAGGGTGTCGTTGGCCGAGCACTTTGCGATCAAAAATTGTGTAATACCTCAAGTATTTGTTTATGATTTTTATGCAACCACTCGAAAATCTTTACATAAAAGCACCACGTTTTCCTTTCCTTATGAGAGATCTTATTTTAGGCAGTGAATTAAAAACCACAGTTTCTACGAAAGACAAATGCATAATAAAACTGCACTAAAGCTTTTCGTATTTTTTCTAAACGAAAGTACAGTTAGCCCTAATCACGAATTAAAATTAAATATTGTAGGTTACGGAGGCTACTCCGCTTTTTCGTTGTTCGTTTTATAAGAAAAAATAAAAATAAGAGCAATAAATATACGTACTTATAGATTTATGGCTATTCTGTTTCTCATAAATTAAATTATTTTAAAATGACCAGCCGACGACAAAGATAAAATGAGACACGCAATCATGAAGCATGACCAGAGCGTTTGCCTTAATAAAAACAGCTTGATCTTAGAAAAGGATGAATGGATAGAGTCCTCCCGAGCCCGCCGACTGTGGCGGGCCACTTTTTGCGATTTTCAATTCGTAGAGCGATCAATTAGACAGCTTGGGTTTAATGGATTCGGATGTCATCGGGTCGGTGATCGATCACCTAGAATAAGTACATTAAGCAGTAGTTAGAATGTAGCCGCCATTGCCGCCATTGGCGCGGTCACAGCTGATCGATGGGCGCGCGCGGAAAAACGCGGGAATTTTATTTTTTTCGGCGGACCGTGGAAATGAGCAAGGCTATAATGTTAAAGCCAAGGTCCCATTACACGTCCTAATTATTTACGACTTGACAGGGCAATATTTTTTTAAGGCTCCGCCGGAATAGCTCCGAACGCTGTTAAAATGCTTTTAGCTATTCTGCCAGCGGAACAGGATTCTTTTATTTTTTTTATCTGCATCTGAGTTCTGATTAAAATAGCGTGTCGGCGTTACAGATAATGCTATTTGCTTGATTTTTTAATACATTTAAAAGCTTTTATGTAAATGGCGTTTTATGCTTGGAAGTTACATTTAAATATGTTGTAGACATTAGTTAAGGTGTAGCATAAGTCTACTTTAAACTAGTTGCATTAACGGTAATGCTTGTATGATCCCTGGCGTTGGTGACAACTTACAAACATTAGGTTATACCTACAGTTTCGCTATCAAACATAAGAGGATTTGTAATCTTTTACGTACGTGAAATATGTATGTATCAAACGAGTCTGATATGATACAAGGTATATGTACCTATGTATGTTTATAATACATTTTATTCTTCTATCTAACAGCACACATACCTACCTAGTTATTTATAAGGTTGCAGCGTAAAAGAATACCAATTGAACTGTAATTACATTGAATTACGCAACGACTGCAGAGGATGCAGTTCTAAGAATTGAATCTGCTCAACTTGCAGATGTGTATTGCAGACGCGCTTCACACTACAATTGTAACTTTATTGCCAACAACGTATATGCAGTATAATTCACAACAAATTTACCAAAGATTCAATGCAATCAGGGATCCGCAAACAATCTGCCATCACAATGATACGATCATTACACGGGTTCGGTGTTGCCAGCATGATAAACAAAAAATCAGTTAACGGAAACCAATATTATTCAATTCATAAAACGTAAATAATGTTGTTTCGTTATCGCATATTGTAGCGTGTACGCGGGTAATGGAAATAAAATGTAGCGGGGCGTGTAACAATAGCTTAAAATTATAATGAAATGAAGTCAGGGTTCGTTTCCGTGCACCGACCGGCACGTATAAGTGATGCAGTCACGGAAATGTCACTGATTAAAAACAAAAAAAGTAAATCAAATATGATGGGGCGCGACAGCCCTGACAACGGGGCGCGGGCTTCGTTTGATGAGTGTATTAATTTTAAACAGTTTCGGTCTGCCAGTTTTTTGTTTTACGTAACGCGTTGTGGTGTCAGAAACGGCATAAGATTCTTAATCGTGCAAAGGACATTTATAAAGCGTGAGTTGAAACGTAATAATCTACCTATTACTTGGTATAGTACGTATTATTATCTACAATAATCACAAAAAAAATTGGTTGTCTGTAAAGTCGGTTTACAGACGATAGTTTTACGTGATAACGTCATAAGAAACATTGATGAAAACATGTCGCGTATTCAACATTTGTTATAAATAATGGCTTTCGTCGAGGTGGGCGGGGGTTATTGTAAAAAGTTCTCGAAGAAGCTGGCGTGGCGGCGTTTAAGTAGCAGAACTATTCTAACTGTTCTGCTCTGATGTCACGCTCTGACGTCAGCGGAACGGGAAACTCTTTCATGCGCGCAGCCCCTCAATAAATAAGACGTTATCACGTCAAAAAACTAATACCATAATAAAAATGTGTTTAACATAACATTGTAAACAATAACGAGGCAAAGTATTCACACTGAACATTTAAAATTCAACCAACCAAGTCAACATGAAATAGAAACACAATAAGTTATCTCCTTACACATGATCAGTCATTTCGCCGCTTATTTTCGCTAAGTGAACCCGTAAATAATTTAAGATTACAGCTGTTGATCGCTCGCTCCCCCGTATACCCTCCTACACACGGCCGTACCATTTCCGCCGGCATGCGGGCGCGTAAATAACTCAATGTACACGTTAATTATGTCGAGTGATTCGAGTGATCTTGAATGAACCGGGCGCGACGGCAAACGGAATGTAATTGCACGAATGTTTGAATTCGGAACGGCGTAATTTTGACGTATGCTGCTCGTGTTTAGTCTGTGGTTTATAACTATGTTACTGAACGATTTCGGATTTGAAATACGAACGCTACGTGCGAGTGGTTTTGGTTAACTAAATGGAAAAATATAATTTGATAGGTTTTCTACTGCAGTGAACGGTTTGTGCCCATAGGCTACGAGTATGTTAGATGAAATATGACGTTGTGAGGGTTTAGCTTGGTACCTATGTATATCAGTTATGAGATTAATTATTCATTTAGTAATGATATAATAATTTAAGAAGAAGATTAATTATAGGCATTTATTTTTTAGTACTTGAACCCACTGTTAGGTATACTTAATTGATTATTACCCATATCAGTATGTAATTCCAGTAGATGGAGGTTTAAAACGAGATTTTGTATTAATTTGCCAACAACAATTGACATAAATTAATTTCTTATAAAACGTTAATCTGAATTAAAAGAAAAAAGTATATTTTAAATAGAACAATGAGCTCGAAATTCAAAAGTCGGTTCCATTCTATCATCCCCGTACAGTGATTGACGTTCCACTTCCGCAATGGGAATGCCTTTGTATGCAAGCACTTTTGTCTCCTTGTGCTTCAATTGATTCACTACTTTTACCAAGAAATCGTACACTGGGTAATAGAAATGGGTTTGATTTAATTTATGTGAGACTACCCTTAATACGCTAACAATAATTATATTAATATTCCTACAAAGACTCAAGTATCAAGAATTATTATAATTCTTCAAAAAGGATGGTGAATAATGGGTAAGATCTATGTTTTACTTAGATTAAGTTAGATGACATAATGAAATGTAATGTAAATAAATGCCTCATTCACACACTTAGGTATACTACATCCAGGTGCGACGATCAACTGCGATTACGCGGCGACAACAACAGTTTGTGTAGTTGACGTTATGTAATTTAAAAAAGCCACCTTTTGAAGAATAGTGTTGCAAAAATAGTTCTACAACCCAACTGAGTTTTACGAAGCTGCACTACCACATAATCTGCCCTGCGTTTTAAATAATCAAATTTCTTAAGATACAATGTTTCCAGTTGTCTATTATGAACAATATCACATAAACATTGTTATCAACTAATAAGCTATCGATCAGCTCGTTCTCACCATAACTATCTGAGGCAAAGTAAGGCTTCAAGACAAAATAAAAGTGCAAGCCTCGTCCGTGTCATTATTCCAGCTACGTAACGAACCGACGTCGTTACAACAAGCTCATTACGAGGATGGTTGTTTTTTCCGGAATGTAGTTAAAAATGTTCGTTAAACGATTTAACCATTAAAATTTTAATTATTCCACAGCTTTCGGGCGAAGCTTCAAGGTTCTTTATGTGTCTATTTTGGTTAAAATCGCGTTTTTAACGAGTTCGCAGCGGCATGTTTCATCTGTCTGTAATTTACGGCCGTATCACGGCTCCATTCGGAGTGAATGTGGACGTATTCACTACGAAATGCCTTTTGACTATAAAAGGGCTTATAAATGGAATATAAAGGAGTAAGCGAATTAATTCATTATTTACGTGGGAATGTAAATTCATTCACCGGAATACATTGCACCCTCAGAGATGGGATAATGAGTGGATAGCCGCATTTCCGTCTTTCTCCGATAATTATGTGACTGATGTACGAGTATATGCTCGAGGCGTATTGTATTAGCTTGCTACACTAGCTACAAATCCAGGTTAGCAATAAGGTTGCGCTCTATAAGGATGCGCTTTATCATCTGTCTAGCTACTAGCATACGGAATAACAAGCACTCAGCGATTAGGTATATTATAAATTACATAGTCAAGATTATACAATGTTATAAAATTTAAATAAAAAAAAAAAAATTCCTCCTAATAATAAAACACCTGAGGTTCAAAATAAACGCGGCAAAATCGCGTTCACTAGCTACTTAATGAATAGAAGTTTAGCTCAGGCAGGAATATAATCAGAGTCGAAACAGCGTCGAAGTCCATGAAGCTACAGCGCCTATATTAGAAGTAGTTTAAAATCTCAGGGATGTAATGAAAGAATGATCATCATCAGATCCGATTATGTTCGAAATCTAAGACACAGCGAATTTCTAAGACACAAGTTTTGAAAAGGTCAAGTCCATTATCAGTGAATGCTACGGCTTAGAGACCTTAAACTTCGGGAAACTTGGGAGTGGCGAACCTAGCGTCTCCATAGGTAGTTATACTCACGAGACCATTAATTACCTTTCATTTATACTTCGACAGATAATAATTAGCTCGGCGAGAAGAGCTATTTGCCGCTGACGGTCGAATACGCAATCTGATTTAGAGTGGTCGACGTGATCGTTAACTTTACTGCCTCGTTCCTCATTTGATAGTGATGACAACACCATGTTATTACTGAAAGGTATAATTTTCTTTTTTATTGAATCACTAAATAGCCGGTGATTTAAATTTGTTACAATTAATACTTATTTACCTTTTTGTAATAGGTTTGGTACAAGGTAAATTAATGGGCCTGGGCGATGTTCTAGTCCGAAGTAACAATTTAAAACCGATATAGGTACTAACTATCATTCCGTTACTTCAATTTTCATTTAAACCTTCATTGTAATGTTGTGTTTGTAATTTAGGCATATTTAAGGTTGAAGTTTTGAAAGGTTAAAAATAGTTTGGATATCAAAAGACGGCGGGCACCGCTTTATTTGTTTTAATTTTATCAACGACGCCAATAATTCGGGTGGATTCAAACCTACATACATGCAATAATTTTTCAAAGTTAAGTGCATAGAATATTTTTAAGTCATTAAATCCAGTCAGATCATGTATGTTCTGAACATACGTCATTAGTGTACCACGAGAACCCAGTAGAGGACATAGATAACAGACAGACTGATTGATAATTATTTTTATTTGCACATCAGTATTATAGATAATGTAACACAGGAAGAAGATGCAAAAGACGGTATCAGAAATACTGGTGACAACCTTTTCTGGCAAAAAGAAATAAATGAGGAACATGAGTCTTTTAATGAGATACAGAATTGTAAATCTACCTTTACGATTATAAAAAATAAAGCAGACAGAATCCAATGACCGTTAATCTATAAAACGTAGGTATAACAGTTTGGATAGATTCGCCGTACCTGGTTCTATTTTTTATTCTTCTTCGAAGGGACTGACGAGACGAATTGTCAGCATAATTGCAATTGCTCGGATTGCGGAGATCTGACGGGAATAGCTCTCCTCCCACGGGACTACATTGGAACTTTGATGAAACGCTATCAAAATTAATTTTTGGCAAGCCTTTCTGATTATAACTTTCGGTGCAAAAGTCGAGTAGGTACTATAAGGAGGAAGTCAAATATTTTTAGCACACTGCTAGTATTTTTGGTGAAAATGGTAAAATGGCGGTTTGAAAAGGCAGACTCAATGCTAACAAAAGCATTCTCTATTAGTAGGTTATTTATTATAAGTCTATATCTACCAGTAAAGGTGGTATTACAATGTTTTATTGAAATATTTAAACATGGTAAGGTCAGTGCAGATTCGCAAAATGTAGCTGATTTTATATGATTGGGATGTTTTCCTTTACTAGGTATGTTTCTAATCCTATCTATAATGACTTGATGAATGAATTTACTTCATCCCTTAAATTCAACACTGAATCCGATCAGCTTAATTCTTCAAGATCCAATATTTTCTTAATATCCTACGTAATAAATAACAAAACATTTTCATTGTCTTCATACGCAAAAAATGGACCGAGTTTGGGAACGGTGAGAATCAGTTTTTCTCGTGTATCGACTATTAGCGATCTGTGGGTTCAGTAAGTAGATTAACACTAATGACGGACATCCAGCCGGGGCCGCGCTAATGTTGCCCCAATGTTCGAGCGAGCCTTAGGCGCTGTGTTCATGACGCAATTGTTAGACGTAAGATATAATTTTCTTGAGAAATGAGTTCCCGGATTTCTAGTCTTAGATTAACATTGCATTGTTAATTGGTATTATATTCTTACAAGTTTATCGCCCACGGCTTCGCCCGCGTGAATTTCAGTAATATCGCGGGTTTTAAGGAACTCGATAGCGCTTTTTCTTGTGACTTGTTTTACAAATACCATAATTGCCAAAAATATATTCTTAGTGCTTACTTGCGTCACTTGAGGAACCTATAGTAGGTATCGGAGTTTTATTTAAATTGAATTACTATTGTTTTATATTGTATCATGTATTTTCTGTGCTAATCCCGTTCCAGTTACGCAATACATCCTTTACTTACAAAATCGATGAACATTAAAAATATTGAGCTGATTATAAAGAACAATCTTTTTTGATTCAAGTTGACTCTAATATTTTATTATTTTTATTGTTAATACACTAACATGGAATTCAATTATTTTGATATATCTTCAACATGACAAAATAACGACAATAAAATAATTATCGTTATTTTATGATCGTAGGCTGCACCTACGCAAGAGATCGTATTCTTCAGACGAACTGCGGGTAAAAATATGGCGTAGGTACCTATTGTTATGGCTGTCTTTTTCGGTAATAAGAAAAACATCATAAGCCGTAAGAAAACATGAAGTATTGTAAACCAAATACTTGTTTGATTGTTCCATATCAAATACTTTTGATATGGAAAACGTTTTGAAACTTATAATATTTCAAATAACTGCTTTTCATGATGAAATATCTCCTTGGCAACGAATTACTAGGTATTCAATTATAATATATAAAATATGAAATAATAAATGGTTATAATATTAAATATCATACCGCGTCATTCATTCGCTCGGTCGACGGTAATAGATGGTAAAGATGAACGTTGCGTACAATGCCCGTCTAGTGCATCACAAAAAAAAAACGAAAAATTCAAAGGCTAATGATACTGCATTTATAATCTGTCATAAACTAAAGCAATCTACAAAGGTTTCCTAACGTCAACTACCCCATGACACGCGTATTTTAAAACAATTTTTTGTTTACGGCCCCGTCATTTTGCGACAGCCATAACGTTATTATATGAGTACTGTCTGTTTAGCTCCTAATGTTCGCCCAACACTTATAAAGACAGATGACCGCTCCCATTTTAGCGTTGCGTTACGCGGCCGGGCTAAAAGGGTTTTGACGTGACAACGTCTTAAATTAGGTTAGCTGGGAGTCACTTATGAAAAATAGTAACGCTCGGTAACGTTACGATGAGTCACCGAACGAGAGAGAGGCCCGCCGAATGCCTTGCGTCTCTCTCCCACTCAACTATGATCGGTCTGTCGCGCGCGCAGCACTAGAGAATTAGGCGCATTGAATCGGCGCGTTAAGTTTAAGTTTACATGTACAATGTTTTAGTAAACAAAATATATTTCTATAGTTAAAATTTGTGCAATTCTTATTTTCATTCAATTCCTTGTTCCTATTGCGCAATTTAATTATATTCATATCAATAAATATTCTACCGAGAAAAAGACGTTGTCACGTAAAATCTTCGCCCGTAAAACCGACTTTACAGGCAACCATTTTTAGTTGGGAAATAATTAATTGGGGTGTAGTCCGCTCTGGAAATTAGCGCGATACATTTTTGGACGTAACCAATTAGGTGCATTAGTTGCGTAAATTTGGGTACATGGGAATGATACGGTCGTATTAATAACGATGAATTTACGCAAATAGAAAACCCTTATTGTATGTTACAACATAATTATTTTTATATTAGAGTCGTAAGAAATGAATCCACTAAAACATCAATTAAAATAAAAGTGACTCATTTCCATGCAGCGCTTGAATGATTTCTCTGGGCTGGAGCGGTGATTGAAATTCTTACTCGACTCGTTTTTAATTACGGTCTTGAATGTCTTCATATCAGCGTTTAAATCGACAGCTCAATCGAAATAAAAACACGTCAGATCAGAAAATAAATCGAAAGTAACAAAGACTTCGGAAGCGTTAACGATACAGCGAATATAGCCGGATATACCATAATAAAATTTATATTCCTCCACGCGTATAGATAGTTCATGCGAGGCGCTTGTAAACTCCCTAAAGTCATTTACTTATTTACATAACGTCAATCTAGTGTGCAAAATAATGACTTTGACGTTGTGAAAAAGAAATTTCTTATAAGCGGGTGGAAATTCCATCACGAGGGCAAAATAGCGGGGCTGCGAGTTTACTGCCATGGCTCGGAGCTTCGAAAGGGTTCGTGGAAGCTGGTAATAGAGTAATTTATCCAGTTTCGATAACGGGCAATAATCCTTGGAGCTCGTATGAAGAATAAGCGTTGAACCGACTCTGTAATATTGGATTTGGTGCTGCGCAGCGCTAGATAAACGCTAAGATGCGGATGCAGCACTCGACTTTAGAAGTCAGCGGAGCTGCTAATTCAATTACCGAGTCGCTAACCACGCATTAACATACGAACCGAACACGCTTTGATCAACGCTTTAAAAATAAATCATACAGAAACAAGAGTGAAACAATACCTCTAGCAATCGTTGCAATTATTTCAATACAAAAGGAATTTATGTCATTCGTTAAAAATCCAGAGAGAACAAGTTCATTTAACGAGTCGATGAGGACAGAACGTTTTGCCGGTCCATTCGATCAAAACATCGTAACGATCGACATGTTTGACCGACATAATTTATAAAATCGAACAAGCGCGTCAATTTATTCGTTGCGGCTTCGAGGTCGTTATTTAAAATCTGTACAAACCGTCTATTTATCGAGTTCATAATAGAGATTTGTGGCTTCGGTTTGGAAATTAGTGGTCGCGCGGTGTATGCCCACGCAAACCCGCCACTTACTCGATTAGTACGTTTACGTGATTTGGGGCAATTTCGACCGTGATTAACGTTGAATGTTTAGACTCAAACATTCTTTGTAGTATCGGGTAGATACCACTTTTTAATTTTGATTATTTTTGGATGACTACACTAAATTCAGTTGGAAAGCAAACAGCATTTATTTACTATTGAGTTTATGAAAAGTCATATTACCTCTAGTAAATAATCGACCGCTTGTACTCAACCAAATTAGGGCATGGCACAGCCAACGTTATTGCACCCTGAAAAGTAATGTCCCATCTCGTTATCAGACCAACTATAAATACTATTGCGTGGATGTCTCGTAGACCGTTTTGTAGTTTGAATTCGAACAATCTCAAGAACATTTTGCAGCAATAAATTTTGAATTCAATGGCTGCGTCCTAAGATCTAGTTCAGTTCGTGCGCTATAAACACTTATATGGGAGTGCGTCCGTGTTAACGATAATTCGCAAGGCCATTAATATGGAGCGCTCTGGAGGAAATGTTCGCCTCATCTGGATCCGTTTGAGCTGTGACTGCCTTCAGTGGTGTTAAGATATATGCAGAACAACGTTTGAATAATAATTTTTGCATATTCCACTCGGGTTATCTCCCAAACCTTCAGGTTTCTGTACCTGTTTCAGTTTTCATGTGGCACGCAATCGAAAGGTATTCCTACATTGTGCGCGCATAAAACGTGCCAAAAGTAAAATACGTGCAAAAAGACAATTTATAGGAGCCTATTTCAAATAAACTGAATACAATACAACGGTGCTGTATGATGTAACACGTAGCTAATGACATGCTAATACTTATATACCTACATATAATAAAATAATATCGAAATGCTGAAATACGTGACTATGATTGTATTTTGCAATATTTGTTCACAAAGGGTTTGGCTTAAATATTCAACGGCCTGTACGCTGATAAGAGATAAGAACATAAAGACATCCTAAAAAATTATGAAGAAATTTGAGGGAGGAAGGCTCACCCGCCGTTTTACTGTCGCGTTAATCACAGAAGTGGTGCCCGGAGGCAGATGAAACTTCGCGAAGATAACGGTTATTGCTTCGTGAATATCTCACGAAGTCACGATTCCTTAAGGGGCGGTTATGGCAAATTGGCATGGTCACATCGTCGCGCAGTCAAAAACTGAGCTTATATCATACTATTTGCATGATCAATGGATATAAACATACTGTTGTGCTGGCCTGTGGCATACAAGATTTATTTTTAGTCAATACGACAAAAGAGCAGATGCACCGCCTGAATAATCGTCCCTTGCTCAGTTAATAATAATAATAATAATATTTATTTGAATGCAAAAAATCTAAATACCGAGGTATTACTTTCTTATGTACATAAATAAGTTAGTACATAAAAGTACCGCATTTTTTATTAACGAATCCATCGATTTATAATCAACGTCACTGAACGGATTATGGGGTAGCATTATAGCGTCACCAATGCGCGAATTGTTACGCGAAAATTCTAATTAATCCGCCAAAAATCCTCGATTCAAATCCCTGGCGTGGGTTCGGGGACCTGTTATAGGTTTGCGGTTATGGGTGGATGTTTGTGAATCGCCAGACATTATCTTAATAGGATGGCGAGAGAGATTTACTGCACACCCTGGGTATCAGGGACGAAACCTCCCGTTTTTCAGATTACACATAATGTATCGCCCTAATTCTGTCTTAAGGAAATAATCACTCGAGTTTGGAAGTACAACACTAAGATGTGTTACAAATAGGTATATTTGTAAAGCGGACAAAGAATAGGGATAAATGTTCTTATATCGAATATGCAATCCAAAAGCGGTCCAATTTTAGTTCTGAGTTGATTATAGCAATTTTTTAATCAGTTTTTCGAAGTCGGCTAAATTCTAGTAAGCGCGACACTGTGTTCATTATCGATAAGCCCGTAACGCTTTGGCGATAAGGTTCTAAATGTCCAAGCATTCACTGATCTAAAATACGTAGGTTTTTTATCTTAATAGTAAACAAACAGACGAGCCACCTGATAGCAAGTGGGTCCTCGTCACCCATGGACCTTAGCAACATCAAAGGGTAACTCCTTGCGTTGCTGGCCAGAATAGAAAGAAAATATATATCGCACCTTTAGAATCTTTCCATCTTTAAGAGTCATTTAGATATATTTATACTTATGAATATTATATTTTATACTTAAGTATAAACATGTTTATGAGTCATTTTCTTAAAAATTTGAGCTATGCCACTTCAATTCTAAAGGTGCGATTATAAAAACATATCTCGTTGTACTTTGGAGCTAAATACAGCCGGTTTCCTGGGGTGAAACAAGATGGATAAGTTCATCATGAAATTATACGTGAGCTTAGCAATTTGTACACAATATTTTTATTAAGCAAACAAAGTAGTTGGGGCTCATCGAGATATAAGTACTAACGTACTAGAGAAGACACCGTAAATTTCTACTTTGTCTCGTTCAACTGCGGCGCGTCGCCGCACCTCACTCAGTCGCTCTCGCGTAAGTGCCGTGATTTACATGGCGCTTAAGACCTTTTTGCCGAGAATAAATACACTTCCGCAGCAAATCTAGCGCTGTGGTAAATTAGTTTTCGGTTTAGACGAATTGTTATTATTTTAGCGCTGCAGCGAACAAATTACAAATTACGAAGAATAGGACAATTCAGTTATTTGACGTAACTTCTCTAGTACGTTAGTACTTATATCTCGATGTTGGGGCTACTTAAATTTCAAACAGTTTTTGTGGGTATGTCTATCCGTGACAGTTAGATTTACGAGTGGCGGCGGAACTAAAGGGCCCTCGACACGCACCGGGGCCTCCGGGACTGACCCCGTTGTTTGCAGTTGGCCCACTACCTCGGATATGTAAATGCTAATTGGAATACCTAATGAGTTGGTTTTGACGGTCGTTACTGTAAGAGTTATTTGTTGACTTGTAACAAGTTAGTGCTTGATGTTCGTGACTCCCGAAATAATAGTAGTTAAGTAACTAATGATAATAGTTAGTTTAAATCAACTTCTCATGTCAATGTAAGTCTTAGGCTTATTGTTGGTAGGCAAATATTTGTGTTTGGGAACTACGAGTATATTCGTTTGTTATTTAGTTGCGTTGAAAGGCATTCAGGCATTGAATTTTGTGTGTTGTTCGAATCAAGTACTTTCAGTGGATTTACACAATTTACTAAGAATATTTACAAAAACAAGACAACAACGCGTAGATACTATTGACACATTAAAGCTATGTACTTAATTTGATCGCTCGTTCGTTACGTCTAGTTTTGTTGACATGAGTTATTAATTTGTTTTTATTTCTAAGCTGTATTATTGTATGTGTTAATAAGAAATGTTAAAGCACAACTATTTCCATTTCCGCCATGGTTAGTTTATACCTAAGTAAATTTTTCCTCGCGAACATTGGCTAGACTGATTCAATTGATCGGCACTCGGCTTCGTGGCGGCAGCTGTAGCTGATCAAACTGTAGGGACAGATTAATCACGATCCACTCTTTAACGCGATGACTGTGCTTTTGAGAGCACTCGAACTTCCATTTACGAGTGGCTAACTAGTATAGAACATCAACGTTTGAACTTAATGCCGACCCGTATGGCGCAGTGGTCATCATGCCAGACTGCCGTTCCAAGGGCCTGGTTCGCTTTCCAATGAGGTGGAATGAATTATACGTTCAAATTTCTGTTCTCAGTGTGCATCCTTGTCTTTGTAGAATACAGGTAATCCTAGTGGGGTACTGTGTGAGCGTTAAAAAAACTTCAAATATAGTTGATTAAACAATTAATTAATGATGTCCGTTACATGAAAGTTTCACTCGGATTAATTATCGATAATGTCATCAATGCGTGTTATCTTGTTTATCTGTCTTTTGGAGTTTGAAAGTAGAATGTCACAGTGATACGATCCGAGATTGTTATCTTGTCTTATAATAATTACGGTACCTCATATTCTCAATGCTCTTGTTTATTTGCCACGATTTATACATACCTGAAAGAGAAAAACAATGCATTAACTATTGGATGATTCTATTAATTGGAATTATTGATTAAAACCTGAAAAAAACTGAAGCAGTGATGGCCGAGTGGTTTAAATGTTGGACTACCGAACAGGGGGGCTTGGGTTCGAACCTTGCACGTGCCTATATCTTACGAAAGTTCTGTGCATTATATATCACTTGCTTCGGTGAAGGAAAACATCGTAAGGAAACCTGCACAACGTGGAGCGAGGTGGACTATCGCCAGTTCCTCTCACATTGTGATCGGAGTCCCGAACCCACCAGCCTACTACAAACTCCGCCTACAAATGAATCTTACGTGTTTTTACACGGATTGTTTTTATTGACTACAACTCCACATAATAAACAATAAATATTTGACAACCACAGAAGCAAAGGTGTAAGCTATCACAGTATAATAAGAACTAGAATAGTGTTGTCTTTGGCTGATATGTAAGTATGTCGCGTTACCTGTTCTGTTCTAACCTTTATAGATAGGTATTCGATAAATACCGTGAGAACCGCGTACTTCATTCCAAACGCGTAACGAAAGTTTAAGATTTATGACCATCATTCCATACCAACTTGTTTTAAAAATCCATTTTGCATGTAAACAACACGTATGTAAGTTACATTAGACCTTATATGCGTAAAAATAAAGCCTATACTCCAATGTAGAGAAACGCACATCGGAATATATTCCAAATTCCCACATATTTTATATCGCATTGAAGTATATGCATTTAGCGATAGTCCGATAGGTAAGCCGATTAATTCTACGAATATCGTACAAGCCTTTTAAAACCATCTATACAAAAAAAAACAAATTTAAAATTTGAAACAAATACTTGCAAGGTTGCATATTTTGGAGTAATCCTGAACATTTTAACAATCATAAGTAAATTGTTAATTACTATCCGTAATTGTATGTTACGACCTTAGAAGACCGATAGCGTGGTTTACGTTCTTGACAGGGCTACGAGTAGATGTGTTGTGTATGTGACGCAGTGGAATGATGACACACTGCCGACTCTTTTGTTGCCTACTAACTAACCTCTCTCAACTCAAGCAATCGATACTGGAGAAGCATTTTGTGTTTAGTATTATTTAGGAAATCAATGAATATCTTACGGGTAATAAATTGAACAATGTACAAACCATTCTGAAAATGTACAACAACAGTGCCGTTGCCTATTTTAATTTAATCGACAATCAATGAATTTGTATGCCAACTCCTAGAAATAACACGAGGACATTCAGAACAAACCAAAATTACAAATTTGTTTTAAATTGCATCAAATGAAATATGTTTTATATAAATCATTTTAATAAAAATATAAAGCTACAATGGATTACTTCGTTATCGTAGGTAATGTATGCAAATATAATTATGCATTTTGTATATAAATAACATGTATTTATACATATATTATTTTGTATTTAAATACTAGAAATTATTAATCTCCAGGGGTGGCAAAGAATGGCACTAATTTCGCTACCATTTTTTTACCAACATTAGTACTTTAGGGTCGTTACTCGTTGTGGTCGTGTCGCAGCTCCCTTGCAGTTGGGTCGCAGCAAGACATGACTGCATTGATTCTACTGCAGTTATTAATCTAATCGGACTGCGATCGACCGCAAACCACAATCGCGCTTTGTTCCGAACTACCGCCTAGATAGAATTATACGACCGTGTATACGGTTATTAGTACATTCGATGAAATTTCTGCAAATGTTCACTTGGGGTCGCTGGCGACCTGGCTGGTGACAATTATTAATGTGATAACAATTATCTGCGACGCGGTTGCTTAGCGCGCAAACGTTCACATTACCAAAAGTGATCGAGGAATCCGTTACAGAGTTAATACGTGTTACATGTTCGTTTCAAACAGGAAATCTCATTTCGGGGCGACGGCGACGCGACAGGGAACGACCGGGTTAAAGGAATTCTGTTACATTCGTCTATAACTTTTGAATATTTTGATTTAAATGGGGAACAGATTTACACAAATATACATAATTGGTAACCCCTTGCTTCGCTTCGATTAAATCAATGTAATTAATCATCAAATAAGCCTAATTAAAGATAGCCTATAGCCCCCTTATATCTCACAAACATTTATAATAATAATAATAATAAACGTTAACACACTCATACCCACGCACTAAGATACCCTGTGTCGCGGGTGCCACGGACAACACAAATTACACACCACTAACACCCATGACCCGAGAACAAACATTTATCTGTCACATAAACATCTGCCCTGGCCGGGAATCGAACCCGGGACCCCTCGCTTCGCAGGCAGGGTCACTGCCAATTAGGCTACGGGGTAGTCATATATAACATTATATTAGTATACCTATTTGATTTATTAATAAAAGTGGTCTAAGCAATTCCGTTAATGAGGCAAAGGCACCTTATGAGTGTGATTCACGCTTCGAAACATCGGAAGTGGAAGTGGTTGGCAGTGGTTTCTTTTGGGTATACAACGCATCTGTGATGCATACTGTGTTACAAAGAACATGTATGCATGATCGGCAGTGGCTCCATCGATTAGACGGTTTGTCCGTTTGTCGACGATTACAAATCGTATGCCTATTGATAAAGATCAAAATAATCCAGTGGAAGATCGAATTTAATAAGATATTACTCGCATTGCTATCGCCTTCTCTCCGGCGTCGGACCGGATATATCTACGGATTGTCGGAGACAACGCTGTCGGCTTGCGGCAGCCCTATCGGATCAGCCGACATACGATCACAGATATTGGCCGGTCAAAGAACTGCAGACTGACTGTTCTATGGCCAGCGCTTCGCTGCAAACCCGCAAGATTTGTATAAAGTAGGTGTGTAAACGTTCTAGTGTTAGTACCTACTTTACTTTTAAAGCGCTTAGATGATTTTTTTTATTTACATCTCTTGTTATTTGTGGACCGATTGAAATAGAACAAACATGAATGCTACGAAAGTTAAATAAAATATCAATGAAAACCGAATTTAAATTGGTTAAGCCGTTTCTAAGGTTAGCTACAACAAACGCAAACACAAAAATACTAAAAATTGATTGATCTTTTGGGTCAATAAATATTCCAAGTAATAGTTTTTAGAAACTTTGGTCAGTTGGAATTTCATTATAAGCATCATGGTTTGGTTTACTACTAGCAGGTATGACGGTAATAACAGCCTTTCAGCAGCACGAAACAGCTTTAAACTTGACTGTGCGATCACAAAAGGACGTTTTACGAGTTGAGTTGTTAATATGCATTTTACTGCAATGGCAGAAAGTTTAGTAATATAAAAGTTATCCTCTACCAGATGACTGTTTTGGAACTAGAGCTAATACGTTTGGGTTCCCTCTCTTTCTAGATGGATCACAAACTTACCTTCCGAATTGTGTCTGAACTACGGCAAATCGAACAACATTATTCCACCATGACACAAGATAATATTATTTTGGGGTTTACGAGGATTTATCTAACTTGAGTCGAAGCCGATCTACCCCAGGGTAGGTGGGTAGGTCATTGCATGTTGCTGGACTCTCTGCCACCAAGTTTAATTACGATAGTTACCTAAGCTACCACCCTTCTATACTAGACCATGAAATGCGACGGTGTGCTCACAGCGTAGCGGAGCCTGAAGTAAAGCGGGTCACGCGTTTCTGTTGTCGCCAACGCGTCAGTGATGCTGTTTACTTTATTGATGGTATATAGTACGCGAAAGAGCCAAAGATTTATGCATGTCTATAAAACGTACATTACTTACGTTTATAGTTTCAAAGGGAAATAATCCTTTGACAAAATGAATTACTCTCGAATTTAGACAGTAGACCGCCCGCCACGTCTCATTAACGCTATTCTAAATCGATTGATTGATAAATAATAAATTGCAATAATAAAGTATCTTGTGATTAAGTGACATAAAAATTAGTTTTCGTAGCTTACTATTATGTAACAAAATACGTATATAAAAAAACAATTAAGAAATTTAAATCTGAACGCAGTGCTGAGGTAGAATACAGTGTGTTAGCTGTGTACGACAAAATAATCGCGAAACCGCACGAAAACAAAATCTAGCCTTTGCAAACAAAGTGCGCTTAGAATGCAGTTGTGATCAACGATCGAGCGCCTGCCAATGTTCATTTAATATATCGGTGCATTGAAACAAGAGCGCACGAAGTTGAAAGTTTCTAAGTTTCCACAATTCCGTGCTTCGACAGACTAATAAATAAGTAACATAAACTCTTACACACTCGACACTTGACGACCCGGATGGCGCTATGGTTAACACGCCGGATCGCTGTTCCAAGGGTCCTGGGTGCGATTCCCAGCGAGGCGGAAATTTCAATGATGAATTTAAGTTTCCGTTCTTGGTGTGTGTGTTCTTGTCTTGTGTGTTGTCCATGGCACCCACGACACAGGGAATCCTAGTGTGGGGCTATGAGTGTGTAGCGTTATTTATTTATTATTTATTTACTCATACCGCATTACGATTCCCTGTGTCTTATGTCGATGGTGACATGGACAACATAAACACCCACGATGAGGGAAAAAACACTAACCTGTCACAAATATCAGCCTCGGCCAGGAACCGAACCCAGGATTCCTCGCTTCGCAGGCAGGGTCACTACCAAATGTGTTCCAAATGTGTACCAATTGTGTGATTAATCGTGGTCATTGTGGATGAGCTGCCAGATATTTATAAACTTGGTAAAATTGGTGCATGGGAACCCTAGCTGATATTGACCCGTTCGACGCCGATGGTTCGAAAGAGACCCGACTGATTAATTGTACGCTTGTCGACGCGAGGTAATTGAAAAGTCAATGAAGTGTCCTCGTTATGAATGTGTGTCGAATGAAAACGCCCGTCGGTTCATTTGCTTATTAAAAATAGGAGAATCCACTTGAGAAACTGCAAGTATAAACAGAGTATCTGTCAGGCGCTGTGGTGTTTGTTTAGGGCTCCGTAATCAATTAGGAACCATTATAGTTTCTCTGTGTCCATCTCTCAGAGGCAAAAATAAATAATAATTAATAGAAATCTCTATTTAAAAAATATCTGAACGTGTCAGACTTTATTACATAATATGCACATAATTCTCGGTTAATATTAATAAACGACATGATTGTATCCTATTGTTAATTATTTGTGACGTCATGAATATATTTGTCCACCCCGTACAAAACGGAAAGAAAAATTGCGAATAATTCTTCAATAAATAATTGATCCCAATGTGTTTTGGCAACTACATCAAAACGCAATGGATTCGTGTCAGAAACGCGATGAGGCAGCCTAATCTGTTACTTAGAACGTGGTAATATTGGATCCGAAATCCGAGGCACAAAGGATAAGCTGTTGCTCCAGCATTACTCATCAGATAATTGCCGTACACGCCAGGTCCCGTATCGGCCCATTGGACGTGAAAGGGGCCCGATTGATTAATCGAACAGTTGTCGGGAGATCGGCCCGACTTAATTAAAAAGTCAACGTCTCCTCGCAGTCGGCCCGATACGTGAGTCTAATTTATTATTTTCGTTGCCCGCTCGGGTGTTGATTAATTGGGTCAATTGAGTTTCCTCAGTGTCTACTAGGATGTCACATTTCTGATGTCAACTGGCTCTAGTTTTTTGTGAACTTTGTAATTTACCTGCATCTGAACTTTGCTATTGATTTATTTCAGGCGTTATTATATAAATACATGTTTATTTCTACTTACGAACTAAGGGGATATCAATTTACAAATATTTCAGAGATTTCTGCATGATTCCCAAACAAAGGACCAGAGTAGGCATAAAAGAACACTAACATTTTCAATTTAAAATGAAGCTACCCTTACTACTTCCAAGGAATAGTATTGTATTGAAAAATAATCAATCAATACTAATAATAAACCTGTAGCTGGCTGTACATAGAAGATGTATATTATTTTTTATCTGTTAATTAAGTCCATTCATTAATCGAAACTGGAATCGAACGCCGAGATTACCTCTTAACAAATAAAATATCCGAACGTAAAATGTCCAGAACACGAAATGATCACCGCAATGCGTTATTGGGAACTATTCAGAAATATTAATTTTAAATCCGACAACAATGAAAGATGAAATTATGGCCGGCACAGTACGTATTGCATAAAGATCCCCGATCAGGCTCGGACAATGTACGTTCGATTGCATACCGTTTATTATAAAAAGCGCACACTTCACGAACAATTAGCGGTTTTAAATCGCCATAATGCTAACGTTCACTTCCTGTGCCACAATACAGAAATGGCGAGGGACCGCCGCGGTCGCTGGCTGCCATTTTGTGCAAATAATTCAGCAAGATTCGCACGGAATGGCCGAAACATCCGTCCGTTCAGACTGGAGCTCGTTTTAATAATAAAATAGATTTACGCGCCAGGAAACATGATGGTAATTTTCATGTGGTATAACTATTTTAAAACCCCATTTGCTTGTTTTGCACATTTGAGTCACGGCTGTAAAAGTAATTTATGTAACGAAAATCTCTTAACAAATTTAAGAGATTCGACATCTACGAGTGTTTAGTTTAATTATTTATTAAACATACCTACATAAAAAAATCAAAATGTGTGCAATTAACTCGTCATAGAAGTGAAAGCTTCAAAAAAAAACGAACAATGTCAGTCCAAATATTGATGTTTTTTGCTTTGCTTACGTAAGCCGCCATTTACGATACTTTCTATTTCATTTTCTCCCACGTTAAAATGTGTCTGTGTCTTTTTCGTTTCCGTATCATTTCATTTCCGCGTCATTTCCGTTACATCGAATTCCAATTCACAACGATACTATAGAAGATACACTACATACATAAACACAATACATACAGATATAAAAAGTGAAAATAGCATCAAAAGCGCAAAGTGACGCATACCTACTGTTTCTAACGTGTTAATTTTCTTTTGCTGACAAAAGCAATGAAGACAATGAAAGAGAGCTCCCTAGCAGTCACCCTCTAAGGCTGTAACCCTTGGACTATTGTAACGAACCACTCCGGCTCAATAATGAACCCTTCAAGTGATCTCAGAGAGCTATTTGTTGAGTACGCAATTATTGGGGTTTACTACCAGTTCAACCAAATTTTAGCAGCAACGGTCTCTGGATTATTATTATATATCTGGATTATAACGTTATTTGATGTCTCAATCGTTATTATTCATTTTGTTAACAATTCATTCAATTAAAATTTTCAAGGGTCCGTAATCATAATTGGTATGAAATTAAATTTAATTAGGCATATCTTTGAATTATTATCAACGTTATTAAATTTAATAAGTGTTGTTATTGTGCTAATATTATATTGTAGTTATTTCTACTAAAATTCATGTCTTGATTACATTCAAGTTAAAAATCATTTTTTAAAAACTGTTAATAGATAGTTCATGTATCTATCTATTGCGCATGCACTATTTTTGGGCAATGTACTATAATAGAATATAACTTAGTTTTGTTGATGAAATAACGCAGGATATTATTGTACTGCAGCGCAAAATATTTTATAACACAAAATGTACAATGTTTGCTATTCCCAAAATAACATTTTGTAACAACGAAAACATTCCGGGTGAAACAACCTTGCGAAACGGGCTAAAGAAATGTCAAACAGCAATTACGGGAGGAAATTCCTAGTGGGTCGTATTCTGAGCTCAGTAAGAACATATAAGGCACCTGTTTGCCCCAAAAAACTACGGGGAGAATAAAAAAGGTGCTTTACTGTTGGAGGTAACCTATAGGGGTATAAAAAGCGGGTTTCCTCGAGTTTTCGAACGCATAAATTACACGCACACACGCTAGGTAAGTAATAAAGGGGATTTTACGCGAAACGGAACGATCCCGCAACGTTGCGGGGGCGACACGACGACGGGAATGTGCGGATGATCTGCGGCCAGTGTTCGTTGTCCGGCAACTTTGTTAAACTCAACAGACTGACTCACTGACGTCTCTCACTGAGCTATTCGTACCCTTTTTTGTTTGAACGAATCTCCGAAAGGTAACTGAATAGATAACTACTCCACTCTGTGATCTGATCCGACCTGTAAAATCACTGGTGATTCAGCAGTTTTAGTGTCTTACTTCTACAGTCGTACTTCTACAGTGATTTTTAAGTACCTAGTAGTACATATCGACTTTTTGTAACGTAAAACATATGCCTAATACAATTTAAAGGCTTCTGCGACGATTACTAGCAAACTACAGCACTTAGTATTGAGGACGTTAAAGGATCTTCTTCTTTGTAAGAACAAAGAAGAAGATCTATGCTAACAGCATTTTTTATATCTGGCCAACTTTAACGAGAAGAAATTTGATTCCAACTTGACGATTTAAAACCGGCTCGAAGGACCATCGTTACATAATAAAGAATTTTCAAAACACTTCTCGGAAGCAGCAAAACTGCCTACTATAAACTAAATTTTAACCTATTTCCGCGTACAGTCAGGAATATCAAGCAACAAAGCCTTTTAGTCCATGAAATAGTCCGCGAGCCTGATAGGCAGTCAGGTCTTTTTGCTTAGTTTGAAGCCTGAATTGAGTTCTGCCACAAATTTTTCACAGAACGTTCAACACGTACAGATACGTATAGCACTGATATTAAATTTTATATCCAGGAGAGTAGCTCCTCTTCTCCGAGACAGACATACGAATACTTAAAATATATCAAAAGCGTACAGCAATCTGTTGTCCACACAAACACTCTGCTACTCTTGCTGTGAGTTATCTGAGTGCTGCAAATTGTTTCTGTTCTCAATTACTGAGAACCAAAGCGGATCTACTGCGCCGAGTTTCCTTTATAAGTGCTAAGTTATAAACTAAATACGAGTTTTGCTCTTTGTTGATGTTTTAAAGCACGCCGTAGCGGAGATGAAATTTAAGTTATGAATATAATGTGCTATACAACTTATACTTTGTACGTATTTTGTCGCCTATACAAACGATGAAATTAATTTTCTTTTGTTCTCAGAAATTAGGTAAGTATTAAAAGTGTGAAATTATTTTATCTTTATATATTATATATTACGCGAGAGTGAAGTGTGAAAGCGTTTATTATTTTATTCCAACTATTGTAATTATTTGAGGATAATATGAACTGAAATTAACTTGGAGAAGGTCTCTAATATACACTCATCAATTTCTGTTACGAGAATTAGGTACTACAAATTAAAGTGTTTCGCTTTGATAGATCTTGAGTTGAAAGGTATTGGGGCTAATTGGACTGGCATATGAAGTGTTCCACATTCAGAAGACACCAACACAAATGGAATTGATTACCAATAAGACAGTTCTGCCCTAGATAGGTCTGTTTAGGCTCTCCTATTCATTCCGTTCAAGAGGTAGAGCCCTGTGACAAACAGACAGAGGAGGCATAATAAAAGGGTTCTGTATGTCACCCATTGGGTACGGAACCCCAAAAAACAAAGGTTTTTTTTGTATATATTAACGCGTCTATTTACAAAAGCGTTCACTGAATAAATTCCAGATAATATCTGTTTAGTGTTAACCAATAAAAACGTGTGACGTAATACGACGGCTGACACGAGCGCCGGCAGGGGTAGCCACGACACCGCCCTGTTATCGGCATAAGGTGAGTAGGTACTCAGTACCTACCTACCGCTATGACTACTTATGTCTTAAACTACTACCAATTAAATAATACTGCTGTCTTGCTAGAGTTTATTACCATTTTTGCACATTAATATTTTTTTTGCACATAATTTTGCAAATCAGGGTTAAAAAGCAAGATATTAACAGGCCTAGAACAAGACAAATCGGGACTAGGATGGTTAGTCCATTTAGTAGACGGTGTTAGAACATTAGTTGGTTAGTTTGTTAATAGGTATGAGAACTGGGGCAGGGACTGTTAGTGATAGTTAGCCCCTGCCTACTGCCTTACTGAAGTTATTGCGTTTAAAGTTTTCCGCGATATATGTATTTGTATATAGAAACCCGATCTTTAGCTCCGAAGATCTATCGTTAAAAGGATCGTCAACCACAGTAAGTGATAGATAGGTTAAAGGCACAAAGTAGTTCAAATGGATTTTAGGTTGTATTAACCATTAGTTACGTAGACTACAGTAGAGCGAGGTCAGAGGGATTAGCTTACTTGAGATTGTCTCGGAGTTCGACAAAACTTTAGGATAAGAATTATTAACGTACCCTGCGAACACGTAATTTTGCCTTTAGCCCAATGAATCCCAAAGTTGAATGGACCGAGACCCATTTCATAAAAATTTGGGAGTCAACTATTCGCTTTGCGAAGTCAAATAGAGACATAATTTCATTAATGTAGAATATTAAAAAAGACATTTCGTTTCTATTGAACATTTAAATAGATACATGAGGAGGAGTTTCAGTGCAAACTAATTTGCATTTTACTCTTTCTTTTGTCCGACTGTCCGTGTCGGTCGATATTATCATCCTATTTTCAGGGCCCATCCTATATACACCCCGGCTACTTGACAGGCTGTTTTTTAATGTAAATGGCCCACAAACGAACAGACGGTCACCGTCGCTCCCCCCCCCGACATCAGCACACCAAAGGTATGACTGATGAGGAAGAACTGTATTATTTCAAGCTGTCCGTAACTTTATTGTCATCTTACATAATATTTGTTTGATTCTCATCGTTAAAGTGACATCTTCTTGGACAAAATGGTATGTTATTAGACGAACATGAAGTGCGGTTAGGGTTGCCAGATTCAGGCTTATAGTTACATTACCTTGACGATTCCCGGGAAAGTATCTTTGTATTACTTTGTAAAAGCTCAGTAATATAAGTAAGTTTTACCATAATATAAAAACCTATTGAAAATTGAGCCGGAGGTGCTGAAGGAGATCCTTTATTGATAAGGTAAATTTTAGGAGTGGGAAATTAACACGAGTTTAAGTAAAGAAGAAATAAGAAGAGGAAACGTTTATTCTGTCATGATTCTCCACAAGATTATGACTTAAAAGGCCTATACATATAATCAAACATGCTTTCGATGTTGCAGTTGCGAAGGTACTACGAGTAGCATGCTGGAAACGGGTCGCACTCAGAATGTGGCGCGGTGCTAATTCACCACAGCCTCTGATATTTCAGCTTTATTTGTAAAAACGGGTTGGTGTTCGGAATCCGGGACAATTCCGAGGCATTCCTTATTTCCCAGCCATCTGGCAACCTTAGTCGCAGTAGACACATGCCGCCTTGCCGTAGCGACGTCAATAGCTGTAGCGACGTCAATAGCCGTAACAACGTCAATAGCCATAACTTTAAAAATGGATTTCAATAGGTCGTCGCGTGGCTTCGATCGAATCGAGGTAATTACGTAATCGACGGGCGTGTGTCAGTGGAAATTAATATTAATTGGCTCACGCGAACTGCAGGGACTTGAAGGGGAGGTTTCCACCGGGCTCCGGTAATTTCATATTTTTATGGACACTTATTTTGTATAATTAGCACTATTCAGTATTCACGAGCGGGCACGGGTTCGATTACCAATTCAGAAGTTTATTGGTAAAGTTGACTGATTTGTTGATATCACTAATTTATTTGTATTTACTAGGCGCGTGGTTTTTATATGTACAGTCAACCCGGGTAACTTTAAATTAATTTTATGTAACATATCCTAATTAAACTTCATTATTTATGTATGTAGGTATGCATGTTATTTTTCTAGAACCAAAGTTTAGGAAGGCCCGTACTGCACTGTGGTGGCGTGTAATCTAACATACGCCATCAGTGCAGATTGGTGGACGAGCCGTTCTTTATTTCCACAAGGCCATATTTTACGGATCATCTAAAATATGTTTTACGTAAAGAAACGTAGATCTACATAGCGTGTCTTAAAACTAACCCCATATACTCACACATGCAACACTACACACGCCCGTAGCCCACTGTGCTGTTTACTCGACTAGTATGAAATGCTTCGGAGGTGAGCAATGTTGTACAGTTGAGGGTCTTGTACACGAAATAAGCGTTCGAAATGTTTAAGTATTTGAGATGCAGAAAGCGGAGTACAAATGAAAATGTTTACTTAAACGCTAGTTTCGCTAGAACAACTTAAAGAGTTTCAACAATTCTTTGTTTACGGAAATTTGCACGGAACTATTGGGAACTAGCTATATCCTTTACTGAAGAAGTAGTTTTTGTGTAATTTAAGCGGCAAAACTAAAAGAGATTTTGAATAATTTTTATTGATATTGCACGTCTCGTACCGATTTAAAATTGGTCTAAGGCGTCTTCCCAACAAATTTCAAATGAGAAATTACTTCTGTGGCGTCTTTACGTGGTACATTTCTCAATGAAATCATCCTATACACGAAGTAGAAAGTGATTTGATCTTGTTTGAATTTGAATTTATAAAATGCCATAATATGTTGCGTGAACGATGGTCACATACAAAAAACCATTATTCCGTATTAACAGAACCCATGTCACATAAGTACGATTCCATTTAAAAAGGCCTTTATTTCACCGAGGGAATAAATCTAACGGCCATTTATATTGGCTTTGAAGACTCAATTATTCAGAAGTTATGGGCCAGGGATCGTATCGGCGATTGTGCATTCAAATAAAAGTCCGTGGCCTTTTGATTTGCGACTAAACGCTTCGATCGATACCACTCCGCTCTGAGCGCTCCTGAAAAGGATTTCAACTTAAGGATTCTGGCATTCGGTGTTATTAAAAGATTTTGCAAAGCCTTTCACGAGAGCAAGTTACGTAACAAAAAGGAAATTGTTGGTGAAATTTTTAATCTCTCGGTGCTCTTTGCGTTTGTTATGCCTAAATGTTTTTGTGTTAAATTAAAAAAAAGAGAAAATATAGACGTGGGTAGGTGTATTTTTTTACAGAAAAAATAACAGTGGCGTATGTTTCTTTGTACGAATTTAATTTTGATTTAGAAGAAAATATTTGAAGAATATCGCTACCTAAATCCATTTTGGTATAATTTTTGCTTAGTTTTCACAAATAAACAGACAAAAATTCTAAAAATCAATGTTTTGGGTTCTGTTGCTTTAGCAAAAACCAGTACAATTTTTCTCATTATAATTATCTTTCATGTAGGTACAAACAGAGATCAGTTACAGATTTATTATCTGTAAAGATTGGTGATCAGCTTATTCAGTACTTAGATGTTGACTAAATATCGCTGCAGGCACCTACTAATTATCCTGCAATTAAAGAAATACGTGAATTTGTTCTTCTCATTGCATATTATGTATTATAAAATTTTTCTTAGACATAGTATGTAGGTACGAGATTATTTAGTCGATAATTATTAGTGGTCGCAGTCTCCCACCACCAGTAACACCAAAAGCTATACCGATGCGTCGCTGGCTAAGAAAGTAGAAAGGAGAGAAAATACTGGCTTTCAAGCCTGGGACCGGAACACGATAGGTCGTGTCACGACAGACTCAAGCAAGCAAAGAGCTTTACCTTAAATAAGCTATTTACATCAATACACATTATTTATTATTACAAGTACAAACCCTTGTTCAATTCCACGTACACTGCGGCATAGAATAACATTACGACTGCATATATAAACGTAAGCAAACGCATAACATTGGATACAGGACATTACCACAAACAGCTTTTACGCGTCCCCGCGCCCTGCGCTTCCTGCTAGAGCCCGTGTATACCGAAACGTTGTTAAAACGCTATAAATGCAAGTTTACAAGGCTTTTTAACGACCGGCGCCACGATTTATGCAGCGCCCGCCACGCCCGCATTGCGAGTCGCGCGAAAATCGTTTAATGCGTCTGTTGCGCTCCAAGTGTCACTTATTCATTCGTCATCATCGTAACCCATAACTGTCCCACTGCTGGGCACGGGTGTCCTCTCACAATGTGAGCGGTAAAGGTCATAATCCACCACGCTGGCCAAGTGCGGATCACGCACCTTTGAGAACATTATGGAACTCTCAGGTGAGCAAGTTACCTCACGATGTTTTCTTTCACCGAAGCAAGTGATAAGCAAATTGTAATACGCACATAATTTTTGAAAATTAGTGGTGCGTACGGGATTTGAACCCGGATCCTCCGGTTCGGGAGTCCCACGTATAAACCAAACCACTAGGTTCACTTCACTGCTATCACATATATTCACATTCATTATATACCGCCTTTTATTGTGCAGTAACGTGTCTATTACTAAGATTGGAAGGATAGAGATGGCCTTAGGTACCTACTAAAACCACCTAAGCTTGGTAAGAATACCCGAGTAAGTCTTTATGGCCGCAAATAAATTCGCAAAACAAAATGTGGTAAAATTGGCCTGTATTTCTTGGCTATAACCCATTAATGACCCACCACACGCGTCTCCCCTGATAAGAGAGGGCCTCTGAAGAGGCCGAGAGTATACTCCACCAAACTGCTCAATTGTGGGTTGGTGGAGTGGGGGCTGTATTGCTTTTCCGGACTATATGTTAGGTTCGATACCCGTACCCTGTTGGGTAAAAAACCCTACCACCATTCATGAGTAACGTTTGAATTAAATTCAGTGGTACAGAGCACAGTGGCCTGTAGCAGAAGAGACCGTTCGCTGTAGTCTTTGTTAAGCATTACCCCGAGCAAGCTTGGCTTGAACTCAAATTAGGAAGTCTAATTTGATACAAAGATTACTCAGCTAGGAACCAAATAAGTTGTGGGCAAACGGACTTGTTTGCTAATGTTACATTAATTAGGGAACATTGGCAAGGGTCCATTAATTTGTTTGTTTGTGTGTAAATTCGTGGGCACCTAAGTAAACGTAAATATGATATTCGTTTACATACGTATTCCTTCTGTCAAACATGTTCAAAAAGTTTCACGTTTCAATTTTAATGGTCACCATCACGCTGGTAAAGAATCTACCATCGAATAGTAAACTCATTTCCAATGATACAACTGATTTTACGATAATAATATATATCGTCAGTAAAGTTCTATAAATGTGTAAGTAGTTTTTTAACTTATACATAAATAAGTTAAAAAACTACTTGTCATGTAATATAATGTCATGAAAAAATATCATGCACTTTCTTTCGAAGAATCCGAGAGGAGATAGCTATCCAATGACCCTGTATTTATCAATAAACCTGACACCGTGTAACATGGTCAACAGAGACAGTTTTTGCTCTTACATTTTACACTTACGCACTCAGACCCTTATACCAATATAGCGGTATAAGTACTATAATACTGTTCCACAGTCAACTGATCGGAACGTGAACGAATGATATATAAACCGGGTCGATGGAGAGGAAAGGCAAAGCCGAGAGATTGAAGTACAGCGCCACTCGCGCTCAGCTAATGCAAATTACTTCACATACTACGAATAAAGGTATAAGGAACAGAAAATGTGAAAGTAACATTCTCAAATATGTATTTACTGTCAATTTGCGTAAATATAAACGAGTGTTACGAGTCAAATAACGTAGACATTAAGAAATACAACTATTATTATTCCTACTACGATTGTCTTAAATAAATACGCTCACATAACCATACACTAACACTAGGATTCCCCGTTTCGCGGGTGATATGGACAACACAAATAACACATCACTAATACCTATGACCCGAGAACAAACATTTGTATGTCGCATAAATATCTGCTCTGGCTGGGAATCGAACACGGGACCCTCGCTTTGCAGGCAGGTCTACGGGGTCGTCAATTTCAATTACTAAACCTACTAATATATCGCTCTACTGTGTATTCGTATCTACGGAAGTTGAATACGTACTTAATAAAAAAGCGATATTAACGATCTACTACTTTCTTACCATTTATTCCTCAGTCGAAAAGTTGTAGACGAGATCGCTACCTATGTTGCCTACCGAGATCCTAATCCGTACTATTAAACGCATTAGGTATATCAGTACCCAGTTAATACAGCACGAATATCGCTCCACACAGTGCATTATAAATTATTATCAGCGCGATCGATCAGAGGGTTATGACGTTACGTAGTGCGGGGATGCCGATTACTTTGATATATCGGGTTCCTAACTCGATGCGATAACGCAGCCGCGTCGCTACCGTCCACCGATCACCATTCTATCATCATTGTTGATTATAATATCTCATTCACGATCCGTACCGTGAGATACATTTTTACTTATGACTAGTAAACCCGGCCTCGCTTCGGGAAACACACTCAAAAATTGTGAGGCGTGATTCTATAAACTAACATAACTTTTTTTGAACCGATTCAAATAAAACAAACCCTAAATGTTAAGTGAAACGTAACACAATACATTAGTGAAAACTGCACCCAAGTCGGTACAAACCCACAGGCAAACCGACAAACAGACAGAAATTCAAACAGTCATTGTTTTAGGTTCTATTGCGATAACAAGGGCCCCAATAATAGTTGTTCTCATATATCTTCCATGAACAGACAGCGATCACTTAAAGCTTTTTTATATGTATAGGTTAGGTTCTTTGATAAGATATTGACACCAATCCCATGATAACATGATAACATCCCATGATAACACAATACATTTATGTATTAGTCTGTACACTCTTCCGGTGTAATGTCTATAATCGGATACTCTGCTAATGTCATTCCGTTCCGTCTTGTCATTGTCTTCTGATGCTCTTCCTCACTTGTAATTGTAACATTGTTCTCATACGAATAAACCTATTTATATCCTATCCGTTTTATACTATTTTACCCATAATCCATCAAAGCGCCGATGAAGTCCAAGATGATACGCATTAGCGTAGTAAACGCCTATTCATTTCTACAAGACTTCCACATTGTCGATGGGCGGGGTCAACACTGGAAAGCTATTCTAGTCCTTCTCGGTTCGCGTAACGAATGACGAGGCGAACCACGTCTTCGGTACCGTGTTGTTCACTACGAAAGGATGGATAGTCGCCGTACGTCAGATTAGACGCTGGTACGGGTATGGGTATGTGTGAAAGTCATGTAAAATTAAATCAATCGGAAATAAATGATAAGTTTAAATTTCTGTTCTCGGTCTGGGTGTGTTCTTGTCTTATTTGTTGTCCACGGCACGCTCGACACAGGGAAGACTACTGAGGGGCCATGAATGTGTAGCGAAAAAAAATCCCATACAGGTAGTCTTGTACTTTATGGTACTTTAAAAACAATAGATAAATTTACAAGTACAAAAATAACTAAATAAATTTAAATAAGTTCTGTTAATATTTAATGTTACTTCATTCAAATTTAACAAAACATCAAAAACAAAATACGCTCTATACAATTGTAACGACAACTTACATTTAACTCATAATCTTATAAGTTTAAATTAAAATAATCGGTTAGCACGAAGCTTTGTGTATTTATCTACGAAACATTGTCTTGATAGAAGGTGCATAATGCGCCATTATAACCTCTTATATAAATATAATAAAATTATATTATAAAGTCTTTTGGGAGTTACGCGACCACTAACTAACAGTCGTACCAATGATACAAATAATATAATTTACATAATATGAGCTACATAATTGTGGTCACAAACAAGCACTGGAAATTTTATTTTATTAATTTTGAAACATTTTTATATTATGTATGTGTATTAATTATAATGTTTAAGTAGTTATTAACAGTGGTCATCGTGTCGGTGGGAAAACAGAAAGATTGCCAAAAGACAACAACAATATTAGCTGATGATCACATTCTATGTTCATCTACCATAACTGACATTCGCTCTTTACATCTCAAAACAACATTTCCACAAATTACATTATCACATTCGACATCTAAACATCCAAAACATAATAAAACTAATTAAAACTATTCAGTATATCGCCGAGACGGTAAAAATTTCGAAATTGTTGTTAAACAAGCTCGTAAAAATTCAATGAATTCGTTCCGAGATACTTAGATAGCGCCGGTCTGCTCCAAAACGGCGGTCGTTTAAATTGTGAGCCGAAACATACCCTCAACGAGCAGCCCTCAATTAATTCGTAAAAAACACATACAAAATTACAAGATATTATCACGGCTGCCAAAAATAAACAAGTATAAAAGCGAGCATGTAGGAAAGGGCGAGTGTCTCCCTCGCGTGCTCCCGTGCCCTGTTTTTTATTCGGTTACATTAAAAAACATTCAGGTGGAACTCTAAGTCACGCAATGTGGGATACGGGAAGTTTGGTAACGACCCTTTCGTAAAAAAGTTGCAAGTGGGCTCAATCCAGCCTTAATAAATGAATTGCCTTTGATTTACAATTCGAAGTAAGAAAAGACATGTAATGTATCGAGTTTCGTTCATTTTATAAGTATCATTCATTACTAAAGCTAGCCATACACGTGAGCGACATGCGAGCGAAACAGCTGACAGGTTTGCCTGTACAGTTGAACTGTACAGGTAAACGTTTGGCACTCTTCTTTCATTAATCCTCTCAGCAAACTCGTCTCTCCTTTCGTCTGTTCTCTCACTTACCTTTGATATAAGTACTTTCCATAATATATTTAGTTTTGCACATGGTTTCTTTTCATAATCCGCCATCACACTAATCAAGCTACAAACAATTGTGATTTCAATTGTATTAATTACATTCCAAAAAATTTCGTTCCCATAAAATAGATGCAATAGTCAAGAATATCAATTATCATTTTATTAAGAAGTCACCAAGAATTATTGTTTAATTAGCATTTTATGGTTACAAAATATTGGCCAGTAAAGTCCTTACTCTTTTTTGATGTGTCATAGAAAAGAGCGCATATCGCGTGTACGGCGTTACGTATTGTGAGCCCCATACATCAATATGAGTCATTTTATTATGCCGTTTAAACTTAAAGTTTTATGGTTTGACGGCGCGGCGCGAGGGGAGTTTTGGAATTTTGTGCGTTGTTTGACTGTCGTAAAAATGACTGTAATATTTTTGGTGTAAATATGACATGTATCGTCAGTCACACTAATCCGATTCACATCTAGAGCGATACAGTTTCAAAAAGTTATAACGAAGCGACATAGGGAATTACTTTGGATTTGATTATTATTACATATTACTGATTAGGTCAGATGTACATATATTTTTGCAAAAAATACGTAAGAGCTGGTTCTCAGTATATTAAAAAAATCTTTGTAAAACCATTTCATTTTGCAAACACTATTAAGTGGGTTAAACCCATTAATGGCCCACTACGGGCGCGGGTCTCTGCTTACAACTGAGGGCCTAAAGCACCACAACTCCACTCCTCCACCTAGATCTGTGTCAGTCCGATATAATACCAACCAACCTAAGGCTTGATAATTTCCAAACCTTTTGAATGGGCTATTCTAGAACCGTTAAGACCTTCTTTAAACAGAGAATTTTCCAATGTAATGTAATACCAAATGTGTTAGCAGATTTACCAGGCGATCATAACTAATTACCGACACTTTTACTAAACAATTCAGTCTGGTGAATGTGTGAACGCAAATTCAGCAGAGTTAAACTGCAAAACGTTGCGAAAACTTAGTCTGCTGCACAATGGATGTTTGTTGCAAATAAACTGAATAAGCAACGCGCTCTGAGCAGCCATTTTGTTCTCGGCTCACCCATAGAGACGAGCGTGCATAGAAACTATTAGTTTCGTATCAAACAAGGGTTGGAATACAAGGATTCGTTGACGCTATTTATCGGTAATCGTTATAGCTTTCAATTAATTATTCATCAATTCAATTTATTATTCATCATTATTGAATAATAAATTTGTCGTTTTAAAATTGACAGAATTTTCAATAAAAGAAATATTATATTATAAAGTACTATATTCGCACACGGTTATGGCTTAAATGGTCAAGCTGGATGTGATCCGATCACATGATACCGTATTACGAATTTTGGTTTTACAATTACAGTATTGAATTAAATGCCTCAGATTAAACATGCGTGTTTTATATTTAAAATTCAAAGTCAAAATTTTAGTAATAAGATCAGTCACGACAAATTACCTTTTACCTTATTTTACATTTATCTTTTAAGGTAAAACTATCTTACCGTTCAGTGAGCTCCTGACCTTAGTTCGTTTGACGCTCTCAAACGGAACTGAGGGGTGTATTCTGGAGACACGTCGCCGGTTTTTGTTTAATCATTGACATACGGCGCGGAGGTTTTCATTTGTCGTCTGTGTGTCTTATCGTATGTACTCATATAATATGAGTTGTGTTGTGTATGAATGTGTTGTCTTCAGTTTTAGGTCTGTGTTACATAATGTATATCAAGATCGTTGTAATTTCTAATTTCCTTAGGTAAAGAGTATTTATCAAACGAGTAGCTCCGTTTGCGATAAAGCTTGTTAATTTACTCGCCTATTTATAAATGAAGTATATCGTCAGAACATGTTTCTACGGGCTCCTTAATAAGCATTACGTCAAAACACACAACAGCTAAATTACACCATTTACACGTAAATAATCCATGGCACGTATTCCGTGTACCGTATCTACAGCGACAATTAGGGTCGCGTGCGTCGCGCTATCCGATCCGGCACGAGAGTTGCGCGCTAGAATCGGATCCCACCCCGTGACGAGGTATTTTATTAATTGCATCGAGGGTGGATTAAATCATTTGTTGGATATTTGTGCAACCCCACAGTTTGGTAAACGTACTTGGACGATCGGATTGGGTACGTGCAGCGCTGATTTTCAGTGCGGCCCGATTGAGTTCAGCCGTGAACGTGGTAGGAGACGGAATGCATGGGTAATGCTCTGTTATACTGTGACCATGTATCATGATCAGCTTAGTCGGTTTATCATTTGTAACCAATTACCATAAAATTACTGCGATTTTAAAAATGGCAATTGATTTCAGCGATTAACTAAATTATAAAAACTAGAGACCCGCCCTGCACTCGAAATTTGACCGTAATTAATTCTGTCTACATTTCATTGACACTGTGAACGTATACATTTCAATCGCCATGTCACGTTATGTCAAACGCATGGTAGTGTGCTCGGAAACAATAATGTTAGTGTGTGTATAAAAATATAACCTTCCTGCACTTATTCACCAAATAACAGTACCAATTTTCATACTACTCGGTCAGGGAACTTTCGTCAAAAGCGGTACAATTTTTTAAACATAGAAAAACAATTAACTCAAAATCTTGAGCGTGTTGTATCGCAAACGCTTGTTAAGAAGGTTTATTGACGAGTAATGAAGTATGCGTATTACCGATACGACGCGGGCCCGCTCTGACGAGGCATTTTAATCACGACATGGGGGAAAACAAATTAATACCCATTGATAATATTCATTATACTGAAGGCTTTTAGCCGCAGACATTATTCGTGTATGTTTTAATTATATTTAATTATTGTAATTTGTAATGTTTTATTATTATATCACTCAAAAAGCTCAAAAGTTCGATAATTATATTAATTCGGATTACGGAATACAAATATAAACCAACTAGAAAAATAAATCAACTCAAAATTCACTTCTAGTTAGAAATGTTTAATATAACTTGTCACTCGTGGAAACAGAAGGTAGCCAAATAAATAGCTGCCTGCGACACGGCGTTGCTTGTGATTCGATTAGCGTTGCAAAATTTCCACAAACGGAATCGGACAAGAGTTTGTATACAAAATGAATTACTGCATTTGGTCAACAGTACAACTTAGAATGGTCTGAATGAACGCAAAACTTTAAATGAAAACGGTTGAGTTTGAATCTCTTAATTCATTATGTCCATTATAACAGGTATATACCAACCGAGAAAACAAAATCTTTTAAAATTATATTAGGACATAATTATATTAAATGCCGATATTAAATGAATCCACTTGACTTGTTTGGCAATGGGTTGGTCACGTAGATCGAAAGACTGATGAACGGTGGGGAAGATAGGTCCTCGAGTGGAGACCACGTCTCGGAAAAAGGAGCATAGGTCCCGACCAGGTGGACTGACGAACTGAAGAAGACAGCGGGCAACCGTTTTATCCAGACGGTTCAGGACCGGTCAGTGACGCAAGTTGGGGAGGCCTGTCCAACAGTGGACTTACAAAGGCTGATGGATGGAAGCATGGATGGACTTGACTTTTTTATTGATTTGTAAAAAAATTAGAATTATAGTTTGAATAAACAATGATATAACTGTCAACCTTGCCTGTCTGAGATTAATTTAGCGCTTTCATGTTAAAACAGAACTTCTGTGGCTACTTACTCTGTAGTTCAGTCGCGTTAGTTAGCGCCCGTGACGAATGAGAACTAAAATCTGTCATAGTCGCTTTACAAACAAAGCTAATGGTCGAGTAGCTTAAATTTCTTTTATGAAACTGACGCGACAGTCTAGTGACAACGGTTTATTTCTGTTCTTTGAAATATTACGGCTTTTTGATACCGGATTTTAAAGTTATGAATGGTTTGAAAGAAAGCTTCTAGGGTTTATAATAAAGCTTTAAATTTTCCAAATATCTTTGTCTTTTACTAGCTGACCCAGCGAAAGTTGTTCCGCCATATAGATTACTTGTAGTGAATGAATACAAAAATCGCGTTTTAAATTTGAGGGGTGGAAGTGAAAATTTGGGATTATGTGTATTTTTTATGCTTAATAAATAAATAATAATAATAAAAAAACTTTGACCAAAAAATAAAAATAAAATGTTTGCGGTGGACAACCCTTATCATCTAGGGGTATGAAAACAGACAGCCAGAGTTACTTACGGATTTATAATATTAGTATGGAAGCTTGGATTAGAACTTCGGTACAATTAGTTTTTTTAGTTTCTTTGTTGGATATATAAAATAAGATGGCATCAGCAATCTCAACTGTTTGTTAATGTGAAAGTATAAAAAATGAATCTTCTTTTTATTACGAAAAATATATTCGATTGTTTCCTATAACTTAGGATCGCAGGTTGTAGATGGCAGCACAAATAGACTGTTCGATTCCCAAATTAATAGTCCAATATAGACTATAATGACTACCGGTTATTCGCAAACGTAACAATGTGACGTTCGAGTACGTTGTACGGAGTTATCTGTACCGGCCGTCGCATGTAAAAGCAAAAGTTAAAGTGATCCATAAATCTCCTTATCTACCGTTCAGATATTTGCAATTCCCACAAATGACCTGTGTAAAGCGATCTACGAGAGGTGCAATAACTCGATTTGTGAATAAATGGCTCGGAAGTTGATCTACTGGGCCGTTCCACGAGAACACGCGTTAGAACTGCAAAATTTTAACTTACAGTTCCATTGCGGAGTTAGTTTCGCCGCAAATTTGTTCGCCCGCAACTAAACTGCGATGTAAGGGCTCTTAAACGTTCCTGCGACAGCCGAATAAATCCACGAAAATTGCTAGGTAGGAAGAATTTTTGTTTCAAACGAGACCTTTGCGCGATTGTCGTTCCGATTCGACTTTTGAACATTGTGGCCAAAAGAAAAATGGCGACGGAGCTGTCAAGCCGGTTATTGATGAGCGAAATCAAAAATTTGCTTTTACCGATGTTGGATAAGCTCATAAAGATCACGAGGACAGATTTCTTTTCGAACGATTTGATTTACGTTCCGATTATGGAGGCAATGTTTTACATAAGGAAAATATAGTTTAAGATCCCATTGCGCCGGGAATGCAATCTGCAATCGTCCTCTTAGCCAGCGGAGCGCTTGACCGTGTTTCTACGTGACTGGTTAATCATATGAAGCTGCAATCTATTGCCAATTACGACTAGCTCGGATAGTTTCTCGTCCCGACGGAGAGCAAGTGAATTTAGCTTGTTGGTACTAATCCTAATAAACTCAAGTTAAAGTTATTAGAGCAAGTCTTAAGGGCCAATATACCTTCTTCCAAGATTTGGGGCAGTTGGTAATCTGGGAACACAATTGCTTTCATGATAAACTTAGTAAGATAACTTATACGAGTATGATGAAGTGGATTACTGCTTATTTTTGTAATTTGTGTAGTGGTCAAGTCAGGGCGTTGTATAAACTATGAAGTTGACAGTCTAAGTAAAAAAATCTTTATTACCTCTCTCCTTGACCTCCGTCATAATAATTTAAGAGAGTAATATTAATTTATAAACCAGCCAATAAAATATTATTGGTCCATTATTAAGGCAACATACAAATGTCTTACACACACACATACTAATTAACACACATACTAATTAACTAACTACATAAATGAAATTTTCACGAAAGTCAAACATTTATTGGAAGAAAACGGCGTAATCAGTTAACCGACTCATGTATGAACAATTTATAATATCAAACATAATATCAGACACAAGGTATGATTTCTTCTAAAATATTGTAATATGAATATTCAATATTCATTTCATTTGAATAATGAAGCAAAATATATGTTTATTAGGAATAATGTTCATTTCAAGGAGATAAGGAATTAGGTTCGTTATGTTTTTATAAGACTTGGTAATGGAGTATATTTTATAAACTTTGGATACATTCTCAGTCGACAAACAGTAATTCCTAACCAAGGAAGGATATCCATCAATACTAACGAAGGTAAAGTATTCAGTAAAGATGTGTCAATACTAAGAACAAACTGAATCAATATCTTAACAAACATTAATAAAAAACAACTTGTTGAATCAGAAAACAAGTAGAATAATTAGGAATCGGATTACCTCAGAACAGTGAAAACAATCTTTTACGTTCCAACTCGCGCAGAGAATCTAAGCACGTTTTAATTCGCAAGTTTTCTGGCTTGATGACTGCACCCCTGATGCAGAAGGGTGGGCCGGGGGTGAGATCGTGACGGGAATCGCGATCGGGACAATAAAAACCGAAGGTGGGGCGGTTCTTTCAGGAAATTAGCTGTCACATTAGTTACCTATTAACGGTTCGTTTATGTCGAGCGCTGATCAACCGGCGCCATCGAATTTTTCGAGGCCCGTACGTGATACGGAACGTGACCGGCGCTAATGAGCTCTATACAGGACGAATTAGGTGGTTGCTGTTTAGTGAACGTGGCTAGCGGTGGATATGATGAGAAGGGGATTTAGAGCTTGCTTTATTCAGTAAAACTGTCCCGTCTATGGGTTATAATGGATGTAGCGAGATAAAATTTAGATAAAAGTGAGATATACACCTTAGATGTACAATAGTAACCACTGTCGCTTCAATTACTAAATAATAAATTACTAATTTTAGTACCCACAAAAAATACGAAGTGATTTTTAAAATTGACACATTTTTATACCTTTGCACCTATTGAAATAAAGCAAATTCTAAATGTTACGTCCAGTTTACTATAATAATTATATTAGTGAAAATTCTAAATGGTAAAGCCGGTTTTAAGATTACCGTAAACAAATGAACACACAAAAAGATTAACAGACAAGCCGACAAACATACAAAGAATCCAAAAATGATTGTTATTTAGTTAGTGTGTTAAAAGTTTTAAATATATTTCATACATTTATCAATCAATTTGTTTAATAAAGATATAAATAAGACAAAATATTTTAATTTTGCAGACAATAATTTATTATACCATAGTATTATGCAACCCTTACTTTGAACTTGAACGGAGTCTTCTTTGCGTTACTTATATAATAATGTACTGTACAAAGGCTGTCTTAATTAAAGCAACAAAGTCATCTTCAGAGTGATAAATGTCCTTTGAATAAAAGGCTTTTTAATCTAATTAAGCTTCCTTTTACAACTTCCTTATGTAATTCTGTTTCTGCTTATTCGTCAAAGTGTAGTCAAATTTTACTTTTCAGATTATTTCTCATAATTCTTCTGCAGTTTAAACTTCAACTTAAAAATATATTGGTAGACCAATTTTGTCTATTAATTATAATATTCTGTCAATGTAATTCAATTCATTAATTAATAATGTCATCTGTAATTATGATTGTTTATGATAATTAGTTGCCTATGCCTATATATTTGGCACTTTTTGGTTTTCAGCTTTTGGCTTTAAAAATAATCCTATGCAATATGACCCTCATGTAATATGTATAAATGAATATTATTACTTTCATAAATTAGATCACATTTCAATTATCTGGGCGTCGTTTTCCGATATTATTTGGAATCTGATATTTTCGCAATACTACATTCACTTTGTTTACGTTCAGGGCATCCATGTATTTAAATTACCGACCGAATTACTCCAAAACAAGAAACTTTAAGAATTCCGAGAACAAAAACCTCGCCACTCATTGCAGCGCCTCACTAAAATAAACAAAGCACCTGATTCCCAACGAAACCTGTTCCCAGCTGTACCCATTACGCTTAACTACGAGAAAACTAATTGAAGCTAGAGTTACGTTCCGAGCGAAATCGCAAATAAGGGAGGCGGAGAAAATAAAACGAGAAAAAAAGTAAAAATTAACAACCGTCAGGAGAGACGGAATATTGAAGTGGAACAACTCATTACTCATAATTAGCCCGTGTAAACTTAATTTGCTCCGAGTTATTGCAAGAACTGCTACTACAATTCTCTTTTTAATCGCAATGGACTATTGAGCGCCAGAATGCCAGTCAACAGACTCGCAAAGAATGGGATCTTAAGTAATTATTCCTGTAGGATTCCGGAATTTCGTCGAGAATATCTCAATGTTATCAACTTGTTCATACATGCTTACAATACGATGAAAATTGTCACATTCTAATATTATGTATTTTTCCTACAAACGACATTCTATTGAACACAATTCTTGTATTTTTTTTAAATGAACCTCAGTTGTAATTGGAATGAGATAAGTCCGAAATCAGTCATACATACTGCTGTAACGAACACTTTTCATCACAACATTCCACAATAGCGAAAGTTTTACTGAACTAAAAGTGCGGAAATGCTATACCACTTACACCTTTTATCTGAGAAGAGATATACGAAAAAGGTATATGCCAGTAAAGCAAAGTTTCAGGTTCAAATTATGTTAAATATTTAACCCAGAGTTACAGAAACAAGTTTATACCACTGCCAGGTTTAGTGCTATCCACGTTAAAGTACACCCAGACATAAATGGTCCAAGAAAATTAGATCTAAACTGAGAAATTATGACAACAAAAGGTGCTAACGACGTCCAGGGGGAGCCATACGTTATATTTACGGTAATTGAGCAAGAGCCTGAACGGACAGACGATCATAAAGATGTGCCATTCTTGCATCAGGGGATTAGAAAACTGGAGCACGTCTAGGAGATGATTCTACTTTAGCGTTTATTAAACCTTAAGAGTTAAGTCACAAAGGTAAAAAATACTGGAGACATCAAGAAAATTGACTTCACCCACAAATGCCTGTTGCAGGAAAAGGATACTTATTAGTAAGAGATCTAGAGCGTACTCGCAAACGCTACTCCAGTGCAAATTAGCGGAGGTATTGTTGCCAACCGAAGTTCTTTTGCCGGACTACTACGATAGGGCAAGACGACGGCTGTCTGAACATAAAAAACAGACCTACGTCTTAACGTACTTTTCGAACATTGAAAACGGTCCAGATTTTTTTCCCTAATAATAATAATTTACCTACTCACCAAGCTCGTATTATAAGTAAACATTCACAAACCCGCTGATTAAGAATCAAAAATATTGGAGCTTCGTACATACATATTACAGTCTTTCATTAAAAATACCACGGAAAACTGTTAATGGACTGATATTAACTCAAATTGTACCTAAACTAACCGAATTAGCATACTAGGGAGTATTATTTTCAGAACGACGCGGCGACCATTCACAAAGTGAGTTACCGAGGACACCCACATACAGGCGCAATTAGAGCGAAGTGCGGTAAAAAGAGCTGCAAGTGATTCCGAGCTGACTGCGTTGCGAGTAGGGACATAAGGGTGCTGCTACATCGAGAAGGAAACTAACACGAAACATTATGATTAAAGAAAACGGGAAATGTGAAAAAATGATTTGTTATGCATTCATGATATCATGAATTATGAATTAATTTTAATAATGATTAACAGATAACTTATTTTAAAAGTCTTTTAAAGTCATTGACATATGATATTACAATGGCATTTGTTGCAATGTCTCTCTACTAATACCAGTTCTCTACCAATGCCTAATGAGGCATTCAGTCCGCGCATTGTAATTCCAAGCTTTAGATTTTTCATTAAAGAGTGAAATAAATAGATAATAATAAATTTGTTACTTCTGAGTAACAATACAGAAACAATTTACTTACTGATATACTCAATTCAAATTATTATATTTTCCGCATGAATGACTCACAAAAAGGATAACCCTTTTAGCGGTGGATACATTAGGATGTTACGAGTTCAAAAACCTGTGCAATAAATTTCTGCGATCAGCAAGCGTGGTCTAACGTGCAAGCGCCCTCGTTGTAGTTTTTCACAGTTTCCGTTCCCCTACTACCTACCAACCACTCTACCTCTAGCAACCACTCTACCAACCACTCTACCTCTAGCAACCACTCTACTAACCACTCTACCAACCACTCTACCTCTAGCAACCACTCTACCAACCACTCTACCAACCACTCTACCAACCACTCTACCTCTAGCAACCACTCTACCAACCACTCTACCAACCACTCTACCAACCACTCTACCTCTACCAACCACTCTACCAACCACTCTACCAACCACTCTACCAACCACTCTACCAACCACTCTACTAACCACTCTACCAACCACTCTACCAACCACGGTGGTCGGGTATTGCTGTGCCGTCGGCCGGACGATTATTGGACGTTATTTGTAGTTCGCTGTTGGGTCGTTCGTTATTCAACGAATCATTAAAAAGATTACAAAACTTATTAAGCGATCAAAAACATTTATTGCTTTCTTCGGTCGGTAGTTCGATGGGTTGACATTAAAATAACGACTAATTAAAGTTTTAAGAAACGGAATACGCCTTGTAATGGCAAAGAAAAGCAAGACAACAATTTTTGATGACTATCTTTGATGACAAACCTCTTGTTCTCCAGCTGGCACTTGATCCACGGTTCACCATCATCTTATTGGAAGTGTTTCCTCTACCTTCATTCTTAGCCAAGAACGCATCGGGAATGCCTTTGGTGATATTGATGTCCTTGGGTTGTAACCACTTACCTCCATCTGCTCGTTAACATAAAAAATAATATATCTCCCAAAACAGAAAGAAGGTTCAATCTTGTAGGATAGCTTCCCAGCAAGTCATCCAAGATTTGAGAACAAGTCGATGTATGTATAAAATGTATTGCAGTGTAGTCATTATTTTGATGAACTTAACACGAATACAGAGTAATTTATGTGCCGACCACTACGTACATAGGTACTACGTCAGGGTGCAGAGTAATTAAGCGGTAGACGCTGCATGCCTTGAGAGCAGCTCGACGTGCCGACATGCCCCGAGAGGGAAGATAAGGAGTTTATCACGATACTATAGTGATCTACACCAATTAATATACATAATTGGCGTGGGTTTGAAGATTTCAATTAGTATTAATTATAATTAATTACGTTATTATATTAGCACGCTTTGCCTATATATTTTATTGTAATATATATATATTTTATTGTAGACATGTAAAGAAGGGAAGTAGAGAACAAACAATTTGTGTGTTAATTCGTAATATAATAATTACTAGCTATTAACTAGCTATTAAAGCCTCGAAATAATTGAACTTGTTATGATTTAAGCGCTAAACTTTCCTGAAAATATTGAGAAGTTAGTTTAAAAATAATCGGCGTCTATTTTAAACTTGAGCTATGAGCAATGGTTGAACCTTTGATCAAAGGGTTGAACGTTGGACTCCCGAGCCGGGGATTCATGTTGGAACCCCGCATGCACCTCTAGTTTTAAAAATTATGTGCGTATTAGATTTTATTACCACTTGCTTGGTGAAGGAAAACATCGTGAGGAAACCTGCACACCTGAGACTTCTCCATAATATTCTCAAAGTTGTGTGAAGTCCACCAATCCGCACTTGGCCGGCGTGGAGGACTATGGCCTGTACCCCGCACATTGTGAGAGGAGACCCGTGCCCAGCAGTGGGACAGTTATGAGAAGTTATAATGGTCATGATTTTAAACTTTATAAAAACAAATTTATTTTAATGCCTTTCCATAACCAGTTCTATACGGGGAAAGACAAAGATCCGAGAGACGGTTATCTCTGTAAAATCTATGTTAAAAATGGCTGTTTCGCTAACACACTTTATTACTGGCTAAAACTTTGCAACGGCCATTTTAATTCGAAATATATCTGTCTGCAGAGCGGGCTGCCCTTCCGCTTGGCAGAAATACTAACGTTCCGCGGCATTCATTCTTACTTGCTCTGTCTCGAGTTTTTCTTATTATGTCTGCTTGTAGAGTACACATGTGTTTGGACTGTGTTCCTGGATTCTGGGGCGTGGAATTGCTTAAATTAAGCAGCATCAGATGTGATTGAATTAGTAAATGAATTAGTCGAGCAAGATAACGATTCTTAACTTTTTATTAACAAAGCCACTGAATCAATAAAAACTAGAGACACACAAGTAATCCAACATAAAACTCAATAGCTTGGTCGTATGAATTTTGATCTCATTTGTAGTTAATATCAAATTCAACTCTGCCGCATGTCTAATTTTTCATGATATGCACCTATTAGAGGTTAATTATCATTTGTTACGTTAAGTTAAACATCGTGAAGACACGTGCAAACTTAATAGTATTTAATGATCTGAAAGATATGTGAAGTTCACCAATTACAAGTAGGTCAGTATGAACTTTTGTGGCTCTTATTGTCTTGACCCAGCAGTGGGACACTTATGGGTTTTAATCATAAGATATTAATAACGCCAGCGAAAACGTGTTCAGATGAACGAGAACACCGTAATGAAGTTGCATGTATGAACAAAATTACAAAGCGCATTTATGTTCATTTGAAGAGCACCACTACATCTCCTATTAGGATGATTAGTTGTGTGCTATTCACTGACACTTGTACAAAACTTCGATTGCGTGATTCAGGCTTCTTGACGTCACCGTGTGATGTCATGTCGTCACACAATCATTACACAATAAATAGAACAGATGCTTGCCCCAGGGCTCAAAGATGGCTGACTCCCCACTTCCCCAACCGAAGAGCCAATCTCGAATAGTTCTCACTCAGTCCTCGTCCCTCGCGCCTGTAGTAAGAGCCACTTGTCTCAGCATTAATTAGTGCAGTTAGTTAGAGCGTCATTTTAACGAGTGTACGTACGTGTTTTCAATTTACTGCCGATAGAGATGTTTCGATGTTGCTGCATTTTGATATCAGTTGCCATGGTAACCGTTAATCCAGTATCTGGATCACTAAACACAGCTGGATAGATCAAGCTTGCTATTTCCCGTTTCAAGCTTCGGAGAGATCAACGACAGTCGTATTTCAGTTTTGCAACTTCTCATCAATGAATATGGAAATGTTAAATTCAGGAAGCTTTTTAATCCTCAACGAAAAGCGCTGATTGATATCTTTGAGTGAATAAATCTGATATGATCTATTTATATGTTTAGCGCATTAAACTTTTAAAGAAGAATCAATCAACATTATTAGATAATACAAATCTGCCATAAGTGTTCATGATTGACTGTGAATAAAATATATTGTTAATGCATAACAAATTTCAATTTTAATTAGTTTTTATAATAGTTGATCTGAACGAACTTAAATCTCTTAATAATGCAGGTCGCCAACCATTTAACATAACCATAAGATTGACATTGATCAAAAAAGCCAATCCGAGAAACACAAACCCAGAATCGCCGATCTCTCATAAAACAGTCTGGAATATTCCAGTCATCATCAATTATTTCGTCGACATATTATTTGTTTGAAAGTACAGAAAAGCGCGTATAAAACGTAGCCCCGATATAAGAACCCCTTGATCCCAGTCAGTTTTAATTAGCGCTGTTAGCGGTGGTATTTTACACGTGTTGACGGCAACTCACCGTCAGTCTGCTCGCGAGCGCGCCCCGGCTGCGTCTCGATGGCTTCTGGAACAAACAACCATAATTAGTCGATAGGCACTCGGTATACCAACTATTGAACTCGAAAGTCTCAAAACGTATTGATTTAAAAGGATGTTATGAGCAATGAAATGCTGGATTCTGATTCTGATTCTGGAGAGATTTTTCGTTTCTGTCCGGATGTACGTATGTAAGTGTGGAGGTGAATCACTGCTACCTTGTGTACCCGAAGGCATCGGCGACGCATTGTCTAGTGAAAAACACAAATTAATTGCATACAGATTATTACTTAGGTATTTACAAGATATTCACGAACGAACAAAAAGGTTATTAGATTACCCTCATATTTATATTTCCGAACATGTAATTCAAAGAAAAAAAAGAAATATAAAAGTCAGGTAGCCATGGTTCACACGAAAATTCATGCAAAAAGTTGTGTGTTTTAAACAAATAAGAGAAAATCTTTTAGGTATAGATACTTCTACTGAACCCAATTCAAAACCAGTCCAATCTGGATTTAACCAGTTTATTGCTAAACTATTTTTTGCAAATTACGAACAATTTAAGAGATGTACGTGGTATTATGAGATTGAGAAACCTCATTTTACAGAGAGAGTCTCACGCCTGGGCGGATCTTTTTACTAACGAAAGAATCTTTCTTAGAAAGTTACTGTTGCTATTTCAAAGGAAAACTATCTCGTATAATTACTAAAATGGGTACAAAGAAGTATTTAGTTTCTAGTTCGAGAAATACTAACAGACGATACAATTATTTTAGTTAAATCTGAACAACAATAAATGTTTTCTTAACAAACAATCATTGTGATAGTGAATATAACGACCCGTATGGCACAATGGTCACCATGCCGGACTCCCGTTCAAAGGGTCAAGAGGCCTACTACGAAAAACAAAAGTCGACGTTTCGGACGACGGATCGTACATTTTCCTACCAGTCCGGAACTACATATTGCAGAACTGTAGACTGGACATAAACTCTGCTCTTTAGGTCTCCGATGAAATTCTAAAACGAAGATAATAATAATAAATCCGTAATAACACGGAGCCCTTCGCCCTTATCTCGTACACACCAGAGCGCATCGCACGCTCGTATTTCAATATAAAAATATCTTTCGCTCTGACCGCGCCGCTATCAAGTTAATCGATTGGGTGGCCGGCCGGAAAATATGCTGATAATTTAGTGGACTGCTAGATTTAAGATAACAGGCCTGTGTTCGCTTATAGAATAATAACGTACTAATAATTTGATTTGAACAAGCGGCAAATGAAAGTGGTAAAACTTTACTTATTAAGTACCTCCGAAGATTTAACTTTCTTATTTCTTCTCTCGATGACGCCCTTGCTGTTACTGATGTCCAGGGGTACACACCATGGGTTTTTTATATAAAAAGACACTTGGAATTGTGCAAATGGCGAGGTTTTGTGTAATCATAAAGAGCGATACCACTATTCTATCCATATTTACAACAGCGGAGCAGACCGATGGAATGTCTGCCTCGGGTGGGAATCAAACCCGGGACTCCTCGCTTCGCACGTAGGCAGCTATAAACTACTACCACCTACGGCATGTCAACATGAAGAAGTTTGCATTCCGAAGCGAAGCAGGGGCGAGCCGCTAGACGACATAAACCGCACCAACACGCAGATTACTGCGCATTCATCGGACTTCAACGCGTTGTCCTAGTTGTGGCACGTTTGACCTGATATTTTATACGTAGACTTAATAGGACTTTAATGGGACTGTCTTTAAAATTTTTGTTAAGTACATACTAGCTGCCCGCGAATTTGACTGCTATGATACACGTACGAAAAATAAAATAGGGGATAAAAACTTTCAGAAAAATATAGAAAAATTGTCATTTAAGCAAAGTTTAAAGTAGTTTACCAGAATAAAACATTGCCTGCTTGCTACTATCGTGCCAAACATTATCCAAATTGGTTCAGTCGTTTTAGCGTGATTTAGAAATTTCATCCAAACATACAAACTTTCCTGTTTATATCATTAGTTAAATAAATACTATACTACTACTCTGCTGAATTTATAAAGCAATATCACAAGCTTGTTACAGAGAAGGTGGCCAAAGCTCTCATCGAGTTCCCTCAGGTTATACCTACAGATACAGTAATAACAGTGTTAACAATGTTCCAGTAATTTCACGATCATTTGGATAAATTGGAACTGTCCTTGTCTCCTCGAAATTATCGCAGCCTCCTCGTTAGTGCTCTGGTGTTGATTACAATTAGAATTGTACAATTGTGTTGACAATAAATGCTTTCAATTATTATTTACTACGAGAAAACCACCTTCTACCAGAGAGTAAAGAAATATGTATGTGTATTGGTTAGTCTTTACATTTTCTTTGACTTCACTCCATTAAAGGTTTATTGTTAGGAGAGATTTCACTTGTGATAAATTGACAACGATTGTACTGAACAAGTCTTATCCCCACACCCCACGCTAATCCTGCCTTTCCCTGTTTGTTTTATTCAAAAGGGTGAACAGAACAGTGCAGTAAAGCGCCGAGACATTCAACACTAACAACTCGTAATAAAAATATTGTAGTATTTTGCTTATTACAGGAATTCGTGCAGGTACATATGGACGTCCCTTAAAAGCAAACTCGCTTTAATAAGTTACAAGACTTGTTCGTGAACCCGGAAGGAACTGTAAAACAATCAGTTGAAAGCGAACAACATACGAACAAAATTTATTGTCGCTGGCATTCAAGTAAATGCAATTACACTCCAGCCGGCACATCGTACACCGCTTAACAGGAACGTAGCACGTTTTGTTCTAATTCGGATTAAACAGCTTACCCTGAGCGGGTAAATAGAAGGTGTTTGATGTCACCCCCTCAGACTTGACGGGACAAAGGAGGGACGTCCGAGATGGTTTCTAATTACGACTGAGACCGTTATGCAAATCGGGACCTCACCGAGGTCCATGTCTCTAATAAACATGCGCAGCTCTTGCGGTCGGACCGCCAAATTGCTCGCCCTCCATTCCACTCGCGCATAATAAAACCACTCGAATTGTAGTGCCCACTCCCGACAATTAGTCTTTGATCAAACTGAACCTTGGGACTTTTCGAACTCGGCATACTTCCGGTTGGAGGCGTACAGGTGCGACACGTTTGTCTTATTTTGAAATCGAACGGACAGAGGTGACGACTCGATTTTTATTGGCCGTTTGTCAGGCCAGCCGAAGGCACGGAGCGAAATATTTAGCCGGCAGATGCGTTCCGGTAAATTGGAGCGGTCTGAGGAAATCGCCAGGTCGTGCCGTGACTTTAGTCGTTCCAAAACTGGGCTAAAACGCCGCTTAGATGCCTTCATTCGGTCAACGGTAATTTTTCACGGAAACTCGTCCCACAGACAGTTCGGTTCGCAACGACTTTATGGACGTCCGTAAAACCGTTGGAAATTCCAGAATTTCTCGAACATTCTACGAATCTTCTCGGCAAATTGCGAATGTTTTTTTATCGAGTCAGAGTTCTCGGTACCAGCACTGGGACGTTCAGCTGGAAAAATATTCATTTTTCAGCGGGGCGGCAATATTTCCGTTTGTATTGGAACAATCGGCGTGCATTTTGTTCGTATCTTTGCGAATGACAAAGGGCGGGTGTGACTAAGCAACACGGCGTCGGAGGGTTATTCGCGCGTGTTTCACAATCGTTGCATTGCGAGGCACGTTTGCGAGGAAGTCGTTACCGGTGTCGTGATCGCGAGCAAAAAGAATTGAGTGTTCTATCGGCCTTTAGGAATGCACGGTTGCGGTGGCTGTCGCTCGTTCAGGACTTTAAGCACTTGCATTATGGATGTCGGAACGTTTCGCTCGAAACACTTTATAGGACAATAAACCGAAATAATATTCATTTTTACGGACGCACGTATTCAGTGGATATCCCCTAGATGCGATGATTTATGAGCTTTTCCCGTGACTTCTGTGCTTGCAACCTTAAATGCATTTTTTTATTTCCGTACAATACGTGTTAAATTATTAAAGTTCAGTTCTTTGAGAAATATTTTATGGTTCCTTTAAAAAAAAATACGTTTGTTAAGATATAATAGAAATTTATGTTATGATGATGAAATAAAAAGGCAGAATTTTGTCTAGTTATTTCCATTTATGAATTGTTTTTGTTTCTTAGTCTTGTTTCGAGCGTAAAGGATCTGCTAATGCATAGCATAATGAGACCAGTCGCCAGTTGAATGGTCGAGTGAAACTTTACGTAAAATTCAATTCTTTTCAGGTGATGTCAGTATGGGGCAAAGCTAGGCTTCCTCATTTTTAGGGAGTGGTCTGCATGTCCTGCAAAAGGCCACTAATGTGTGGTTAGACCCTAGAATTACAGTGAATAAATCTGAGTGCATAACGAAATCGAACGCCCAACCATTTTCCACCTGACTTCTACTAAAATTACGGCAAATATAGACTAATTTTGCATAAATTACAACGTACAAATACGAAGCAAGCTTCATTATTCATGCTGCGCTTCATAACCGCCGCGGAAGTGTGTGAGTGTAGGTACTAAAACGAGTTCCAATTTCATAAATAATTCAAAGTTAAATGGGAAATAGTAACAGTAATTAAACAGACGTGGTGATTACAATCCAATCGACGCGCGTCAGGATATTACCGAGTTTACAAATTATGTCAACACCGTTTAACAAACATGATGTATATTAAAACTACTATAGCTGATGGTTTGGTAATTCTTTATTCAAAAGTTTACTATGTTCAGGTCCATGTAATTATTGAGGTAAAATAATACTCCACGAGTATCAGGCAACAGAGCCGCTCGCTCAATTTATATTTACTTCCGTGAACATTTGTTTACGAATTATAATAACAATTTTCCAAAGTAAAACTTTCAAGCGTTGAAATTACAAGCCTTAAAAGCTTACGATGTACTTAACTCACAAATACTGGTAAACGATGGACTGCACTTGGCTTTTGTTAAAATGAAAACGCTTTTTCATCTCGAGTCCGATATCGTCGTTTAAGTTTTACGGTATTTTCCCACTTCCTGTGTGAATGAGGAGAAAGAGGATAATGTTGTTCGCAAAACGGAAGAAGCTTAACCCTTTTCAGCAGTCGTTAACGGCACTCTGTACCCATGGGAGGGTTTTAAATAGCCTCTCGAAATGGAAATGGTCATGAATAATTTGGGTCCAAGTAGAGCACCCTGAGACACTCCTACTTTCTTTCAGCTTTAACACTTAGAGATCGAGAATCCTATGTTATCGTCGTGTTTGCTCGTTAGTGTCGACGATGTCTATGAAATGATTGCTAAGAAAGATATTTTAAATTTAGTAAATAAAATTATTGCCCGAAATATGATCATGCAAATGATATTACTCGTGGTAGCTTTCTTGTTTTATACCTCTAAAATGTTTTATGAGAATAAGTAATATGTTTCGACAACATTACTCGCTGTTTTAGTGTTCATAAAACGCGTATATCTAGCAAATTTCCTTTATAGCTACTAAGTAATAACTTTTGGCGGCACGTACGCGTTTAAATTAAAACGTATCATTTTGTAAACTGGCGAAAGCTTTAGTAAGATTTTCGGGACATAATTAAATTATACGAAATGTTATATAAACGATTCATAAATTTATTTTATGACAATAAATGACACTCAGCCTCTCGAACTAGGATTCCCCGTATTGGTGGTACGGACAATACAAAATAGATATCACTAATACCCATGACCCGCGATCAAACATTTATCTTTATCTGTCCGATATCTGCCCTGGCCGAGCATCAAAAATGTGCCCTCTCACCTTGCAGTCAGTATCACTATTAATTAGTATTGGGGTCGGCATTTATATATAAGTTAATCCGAGTACGCATAATGTTGGTAAAGGTAAAGGTTAATGAATAAACATAAATAAAGTAAATAATGAAATAAATAGTTAAGATTGATTTATTACTATTATTCGTTACTTTGTGAGTAACTTACTTACAAAGCGAACAGCGAAGACGAGCAAAAGACATCAAGCGATTGCTTTAAGTGTGACTGACATCTTAAAAGCCATTAAGACCCTCGCACCGAAACAGACACACTAGTCCCCGCTCTTTAATCATATCCATTTGAGCATTCTTCAGCCAAGTAAACAATGCTGGCTGACAACTCGCGAAACAAATGATTCAAGTGATAAATTGCCGACTCCAAGAGAAATAACTTCGTTCATTCCCTTCTTTTGTCCGATTGATTACAGATAATTCCGGCTTCCGACAGAAATAGAAAATTGCCTTTTGCCCGACTCCACTAAATATCCCCTGAATTACGTACATAGGTAATACTTTCCAGCCTCTCCTGGTAAATGGATCTCATTAGGTTTCCATCGATTCTCTACGTGTTGCGAAACTTTTCGTGTTTGAAACCCCGGCCCTGACAAAAGTTTCAAAAGAACTTGAGAGTGAAGATTTGTTCAAAAGTTCGATCAGAATCACTTTGTAATGCTCCTGATTTAGGACCCATTTTAGATTCTACGATTATAAATAAAAGTAATTTTGCTTCAGGAAAGTAGCTACAATACGAAGAAAGAACAAAGTTCTTTTGCATTTTAAGTGCGGAGCGAGCAAGTGCGAATTCAATAATTCTGAGCAAACATAATACAGCAGTTTCTTTTTCGTATTTTACAGAGCTGGGACTGCAAGAAAATGCATATAAGCGTAGCTAGAATTCACTGTTCTGTATTTCACAAAACGCCTGTAACTCAGACGGGAGTTCGCTTAAATATACTCAAGCCAACTTCCTCGCTAAAGAGTTTTAAATCTTAAACGTTATACAGCTTTACAGGGAATGTTAACAGTATACACGAATGATGGAGCGCTGTACGTTCAAACATTGCCAATATTGAAAAATATACTTGGCGTTTTAACAGATATTCATCTACTTAGGGCAACGGATTTTGCGGATCGTAACTCTCAAAGCTTCCAGTACAACGAGGTTGTAAAATGTAGATTTATGTGTTAACGGAAACGACCGAATTAATTGGTGAAACACGCCAGATCGATGGAATACGGATAAGCTGTTAACAGCGTCCACGACGATATGTCGTTTTGTATATACAGTTTGTCTGGGGCCGACATTGAAGTATCGATGTATTATTGCTTTATGGGATAATTCCACTTGATGTAGTAGTGCAACTGAAATGTTACTACAATAGACTTGAAAATTGTTGTCTTTCGTTAACATGTCAAAAAATAACTGTTCTTAACATATTAACATTAAAATCGTTTTAAACTTAATTGTACTTTTCATTCAGCTCCACATTAAATGGTAAAAACCTATTGAAATTTGTACGTTGAATTAAATCGAGATCACGATCTTGAATTTTAAAAGGCGGTAGCCAACTACAATAAAAAGAAATAAACGATAATGATATAACATTTTATAAAGGATATTACTGTTAAACATTTGCTTAAATGTACGAGTACGATATCGCTATTTTCACGTGCTTTTGGCGCGGTTTCAGAGGAATTGGAGCGAGATGGGTTTAAAAGTTCGAGGACTTATTGCATAGACGTTAATCGATTTTTGAATCTTACAGGAGATTTTATTCAGAATCCATACATATGTAATTTGTCACAATGTGAATAATATAGAGCTATGTTAAGATCTTATCAAAAAAGATATTAGGTCCATTTCTGTAAATTATGAAATTATTTCAGTCTTTATTATTGACATAAGGGTGATTTGAAATACAAATTGAACATGTATTGTCAAGAACATCGATTTGAGATCGTTAGCGGTGAAGCACAATACACGGGGTAATTTCATTAGCCAATCCTCTTGGCTGCTGATGGGCCGATTAATCAAAGTCGGCGGGAACGGGATGCCGAGACGAATGGACCCGAATGGGGAATGTCGGGGCCGAATGGTACGGTGTGGTCGAAGCTTAACCTCCGTTCGAAGCATTTGACCAAAACAAAGCGATACCTAAATCTATGAACTTTAGTTACCCGTCAGCAAAATATAAACCCTTCTAGCAATTCTCTATCCAACGTTGCGAACATTGCATTCAATACGGATTTCTACCAAATACCAAAGCGACAGAGTTTATAAAAAGACTTCGCATAATATCTACTATAGCTGGAATAATGGCAGTGGAAGTGAGAATTCTTTAACACTAAAAACTTTGTAATTCACGCCCTAACTTATACTCGTTCTTTCTCGAAACGTAGAGATAGTAAGTATGATGCTACTTAACTCTTGTCTACAACAATTGTGGACCACAAAATGAATATGGTGAAACTCTGCTCAGTAAAATTACTTTACTGAAAGTTTTGCGAGCAGGAATATAAATACTCTAAAGCCATGTGTACACCGAACACTATTTATTTTACAGGAATTTACCAGCTTATCTTGCAAGAACATAAAAATAAATTTGGTGATAAAAGTGATCCCGTACAAGACGCAACGGCATTGGAGGAAACATACGAGGAGAGAGGTTTTAAAGGATCAATCACAACTCCATCGAATCCACAGTACACCTTGAACACCGGGTATTCTGTGTACAATAAACTTGCAAAGACTAAAAAAATATTTATATATTGTGGTGGATCGTATTTCATATACATATACAAGTATGCTATTATTTAACGAAACAAAAAGGCTTCACACAAACTAAATCAAGTTATCTTATGATAACCAATCAAAAACAAATTAATATACAAAAAAGCTTAATTAACTAGGGATACGGTAATAACACATATGCATACATACCGGCGAGGTGCGTTACGACCTATATCGTAGTGTAGCTATTGAGACGTAAACGCTTTGATCACAGGATTGCGTAAACTTGCAAATTATCGTGAAGCTTTTACCGAACACATAAGCAACATACTAAGATAAGTTTCAGAGTAGTCTCAAAATAATACCGAACTGCATGATTTCAGTAACCCAAAGTCTAGTCTAGAGATTACCAACGGGACCAAAGCTTCCAATATTTCAGGGATTAAGAACATATAATTTCTTTTTGATACTGGAATAAATCCGCTTTGGGAAGTTAAATTACGTGTGGTGAGAGCTTCGTATCGTGATCCTATCGAGTGCGAAATAAATCCGCGGGAGTCGACTGACGCCATATTGGATTGCCGGGAAAGTATTCTCTTAAGTTTCATTAAGCGTTCCGAGAGATGCGTTCGGAGATACGGCGTCTAACTACCGAATAAATCGCTATAGAATCCAGGGGAACTTTGGACACACTTGATTTACTTGAGGCGAATCTGCGGAAGACATCGAAAACTGCTCGAATTAAAGTCTATCGCGAGGCCGGCGATGGAACTTTCAGATAAATGTTGTTCTGTCCAATCACGTTCCTTTCAATGACTGAATAGTTCCATTGTTTGAAACATTGTCACGGAACACTGTCTTTTTCTTTGTGTTGTTTAACAGATACATTTCGGGGACTTGCTAAAATGTTTTCCTTTCAGGCTGTGTGTCTAAAGTTTGGACTTCTGTGAGGCTAGTTATTTCAGTGATTCGGAACAATAGCGTGGGGTTTGTTTCTTGACCTGATTTTCATATTATACATATAGCGTGGATGTCGAAACAAACTAATTGAGTAATTTGGACTAGCTCACACGTAACTCTTGCCAATAAATTTGGACAATCTAAATTGGAATAAAATTACTATGAAGGTAGTACAACATGCAATATTGAATTATTTTTATTGTGATACGGGTACTCACTAAATTTATTTTGTATCCGTACATAATATATACAATTCGCGATGAGTTAAGATTAAAATCATTAAATAATTTTGTGCGATCCCCACAAATTTTAGTAATTATTTAACTCATTCCGAAAACGTAAACTACCATTACTATTAATCCTTGAAATAGCACTATCATGGGATTCCTCGTTCCTTGGTCCGTCATTAATAGGCAACCCTTAGGCCGCAAAGTATCGCGTGTCATCCGAGACCCTTAATACCCCTCATGAACTCAGGAATTCTAAAGAACAGAGAAATTAGATCCTCAGATTACCATATGAATTACAGTTGGTGCTATCGAAAAAGTACATTTGAGATAAATATTGCAATAATACGAGTATTAACCATAGCAAGGCAATTACAACACATGACATACTGATGCTTTTATTCCTATTTTCGACTGAGGATCTATAAATGAAGTCTATTAAGATTCGGTGTAAGGACCGAGTCTTGTCTTTTACAGGACTTAAAGATGATGGTCAAGTTAACGGACTGTCATTGTTATTTAAGATAAACGCCGGCGCCTGTTACCGATAGGTACACATGGCATATGTACTCGTAACTTGGGAGTGGTATGTACATTATGGGTTATAACAGCATAATATGCCACAATAGAAACCTAACTTTTTATGTTTAGCCGACAAATGAGCATACGAGAAACCTGATAGCAAATGGTCACCGCTGTTCATGGATATCAATCAGCAACACCCAAAGACTCAGATATACATTGTAAGCCAAGAATCAAGATGGTTGTAAGCCATAATCAGGATGGTAACAAGGATCGAAGTAGGTACTGGCTCTAAAGCCCCCAGTCGAAACGACTGGTTCAGCACTGGTTTTGGTCCTGTATAGCTAAATGACGTTCATAAGTGCATTGCGATCATCATATTGATATACGAGTTTTTCCATCTTTATCTAGATTTTTTATCATATTCGACGGAGAATTTTATAGAGAATGTGTTAGCGAGAAATATTCTGGCTTTTTTCTGTAAATTCTCATTATTATTCACGGCGCTGCGTACGCTGTTCAATTGAGGGCGCGACGGAGGCAATTCCGACGAATGAGTCGAGTTAAAGTGGTAGGGGCTCCAATTTAATTTGCGAAGATATGTAGAATGTATACGGCGTAATAAGATTTTAGCAATCGTTACAATTTAAACCTATGAAAGAGGAAGGCCTTGCGTTCGAATGAGGTTCTCATTTACAGGAGGTTCGAGTTCAAATCTTGTAAACTTTTCTAAGTTTTCTAGGTATATGCGTAGTCTACCAATGCGCAATTGGCCAGCGTGTTGGACAGTGGCCTTACCCCTCACATTGTTTATGGGTTGCGATGACGATGATATGCGTATTTCAAAGTTTATTATGGCTTTCTTCGGTAAAGGTAAACGCAGAGAATGTTCATGCATACCTTCTTCACAATGAATTTCACGACTGTTTGTTTGTCGCACACACTAATAGATTGCGACCATATGCCGCAATGGTTACTTTGCCGGTCTGCGTCGTCGTTTAAAGGGTCCAGGACACAGGGAATCCTAATGGGGGCTACGAATGTTTAGCATCAGGACACTGCGACGATGCAGCAAGTACAAAGAAATCACTACAAAAAATGCCCTGAAGTACAGTATCGCTTTGCACAATGTTGAAGAAAGCCGTCAAATAATGGCGGGAAACGCAGCGTTATTTTAATAAAGATATAACGAGCATTACCGATGGGCTTACCTTACTCGGCTACTAATAAAATTGAACGATAATGAGATTTTAATCAACGTCGCCATTTTGTTACACGGACATGGATATTTTCGTTAAATTAATAATGTTTGAATTGAGAATCGTTGTGAATATAATAAATTGTATTCGGTATTAATGATATATTAATTGCGTTTGTAGTTAATTGGAATTAAGTATTGATAAGTTTCTGATAGTAGTTCTTTGGCACATGTGAAACGGGTGTAATCGCACTAATTAGGCAACGTTCGATTTCACCATGAAATATGAATACTGGTGCTAAATATTTATATTTAAAACGAGGTTCAGCAAATGCTACAGCAGGTTTTTAATTATAACAGTCATATATTTACATTAAGTGTGTTCAGCTGTTCCCGCAGAACTTCGGAAGATTTTATCAATATTCATAAATATTTATCAGAGTGATTTTTTTACGCAATTTTGTTTTAAATGTTACATTTTTATCGTATAAGTACTATTTTTTTTATTATATGTAAGTTGCAGACGTGTTTTACAACAAAATCTACCTTATGAAACAATCGCAATACTCCAATTTTTCAAATCTTAGTCATCAAAAAGTACCTATATTAATTAACTGCAATAGGTCACAAGTTAGAATCAAAGTTTGTAGGTATAGGACCATTTTGAGTGAACTAACTAGCCAACTTCACATGTTCCAGATACGCCAGCTAAACAAAAGACGAGGAGGTGACGCTTGGTCTAGCCAGTTGAGAGGTCGCTTTCGACCCATTTTTACTCCTAGGGGTAAAATGGTATAGTAAAAGGGTAAAATAAACCTACTTATAAATAAATAAACGCTATTTCGCTCCTACCCCCGGACTACGATTTCGTGTCGTGTAATGCGTCGTCCTAATTTGCAGCGATCGTACGATGGAGCGATGCGTTCTCGTCGTGCGATGGGTTCAAACATACAGATTTCGTCAGAGTGTCCTATTTTAACCTCGCAAGTAATTGTAATGAAACAGTATCTTTGAACCCATCGCACGACGAGAACGCATCGCGCCATCGTACGATCGCTGCCAATTAGGACGACGCCTAACCTGCCCCGGCCGGGAATCGAATCTGGGACCAATGCAATGCGAGGTTGCAGGCAGGGCCACTACCAGCTAGGTTACGGGGTAGTCAGCGCATGTTGTTGAAAACCTTTAGTCCAAATAAAACTATATAATTAAACTTTATTGACAACAATAAAGGATGTCACAGTAGGTACAATTGGATAGCTAAGTGCAACGCATTCTCCACAGTAGCCATTAGGCCAAGCAGATATGCACTCTGACGCCTGTTTATTTAGTGTTCACGGCGCTAAGTATTCTGATTGACTGTTGATGTAACAGGCGTAATGCGCGCCCTTATTTGAACAGTACATTAAACATAACGATCAAACGACCTTCATATACATCGCTAACAATATGTTAGCTCCTTCGGCAAGATGTAGCAACTGTTAACAATACACGTTATGTGTATAACAAAACAACATACAAATAGACCACAATACAAACAATATACATAATTAATAGATATGGGTTGACTGGTAGAGAATGCCACTAAATAAATAAATAAATAAATAAACGTAAGGTTAAGAAAAGGAAAGAAGAAGAGAGAAGGTTTTATCGGTGAAATGTCATCTTTAAATGTGTAGAGGGCAAAAAATTTCGAAGATCAGTTGAAAGTTTTTCCGCGATGACCAAACCGCAGGCAACTACTAGGACATTATATTAATTAAGCTCTTGCAGACCACTGATGGTCCATGAATGAACGGAGGACAAACGGCGAACTAATTCTAGGTTCAGCTAATTTTGTAAAACTGCAAAATTAAGCAATAGCCCTATATCTATTAAATACATAAATAAAATCATCCTGCAGCGAAATTCTCTGTTGATATTAGGGTGTACGGTAGGTAAATATGTTTCGTCAACAGAAGGTGTGAGATTAACAGCGAGGGTCAAATATTTGCCGGCAGCGGCGTCATCACGCTGTTTGTGGGGTCACACGACACAGCGAGCCCCGAGGCGGTTTGAAATAAGATACGTACTATACCGTCCAAATGGTTTCGATACTAATTGAAGGTGATTGTTCGTTTACAGACGTTTCAAATATATCCCAGTCCCCATTTGAGTCTTATTCTAAGTCGGTCACAGTTGTCATGGGCGGCAGCGGAAGATACTGCTGCACGCTCGTTTGCTACCTTAATTCCATAAAAAAACCCCTTGGTTAAGCTTAGATGACCCTGCTGCTAATAGTGACCCTAGCTGTCGTGCGGTCTCGCTTTCGATTCCCGGTCAGACATTTGTGCCAGATAACTGTATATTATAGGGGCTTGTGCTTACGAAGTTCATGCCATACAGGAGTGCGCACATTACACCAACTCGACGTCAACTCCACTCCGACTCAACTCCGTTTCAACTCCGACGTTCCGTTCCGCGATCAACGCTTCATCGACGTCAACTCGACTCCGTCTCCACTCCGTTTCAACTCCGACGCTAGTTACATTACGTTATTGTGTCGGTCGACGCGTGGACTACTCGTCTACGGTGAGTCGTCAACGCAACGTCGACGCGTTGGTCTCGAAACGGAACGGCTATGGGTGTAGGGCGAGCCGTACAGGCTTTTAAGTATAAGTTCGAAATTCAACCTTACCTTCAAAGATATAAGGCTCATAATTGAATGTTAGCTTTGTCAAGGTTTTAGTCGCGTTGGCGTCGGTCGGTCGTGGAGTCGTTGTAATGTGCGCACTCCTTACTTCAACCTAGGAGTGTGTGTAAGCGTTTATTTGTATAATATAAATAACAACCCTAACATCTCCCGTGTAGCTTCGGGAATCTTGTAGTATACTATATTTCAATACATAGGTAACAGCAAACTTACTTGCATCGGCAGTTAACTGAACTGAAGCTCTACAAGCAACATTAATATGATTACGGTTTTAATTTAACGTCGATCATACATGCATTGTTACTGCTAAGTGACGTAATACGACGAGGAAACAGATTCAACAAAATCAATGATATCAAATAGGTGCTGCAAGAAAACTAAAGTAGAATCGAACTAAGCTATCTATCACCACATCAAAGATTTCAAACATAACAGCAAGGTACTACAAATTGATCGTAGTCTGTAAGTACATGGAAGATATTAAAAAAACGACGAATAGGGATATTTTCAAAGGCAATAGATTAAGCTTGGAGTAGTTGTGTTTGCTTTATTTCAATCAGTACACAAATTGAAAATATATGGCTATTTAAAGAATTCTCTCAAACAATTTTTTGAGGGTATACCCAAACTACCCTCAAAAAATTGTTAAGGCATAGGTTACCCGAAGCGAACCACAGGCCCTTTATAGTCCCCAAACTCACCAATAAAACTGAAAGAGATAATTTAAAACAGATAAATCTCTCCTGTTTGATCAGCGTTTTAAGTTGACAAACTTGTGGTCGGGAATCCCCAGCGGTGACACCACGGGCGTGAAACAGAACGGTCACAATCCCAGCTTCCGAACAAACATTTATCCTACGCAAATATTTAGGCAAACTTACTTCCGACGTAGGTTATCTTTTACACACAATTCTATCGTAGTTTTAGATAGTGTCATGTTAGGCTCTATTGTATTGTATGAAAATAATATTTTTTATGGGTACAAGTCATTTGAGGACTGTAACCGTTGGGGTCCAAAACGTAACTCTACCACGCTGTTTCTTTTAGATGGTATGTGGTCACCATCGCCCATGTACGTCAGTAACACCAAAGACATCGTCGATAAGTCATCGACTAAGACAGACGAGAGAAAACCGAGTAATAACCAAACAAAAAGTATTTTTAGCCGTGATATTCAGTGAAATCGGTGCTGGAAAGCAATGAAAATTTTATAAAGATAAAATGAAATAAAATTGTTCTAAAATGAACATATTTTAAAAACTTGCGGCAAAAGGCATATTTTAGAATATAATGTTCACCTAGAAATATACAGCTAAATCCTGTGCAGAAAGTTCTGGGCGAAACAATGCGGTCTATAGCCCGTATATTATAAAAGTGTCAAAGACACTCGGGGCTACTCTACGGGTACTCTACGCTCAGGTCTCTAATAAATAATGTGTCTGTTACACACATTTTTAACCAACTTCAAAAATAGAGATTCTCAATTAGTTAAAAAATGTATTATTGTTAGGAATACATATTATTTACAAATTATGTATTTTTTTAGATAGGAGTATAATTGACTATTTTCTTTTATAACATTGATCACACCACACCGTACATTTCAATTCTCTCAAAGTTGAAAAGTTACCCTTAAGTAAAACCGGTCAATTATGAGTCGGACTCGCAAACGTAGAGTTCCGTACCACCGAGCGATATTAACTGTCATCCATTACAAGAAAATGACAAATGAATGTCAAACATCTAACAGTGTACGACTTTATACTAATAATAATTAATACTTTACATTCAACTTAGATGCATGTATTGCAACAAAAATAATCTAATATTTAAAACAGAACTACATAAGTTAAACATTTTAAATTTGTATAAACAAGTTCATGAATAAATTCGTAATAAGATAGCCTTGAAAGTTCCACCGACGTCGTATCTTCGTCGCCATTTATAATAAAAGTTTCAGGTACATACATCCAGAGCGCTCAGCCAGTACTTCCAGAAGTAGCAGGTGGTGATAAATAACTGAGCGTACCTCTGGAACTACTGATTTTTTAATCTTTTCCGCGGATTTAAATAAAAGCTGCATTTCGCGTTTTTCCGTTGTACCCAAATCCGAAAGCAGTTGAGTGTTGAGTTTTATTCTATTCTAGTTTTAGTCGCTTTTAATAATAATTTTTTGTTACATGTTTACCGAACGCTTTGTGCTGTTGTAATTACAAAAATGATATCTACATTCATTATTAATTGAGTAAAGTGTGTCCACCATGGGAACTACACACAGACAGATCTGTCCGGTCTGTACGTTTTAGCATAATAAAAATGGAACTCATAGTTCAAAGATAACAAAACGTTTTTCAAAACACGAAATCTAATAGATCCAGTAAATTCCTACCAATAAACCTAAATAATTGGACTTAATATAATGTTTTAGTACGTTGATCAAGTGGGGATCTGTAAAATGTCATATAATTATGTTTAAGTATGTGAACCGCCAGGTGCAAAAAAATCATGAGTATTTCTGTACTTCTGAGGATACGTAAAGCCGTCATTATTGTTCAATAGCCATATCAGAAGCATATTCGGGTGGCAAGCAATCCGCACTGCAGCGTGAAATTATGTTTGCGTACATTATGGAAAGATTTTAGATAGGTATACGTTTCAGGCGGAAAGCAAACTCTTGATTTGTAAAACTCACATAATCGAAAACTTTTAGATGACCACGCGATTTGAACCCATGATATCCTTACTGGTAAACAGCTTTCAAACTATAAGACTATTAGATATATATCTGTTCATATATCTGTAATACAACTATAACAAGCAACGCAACTCCCAGGCGCCCGGGGCTAACCGTTTTTGCGGTGACGGAACATCTACAGTATTCTACAGAAATACATGGAGGATGCTGAACACAACGGCCGCTTGAAATATGTTCCGCGATGTGGTTCTCTAGATGTAAGGAACGTAAAATATACGTTTAGAACTGCGTAATACATGCCAGAGTTGGGTGACTTAGGACTTTAAAGGATTTCGTTTCGTTATGGAGTAGGGGATAGAGCTACACGCTTGAACTAGAACGCCACGATTCTGGTCTAGTGCGGAAATTGGAGGGGTTGGTGGCCAACGCAAGTAAGGAAAACTTTATTGCTACTACCTCATATTTGTAGAGGAATCTTGGAGTTTACAAACTCGTTGACCCCTAGAAATCTTCTCAGTAGCCAGCGGGCGGGAGGCACCAGGCGGCTACAGCCTCCGGTCCTATTTATACAACTGAGTTATGAGTTCGCGAGGAAATGAATTCATTCATATTTTTTCTGTAGTGTACTATGAGAATGGAAATGAGCGGAGAATTGAAACGATATCAAGTGTTGCAAATAAACACTCCAAATTCTTTATTTATTGATAAAACTTCTATTTAACAAAGTAGCTAATCCTAAGTCAGCGGTAGTTCGTTATATTACAAAAAGATTTCAGTATCGGTCCACCATAATTTTGAGTATTTCTTTCCGATGACTTATACCAAAGAATACTTAGTCTTTGTCTCTCGGGTCTGGTGTTCCACAGGTCTTGTAGGATTTCCACCCAATAAAACCTCGAGAACCTCTTATATACGGAGATTACATACAGAGAAGACCGTGTACTTCATGTATTACCTTATCGACCTTCGCAATCCACCCGTTGAATGTTAAGCCGAGTACTTAGATATGAATATCCATTCATCAAAACGCTATAAAATCCAAAAGCTTTGCCGAGGTAAGATTTCAATGTAATTTGCATAATACATAGATCGAAGCGAAATTAAGCGATGCGTCTTTGGGAATCAAAGTATCAGCGCATTCGCAGCACAATGGGGCTCGCGATAAAATCCCAGGTGCCGGGGATTAAGAGATATAATAAGCTGAAACAGAAATCTCCGAGCTGAGACCCAACGTTGAACAATAGTCGCACTTTCGGCCACTTGTCAACTCGCGTAATCTCCCTTTACACTTAAAATCCCGCTCCGAACCGGGTTTAATCTGGAAAGAACCGGTTCCAACAGGTTTATTGTTCGCGCCTCGCCGGTGGAAATAGTAGACGTTTTTTCCTGTCCCGCTAATAATAGGTTTTGTTTCAATTAGGACGGGACCCAACGTCGGATTCATTGTTAGCAAAATACAATCGTAAAAGCGAACGGTAGGTACTTCACGGGCGAGGCGAGGCGAACCTCTTTGCATAAAATCTCATTCGAAACTAATCACGATTACGGTTTATTTTAGACTCGTTTGAACTTCTTTCCTGGCGTCTACGACCACTTAGCCGGCGAGTTATGGAGTCAGTTAAACAAAGGCTAATGCAGGCTAATTCTAACTCTAGATAACAGTATTTACCGGAGATAATGAACTTTGCGCTGTGCACTTTTGCAACCAACTGTCTGTTTGCCGTTGATGGTATTACCTTTTTATAGTAACAGCCGAAGGCATGTAACAATGACAAGTAGCTTGACTACTGATACCAAATCTCCTCTGTAATAGCAAGTTAGAAGATGGTCAAGAAAGAAGCAACAAAAAAAAGTAAAACCTAAAAAACAACTTCAACCTGCTCCTTCAGAATAACCGAAATACGTTAAAATATTTTACGTCTGATTTTCTTTCAACTAAAGATGGATTTCCACCAATCATCATTGTAGCAGGGTGGAGTGCCCCAGACTTCTTTAGTTACTAGGAAATACCCTTGCTCTGAAGTGAGCCATTAAATGGTTGAAGCTACGACAAGTACGACACGTGACAATTATCGTAATTTTCTTAGTGTTAGGTACCATTCTTATAAAACAACACTAAACCGAGCATTGGAAGGCGTACGCACAGTTGAAGGTTGGCAGCACAATGTGTCAGCAGTGAAACTGTTGAGGAATGCGACCATCTCAAGAACATCAAGATTGAGCTCATATACTACAGTGTCAAACCAAAAACCTATGTTACAAGTTAACACTGCATTACAAAGAATACTTTATGGCGGATTTGGAGCCAAAGGAAATAAACAGGATCGATACCAATCACTAAACATCTCGTTAATGCATGTCAATTCTTCGCGTTATCATTCTATCATATTAGCATACTGAGTGCCGGAAAAGCACTTTAGACGGGGCGGGCCTGTCAGCGATAAGTGACGCTATGGATGTGTTTTAAACAAATATTAACTATTTTACTTACTAGTTTATCTTTTCTTAAATCTTTTTATTGCGCCCCAGGTCTACACATGTATTTTAAATAAAAAAATTGGTTGTCTGTAAAGTCGGTTTACTGACGATAGTTGAACGTGACAACGTCTTAAGAAAATAATTTCCTTTGAATGAGTAGGCAAGCACAATAAAAGAACACTTTTTCAATACAAGTTAAGTCATTTATTAAAAATGAATGCTGGATACTTATACATCCTACATCGTGATTCAGAATTATAGCGCCCCACTACTCAACGCCATCTAGTGTACTGCGAGTGAACTACCAGCTCAGCCAGCCTTCCTCCATCGATAAATGGACCCAATCGAACTTAATGAATAATTGTTCACTGCACAATACATAGATGGCGCTGGTATAATAATTCACCAACGGTAACGACGGTAACGCATGAGTCATGTTTTTTCATGCGTGCCACCGAATTATAAGACGTTGTCACGTCAAAAAATTCTTTCTTTGTATCCTCTATGCATTAATAAATGATTCCAGTTTTGGGCTCAGATGTAACTGTTGGGACAAGCAGCATTAGATTAAATAATAAAAAAATCCAAGAGATTTCAAATACAACATATTAAGGCGTAAGCACAATATTTTTGTTTAATGTTATTATTTCGATTTATATTGTTTATTTTATCATAATCCCAGGCACAAATATTCTATTTATACAACCTTCGGAATAGCTCTGAGGATGGGGTTCCAAGCTACGTCGAGTGTTCAGTTGTAGAGGCGTAGTAGGATATCGCTAATTGGTTACATTATTCTATCGGCCTCGGATGTTCTTCATAACGTCACAGTTGATGTAGGTATAAGCTGGATAATTTTTAATGAAATAAAAACCCGAACCGAAAATAAGTTCCGGAAACTCGTTCAAAATACAAATACAAAATTTAATCTTCTATTCTACCCCTTTAGGAAATGAATTAACAAAAATTCTTTAATACTCTTTTTATTAATACATAACGAAAGGTAACGTACGTTCATTTGAGAATCAAAACTTCCGATACTTGAGTTGGCTAGTAACCTCTACACCAATCCGCACTGGAGCAGCATGGTGGAGTATTGTCTGCGCCTCCTCGATGAGAGGAGACCAGTACTCCAGAATTTCCCTGCCTCATTGTATCTACTTCAATTTTACTTATGAAATAGCTGTACCCATTAACTTATGCATGATAGATATGTTAAAGTTATTAACTAGATGTCTATCCACTCGCCATACACAATCGTGTTCAAATAAAGTTCTAAACAGACCAGTTGGTGGACATTAGCATATCGCAGATTGATTATTCAATGGCGGCTGTCGCGTGGACAGGCCCGAAGCCACGCCGCCCTGATTCCTATGCTAATGGGAATTATAATTCCGCACTCCATCTTCATACTGAGCAAAGCTCTAGAAACTCGACCTCATGTTTTATTTACTCAAATTCCTGAATACAACAAATGTAACTTAACTGCGTTGTAAGACTGATTAGGTGTAGAAAGGTATGTGTCACGTGGAGGTATGTGTACTCATTTAAATGCGACAGACAGAACAAAGAAACTACCTAAAATAGTTTAATAAAACACTGTTTATTTTAATATTTTATTTAGAGAGGAAATGCTGCCAGCATCATGGGTACTGCACCGCAGGGGCCCAACTATATAAATTTATTTTAATTCATAATTTAATTTTAATTTATTTATTGTTATGTCCTTTTATTTAAATTGAAAAGTAAATAAATGTTTGATAATTGATTTGCATACAAACTTAATTAAGTGTTTAACTAAACAAATCAACTAATGAGAAGACGAGCCATCCCATGGTAGTGTTAAATCCAGGTACATAATAAATAATAATAATACATAGGTAATAAATATCTTTATTTCTCCAAAACAAGTACAGAAATGGGTTACACATTCGTAATAAGCATTATGAATCAGTTGCCTATACATGAGTAATACTTTCAAGATTTTTTTCTTGTTTGGCAGCTAACGTCCTTTTGTGTTATCAATAAAAATATCTAAATTGAATACAAAAGAACATAATAACATTTCTCCTCAAGTTTTCAGTAAAATGAAATTAAATTTATTCCAAATTGTTTTTTGTAAACGAAAATTTCCAAATTCAAACGACGCTTTACTGGATATGGTGGAATTTAGCCGCAAGGCAAACACTCGTTAAATTAAATAATATAAGCCATATACAAGTAGTTAAATTTATCATAGGTATAAAGGAATAAACTAAGGGTTAATAAACCAGTTGAGACTTTGACAATATCGTTGAAAAGTTGACGATTTTCTCAAACGCATTACGATCACGAATCACAACATAACTTCAAAAGTATTTCAAAGTCATAACAAGATAATCGATAAGGTTTGCTATTCTCAACTTGAACTCTCATAAATACGAATACGAATACACAACAATACACCATCTCATTCCAAATCATTACCAGTTTGATTCGGCAAATCCGAAGTTTGATGCGGAGACCCACCCCCTCGGATTTATCGCAACTTGGTTGTATTTGGGGATGAAATTTGTGTGTATCGGTGTAATATATTCATAAGAAGATATACTTATGGTTTACTTAACATTGGAAGAATTTATTATGCATTTAAGAGAGGAATTTGTGATGATAAGCTACACTATTTTTCAAGTTTTTGCCTCTTCGTAGAAGTCTTTAGAAGAACGTAAACTTTGAACGAAGCAATTCAAAGGCACACTGACCAGGTGGACTGATGACCTGAAGACGACAGTAAGTATCCACTGGATTCAAAAGGCAGTCAGAGTGGCACAAGTACGTACATAAATATGTATGTCCAGTAATGGATGGAAATTTTGATTCAAATGCCAAATTTTTACCCATTAATTCTTTGTATTTATTGATACGAAATGTATTAAGGGGTTTATTTGAAGTCTCCTTTACTTGAAGCTTTACGACTGAGCAGCTATTACTTAACAAAATGAGAATGGATACTAAAGCCTCGTATTTCATTAGATCAGAGCGCGCGGATCTTTGTATTGGCCTGCGACATTCGAATGTCTAATATCTTAGAATTTAGTCTCTGAAGAAACTCGTTTTATAAGTTTTATGAAGATTTTTTTTAATCAGCCCCCGACAGATTATAATTTACTAATATCGGCTTTATATGTAAAACTAATGACCACTCAACTAATCTACATTAGTTTAGTACATTTTGATTAAACGCCTTAGGTGTTTAATCTATAAAAACATGTTTTTTTTTAACTAAACTTAGATTGAATCGGTCATCTGCAAGCTTCAATTCCGCTAAATGTTATATAACAGCCGCTATAAACTGCAGATAAAACACAATAAATTGCAGATAAAACATAAAAAAAATCGTTTTCAGTCATTCCAATTTCAAATTCGACTCGTTCAGTTTCTGCAGTGCCCGCTCAAATACCAATCGAGTTTCCGAACGCTTTAATTCTTAAGGAACTCCGCCCAATCAACGACGACCGATATTGCTTGACGGCTTTTTTTCAATCACTCGCCAGACTAGTGGAAAATGGCTGCTTCATGAAAAATGTATGTCCGGCACCCCGCTTTGAGCCTTTTTATCCCCTAAAGGCGCACAGCAAACTGAATAACATTAGTTTATGGCCAATGCTTCAAGTGCACTAAAACGCTTCCGCAACTTCCGCGGTTCCCCGATGGATCTATGGCTCCGGGTATCATAAAGCCCAATAAAATATCTACGCGTGCCCGTTATGCGATTGCCAGAGGGCATAAAAATTTATGGAAAATATTTTCGCTTTTTGGAAGCGGTCTGGTTATAGACAAATATGTAAAATATGTTGCCATATTGAAAATTTAAAATGAGAATATTGAACTCGTTAGTTTTAACAGCCAAGGAAATAATATTTGATTCTGGCAAAAAATAAAAATATTGTTTAAAAAACGTACCACATTAGAATCTTAGTAAATTAAACACAAAAAGGTAGATAAAAAACAATTGAGCTCACACAAACAGACTTCTATCGATACCTGGAAAAGGAACGTTGGAGAACTTTAATCATACATCAGCTTTTATGGCCAAAGAGCGTGGCAAAAATGAAAAATCGAATGGCGCGTTCCCTTTTCGAAAATAATGGACTAGCCGCCGAGTCTCTCACCGAGTCGTTAGCTGAACTCGAAACTTATCGAACAACATTCAGTGCAAATTTCAAAATGATTAATGTGTGTTCCATTTACGAAATTTTTGTTTCCGTATTCTTTAGCAGCATGGGCTGTTTTCCTTTTTTAAAATTATTTCTTTTTTATTATGCTGCCATTACAAAGCACTAGCTTTTTCTGTTAAAAGCTTCATCGATACATTCATTCTTTGACAAAATTGTGTTTCCGATTTATCTTTGTTCGCATTTAAAATAACGAGCTGAGCTAGTATTACGTGGAAATGGAAATTGGAATGGCATATCGGCGTTATTTAGTAACACAAAGTAAGTAAGAAGAACGAACTACTGTAGTATTATATTTGAACATTTTTAAAACGAGTTTTTTTTTATTAAAAACAATTTTATTTCGAGCATTAAATATTAAAATGAGTACATATCAATGCGTTTATTACATAAGGGGTACGTAAGTTATCGAAATTTAAAATTTGTCTTTTACATATAAATATCATTTTTGTAAATTGAAATTTTAAATTTCCCTCGTCAAAAATAATGCTTCCTTTAATTCAAAAACTGTTCAAATTTAAAACAGTTTTGAAACTAACATGTCGTTTTGTCTTATGTGTGCAGATGTTGTTTTCGCAAATATTGAAATAGCTTGATTGAGGATTCGTCTGTTTGCCGTTGTTTCCTAGAACCGACATGAAAAACATCAAATATACGATCCGAATCATCCGAATTCTGCCGGTGCGCTATTTAAAATTCAAAAATTCGCAGAATCTATTGTAGAAGTATGGGAATAAAAATTACATTTTTTTTCTAAAACATTTCCTAAAATAAATCAAACAATAAAATGCCTTTTATAAAAAACATAATAGCTGTTATATTCCTACGACACATTCGATCAAAGTTATATTTGCAGGCCAAAAACAGTTTGTAAGTGAATCGCGTGCGGGCGCAGTTCGCGCGCACTTTGAATTTGAATACCGAACAAGGGGCGTATTGTTTGAATAGCCAGTTCAATTAACAAAATGCGGCCAGGCAGGTGTGTTATGCCAGTGACAGGTAATAGACAGGGTAGGCACAAGTACCGCGATACACACGCAATCAAATTGATACTTGAATTTCGAAAATGTTTTAATCATTTAGCTTTGTTTAGTACGTCGTACAATGTATGTATTAGGCAAGTCAGTGATGTGAAATAAAGTTAATTTCGCGCTGGATTAAAATAAATCAGGTAGGTACCAGGTAGACAGAATACCTGAAGAAAATAATGATTCTCGGATTTGGATCTCAGGATCTGTCGGAGTGGCGCTAGTTTCGTTATGTTTCATTATGTACAATGTACATACATATTACACTCATTATATCCGATATAAAGATTTAACAGATGACAGTGGATTGGATGGATAGACTGGTTCAAAGTAAAACACGTCAACGTATTAATCGATTCAAAGAATTAATACAAAAAATCCAACCACTATTTTTTACTAACAAAGCTGATATAATATTCAGTGGTTTTCAATCAAATTAAAATGCACACAGATTAAAAGTATTTTGTATGCGAACCCGACAACAAGTCGTATTGTGTTGGAAAAGCTAGTTCAATTAACAAAATGTTTGTTTACTCACCTGACAGATAGAGGGAGTTGATTGTTGATGGAAACAAGATTTTGTAACAGTGGAAAAACTAAGAATTTAATAAAGTAAAATTGATATTTTATTTTCAAACACTGAAACAAATTATCTTTGTTGTATACAGTTAGTAAAACAACGTCAAAGTGTAAGAACTAGGGTATAAAAATTGTTAATCGTATCACTAATTAGTAAACCGCTCTCATTTCGGTAATATCAATATTTAAGACATAATACTCAAAAATATTTTTTAAATCCGACGGACCGTTGCGTTGCAGAGATAAGTGCGTAAAACTTCAGGGCTTAAATTGGTCTTACCGGTCCACCGCTAGGTGGCGATGCTATATATCAATCGACTCAACTTTTGATTCTGAGTCGATCGGCATGACCTTCAGCGTCCGGAAAGGTCAAATAAAAAAGTTGCTAGAAAACGGTTTTCTCGATAGATGGCGCATGTTTCATCGGTTTCTCATGTCAGCGCATGCTCAGCCACTCCTCCCAATAATAGGTCCGAAAAATAGGTTCAAGGTTATTTTTTTTATGATGAGTACCCCGAACTGCGCGCAAAGTGAAAAATAGGTTCAAGGTTATTTTTTTTTTATGATGAGTACCCCGAACTGCGCGCAAAGTGAAAAATAGGTTCAAGGTTATTTTTTTTTATGATGAGTACCCCGAACTGCGCGCAAAGTGAAAAATAGGTTCAAGGTTATTTTTTTTTTATGATGAGTACCCCGAACTGCGCGCAAAGTGAAAAATAGGTTCAAGGTTATTTTTTTTATGATGAGTACCCCGAACTGCGCGCAAAGTGAAAAATAGGTTCAAGGTTATTTTTTTTTATGATGAGTACCCCGAACTGCGCGCAAAGTGAAAAATAGGTTCAAGGTTATTTTTTTTTTATGATGAGTACCCCGAACTGCGCGCAAAGTGAAAAATAGGTTCAAGGTTATTTTTTTTTATGATGAGTACCCCGAACTGCGCGCAAAGTGAAAAATAGGTTCAAGGTTATTTTTTTTTTATGATGAGTACCCCGAACTGCGCGCAAAGTGAAAAATAGGTTCAAGGTAATTTTTTTTTTATGATGAGTACCCCGAACTGCGCGCAAAGTGAAAAATAGGTTCAAGGTTATTTTTTTTATGATGAGTACCCCGAACTGCGCGCAAAGTGAAAAATAGGTTCAAGGTTATTTTTTTTTTATGATGAGTACCCCGAACTGCGCGCAAAGTGAAAAATAGGTTCAAGGTTATTTTTTTTTATGATGAGTACCCCGAACTGCGCGCAAAGTGAAAAATAGGTTCAAGGTTATTTTTTTTTATGATGAGTACCCCGAACTGCGCGCAAAGTGAAAAATAGGTTCAAGGTTATTTTTTTTTTATGATGAGTACCCCGAACTGCGCGCAAAGTGAAAAATAGGTTCAAGGTTATTTTTTTTTATGATGAGTACCCCGAACTGCGCGCAAAGTGAAAAATAGGTTCAAGGTTATTTTTTTTTATGATGAGTACCCCGAACTGCGCGCAAAGTGAAATATGTATAGTATCGCCCCCTAGCGGTGGACCGCTAAGACAAATTTTTACCAACTTCAGTTTTAATACATTAGTAAAGATAATATATATTTACTTCAACCAATATAATTGGAAATGGAAATGGTAACGGCTCCAAATTCGAAATACTTACTTTCTTTAATTTTAATGAGGTAAGCTATGTTATCGATATAGAGTCCAAAATAATTATTTTTCTGTGTCTTAATTATATTAAACAATACAAATTAATGGATATATTTATTACACTGGACGTACCTATGATATTTTCCATACCGAAATATGGACCTATTAACTAGGAGATAAAAGTTATTGCAGAAGTTTCGTTAAGAGCTTTCTAATTAAAGTTTTAGACTACGTCTTGGTCGCTTTCTGCAATATCAATGAATAACTATTTTTCACAGTCACAGTACTAAAACAACATACCACTAATTGAATTAAATGCGACATGAAACTTACAGAACGCCTGATAGAAAATAATTTGAAGTTTCGTGTGGCACATAGTAATTTCAACAATTTAATATTGTAATCTTCCTTTTCTTTTATCCTCAGAGAAAACAACATAAATAGACAAAACAGAGATACATACCGTTGCGCGTTGGTATAGAGGAATGGTAATTTTGTGGCGGCAGTCAAACATCGATTCAACAGTCAATCAAACATCATCATCATTCATCGAGTCAATCAAACATCGATTGAAGCTTACTTCAATTCAATTTAAAATTTAATGATTATTAAGTCATCAAGATCTCTAGAGCTCCACAGAGTAACAAACATACATAGATAGACTTCTAAACACATGGGCCAGCAAGTAAAAATTACATGCGCATCGAACATAAATCGCAAAGGTATTCCAATTTACATTTGTTGAGAACGTTACAATCATATTCCGTTTATCAACATAAATCGTCATGTTGGTAATGCGTCATGTCGGTAATACATACGTCATGTTGGTAATACGAATGATAAATGGAATCGCAGTTAACATACATTCAGGGCTAAATACCACAAACTGTGTTTGGCAGTCACAATGGCGTCATTAGAATAATTTAAATGCAATATATTACATTCAAGCTACATAATTATCAATAATAAATAAACGACCCATATAGCGCAATAGTTACGAGGCCGTTCGAGTGGTCCTGGGTTTGATTCCCAGCGAGGTGGACATTATTATGATGAGTTCATTTCTATTTCTAATCTAGGTTTGGGTGTGTGTTCCTGTCTATGGCGCCCACGACACAGCAGAAACGAAATAAAATTATAATTATTCGTTAATTATGTATATAATGAACGTGAAATAAAATAATAATTACTCTTTAATTGTGTAATGATAATTACAATTTACATATTGCGGTCCCCACAAATTGAATTAAAACAGTTAACAAATTACATGCAAATAACACGTAATCGTTCAATATAGTAGGTATTATAAATGTTACGTACTATGAATACTGATATTAGTAAATGTTATTTACTATTCTATGTCGAATCAAGGTGTAAATAAAAAAATGTTGTATTGATTTAATCAAGTCCGTCATACATTGCTGATTGCAAACATTGTACACAAGTGAAAGTGAATGAATATACGTAAGATGATTTTGACATTTTAGATTCAGTGGTTTAAATTATGTGACCGTTACATAGGAAGTGTTTGTTCGAAAATGGATCGTGTTACGTAAACTACATAAGAGCTGTAATTTAGTCTACTACGCCATTATTATATCAACGACATGTCCATATGTTAAGGTTAAATTAGATTAATTGATAAGATTTATAAGACACCCGGGTTTCGTTCCAGGATAGCTACCCTGAGCTACCTCTCGCCTGAGAGTGCGTTACCATACTATTTTAATAAAACACTGATTCTTTATTATTAATCAACCAATATCTAACGTAACAAATATCACCCAGCTCATTAATAACCTGAAGATCGAAACGGAGAAAAGACGTCGAAAGAAGTTCGAAAGAGTTGTAAATTACTTCCTTTGCCGATGGAAGCAAACGCGGTACACTGGACATGAAAAGCGAAAAATCAACCTCATTGGGGTAAACACTGAACTCTATTTACCATTCAGACCGTAAATAAAAAGTCGAGGCGAGGCAATATCGGGCTCTGTCAAAGCTGCGGTGCTTGGAAAAGGAGAAAATCAAGTGAAATGCGATAGTGGCCATTAAATATCGTGGAATTTCAAAAGGTAATAGATTCGGCCGGCGCGGCGCCTAGAAGACTCGGCGTGGAATCGAATGGGCTTTCAGTGTAACTGAGGTTGCTGATTTTACGTTTTTTTATTCTTATACGTGACCGAGCTTGTGCAATAAAATTGTAATAATTGGGTATGGCAAATATTTTCAGAAATGGGACACCGCAAACGCTAAAAAACATTTAATACAAAATTTCTAATTTTCCCCGACTTTGAAACGGATGTGACGATATTTTAGTAATTCTAGAGTTTTCTGCTAATATACAATGATCTGTCATACAGTCAGTCTTTGTATATCATTATTTAAAAGATCGTAAAACATGTCAAATGTTATTAATTGATTTAAGTGATGCCTGACAATTGAATTTGCCAATTATTTATGCATAGCATAAATTTAAGTCTCCGCTGTCTGTCTGTCTGTCACAGGGCTCTGTCTCTTGAACGGAAATATAAATAATAAAAAAGTGAAAAAAAATCCCACACAAGTAAAAAATATGGTGTTTAATATAAAAAAAAGACTTTGTAGGTACCACAAAGACAACAATTTATATCAAATGACAACATCAAAAGAACCTATAAAAAATCCATACAAATCGAAACATCTCTAAAACATTTAACAAGTCGCTTTTAGTAATATTTTAAAGTTAAAATAAGTGAACTCCACTATAATTTTAAAACCGTAGTCAAATGTACAATTCGATATAAAAGATTGCAACAGACGATACGAATCTAAAAGTTGGCATGGAAACCACAATCAAATGGAGTTTTCGCGTAAGATAATACGACGCGGCGCGGTGGGGTCACCTCCGTGTTTATATAAGAAAGGCTGGAGCTGGAATGTCTGACAAAAACGCATTTTTATCATTATTTAGTTAAGTGAAAATATTATTTGTACTATTGTCTATACTACTAATTAACACACTGGGTACTAGCCAGTAACATATTTAAATAAAATAATTTAAGAAGACGCGTGTGTGAATATTACTGCGTTGGGATGTATAATTTTTTTCAATGTAAGTAACCGACAATCGAACAGCTGGGCCGCCTCATGGTAAGTACATGGTAAGGTACCTTCACCCATGAAATAAGTAAAATGGACCTTAGTAAGGAACCGAAGGCACCACCGATTTTTCAATGTTCCGATTTTGTGTTGTGCTCAAATTATATGGTTGTCGGTTGGTTTGAAACCAAATTGATTCACTTTGGATGAAACGCACACAAAAATAAGGTTAGCCTTACACTGAATTATTTCTCTTTTGTCACTACTTAATCTAATTTTTTTAAACAATGAAATGAAAGGAGACAACATTTTCTTTCGGCACATTAAAAGTATTCTTCAAAAAAATGAAAGTAAGAAATAGTGGCTCTGAATTTCAAAGTGTAGATACCTGAAGATGAAGACATTTGAAGCGCAAACCCGGGACGTGCCTATCGATGCAGTCAAATGGATTTCTGGTGTAACTCGGAGCGGTGACGACAATGACGAGGTGACGGCGTACGCTGAGGATTTCCAATTCCATGAAATGAAATTGAAATTGTGTTTATGGTTAAGATCCCGCGACGCATTTGCATCGTTCATAGAGTATCATTCAGTATATTTAAAAAAAGCAAGTTTTTATGAACGTTAGTTATAACGGGGGCAATATGGTTTGGTCGGGCTGCTTATTAAAAAATGCCTGCCAGTATGTTTACTTAATTTAACAAAAATACTTTTTGAGGTAAATACGATGTACCTGTTATTGAAATAAAATATACTGCACTCTACTGAAATGAACTGTTACTTTACTCCAATATATTGAGGGATTTATTATGTATTTTATGTATAAAGATTTACTTCAAAAAAGGAAGAGGTCCGCTATTTATCAAACGATTTGGAAAATTCTGTTTATGTTGGGAGGATACACTTTCCATTTGGTCTCATTATAATCATTTCAGGAAAGAATACTATAAAGGTCATTGAAAATATAAAAAAATATTGTAACAATAATTTTTTCGATTCAGAAATCTCTTAACGAAATAATATTAGTTATAAATGCCAATACAATACAAAAACTCTTTTGCGCACCATCTTACAATAGTACTATTCTAACTTTAAATGTACCTACATAATTGTATGTAGGTACACGGTGTAAACAATGGGCGACCTTATTGCCGATCTCTTCTAGATAAATAAGATAAATTACATACTAGTAACTTAACAACTACGGATCCCTATCAGCGCGTGGCCCGACGCGTACTTGGCCGGCTTTTTCCCATAACGTCTATTCAAGAAACTTGGCACATTTACTTGCAATTTCTTTGCAAAATACTTAACCATAACGGCTCTATTAAAGTATTTAAAAAAGGTTTCCGGCCAAAATATGCGGCAATATTATCCTACTAAATGTTAGCGTATACCTATATAAAGTGACATTTCCGCACGAAAATTTCAAAACAGACCTGACACAAAGGACCTTGTACACATAACGGGACTAAAGCGGCTATTCAAGAGATGAGATAATAAATTCGAAGTAACAAGAAGTTTTTATTAGGTTACTATCTGTCGACGAGGCGCCCTTCAATGTATTCTCAACCTTCTGTCTACCAATATACAGTCCCTACGTGAAGTGACACAGTTATATTATATTTTAGAAGACCATTAGCATATCTAAGCGTCAATTGAACGATTGTTCCCGTGTTTTCGGAGGGAGGATTCTAACTCTATAATCACATATTTGAGGGGCGATTCCATTGTATAAAAGCTTTTTGTGGTGATAATCTTATAATAAATACACAGACAGACGCCTTCTTCGCTGCCGCTAAAGTCTATAGAAGCGGGCGTGGTATAGAAGTGGAATTGAAATAAATAAATCAATGCTATTAGCAATCCTCTGCATAGCTCTTTTGCTTCATAAAGAAACATTAGTATGTGGCTAAACATTTTTATTATTCAACAGATGTTTAAAGTGACTTTCTTGCTTTTCTTTCATCTCCATCCATCCATCCATCCATCCATCCATCCATCTCCATCCATCCATCCATCCATCTCCATCCATCTGATGTCTGTGGGTGACGGTGACTTCAGGTGACTCGTATGTTCTATTGTTGGGGTTTTGCATAAAAAATAATTGGTAATCCCTCAAGGATCCGTCGTTGGTCCTCTACTTTTTCTAATATTTTTAACATTTTCAAAACTAATCATGAAATGATATTGTTTGCAGACATCACCTCGCGTTTATTTACTATGTACCTATAGGGGTGAAATTCCCTTTGACGTCAATTCTGAATATTTTTCCCTGTGATCCCTCAATACAGGATAAGTCCCATCGCCCAGTAACTGAGATTAATTTTGATTGATCGCTAGTCAGTTCTCATGACGGTATGATTATCCCTCGTGTGCATTAACATGTCACTAATTGTTTATTAACTCACTGTTGACGTTTAGGATTTTAGATTTCGTTAACTAAAAATTACTTATTTATTTACTGTTAATACCTACCCTTACAGGTTTAAAGCTTATACGGTGGACACTCAAAACAAAACTTAACTAAATATAATAAAAGTCATTAAAAGGTAACTTAATTTATTGCAATTTTATTAAATGAACTTTCTGAATACTTCGGTGTAACTGCATGTGTTCAAGTGGGATTATGTGATCCTCATAACCATTTACGAATTGCCATACTAACAGTCTACAACTGAAACTTAATTTTCGAAAATAAAAAGATAAGAGTTGTCAATACACAGGCGACCTTACAGCGCCGCGGCAGAAGTACATTTTCAACTATTTTCATTGAGAAAAGTAAGCACTCTTCATGTTTAGTGGTTCTCGCCGAGCGTGTGTTACACGTCACTCAAGATCTGGGTCAAGGTGTTGCTAGCTAAATGTCAACTTCATTCGGAATTACATATTATGTCATAAATAGTCGACAATGTCGCGGTTTTAATGATGTACAAGACTAGGGGTACTCAATAAAGCATAACGATAATGATGCTTAGAATTTTTATCTGTTTGTCTATGTTTGTCCCGATACTTTTTGAAACGGCTTAAACTATTTAAATGCGGTTTTCACTCATTTAGTACGTTTGGGGTACAATTTAAAGTTAGTTTTAAAGGTAGTTTCAGTCAGCTCACAAGTCAAAAATATATGTCACATTAAAGAAACAATCAAAGGTTAAAATATTTCACCAAATAATTAGCAATGAATTACTAAGGTTATTAAACTATATTCTATAACACCACCAAAAGCACCAATTCCCAATTTTATAACTGAACACATCTAAACCAATTTTCGCGAACCAACATTTCAAACACAGTCGGCGTAATGTCAAAATAAATTAACCAATTTGTATACCAAATGAACTAGTCTGGCACAATGATTTGTCAAAACGGATAATTGATGAACAAATTCGTGATTAATAATTCATTTACTGTAACTTTGGCTGTGTTTGATCTTCAATCGGGAAATCGGAAACATTACCATTACTGCATTGTGTATTCATTCACTAATGGTCTCTTCTCTTACAATGTAAGGGCGACTGACTTACATTCGACCGACCATTATGGCCAAACAACCGCGATGGCCAAGTGCGGATTGGTAGACTTTATGGATCCGGTGCACAGTGGTTCGAATAGAACAAGCTAGCTAGACAAAATTATTTATTGGGTTTATTTGCTTGGTACGGTTTTCTGATGATGTTTTATGTAAGTTTAAGTGCAAAATAAACTAAAAAAAGGACGGTAGGATCACGGGTTCCAAGAAAATAAAAATTAACAATAGATATTTTTTATAATTGAGATACTTAAAAAAATAACAATAGAAAAAGATTAACAACAGTCATAAAATACTTTAAAATTAATGAGGTAGCTACGAATTCACAGTGGGACATCATTATTTACCTGTTAACAATATTTACCAAATTCTTATATTTACAACTTATAATAAAGTTAGTATGATACACAGCTTAGAAATAGGTAAATTAGTTCAACAATATTTACAGCTCTTATTTATCCTACCTCACTAAATTATTCGTCTGATGAATCTTGTACATCATAGTTTGACAAACTGACATTTTGGCAACTAACACTTACACTAGACTTTATATTTACAGTAGGGGGAATTATTAATTCTAAAACTTCAGAAGGAAGTTTATTCGTAGGCTTTTTGGGAGCTTCTCTATACTAATAATTACAGGATCAGACGTGATTAGTAATTTATTAAGTAAATCTCTATTCGTGGCAGTACGTGAGTGTTTTCGAGTATTGTGCTCTCGGAATCTTTGATGCTCCATTTTCTTGTTTATAAGAGTGGCTTGTAGATTTGGCGTCTACATATTACGTTAAAGCCTCCTCTTTTGACAAACATCTTGGTTTTTCGTGAACACCGACACTTCTTGTCATCACTCGACACTGACTGGCTTCACTGATCACTGAAGCTAAGTTCCGATGTCCGAACAATCGCGCCGATAATTCAGCTGCTTGACATCATAAACATTGACCAACTGGTTAACATCCCGTGAACGTCATCCACGCGCCTCCTTTTCGTTTTGTCACCAGCCTCATCCTATCATATCCTTTGATGGACGCCCAGGAATCGAAGCTCTTCCTAATGTTGATGGTACTGAGTAGTGGACGGATACTTTGAACGTAAAATAACCAGCCAACAACTCAGAGTTCTTAGTCAGGAAGCGATCGCGGTTCCTCGCAGAATTTTGCCATTTTTCTACTAAAATGGATGATATTTTTGAAATTTTCATTTTAATTTCATCGCAGATTCATCTGTAATATTTCCAAAATCATTTTTCATTGATAGAAAGTCATAGAGTCTACTAATACGGTTATGTTTCTGCCATTCATAGAAAAACTCGGTTTACGAAACCGAGAATTCAAATTCGAAAACAGACAAAAAAAACAAAGTTGTACTCGAGTGTGCAAGCTAAAATGGGCATCAATTGAAAGCTAACATATATGGCTATGACATATATAATTTCCAGCCCGGGTACAAGAGGGTACAAGTACTTTCTAGTCCAATGAAAACAAATAACCGTCAAAAAACTGCATATCTTTTTAAAGTTGAGGTGTTATAAAAAAACTGGTGATAAATATATTTATATATTAATTATAAATAAAAAGTACATACCTTTAACTTGAAGATCCATCACTAATATTATTCAAAAAACTTAAAACTCACTGACATTAATGTTACTTCGGTAATCGCAAAAATGCAACTGATTTGTAACTTTTTCATCGTTTCTTTGTATACTGCCCTAATTATCTAATTAGTGGTTGATATTAGGGCAAAATAATTCTTGGATTTGGGATAGTTGGGGTATTGGTTAGGGGCTCAGATATAAAATTCCGGGAAATTCAACAATGACTTTTGTCTAGCTAGCTTGTTCGACTCGAAATACAGTGCGGTGTGCAGCTTTCCTCACTATGCTCTCCTTCACCGAAGCTTGTGATAATTAAGTCCAAATTCCCGATCCGCCTATTCGGAAGTCCAACGTTTACACCACCTGATCGTCACAGTATAACTTTCATACAAAACAAGGCATCAATTTAACATTCTTGTCAAAAATGGGACTTTCGCTAGTGATTTTTCCGTTCCATCACTGGTATCCGGTATCACTGGAATAAATAAAAAATAGTCGACGGAGACAAACATAGGAATTCCATTTCCAGGGTATAAAACACTGGAATTAAAGTGACTCTCCAGCGCTATTTTTAGGTTAGCGTATCGGAAAAGTACCCGATCCCTGATTGGATGCTACGCCATTCTAATTTGCTTGCACATAAAAAAGAATGCATTTTAAATGGCTTTTACGTTGTAGTATTTAGTACTTTGGAAAATATATTGTGCCCTCGCTTGGATCAGAAACCTTCAAATGAAACATAAGCACTAATATTAACATAAACTAATATAAATCAGAGGAACCCGCATCCAATTAAGCCGTTTCTGGGATTAGCAAGAATAAACGCTGTGACAAAAATACTAAAATTGCGGAATGAGCTTCCTACTAAGGTATTCCCGAAGCGCCGAAACATAGGGTTCTTCAAATAAGGTACAAAAAGAGTTATTCTTCAGGGCCAGTGCTGCATTGACGACTCCCCTGGTGTTGCTCGTGTCCCTAAGCGATGATGGCCACTTACCATGATTCGTCTGCTTTTCGATAGAAAAAATACGATACCATTTTAAATGGTATAGTCCTATTATAGTGTATCCGAATTATCATTTCTCCTATACCACTGAATGTTATGTATGTGCGTAAATAAATAATTGTATATATGTATTCTGTTTTATTTATTCTATTCACAATTATACCGCCTTGTTATTACGGCGGTGTGTTTGTTAATTTCTATCGATTTTAATCATAAACTGACCACCGCCATTAGCCTAGCTTTCAAACGTTTGCACCGCACCCACCATAAGACAACATTATAGTGACATCACAGTAAATATCAAGTGAAAGCATAGATCTAGTGGTAGGTGCCACTGAACTTGTATTTGTACCACTCAATGTTTGTATGTATGTTTTTTTTAAATACATAAATTATTTTCCACGTATATATGTAGTTACAGACAGTTACAGACAGTTCGATCAGTTACAGCTGTATTGTGTACAAAATAGTTCCAAACTTACTTTAGTCTATTTTGATGAAAACTATACTGGGTACATACCTGTAACAGAAAAATAGAAGTTATTATTTGCGAATACATTTCAACGTTAAAAGCCTGCACGGAATTGTTCAGCTTGTTGCACAAATAACAAGCAAAGTTGCCTTACAGCCAAACTAGTTGCACCCCATTGCTCACTTGAATCCAGTGAAAATAATAATAATATAGTAAAAAAATAGTTTGTTTGTACTTTGAAGAATAAAACTGTTTCATAACTATTTCAGTAATGTATGATTAGTATAAACATAATTTGGAGAAAATTGTATTGCGCATTTATATTTATTCTGTACTTGAATTAACTATTATAAATTAGGTAATGTTTTTATTCGAGTTTGAATAATACCGATATCATAACGTTGGTTTTATCCCTAATACACAGATATCTTGTTACAATTTCGTCATACTATGAATAAAAGATAAAACCGAAGCATGAAAAGGCAATATATATTATAAACTTTTTTACTTTTTGATCCTCTATATTGAAGACGAGATTACATATAAACCAATTCCGACTTATACATCAAACAGTCTGATGGTTCCAGGAATCGTAAACATGTTTATATTTATTACGAAATGCGTTATGATACGGGTACCATGATTCTATTCGGGTACGATATGAAGGAAAACATTAATGTTGACATGAATAAGAGGACGGTGTCGGTTCGTGCGGAGCCAAGAGTCTGATTGTTCCATTTCAGAATATACCGACACGTGGTTGAATGAGTGTTCACACGTGCGACGGCGACGCGACGATACGACAGCGACGCTACAAAATGTTGCAGAGCCGCGTCGCAAAAATGTCGGACGCTTTGAAAATTTAATGCATAATTATCATTAATACTTGCGACTTGCGACATTCAGCAGTCCAGATGTGACGTTTGTCGCAGCGTAACGCACACGTGTGTCATATCGTCGCGGCTTTGTCAGTATAAACATTGCAATAACAACAACGTATCATATCGGAAATATCGGTAAGGGTAGGTAATAACTACTTTATTGGTTTGTATGTGTGTAACTTACGAGTAAGTATAAATTTAAAAAAGGCATATTTAGATCAAGGCAGGGTAAATTAATAAGTAAATGTTTATGATAAAATTTTTCACATTGTGCTCTAAAATGTATAGCAAAATGTGTGTTAAAATCTTTCTGTTGCAGTCTACTAAAAAGTTATTGAATTAAACAGGTCGTAGCCGTAGCAACATCTAGCTGTTTCGTTCATTTTATTATAACGATATTAAAATAACTGGGATACAAATCAAAATAATCAAAGCTTTATATTACTTCGCTCCCTTACTAGAACTTAGTTGAAATAATACACAGTATTTTATAAATGAAGAGAAAACATAAATGAATGTAAGGCAAATAAGAAAAGAATCATTGGCATTTTTTTATTAATTGGTAAATATTTAAAAATACATAATTATTACTACGACATAAAATCAAAATAACAACTTCAACCATTTGAAATGACATTACTTTCATGGTTACCACGAATTCAACATAAATTGTACCTTCTAAGTACACCGATACCAAGCTATCCTGGAACAATAATCCCGTTCGTAATTAAATACGACTATTGATTTATTGGAAAAAATGTATGGGCAAAATTTGGGGGACCTTTGTGATTTTACAGATGGCAGCTCCGAGTTGCATTATCGATTGTTGTATTACGTTGGGGTGTTTAGAAACCCCGGGGTGATTGTGGACTGCGTGTGAAATTGATGCTATTATTACGCGAGCTGCTACAACTGCCACGTGGCTTAGCTTGCGTGTTTATAATTATTTTATTGATAGTTACAGTTCGATATTTGAAAGTTTACTGGGGTTGTTGAGTTTTGTGTAGATAGCAAGATACGATGGTTTATGTTGTAGTTTGGTAATACATTAGCATTTGTATACTTCAATTGTATACTTTAATTACGTACCAATGTAGTATCAAGCGCTACCGAATATAAATTTGAGAGTTCATAGAGCAGTCATATAACTGATGATAAGAAAGTACCAAATAAAGATCAGGTAATCCTTACCCAATGTACCTAATCCCTTATGTGCTAGCGACACTCAACCATATGACAACTTCTCACAGGTAGCACTAAACCGGGGGGCCCTGGTCAAAACCCACAATTTTTGAAAACTAGAGGTGTGGGCGGCACCTTTAGTTTTCAAAAATGACGTGCTTATTATAATTTAATTATCACTTGCTTCGGTGAAGGAAAACATCTAGGGGAAAACTGCACACCTAAGAGTTCTCCATAATGTTCTCAAAGGTGTGTGAAGCTCGACAATCCCCACTATGACCTATACCCCTCACGTTGTGGGAGGAGACCCAAGTACAGCAGTGGGAAAGTTGTGGGTTGTGATGATGATGATGAAATCGTGGTGTTATATCATCTCTGCATGGATACATCACAACCAAAATAGACGTCAAAGTTAATGACATATAATAATTAGTACAATTTAAGCACAAAAGCCGTAATATTTCACCCAGCCTTATAATCTCATTGCTTAATACGAAGGAAACACAAATCCTTTTCTTAAAACATTTCGTCTTGAAACAAACCGGAGATTACGTCACAAGTTGTAATCAGCGGCAGGAACCTTGAATACTTGAGCGGCAGCAAGCTGAGATTTAAACTAGACTTTAATCCATTGATTCTCAAATGTTTTGGCCCTGATATTGACGGGATCAACATTGTGGATTAATTAAAAGTATAATACATTTTTTTGTACCAAGGACTATGAAATATTATATGAATAAATTATTTTTTCCATCGAAAAAAGGTAAGATTTTATTTTGATATCCATTCATTTGAAATTCACCCGAACACATTTTTTTGATTTTAAATTTGTAATTTGTTTAATTCCTGCTTATAATGTTTTTAAATAAACATTATATACGTATTTTAAAAATATAAATGTATATCTACATATAAAAACTGCTTTACCCTGTATATAAATATAAAAAGTACATCAAACTATACACTAAGTTCTAATTGTAATCTAAAGTCGGTTTCAAATACATGTTTAGAACCAAAAGCTCTCTTAACTGGCCGCAGTACTAACGTAATAAGCTACCAGAGCTCTTAGTACCAGTTCGCTTCGTTACGATAGAAAAAACCGTTTGAGCGCTACTGGCTTAACATTGTTTAGGAGCGGATTAGTGTTGCGCTTATCAGCTGCGGCCGGGTAACACTTTTTCCCCTCTAGTTTCAATTAAGCGTCAGTTAATTCCGGTGCTAAGTGCTCGGTTTAACTCGCGGCTTAATTTATTCCCAGCTCCAATTTATTCCCCGGAATTAATGTTAAAGTGCCGCGGCAGGTATCGCTCTAATTGCCACTCTCGATTGTCTAAACAACAATAAAGGTGTGCCTCAAGGAAGCATTTGTCTCGCCTCCGCGCTGGCTTACCGCGCCTTTTGTAAGGTTTTAAATCGGTATTAGGCATTTGAGGACGCTTCGAATTTGGCAAAGAGATTCACAGACGCGACGCGACGCGGTGTTTTGTGGAACCCGTTCGTATGTTTATTGCAACGAAATATTTTTGTGTAGATACAAAACTCTACCTAGCTACCTAGTTCCAATAGACTAATATTTTCCTGTATATACATAATTATAAGGAATTTCTGACCGTAAGTGAGAACTTCTGAATTACATATTGTATGATCTAGAGCAGTTTGGTGGAGTCATCAGAATTACTTAGGTCACGGATAATAGTTTCATAAAAGATGTGCGTATTACAATACGTTAAATTAATCAATTGTCACTTGTCAATTGATTAATTTAACTCAATCATTTGTCACTTGCGTCAGTGGAGGAAAACCTCCTCACGATTAACTTTAAGGATAATAATTATGTAAAATCTGCCGATCCGCAGTTGGCCAGCGTGGTGGAGTATAGCCTGTACCCTCACATTCAGAGAGGGCCTGAGCCCATCAGTGGGATAATTATGGATTGAGATGTTAATGTACTCGTAATATTAGAAGTACGTAGTCGTAGCAGCAAGTAAATACTTTATTTAAATACTTATTCTGCAGTTACATTTCATACAACATATTTCAATAGTGAGTGCTTTAGTTCTGTACCAAGAATAACATGTAATTTCTTTTCAGCTGTACAAGTACACGCGAAGCGAAACAGCTGCATAAGGGTGGCTCTACACACATTCGAACCATCATTGAATCGGCATTTATATTTCAAACTAGACTTTGCTGGCGGTTTCGCAATTGTATTTAGGTCACTATTTTGGATATAAGGTATATACTACGTATATATATACGAGTATACTATCAACTTTTGAGTTTTATTTAAGGCTGTTACGACAAACAATCCAACGATATTATTATTATTATTATAAAATAATAATAATAAAATAATATCGTGTAACTCGAACTCGAACTCGAAGATAGCTTTCAGAGGGCAGGATTTCTTCCGACTTATCGATATGATATGATGGCCAAATTACAGAAAATCTTTAAAAATTATTGTAGCCCATATGTTATTCTGATGTATATAGCTAGCTATAAGCTATATAAGCTGTAAAGTTTCATCTAAATCCGTTCAGTAGTTTTTCGTGAAAGAGTAACAAACACACACATACTCACAAACTCTCGCATTTATAATATTAGTAAGAAAGATAGAAGGTAGCCAAGTGTTTTTTAATGTTGTACATTTTTTTTTATTAAACTTTATTAAAAAATTTCGATTCTTTGTAAATTATACCGTGTGGCTGAATAGTAGGCCTGTGATAATATGCGCAGACACCCTAAAGAGTATCTGCCGCTAGTGAAGTGACTCATACGACTCGGAACTGATTCATGCAGTTTAAATATAACCAACCTGCATAGAAATCCCTACTTCGACGCTTCTTGGAAATTAACTGGTTTTGAATGAATGGTTTTGAATATTTGTAACTTTACAGTTTTCTTCCTGAGCAGCATCAGCGTAGTTGGTTGACGAAACTCTTTAGCGAGTGCATATGGAAAACCTTCCATATGCACTCGCTATGAGCTAAATTATGTTTTAGCTATGTTATGTTAAAAATGCTAAATTATGTCAAAAATGTCTTTTAAAAACGAATTCCTTTAAAAAATCATCGATTCGGCAACATCACGGGCGATCAATGTAAAAAGAACCTAACACTTAATCCCTAACATGTGTATCAGCTATTGACATAGAAAATGTGATCTAACGCTTTCTCTAATGTTGTTTATTTAACAATACATTCACATAAAAAGAGCGGGGTTCGATTCCGGTATCGTTCGCAATTCGCAATGCAATCAACATTACAGGGGAAGCAGCTGGGACTAAATTACGGCTCACTTACTGTAACGAAGGGTAACACGGAGAATGGGTATTGAAGTGTGTATTACTGACGTGTGACACATGCGTATGGGACATGGGACGGTATAGGACAGAATGATGGGACAACGGTCCAGTTAGTTATTTATAGCAGTAGGTACATCCTGACTTCGATTGGCATAGCATGACCTTTTGGGTCCCGCATATAAATTGTACAATTGGTTAATGTTAGATACTACGTTACGTCCGTCCGTTCGTCCGTTCGTCACAGGTATGTCTCGAATTGTACTAGATAAGCTTTAATTATAACAGAATATTTATTACTATGGCTACTAATAATATTATGATAAAGCAAGAACAAATAATAAAAAATGGAATCCGATACAAAATGAAAAATGATAAAAGAAACCAAACGATAATTTTCAATGATACTCCACTTACATAGTTCTTCGACTTTCATTAATTTTTTACAATACGGCCTGGTTTTGATTACTCTCATACTACGCACCAACGTCATACTCGCAAGATATAAATCAATTTATGTAAGAATCATAAAATCGGCTAAATTCACGAGTTTAGTCTATAGACCTCCTCAACGGAACAAGGCTAAGATCATAAACCTCCTTGATTGCCGTAGACGGGTAAAACACAGTCAAACTCACGCATTTAGCGTAGATCTCCTCAAAGGAACATACCTACATCCGGGACAAGATCACAACCCTCCTTGACTTCCCTGTAGACGGGTAGAACGCAGTCAAATGACAATTTAATCTTGCGAATTGAGGGTGCGACTGTGGGCGGTCAACGCAGCGCCGATCGGGATGGAACGAGGGGCGACAAACGTTTCATATGGTTCATTGGACCAGAGACTTGTGACTTCGAATCGTCTGATTAGTCAAGATGCTTGGAAACATGATTTCACTTTGTTTTATTGCATTCCACACATTCCGGTACATAAAATTGTAATTTTTCCAATTGATAATTTTAAGACGATTCAAAACTTTACTCATCACAGGTGGTACACATTTTATCACATGGTCATCATAGTAGTAGTAACATCGTAGGCATATCGTAGGCGTACATAATAGATATCGTAAGTACTCGCATCATAATAAAATTTGAAGACAACCCCCTTCTAGAAATTCGTTTGACTTGCATGGGCAGTAAGTAATGACATCATAAGCACTCAGAACCTGAAAACCAAAAAAAATCTGTCACGTAATGTTCGCCCCAACCAGGGAATCGAACACCGGATCGTTTCCTTCACCAGAGCCACTACCTGGTCCACAGGGTCGCCAAGGGCAAGTCTCGTTTTCAAAGCGTACATTACATCCCATTACAATATATAAATATTACCGCAGCTTCTCGCAAACCAATCACATAAATGAGCCCGCATTCATCACGCCGGACAAGTTTCTGTTTCACTGAACCGAAAGAAATCCATTCTTGCTATTGCTTACTGGTATACACCGTAACGAACACCCTAATCTTGTTACGTCCGTGTATTTCGTTATTTCATGTTCAGTTACAGACAAAATAAAGCAAAAGCCGGTCAAGTGCGAGTCGGATTCGCGGACCAAGGGTTCCGAACTAATTTGTAGATAAGTAATTAGTACTTCCGTTTGTAATGGTTTTTTTCTGTGATATACTATAAAATAGATATAGTGAGAACTTACATTCCACGTAAGGAATGCAAGTTCTTACTTGTCACACTTGTTCACTCTTGTCAAATTAATTTCAGCTTGATACCGCGCGTCCCAGAAAAAGGGTCGACAACAAGTGTTCTTATTAGAGTTCCGTTTTTTCTTTCCAGTACGGAGCTCTAATAACAGACAAAATAAAAACATAAGTTTGTTACTATGGATTTAGTTAGCTTATTGGTGGCTCACTCAGGGTTTTTATCCGCGTCTGTGTGACGAAAAGGGGGATAATGTGTTTAGCAGTCTATTTATGTTGAGTCCTATGTGGCGTTCTAGAGAACAAATGCTTGGCTTGGTTACGCGTGGGTTGGTTCAGATTATTCTTATGTCACTATTGACTTTATCTTAATCTTGTGATTATCACTAAAATCATGATGACAATAATCAAAATTAAATGGGGACAAACGCCATATTAAAAATGAGTAATGAAAGTTGATGAATTATCTTAAGTGGGGCCCTTTGAATATGGACTTGAAAATCATCTTTAGGTTTTCCTTATCATGTTTTATATCGAATGATCATGTTAGATCTATAACGATCTAAAGTTGGTTAGCAAAGTGGCTTATATTAAAAAGGCTTATAACACATAACACAGTCAGGTTTTAGGTATTTTATTTCTGTTGTTTACATAATTTTAATTTATAATTTAGTAGAGTATTATCCATTATGATGTACAAAACTACATTGCAATATGGATGTACTGTTTAATTATGTAGTAATTGTAAAACGGGTGCCATGAACTACACAACACTCAGAAACAGGAATAGAAGAGTGACGTAACCTATAACTAAACGTTTTATTTCTGCATGTCAAAGATATTAGAATCCGTTTAACTTCTTTATGCCCAGCGGTAAAGGAATAATACATGAGGAGTAGCATATAATTCACGTCCCCACGTTTCTAATTAGTAGGTAGGTACTCGTATTATACGATAAATGAAAGATGGTCAATATTTTATAATTATACATTATGTAGTCCGTAGACACAGTCAGTAACAGTCGGTCATCTATAATAAATATTTACATAATTAATATAAAACTCTTCCGTTAGGACGGTACTGAGTGACTGACAGACAACGTACCTACCGTAACGTTAACAACAGCTAGTTAAAATTATGCAGATAATAATTATCCTTAGTTTCCGAACAATAGGAAAGTGGTCCTGCATTCTTATAATTTTAAATGACTTGTTAAATTGGTAACATTTTTAACAGACTTCAAAAAAGCAGGAGGCTCTCCATTCGACTGTATTTTTTTATGTGTGTTACCTCACAACTTTCGACTGGGTGAACCGATTTTGATGATTCTTTTTTATTTGAAAGCTGGTGCTTCCCGTCTCAAATCAATTTGACTCAGTTCTGACATTGGCATCCACGAGAGAACTATATAAATCTTGAATTTGCATTATTTTGAAGTCGGTTTTATTCATATTTTGTTACAGCCTAAAAGGTAAATAAATAAAGCTTCTGATGGTCAGTAGTCACCCTAATCACGGGCGGGGTCACCTTTGTGACGCCGGCACCGAAAGCAATCGTTTGTATCGTTCTTTTTGCCTGGGGGAGAATCGTTTTGGGCATTTATGGCCTTCTGTGATCTTTACACATTTTGTAAGAACCCTATATCCAACGCTCCGAGATTGCCACAGAAGGAAGCAAGACACACACACTAGACAAAAATGGAGAAACTCGGACCTTGGTGGGGTTAATCCGATCGATGATTTAGATGTTCATGTACTAAAGCCGAATAAATTATTTATTTAATTGAGATTATTTAATTGAGGTTAATACAGTCTCTGATCTATAAATACCTTGTAAAATAACACTCAGTCAAAGATATTATAACTACAGATGCATTATGTGCATAAAACAGTTGCACTTTGTGATCCGCTCCGATGACATTACTGTAGCTATGGATGCGAAGGAAAATACGGATTGTATGAGACATAAATAGATAGTTAAATGACGACAATTAGCCGAATTCGCCTGCCTAAATTATCGCGCGACCTAATGATCTACATAATTTTACCTAAAATATCAATCCATTCAGTTCGTTCTTATTTCAGAAGTATTAAAGTTCACAGCTACAGATAAAAATAGTTCAGATACTGGCTGTTGTACCAACAAGTAATACGCAATAAAAATAACAGAAGAATAAAAAAAATATCGATGGCCCAAATTATGTGCGAGTACGAATAATAAATAAATACATCATTTATTTATCTCTTGCGACATATCCAACCTTCTGGCAATAACAACGAAATAATAAACTTTGCTTCAATAAAATATTCAAAAGGAATCACCGATGCGTCCGATAAAAAAAACCCTTTCATGTAAAACGAGCCGTAACGCGCCACTTTTAAATTTTTCCCTCCGTTTCTCTGTGTTCTTTTTTTAATATGCAACAGTCGCACGGGACCATTCAGCCAGTTACAAAGTTTGAATTGTTTATTCAATAACAAGTTTCAAAAGACGTTATTTTAAACATATTACTGAGAAAGCGCTCTGACTCAGGTTTTTCAGAATTTCCGTTGGTTTAAGAGCTGGAACTGAGTGTAATAGGATTTGCAGATCAACTCAATAAAATTCCAAAGCAATGCAAGTGTATTTTGAAGTTATTACATTGTAATCATTTATTATGTTATTAAAAAATTTGAATATCTATATAGGATCTACTGACATCGCGGACATTAAAATTTTTCGAATGTAAACGGGCACTCACGATTTTGAATTGTTTTGCCGATATTTCGACATATCGACACCTTCCACAGCAGTCCGGCATGGTAACCATTATGCCATACGGGTCGTCAAATCGTCAAAAAGTTTATACTTACGTTATATTTACGTTATTATTTTAAAACTATTCTGAGAACAACAGAACCCGTAATATAATTACGGTCCTAATTCAATCACACATGCGCCGGACGCGGTTCACGCGCTTGATACTTCGCAGAGCGCTGTGTTATTTATCTCACGCCTGGCCAGTAGGAACACCATGTATGTTGTATGCTTAGAATATTAACACTATAGAAAGACAGTCTTCATACAAACGCTCTGTCTAAAGTGGAGCACTAAACCGAAACTTTCCCGAAAGCGGGGTATGTTTAGCATTAATACATAAACAGCTTTCAGATATTTTGTGACACAATTTAACTGAACAAATTGTCATAATCCTTTTTTTTCGCGAGACACGTTTGGCGTGCGTTGACATGTGCTGCCCGGTGTTTGGAGCCATTTCTGGCTCCAAATAAGGTGCTTCAAAACGGCCGCGCTGACTTCGTTTCTATAGTGTGATTATTCTAATGTTGTATGTTAATATAAAACAAATATTGGGAATTCGAAGACGAAAATTTGAAGATGGGGCGCGTGATGGGAAATGTGGCGCAAAGTTCTGAAAAGACGGTGCGACTATATGTACTTAATTATTGTATGTAGGTAGGTATTATAGTCTGATCATCTCATCATTTATCAAGCTTAGTTTGAGGCATGATTTTTCTGTTCGATACATGTTTTTAAATCTTAAAAGTCTAAACAAAGTTTTTAATGATTAAAAACATTTTTTATCGTTTATTTTTTAAAACAAAAACCCACTGCATTTTCAGATTTGGATATTTTGGAAATAATTAAGTTTGTACATTATTACACAGAACAACACTTTTACTATTACAAATTACTAGTTCAACCAAGTGGAATAGGTATTAATCTGAAATCTAAATAACGTCACAAAATGTAGCAGCGCCTCCTAGCAGCAAAGTTTGGTACCTGCGTTCCTTAGTGCAACAATGTATCATCCCTCAGAACGTCCATAACAAAGGTAGGCTCGATTTACATTTAATATCCCACACGTTATATGTTAATGCTCTGGTTACGCAAGCAATATGGTCTACAATTAATAGTTAGGCGAGTCGAAAGCGGTCGTGGTCGCTTGCTATCTGAATCGGAAACGACAATAGAGTGAGATTGGCTGCCTATCTAGATGGAAATCATGACACTATCTAGGCTCGAACTGTCATAATAACGACTTCACGCTTGGAAATAAACTATTATATTGACAGTAGATTGTTAAGTTGTAACGGTAGCACGGGCATAGTCCACCACATCACATCCACATTATAATTTGAATATTCTAAATTAGGAGTCTAAAATTAATATTGTTTTTTTCACTTGTTCTTAAATTTTCCATTTTCTTTGTACTTTTTTGTTATTTAATTAAAATTAATTAATTTTAATTGTTAAATAATGCTTTTCTACTATCTTAGTAGATAGAACTATGCGATTCTTCAACGATATCAATTTCATCTAGTTCTGTTCTTATGTACTAATATCATTAATAAATAGGAAGACTTTTATTGTGTCAATGAAGCAGTACCCGTTACGTCACAAGTCACCTAGAGCATTACATAAAACCAAGACTGTTCGAGGTCTGAATGCCAGCTTCGTGATACGCAACACTCCACTCGGCGATAGCGGTGCTCAATCAGAAGATAAAGATCACAAGACCTGGGAGTTTGGAAATGACAAGAATTTGTTGATATATGTATATAAGAGTGTGATCCGCACAGGGATGTTATGCGGAATCTGATGTTACGGCTGTGCTGTGTGCTGTGCTCTACTGATAGCGGTCATGAAAGTCATTATTACGATGATAAAAAAAATGTTAATCACACTAAAAAGCTTATACACGTATATTATAGGTTAGCCCTTATCCAAATTACAACCACATGCCATACTAGTTTGCCCCAAAATATAGGTACGTGAGGATAGATATTAGGAGTGTAGAGTAGAACAGCTTGTAAAGCCTAGTGCTGAGATCCATTCCGGGTTCAATTTGCAATTGCATTATTTGAGTATCGCAGCATCTGTTGCGACAGAGGTTTATGTAACGTGTTGTTTACTGATTTGGTTCCAACCGGATTTGTTTTGTAGTTATATGAGTGTAAGGAATACAAGGCAAGATGTGAGACATTTAATCGAACTACACCGGCATCGGCACTGCAGAAATTTACAAATTTAAATTTAAAATCGTTTTTAGTCCTGTAGGTATACTTATGAATATTATTTTTATATTGTAATAGACATACTCTATAACCAGCATAGACGACGAACATTTTTATTAGCATTTTAGCTCGAAAGTAGTAGGTACTTAAATGAGATTACTATAGTTTACGTAAAAAAATACTACAAAAATATTTTGCACCAAATTATTTTTATTTTTAATCCTAAATTTCAGCGGTGAACATGGCGAACCTATGTAATGTTTGCAGGTCGGTATTGGTACATGTGTTGATCACAATAACATCGCGATCAAAGCCCTCGTCAGCTGTTTGCCTACACCGGGGATTGAATCATATCCCGAATCTAATGTAACGTATTTATTTTTAAACAGATTATAACAATGCTTTTATAATTGTTTGCGTACATTCTTTTATTTATTAAGTTCGACCTTGTATTTGGCTATTATTAAGCTATTTTCATTGTTTATTTCTTTTACTTTGCGTATTATTATAAATAATATCAAGAACAAGGTATTTCTAAAACAAAGCCAGGAAATAGCGTATCCTTTAGTTTGAAAACCTTTCGATATAACTTAGGTACCTCTACTACATAAAATTGTAAAAAATCTGTAAATCACATGCAGAACTAATCACCTACGAACCAACGCTAAATGTATTAAACACAATCAACAGTGTGTTATCGTCTTAACATTGGTAAGAAAGCGCGGATAATGTGCACGGCGTCTATCACGTTTCACAATAACCTCATCCGTCGACATCGTGTCGCCGTCGCCGCGTCGCGTAGCCGTCACGAGATCGTATTACGATACAGGGATAGTGTTGCTGTTCGTGGAACGATTGCATGGTGGCCGACGGTATGTAGGACGTGGTACTATGCTTATTTATGAGTGGAGATATTTTTCGGAGCCGTAATGGCTCGGCCACGTATGTACCAACGGCAATCCACCATGGCAGCCTTTACGCGATACGCTTTGTCAAAGCAGCGTCTGCATTTATGTAAAAAGCTCATAGCGGCGGCTTGCGTCGACCGAGTGTCATTGCGTGCATCCGTGTTTTGGAGGGCACATAAAGCAGTTGCTTCCGGATGTTTTCATTAAATAATCCCTCCACCAATCCGGAGCAGCGTGGTGGAGTACGCATTAGGCCTCCTCAATCACGAGACCCGTGCCCTATGGTGGGGCTTTAATGGGTTGGTCAGTAAGGCCATGACTGGCCAAAGTACCAGCAATTATTATGGAAGGCTTACCCCAGGAGACCTCCAGAGGCCGTAATCATCGTCGTTCAAATGAAGCAAGCATACAGAACGCTACAAGCAATAGTCGCTCTGGCATTCACTACAGTAGTTGGTACGTATAAGCAGGTACGATATAGTGTTGACACCTATCAAAGCTGAGTGTTATCAATCGCGTACCAGGAAATTGTATTATGTTTACTATACGCGGGATTAGGTTACGTATTCCTGGAAGGGCTAAATGGCGGTTTTCATCCGAGGTGTGGCCCGTGTGGCGTTTACAGACAATCTTTTACGAGGTATGACGTATTGCCTTTAAGTTCAAAAGGTTTAGAACTATGACATAATTGACTCCTTAGTTTAGTTGGTAGTGACTTGCCTACAAAACAAGCGGTCTGCGGTTCGATTCCGGACCGAGCAGACAATTAATTATTTGAATTTTAAGTATTCGTTCTCTTGGGGTGATGTGTTATTTTTGTAGTCCATGCCGCCTGCCATACAGGAAATATATTAAAAAAGATATATTAATATAATAACTTAATAATAAATAAAAAATCCTATAAGTGTAAGCGCATTTTTTTAATTTTTATTAATTTCTTCGAAAATAATCGAGAATCGTGCAGGCAAGCCACCTGATTGTAAGAGGCAACGTCGCCCATGGATGTAGGTGGCTCCAAAGGCACCACCGATGCGTTCCTAGCCAAGAAACGAGATGAAAGAAAGTACTGAAACTCTAGTCCCTAATCAGATAACGACGAATCGTTTCGCGGCTGAACCGAAAGCCATGTCATCGTACATAATTTTAGTGGAAAAATAGATAGAGATAGAAAAATACGTTTGAGATAGATAACGTATATCCGAGCATATGGCAACAGGACCCAGTTTCTTATTTGGTATCACTAAAATTGGTGGACTTATCTATAGATTTAACACTTACGTTTTTAAAACTTCATACACACACTCGTAAATATATTACTACACGGAACCAAACTAGCAGTCGAAGTAACTTAAAAGCTAAATGGGAACTTACAGCTGTTTAAACTTATTTAAACTCAACTTAACCCCAAATAAAGGGGGAGTTTTGGCAAACATTTCAACCGTTTCCCCATCTTAGTTTCTGCTGAACAAAGATGTCAGACGAATGGTCCGAACAAATAGGGGTTACGAATGGGCAAAAACTGAGCTGTCTGAATCAAAATGAAAAGAAGTGTCGATTTGGCATGAGCAATTTATATTAATAAAATATCTACTAAAATAATGAAATTATTTTAGCCTGGGTAATACGGGGATAGGTGTTAATTTTATAATTCGTAAACAAATATTTTAATTGCTTTGGTTTATCTCACGTTTTAAGACGCTACAAAAATATGAATAAATAATTTTTCGCCCTTGTTATTTAGGGAATATTATAACAAGCTGTTGATGCAAAGGATAGCCAAAAAACGTGCAGACGGCAGAAGAGCCCCCTGATGGCAAGCGACACAGTCCCTCGCTGGCCAAGAATGAATGAAGTGGAAAGAAAGAAAAAATATTATAATCTGTAATATTATAATCTGTACCTATAAAAAATATAAAATTAGACGTTAAATTGGTGTGGAAAAGTTCACTTATATAATGCATTACGCATTATGTATGCTACTTATATAATGGGGTAGAGTTTCACGAGCAATGTATTTGCAGTTCGAGATTCCGTTCCAGTAGTTGAGGAGTTACGCAGCGGCATGCGCTGAGGGTTACCACTTATTAAATTATTTAGTGCAAACTTTAGAGTTATGAACATATCTTGAGGGGTAAGTTTGTAGGTAGGTTAGTTTTGAACGCTTGCTAAATTAATTAGGCAAAATTATTTATCTGTTTGTAATAATATTACAGATTAATGTTCCATTATTCGTGCTCCTACTGTATAAATTCACTGAAATTTGAAAGCACCATTCCCAATTGCATAATTATGAACTTAAACAATAATTAATTACTATACTGTTAACAGGAAATTAAACCAATCTATTTTAGAATCTTTGATAAAGATATACATAATGTAAATTGTTTACACAAATCTTTACAGTGATTTGTTTTGTATTAAAGTTAAATACATATTTGATAAAGACAAGACTAAAACGTGACAGCCCTAAGCATGGGGACGTACAAAGGACTCCCTCGTGTGGAACAGTTCCTCTTGTTTACCAACGAACGATATTGTGTTGAAAGGGTACCTACCTACCTACCGTCTATTTTTATATCGAATCTACTGTAATAGACACGAACGTGACGTAAAGTGATTCAAATAACTTTTTATACATATTAGTTAATGTGATTGATTTGTCTTTGACTCACAATCGTTGACCTCAGGTAAAAAGGTGGCCAGCATATATCGAAAACAGTTTCATTGTCCACAAAATATGACTTACGACTGCAACTCTTACGACTACACTCAAGCTCCGTACGAGTATTTGGCACATGAGCTAATAACAAAACATGAATGATATAGACATCACTTAACATTTTTACGGAAAATAAAAATGTTAAGTGATGTCAACAGACGACCAGAGAACATTGAGGAATGACCCTCGGCGGTTTCTAAACAACCTTATGGACTCCTGGCACTTAAAAATGGATTTATTACGCACGCAAACTACCAGGCTGGCATGAGCGTGGGGCCGCAGGGTTACGACTGTCGAGGGAGCGCGACAGATGCGATCTCCCTAGAGTGTTCTACATGTTACAGAGTAATCTTCAAACTTGGTTGTGTTTAAAAAAAATAGTGATATTTAAAATAATTAGCTATCAAATATCACTATTTTTTTCAGTTCAGTTTTGTTATCAGTTTCATGTACAGCCACAGGGCACTGTACTTTTGTTCTCAAATTCTCAATCAACAAGTTCTTGTTTGGAGATGAAGAAATATGAAGCGATGGTCTTAAACAATATTTATTTCATCAAGACACAAATTTCAATAAATTTTAATGTTTAAGATCTGCTAGAATTAAAATTATGATAACGAATGAGAAAAACTTACGAATATCATTTTTGTATACGAAAAATTAATTTATTTACGACGTCTGGGACAAAAATCGTCAAGCTATTCCAGATGGTATATTATATACAAAGCATTCAATTATTAATTCAACCTTTGAATACTTAAACGTGTAACTGATGTCCATGGGCGAAGGTGACCACTTTTCATCAGGTGGCTCGTCTGCTCTTGTATATGAACATTAAAAAATTTTTTCATATGTCTCTGTAACCAATCTACTCTGAACAGTGGTCTACTATGGGCTTAATTTAAAAACGATCCGCTTGACGTTAGTTAGTTGTATTGTGGCCGAGGGGGCAGTTTTAAGAAAGGGGAGGTTTAATGAGGGGATGTAAAGCTTTCACGCACAATTTCGATGCCGTTCCTTTAATTAGACGATGATGGACCAAACGATGATTAGTTCCCAAATTCACATAATAGAGATGTTAAAAAAAATTTTTTCCTTCGTCGTTATTAAGGATTGACACTAACAAGCCCTTACGTCAGAGTTGTTTGAACATTGGTCTCCCGAACATGGGGACCTGGAATCGAATCTTGCATGTACGTTTAATTTTGAAAAAATATGTGCGTATTAAGAATTAATCATCAATTTCTTCAAAGCAAGAAAACATCGTGAGGAAACCTGCATACGTGACAGTTCTCCATAACGTTTTTAAAGCATCTGTCAATCCTCACTAGACCAGCGGGTTAGAGGCATCGCACGCCCAGCAGTGGGACAATTATTTATTGCGGTGATGATGATCAATTAGTATTGAATAACCTCACGCGTAGGTTTATAAATAACGGCCGTGGTTAAAACATTTAAAACCAAAATCGAATCCCGTACCTCGCGTTATTCCACTGAATCCGGGCGTTCAATTATCCTCGCATTCAGAAGGCAGGTTATCTTTTTTAATTTTTTTAGGCTGAGCTTTTTCAAAGTTGCAACTTTATCGGATTGACGAATGAACGGGACGGATGGGGGTTAAAATGTACAGATAAACGGATTTTATCGCCGGCAATTTGTCTGAGTAATTTATAGACGGTGCTTTGTAAAATTATCTAAGGGTCCTTTGACACTACTGTAATTAATTCTTTGCGCTTTTGTCACATGCTTTGTGGTGTGATTTTATGTTATGAATTCATAAAGCGCTAAGACCCTTATAATTTAAATTAATGGCTCCTTTGATCCTAGTCTGAAAAACCGTCGAATTAAAACGTCATAGCGATCTTCATCAATTTTCAATCCATAATATCTCGGTCAATTACTTGGTAAAGTGATAAAAATTAGCACTGCAGGGTTGCGAACGGTCGTTAAAAGATCTAGGATATTACGTGGAATGATAGATATTATTCGCTGGAGATATTATACACATTTCCATTTTCCGTATTTTATGAATTGTTAATATTTTTATTACTTACTTAATCATTTTATAATTTTCCATTCATTTACTCTTTACATAAATGTATACATCGTACTACCTTCGCTGTTTTCGGCTTAAACCAAAGGTCGGCTAAGTAGCACTAACTCCATATTTTGTACCACTTAGTTTTAACGCTATAGTAAAGTATAATTAAATAAATAAATTTTACATATCAATACAAATAGAATTATCGGTGACCGGTATCTCCTGATGTAAGTCCACAGGGACGCCAAAACAAATGTAGTGTCACGCCGCGCCGCCCCCGCTATCTCGGATCCGCGCTGGCGTTTGACGAATGTTCTAATTAACAACCCTTAAACACGGGATATCGAATACCTTAGCTGTGGATTAATCAGCTAGATAACAAAGTTTGTAGGGCATCTCGGGCGCACTATTACGCACGACATTGATTTGAAAAGGTAAACAGCGGAACGAATTTCCTACATTGGTGTTCCCAGAGTGCTTTGGCATGGGGTCCTTGAAGAGGCGGTCCCGTCGCCTCCTTCATTGCATCGCTGGTGACGCCCCTGGTGTTGTCCGTGTCTATGGGCGACCAACTCAATTACCATCATCTGTTTTTTAAAGTATGTAAAGAACGAACGAGCGGGCGACCCATCTAACGGTTAATAGGCACCGTCTTCCACGGACGTCAGTCAATACTAAAATATCACCGACGCATGGAACGAAAATGAAGCATTAGTAGCACAAGACCAGGTTCTAATTTTAGAACCGATATTGATATTAATATGATTCATATTTTATGACAACTTCGTTACCCAAGATATCGATATAATATCGGTAGAGATTTAGTCCCATCACTACGCCCGTCCCCTATTCAGTGTTCTTCGCTAAGCCTTAGTTCAGATTGACTTGATGGGGATTTTGGCTGCTTTAAGGGGATAAACTGACTGACGGCTACATCTTGCGCGGAGAGGAACGGAGTGCGTTTAATCGAAATCCAGAAACCATGTTGATGTATTTCCTTGTATTTGTGTTTAATTTTTGATGTATTACTTGAAAAAGATCTTTGAAATACAGTTTGGAATGTAAGATTATGATTGTGCGTTCGGTAGGGAGTTATAATTGAGAAGTGAACAGACAGGAATAGGGCATACATAGACACTATATACGTTATAGAATAAGTAGATGACAACGGGTTACATAAAGTTTACAGATAATTTAAAATATAATATCAAATAAAGAAATAAGTTATAAAAGCATTGTTCCATCGCTGAACCCCTCTCGCAGCAAATGGAACAATAAGTACCTACCTACTTTTAGTCAAACCGATTCTTTAATGTCAATAAAGGAAATAGTCTGCTCCGTGTATTACGAAATATTGTCCTCGAACTACACTTAAATTCACAAACAACTTTTAAATTATCGTCTCATTGTGAACGTGTATGCTAGAAGCGATCACGTTTCTTGATATTTGTTTAAGAAAAGTAATTAAAAAGAGCTTCTGATCAAATGTCAGAAGTGTTCAATTTATTTTAACGTTTGCAATTTCAATCACGAATGGTTTTAAGAATGATGGTACATTATTAAATTATATTTTGTTGTAATATCGTATTTCTTTATTAAATTTTTATCGGTTCGCCTTGATGGTGGCTGTTATTACACATGCTAGTCGCTACTCTGAACTGCAAAACAATAAAGTTCACACTGAAAACTAGTAGCCTAGAATTGTGAGTGTCCTGTAACGTCAAGTGGGTGTGAGACCTTCGTCGTTCAATATTGTACCCTTGCATATTCTACTTTATTGCTTTGTTTATAAGAAGTTTCCTTACACACTTCCTTGTTTATTTTTTCTTATTTAGGTTTTTTTAAATCGGGTGTTCCATTTCAGTTCAAAAGTGCAGCAAAACGTTAATACACTTCAAAGAAGACCACGTTTTTTACATAAGTATTTTCTCTATAGGTAGCAGCAATTCTAGACCAAAAGTATTATGAGTAGGTACAAAATTAATAAAGTCTCCCCAGCGATATCGTTCGTTGTAGCTCGTCGATAGTAAGAAGTGGGATTTACACTGACTTCTTCCATTGTCGTATGTTTACAATTCTCAGATTACTACAATACATTTTCAACTCTACAGTAAGATGCACTTGGAACGTCCCGATAATTCGATACTTAGCAAATTGACGTTTGAAATGTGTTTCGTGTCGTACCGCATTGAATTTAAGTTTGTCTGTGATTTTACGACCTAAGTAGGTAGCTTTTCAAGTAGGTACTATCAATATGGTCTATTAAACTAAAACTGACCCTGTCTATCTTAATATATATAATTCGAGTGTGAGTGTGTATGTCACTGAACTCCTAAACGGCTTGACCGATTTGGTTGAAATTTTTTGTGTGTCTTCAGGTGGATCCGAGAATGGTTTAGATTCACAATTGGACCCGGTAGGTGGCGTTGCTGTCGATATATCACCAAAACATTTTTTAATTATAAAGCGGTACGAAGTACGCCGGGACAACTAGTAATATATATGTTGCATCAAGGGAATATTTGTTTTTGTATAATATATATTCCTTTTTTTGAAGCTGATCCTATTATTTTGTAAAGAGCTTCATACAATTGACCACGCCATCATCCCCTGTTCTTGGTACACTCTACTGAACAACATTTATCTTTGTTCTTGTCTTATTTCCCTCTCTTTGCATTCGTGCGCACTGAGCCTTATCCGTACGACAAGGACAGCTATTTTCACATTAAGGCACGGAAAATTTAAAGCACCATTATTAAAAAGTTATATCTCCTAAGCCCCGACCCTATCCGCAGATATATCGACCGTTTATCGGTTGTTGATCGCCCCACAATTAAAAGCGAAAGACCGAGCCCTCCATTGAAATGATCGGACCCGGTTCAACCGATCGTAATAACACTTAGGTTTAATTATCCGCTGCTAATTGTTGCAGTAATTTGCGAGTGCCCGATGCTGGAGATTTCAGTTTTAAACTGAATATAAGGAAAGAAATGGCCTATTGTAGAAAGTCCATAAGATCAGTTTAAGTAAGTCCAAATTCTCGTCCTAAGACTGTGTTTCTTTGTCTGGTTATTTTTCTCTGTAAGGTTATGTTTCTTGTAGAAACAACTATGAAACTTTCCTCAATGAAAATTAAAAGAACAAGGCAACTTCATCGCTTCTTTCTTGGCTTCCAAGGGGTATACATTATATTGCACAATTTTCAGAAGTCAGGGAAGTTAAAAGATTAATAACAATTTCACTATTTTGCGAGTGCTTCGTAAAATTTGTCTCAAAATATATTCCTGGCGCAAACAGAGTCTGATGAATACCTGCGGCAATCTCGAAGGACTGATATGAGCACCGTTTAAATTGCTCACAATTTAAACGTTTAAATTAAAACCTGCAGCGGAACGGGCTTATAAATAGCAGCACTCGCAACACCTCTACGAGATACTATCTCACGTTTGTAGACTGCTGACGGGCGCGGGCAAGTGGCGCTCAACCTTTTGCTTTTGTTTGTACAAGCGGTAAAATGGTAAAATGGTGTGCATAAGTGTATCAGTGATACACTATATGAATAAATTATTTCGAATATGCATTTACATATTAGCTGTCGCTGAGACGTCGTTAGCGTGGATGTCACATAATATCTTTTGGTTCATAATAACATTGTTAAAAATTGTAACAACTTCTGATAGGGTAAAATGATTTTAGTGAAATGAGTAACTCTAAATGTTACCACAGGATATGGATAACGAATATATTTTCAATTCCCTGAATTTAATTCAGTAATTTTCATATTTGTTGCGATTTTAAACACATAGACAAACAGATCTCATAAAAATGTATTATTAAGTACTTATTTACAGTCCCATAAATATGTTTTTTCATCTCCTAAGGCTACATTTGGACCGGATCGGTTGAGAACCTCCGGCGTAAGTAATGACGTAGTAAGTTAGGGGAGGGCTTTGAGAGCACCGAAACAAACACGAGACTTAAGAACGCTTTTGAGAGGCTGAGGACTGCATCTCCAGGGTAATGCTCAACGTTTTGTTGCACGGGGAGACACGCACGTTAATGACATGTCTTTGATGTATTATTAGCGGACCTGTAACGCGTCGTCCTAATTGGCAGCGATCGTACGATGGCGCGATGCGTTCTCGTCGTGCGATGGGTATTTCAATACAATTACTTGCGAGGTTAAAACAGGACACTCTGATGAAATCTGTATGTTTGAACCCATCGCACGACGAAAACGCATCGCGCCATCGTACGATCGCTTCCAATTAGGACGACGTCTGATTGTGTGGTTTGTTGAATAAACAAACATTTCAAGTTAACAGGGTTTCGGAAAGATTGTACTGTTAAAGATGAAACATCTTACCAATTTACTGAACGACTATAGCATCGTTAATATTAGTTTTGTAGGTGGTTGTTGGTACCATATCGTCTGACCATTTTACAACATAGTATTTATAAGTATTGAATTTGAATTTTTTATATTCATCGTCTTTGGTTAAATTAAACGTATTGAACACTGATATTATTAATTAAAGATTAATGATTTTGTTTTAAGTTATCTTATAATTTACATAATTATTACGATAAAGTGGCAGTGATAGCTCACAATGTTTACATTGTAATATCTCAGTAAAGTGTTTGAAGCCCAACACGTTATAAAAAGTAGGGGAGACCGGGGTTGGTTGTGACATTTTAATTTTAAAGTGTCATATTTTTTTATTTGTTTGATTCTTTTACTCGAGTTAGTGTTTGTTTGATTCAGTAACTATTCAGCATTTAAATTAAAAATACATTTTGTATACCAAACCATTAGTTTAGATATAAATGAACAAATTCTGAAAAAAACGGCCTGTCACTTTCAACCCCGTACCCGGGGCTGGTTGTTACACTACATGGGGCAAAATGTTACAACCAAAAACTAATGTAATCAGAACCTTTTTATTAAGAACAATCATCACCAACAGTTACGTTCCTTAATTTAAACAACATATTATGATGTCTAGGTCTACAAAGCAATCTTTTGGCTCATTAAAATAAAACAAAATAAACTTTAAACTAAACAAAAATCTTTACTGTTATAACAAAATAAGATTTGTTGATTCTTCATGTATCCAACTTTGATTATGAGTGCGCTCTTCTGTTTTGCTTCTTTTCTTTTCTTTATATATCTAGTTAAGGGTATATGACACAATCCTAAATCTTTTGCGATGCTACGAACTTTTTTAGTTGTACCTCCCTCTAAAATAGTTGCTGCTCGTTCGTAAATAATGATCTTTAGATATTTTTTCACGCTATGTTTTCCTTTTATATGTCCTCATGCTACGAAAAAACAATAAACAAATTATATCGGTTGAAAAGAAAAACCACGGGGCAGGTAGTGACGTGTCACAACCTGCCCCAAGCAAATGTCACTTTTAGCCCCAACGCCTAAATTGATCTTTTGAGGTTAACTAGTAAAAGTACAAATTAATATAACTGTACAAACGTAGTTTTATCGCCAAAAGAAAGACTTAGGACGCAAAAATAACATCAAACACCTCTCTAATTAGTTCGAAAACAGGCTGTAGACCAATATTACGAATAATTGAAAATTTTACAAACCTAGGGTTTTTTGAGTGACACCCAGGTGCTCCTTTCATAAAAGCCCTGGTGCCACTGGCTCTCGCGGGGGGTGAGCCATCAGTGGTAGCGTTATTTATCTCTTTCAAACGTCACTACAGCGTTCTCTGTTCCGCCGCTAATGTCACTGTAACAACTTACCCCTGTCACAACCAGCCCCGGTCTCCCCTACAAAATATGACTATCATTATTATTCTTGTGCCAGGACTAACACGGCGATAATGTGACAGCAAAAAACAATATTAAAGAAAAACAACTCCGGATCGGTACACCTTTTCGTTTATAATCCGCCCGGGAAATTATTATAATAAATTCAACAAGAGACAACGGGAGACCGGCTGAAGTTGCGGCGAGGTCCGAACTGCCGTTAGAAAGTCAGGAAGGAAAAGTCCCCAAAGTTTGTCCGAAAAAACCCGGAAAAACCCCGAAAATTTAAGCTCGACATTCTGTTTCCGGCAGTCGAGGGTCCGCCGCGTAAATAAATATTATACGGACCTTCCTTTATTCTCTTTGTTTTACATTTTATTAGGCACAACCGCAACCATTTCTGCTACCTACGAACGCGTAGAATTAATGAAGGATTCGACCAAGATGGCAGCCGCGCCGTCATCACAACAAGACGTAGCGAACAATAATGAGCACAAACAGATTATCAAAACTTCGACTGCTCGCTACAGAGAAACAAAGGGCCTTCCAATTTATGTATTCCACTTCCGACTGTTCGAAAGCGAAAAAGTCCCCTCTTTGTAATTGACAAATTTCAACAAACGCAGAAATAAAAGTTTCCGCGTTCGAACGAGATCGCGTCAAATAATTAGTAGGTGGGATTTCGAGCCGACGATAGATTCGGAGCTTCGTAAAGAGGGAATTTTATTTTCCGGAACGCCATAGCCGGGGGCTTTATGAAAACTGTCCCTCGTTCTTGACGGGTATAACGCTTCGAGATTCTGTAATTTGTGCTCTTTGAGTGATTTCTGTGAGGGCAGATGGCGCGATATTGAAGATCCTAGTTTTATGCGCAGCCCTTGCAACCAACGGCGCGGACGGTGGGGTCGTAAAACAAAGGGAAGCCTTCAAGGGCGAGCTAGTGAGTTGCGTATGGCTAAGTGGGGTTCAGAGGTTACGTCTGGTAGACGAATTAATGTGGATTTTTGTATTAACAAATGAGACAGCAGCGAAAATCAGCTAGATATGCAAGCTAAATGTATACAAGACTGATTACAGGTTCAGCAAATACATTGATTGCACGGGAATCTTAGCAGGTGTGTGCATACAATCGTCGTGCGCCTAATGACAGGTTACCGTGATTAGTGTTGGATCCAGATTACAGCAATATAAACATCGTAGATTAACTAACATTTTGAGGTGTACGAGGTTCTATACGTCCTTGGCTCCTAGGCAACCTGCTCTTAGTGTATCCTGCTGATTAGAACGTCTATGGCGGACGGTACCTCTCGTTGGCGTTGTACCACCTAGTTTAATATAAACACTATAATTTGTGCTTGATAGTAGGGTTTAACCCCCCTATCTACCTGGATACCACTAGGTATACTAAAATCAACTGTGTAATGTGTTTTGTGTTCGGCTGCAGAGCTAGTCAGAAAAAACTATTTTACCATGCAATGGAAATTTTCTGTTGTCTGTCGTTTAAAGCATTCTTTAAAACCCTAATAGACACATTGATATGAGAGTACATTATTTTTTAAAAGGTAAAAGAAAATGTGAATATTTTGATGAATAAAAAGTGATATTAATATTGCTTTACCTTGGCCGTGTTCATCTTTGTACCGAATGAGTGTAGGCTGCCTTCATCGGTGCTCTGAAACAAAGAAATAATCATGTTAAATTTGGTATTGTTTGAGAACCTAACTTGATATACCTACTAAAAATTTTATGAAGCTCATGAAACACTTAACAATTATTTTCCTTTAGTATTGATCTCAACAACCACTTCAACTATTATAATAATATGCGGAGCTATGCCATTGATATGTGCTTGTAAGGCTGGGTCTACGCTAGACGAGCCGAGCACGAGCCGGCCATACTTGACACTGCGAGCGAGCGGCTCGGCTCGTCTAGCGTAGACCCAGCCTAAGAATAAACGAATAACGGTTACCGATTGATAGAACATTTTTTTGTCTTAAATAGGTTTTGACGTTAACAACTAAAAATCATGGGTTCGAATCTTGCATCGCTAAATTTCTAAAGTTATATGCATGCATATACAATGAATTATCATAAATTATATTATACATCCCTGGGAAAGCTGAAATCCGGAATGTTTGAATAGTATTTATAAAGAATGTGAAGTATGATAAACCTGCCAATATGGGTTGTGACCTACGATCCAAAGCTACAATCCAGGGGTTCTGGTTTGGTCCTCAAGATTTCAAATACGACTGTGATATTATGCAAAAAGGAATATAATTTTCCAGTACAATGTTTTTTGACATCAGGTAGACTCAACCCTTTTTGCTCTTTTTGCAATTCTATTTACTTGAGAGAAACTACTTCTCTAGAAATGACAAAGTGGATAATCAACGTCATATTATTCACTAACCTATACCTACCACTATGTAAATCCATTTAAATAATCCAGCGTAAATATTTTTTTGACTGTGGGTACTAAGGCAAAGGTTGGCAAAGTAAAGCGAGGCAGTTCCTAGCGCAGATAAAAGCCAGCCGGGTGAACATTAGCTACTTAGTTATCTGTGAAAATCTTAAAGCTAACTTATTTGAATTCACGAGTAATTGTGAGCGAATTTTTATTAATGTAACTTCGGATCCGGCGCCATCGCTGTAAGTTGCACGTCCCGGCATCGGCGCGCGGCGCGCAGATTAAACATTCCTGAACACATAACATTGCATTATGCGCTCGCGTTTGTTTTGTGCGATGACGACAATGGATTTAGTGATGGAAATAGCTGAGGAAATCGCTTCCCGATAGATGTTTCATGTATGTTCATCATACATGAAACAGTCATTTCCTTAAAATTTTGAGTTATGCCACTTAAATTCAATAGATATTTGATATGTTATATTTTTTACGATTTTTACAATTTTTATTCGTTTGTCCGTCCGTCTGTTTATCTCGGCATCGGATTAGCCGATTTGAATGCGGTTTTCGCTGATGCACGTATTGTAGTAAATTTAGGGCAACATTATGTATTTGTTTTATTTCGTTTGGTCCGAAAACAAAAAGGATGTGTCAATTTAAGGAAGGCCGTTTCGAGTGTGGGCCACTCAGCTCGCTGTAACTCACGCCGTCTAAACTCATCATTAGACCAATATGCATCTGAATTTGACGATCAATATACCGCAATGGTTACTATACGGCACTGACGATCCAAGTGTTCCGAGTTAGATTCCCAGCGTTACAGAAAATTTGAACGATGAGTTAATTTACTGTTTCCTGTCTGTGTAGTCCATGGTACCAACGACTGAGGCTAACCTAGTGCAGGGTTAAATGTATAGCGTTTATTTATTTATTTTTCATTTTAATATCCGATTCCTAAGTGTCTAAGCTAGCACGGTAACCTGTTAAGTAATAGCGAAGGCGGTGCTCCAAACCCACGACTAATTGTCGCTACAAAGGAGACTAGCGGGACCCATTTAATGGCACCGAAGACTTCCTTTTAGCTTTGAAGCCTTCCCCTGCTTTAATTAAATAAACCAACGCTTCATATTCTTTCAGGTACAAAATAATTTAGAAATTTATTAAGTGTAAGATTGGATAGACACCTTAGTACAAAAATCGTAATAATAATATAGTACCTAATATATACTGTTACGTACGCACGTGTACCTACATGTCGCAGAGTAATTCTTTTATGCATAATGGAAAAGGATAATCGCCCTATTTATTTTTACTGATAGTAGTCCTTCTAGGCGGCTATCCGCAACTTTAGAGCCGTAGTTTACACAATACTGCGAGGTTTTATTGGAATTAATATCATATTTTTTACATAAATAACCGACAAATGATCAGACTAGTCACCTGATGGTAAGTGGTCACAGTCGCCGGTTTCAGCAGTAAACACCAACATTGAACGTGCAGACAAAGAAAGAAGCAAGAAATGTTTATATTATTTAGGGTTAAAGAATCCATTGAATATCGCTGTATGCTGGAGCTGTTCTAATGAGCAGTGTGCGGAAGCTGGCGACACTAGTGCCCACGGCTTACTAATTGCATCAAGACGCGCCTTTGGCTTTGAAGCCTGCCCGCTAACTTCTTTAGCTGAAATAATTGTGATTTTAATTATTATAATAAGAGAGGGAAGCCGTAAAAAGGGAATACTTAATGACGGACCGATTTGTTTGTTTTTTCCTACTGATAAGTTTACCTACTGTTTGTACTGTTTGTAGCAGACAGACAGGTCTGCGACATTCACTATAGCTCTAATCACAGGAGATTGGGTGGAGTGAGTTAATATTTATTATGGAGTTCAAAAATGTTTCAATATTCAGAAAAAAATACTTTTCCCGGAAGAAATATTCAAAGGTATAAATAGTGAGTTACAATCCACGATGTTTTTATCCCTATATGATTTTTGAAGGCACCGTTTCTAAGGAACCACACCGTCCCATACTGTCTACGTAACAACAAAATAGTAAAATATTACTAATTAGCAATTTTTGTAAAATTTTAATCATTACTATTTTCATTATTTGTTTTTTTGTCTAAATCAGCTATTATCAAAAGATAAATTATGTGGTAGGGCTAGGTATTTAGTAGCATGCGTAAGTGATGTCAACGGGCAGAAACTAAATTCCAAATTACACGCGTGCCAGAGTCCGTTGTGAGCGCGCCTTCTCCACTCCGGTACATTCGTACCAGGGACCATCATTTTTCACTCTAGCCGCATTCAAGGTATTTGCGGTATACGCCGTATACGTGTTTGTTGGCGTTGACGGGAAATAAATCAGTAAATGCGCTTACAATGCGCGTCAAAGAGTGGCGCACACATCCGACTAGGATCCATTTTGTGCCCATTGTTGGTCGAGTGATTAGAGCTCATATGAAATATGAGTAGACTGTTCCTTTCGTACAAATTACGAGTATGTGCTCACTGCTTATTATCGCCCGATGTTGTTAATTACTTATAAACGCTTCCATAGAAATGAAAAGAATACAATGTTCTAACTAAAGAGTTCTTGCCAGACAGTTGCGTAATAAATGTTGGAAAATAATTATGTGGACATGTCATCTGAAGTAATAGAGAGTATAGTACGGCCGACGGTTCTAGGCCGCTCTGAAGTTAGGCTTTCGGATATAGTGCGCAGGCATTGTACTTTAGAGAGAGATAGCGACACGAACACTGAGCGTGTGACTGAAACAAACAATGCTCAAGTGACACCCCGCGCGTCTTGCCACCATTTCGACCCTAAAATTGACTTCTGCGCAGCGATCCGAACAAAGTTCAGAGCGGCCTAGAACCGCCGGCCGTACCATATGTCTGGCGAAAATGTTAACACGTCTGCCGAGTGAGTAGACCTGGATTCGATTCACAGCTAGGCAAATATTTCTGTGACTGGTAATGTTTGTTTTTGGGGCGCTGGTGTTGGTTTCAATTATTCGTTAAATAAAAGAAATAGAACATGCACTTATTAGTTTTTCCGGTACGAAGTGTTGCAGTAAGATAAAAATAATAAGATATAATAAGTAGCCTAAGTTACTCCTTATGACATCCAGGCATTCCAGAGATTAGCACAAACAAACAGACAGAAAGACAGACAGACACAAAAATTGTAAAAAATAATATTTTGGTATATGCACCGTGTATACATATGCATTAAGTAAAAAGCGGTTATTTTAATATTACAAACAGACACTCAAATTTTATTTATTTCAATAGATATAGAAGTAAGTATTGATTCAAGAATCCCGTCAAATTTTTTTTCTAGTGTAGGTACTAAGGTATACGTTTCCCGAAGCGAAGCGCGGGCAGTTACGTTTACAAAATATAAGTAAAATATCCTGTAAAAATCTTCTTTTATAAACCCAGTACAATCCGCGCGCATTCAAAACGGAAGGAGAGGAGACACGTCTCCAGCATTAAAACCTCTAACTGCAGCCATGAACCTCGCCGGGGCGACCACACGGCGCGGCGGGGCGTCGTCGCGGATACACTGGGACACGTCCTGACACCCACTGAATTATGGCCAGCCGGCGTCGCACTCAACTATTACAACTTATACTTTCTGTGCGAACAATTCCAATAGTGATGTTCTATGAACAATTTTATTGGAATTTTATTGGAAAGATTCACTTTACTTACTTCCAAAATAAATCCTTCAGACCAGTTTAGGAAAAATATCAACAAAACCAAACTGAACACGTCTATACCATTAAATCCCGAATCGTACATAAACCGACTGGAGCGACCACAAGAGCAAAAAGGCGCGGACACGTACAGAACCCGTCTCACTCGCCGTGAATTATGGCCACCCCGTGCCGAGGTGTACCGTTATTTACAACGAACAGAGAAATGTGAAAAGAATTTATATTTTTCATAATAGAACCCACCACAATGGCGGCTAGATTAGTATTTTTACGATGTGACACCTCTCTGAGGTGAGGCCGAGCTTTTAATAAAAAAGACGTTTAGGTCCTCTGTCGGCAATTCATAACGGATATAAATCTGAGGGTATGTCGACATTGTATTAACTTCAAATAACTATTTAAATTTATTAACGTGTAGATCTTATTTATAATCTAGCTTTGAGTTTTCCACGTTATAAATTATTAAGTGAATAAATAATTATCCTATGTAACATTTGGAGGAAACGTCCAGAAATATAAAACATGCGGAGCAGGATTTGTGTTCCCGACTAACTTAACAACGTTGGCTGAGTTTGACATTTATTTATTTATATGATTATATTACGTTGTATCGTGTATCGTCAACCCTGACGAAATATTGCAATGTCTAGACGACTTCGACTTTTCCACCAAACACCGTTTAACCCGCCAATCGATAAAGCGTCATCTATCGGTGTTCTAGAATAATAAATGTTATAACAAATTTTGTTTTATTACTGTTTTCTTTTTCAAACATCTACACATTCAAATATACAAACGGACACAATCATGGCACTGTCCGGTATTCATTTTGGACAGGGATTCATTCAGTACCTACATAAATTTCAAAAGGTAAATTCCATTTTTGAATCGAAACATGCTGACGTATTTCAATGAAAAGGAAAAAAGTAACAAATTACCTCTTTTGTTATCCACCCATTCCAATCTCTACCTGTATAGAAAACCGAAGCGTAATAGTCTGTTAGTTGGAAACATTTCTGATCGGAATACTAGTAAGTACGTGCCTTCAGTGACGCCATTAAACAACCAGTATTTGGGGAAACGATTTGGACGTTTGTGCTAAAATGTCCAAACAATTATTGTTATTTCAACGGCATCCGTTAAAATTATTTCTATTTGTAATATTACGTAAAGGCATTTTAGACCTACTTTAATTTAGGGCAATACAGTTTAAGTAAACCATCGAGCAGGGTTGCTTATGGTGCATCCTTCTGAACAATAGACGAGGTTATACCGCCAGGTCCTTCCTGTTGAAGGTAACTATGCTCTTGCTCTGTTCCAGCCAGTTTAATCTCATTCATAATCGCACTCATGGATGTAGATTTTCTTGTTGCTAACTCCGATCTCCTCCTCCTCCGTTTAAAATCGACCGTGAATAGTTTACGTATAACGGTTGCAGTGTCGTAGTTCCAGAAATGATGTGGGCCAATTATAAAGACCAAAATGTTTAGATATATTTATGATAAGCAAAGCCATGGCCTCACAAGTTATCAATCAATATTATCTATCATCACACTTAGAACACAGTTGGTACCCACTATACGTAACCGTATTGATATTTGCGCCGGTGTTGGGTTCGTTAATTAAAATTAGATTGCCTTAACACAATTACATCTTCGGTTAATTAAACGTCTTGTAAACTTCTCAGCTCATCAGTGGGATTTGTCAACCTAAACTAATCAATTGTGAATGTATAGGTAGAGATGTTTAGTAGGTGTTGCCACGGTGTTTTCAACGGCTGCCCTTGATTGGGAAGCCTAATGTCCCGTTTTTAATAATTCCTTGTTTACTTACATAATTTAAAAATGGTTCATTAAACCCTGTATGTGCGTTTACATAAATAGGTATAACTGGAGGCGGATTGGGAACAAATAATTTATTGATTCATTGATTGATTATTGTAAAAGTAGGCTTTTCACGGCCATAATCCCAATTATTTAAACTTTTTCCTTCCTTAGAACATTCAGGCCTGGCAGCACTACACAACGTAAACCAAACACAATTTTCGGCGGGAGGATTCGGCTGTGCATTATTTCAACATGGCGTTGTAAATATGACAGTAACTAAATAACGTCGCGTTCTTGAATAGCGGATGCGGTCGCGTTCAAATTTTATGCATTACTCGTCTGCCTTCGTGGCTGTCGTCGGCAGCAGGATGCGAGGCACAATAACTTCGGGCTCGGGAATGATGTGATTCTTTGGTCGGAATGGGGAATTTCGACAATCGAATATCTCCGAGTGACGTTCTCGTAACTTATTTTGTCGTGAATTTTAAAATCAGTTCTAAAATAAAGGATTGTCGGGAATCGCCACGAAAAGCTACCTTCGTTGTTTCTCTTAAGACTCAATTATTTTCGAAGTTCTCTACAAATCTTAATTTTAACTTTTTAAAATGGCTAAGTGCAGGGCTCCATAGGTTCCTTTAAATTCGTTAACTTTTTAACTTTGTTTAGTCATGAGAAAAAAGATCCATTCCCAAAATATTTTTTTAAGATTATATTGTAATCGGCCAAATTATAGCTTACTATGTAATTAGCAAATTATAGGTGTCTACCGATAGTCTCTGAGCTAAGACGAGGGCGTGCAGACGGACAGACAGACACTGAGAAGCTATAAAATTTCCTAGCTTACTAAAACCCTAAAACAGAATACTCCCTAGTAATTTTATCGACCGTTTATTCTTCACAAATAATCATGCTACTCGTATTAGCGTGATCAATTTGCAAATGTCATAGACATTCAGCCCTTAGTACCCAACAATGTATCCAACCGTACAAATACATCCAATGAGCTGTCTTATTCAGTTGACGTCAAATATTCCGTACGAGCGTGCGTACACCCGGCTACAATCGTTCCGTATTCCGAGCGTCAAACGGTTGTGACAGCGCGGTAACAGCCGGATTGCTGACACACCGCAGATTGGGTTCGTGATGCTTCCTCTGTCTGTTGCGACGGATAATCTGTTTGAATTTGGAACGAATGAAACTTTCTTCAAAAGTCATTCAACGAACATTTTTCATGCATAAAACACTAGGTTAGGGAACGTATTATCGGGATAAAAACTGCCCCTGTCCCTTTCTGTCATCGAAATTGCCTCAGCGGATTAAGCGTACAAAGGGAGCAGACAGACAGAGTTAATTCCTTTCGTATTTACGATATAAATATGGATGCATAAAAAATGCATTGCAAGTTAAAGAACCTTTCCGAACCGGTGTAGAAAAACCACACCTACAATAATGTACAAAAGTACCTGTCAGTGATACTTACATGAATAAACGATTTTATATTAGATTAAATCATTAATAGGTAGGCTATGCTATTGAAACTAATCTAGATTTTTAATTAAAAAGGGTGTTGATAACAGATTGAAAATTTAACTTATGAATTTTAAACAGTTCAATCCTAATGCCCTTGCATAGTGATTGTTTTATTATCTACATGGCTGGCTACCACCCTACTAGAATCAACAGTGAAATGTTTCCTATCGTCGGTTGGAGAGCTAGTAATAAGCGGATACCTGCTGTTTACCTGGACAGCAACGCGTTGTTTATTCTTTCGGTGTAACGCCTCTGAACGGTTCTTCATGGAATGGATCTATGGAAGAACTTCTTGTGCCGTGCCGGTCACAGTTGTGTAGCAGCGGAAGGGTGGTAATGCGTGCTCGCTGATATTAAATCCATAGAAAATCCATACATACAAAATCAATTCTAAACTTGCCGATTAAACTACGGTTTACAAACAAAACCCGAAGTGACAATTCAGAAAGAAAATATACAATATTTTTATTACTCGCATCGGTATTCAAAATATGAACCAGAAAAGGGAATACAGATCATCCCGCGAATCTCCCCTTGCCCAGCGCTAACATTTTCATCCGATATTAAACTGCACACGACCGCCGGATACGGACACACTGTTTTATTACACGCTTTTTCATATGACGAAAACGTTAGAAGTGAGGCTTTTTGTTGGAGTGTCGGTTATATAACGGAAAAAGGATAGCAAGGTTGTTATCGTCATTGTGATAACATTTTTTGTTCGACATTCAAAATTTTCAAGCATTCAAAATTTGCTGGCTTAGGCTGAGAGCGAACGTGATTTTTTGAGTTTTCGCCATTGACTTATTATTACTATGGACATTTAATCTCATACTAAAATCGCGAAAAAAATGTCCAGTCAGTTATGTCATGTCATGTCATGCAGTTAACCAGGTAATTTAAACACTAAAATCATTACATCACGGTTTAATTTCGATTGCAGTCGTGAACGCGGAATTGGTGCTCTCCTTGCGTTTTGTTGCTCATTTGGCTCGGACCCGACGTCAATAGTAATAATAAGTCAATGGTTTCCGCGAACATTTTCAGTCAAGTTGCCTGGTGACTTATCTGGTCTTCTGCGGGTTAGTAACATTTTAGTAATATATTAACAGTTAATTAGGAGTTCTTAGGCTTCTACTAAGTTTGTACGCTTTATTACCCAAGACGATAACAAGCATTAACAGATAATTAACTAAAAAAGTTAAAGAAATCCATGAGAGAACAATTCTGACTTGACTGGTTTTAAACCTTCAGGCAACAGAGATATTAGATTCGCGAAAGAACAACATCACTTTTAATTTAAAAAAGCACATCTTTGTTCCAATTTCCATTAAAAATAATACGCCTGCATCCGATGCGGGTTTTAATTTTAATTCAAATCCTTTCAAATTCGCCGAAGAATTGAAACTGCAGCTGTACTGAATCCATTATCTTAATTCCAGGTGATAGGAACAATGTTACCGATCCAAAAGATTCAGAGCGACGGATTCTATTTTAATATTGAGGTGTCGGGGAAATATTATTTTATTAAAATCGTCGAGACAGGTGAGTCTCCGGGGAGCCGTCTGATACTACGAGTCAAAGCAGCTCAGCATTTCCATGACAAAATATTCACTCGCATCGCACAGGCCACACTGTTGGGAATTTAGCGGATTGTCCATGTTTCATTTTATATGTAAGTTCAGTCATATTACTAATAAATGTTTGATACTTTATTCACTTATGCATTCGGTTTTAGGTACTATTTGAAAGGAAGCATAATGTTGCGGTATATTGTCTATACTGAAGTAATTGTGATTTTACCCAATTGAATTTTTAGGTAAGTATTTTACGGATGATGTTATTTATACCATTAATTTTTAATGGGTAAAGATAAACCAATCTCTAACAAATTAGTTTTGGACGCATTTTGTTCAAACCACCAGTGAAATGATAATGATGGTGATGTTGAGGACATGGTTAGCTCAGCACTTAGTGTTTGTTTTATTTAAATCGGTTCAAACATAAAACAATGAAAATTAATAATAACAAAATAAAGAATCCCGTCTGAACATTTTTCAATTGTGGGCACTTTATGTTAGTAAGTAGTCATAAACGGAAGTTGAGTCAATATAATATTTATGTTAATACATAGTGGGCAGTCTGCCCTACCCAATATTATTTCAATTTATTAGTTGTTAGCTTTTCCGGCTGACAACCCTATTTTGCCACTCCGTCCACTTCTCCCTTCACCTCACTTCGCCGGCTCCTTATTGATCTATTCAATCGTTCGTTTGAAATTATTTTTGTCATGTATTCGGCGGAATCGTGTCGTGATTGTTAAGTACCGTTTTATTGTACGGAAATACATTCTTTCTTTTTTGTAATGGTTCTTGGAAATGCTTGTTTGCTTGAGCATAAGAAACAGAAATTGTAATGAAATTTCATGTGTGTAAGAGTAGTTATGTATATTATCGCCACGATTTCTTTTACGTATAAATTTAATATAATACATACAAACTTAAAATGTCATTGCATACATAAATGGACATAACTTCAAAACAGAGATTCAAGCTTCAGAAAGGTCTGTTTCGCAAATTCTGTATCTGAGTAGGTACAAAATGTATTTTATACGATAAAGTACTCGTATCACATGTAATTTATGAAAGATATATTATTATTCAGGTGGTTGCCTGCTGTCTCAGCGCGAACTGGCCTTCTTGAAGGTGCTCTAGGAAAGCGTGTCAGGTAGCTAGAAGGCATTGTGAGGATGGGAAGAGGGTGTTTTGTGGCGGATTAATAACATTTATGCATTTACCATTTGTTTTAAAATTTAATAAAAATTACCTAAGACACAAAAATATAAAAACAAAAAATAAAAGTAATTGTTGTTTGACCAAAAAGATAATGTGCATTTAAAGAAGAATTTAAATTTAATTACGATGGGTATAAACTAAGTCTCCATAATCGGTCTAGGTAACTGATTCTAGAATTTTCTAAACGCGGCAACGGTACGAATTATATCTCATTTTTTTTATGCATTTGTTTATTTAAACTTTATGCACCATACAACAGTACAGAGACAAAGGCGGACTTAATGCTGATAACATTCTCTCCCAGTCAACCTTCAGGCAGAACGAACACAACGATGTACAATTCATTCTATCTACAAATACAGACTACAGATCTGCGTCTGTCTGTATCTGAAATTTCATGTTTACAGTCCCCGGTACTTTTATTTGAGACAGGTTTCTCACAAATACGGTGAATAAATGTGCATTCGGGGCACGTTTTTACGCCAGCGAGTATAACTTGGGTGTGTTTATAGACAAGTCGCTTCGATACAAACAGAGGAATAAATGATTAGGATCAATTATTCAGGATATCTTCGTGTTTGTCATTATGCGGAAGATGAGAATGCAATTGGTATCAAATGGTATCTACTGGTACTTGAAAACATATAGAAATATCCTTTATTTGTATACCGAATACAATCACACAGTTTTTTTCGAATCGATAGTTGCTTTTGGTCGTAGCGGCTTTTATTAGCGACGATTAGTGTATGGTTTATGAAGGGCATCCTTATCAACTAGGTCACGGTAATAGTATCATACAGTATTCCATCTTCATACAAACGGTCGGAACATGAATCATACCTACGCGCCTCGGAGTTTAGTACACATTAAGTATACAACAGCCACAGAAGCGCCATAGGGACGATCGAACGTGTGGGTTTGTAATCAAGAAGCGTGCGTATTACCTACCTACTTACATTCACTACAACTAGAAAGAGGCGGCCCTAGAGCGCGGTGTCAGTACTCAGTAGGCATTTATTTCAAGGACAGGGCCGAGTCACACTACTGTATCATACTATACCCGTGACTAGGTTGTTGTCTAGGCAGCCTTTGGGTAGAGGGTAAAAAAGAACACCGAACACTTAAAAAGGTTATTACCGCAACTCATTCCCTCAGCTGGGCTGGAATAAGGTAGGGGTAACAGAACTTTAACTAAGCGTGACCTGGAAGACTGCTAACCACTAACCACAAAGAACATGATAGATTTAAGAACATTACGGCGAATATTTTTAATTTTTAGCAAAGGAAAAATATACAAATAAGGTAACCCAAAACTCGATTAACCAGTTTACTAAATTAAAAGTTCTCATTCAAATATTAACGTTTTAGCAAATTTTAATAAACCCGCTTGTCCTGCGGAAAAAATCAGCTTTTATGTTGAAATAATATTTTCATGTCCCAATGAACCAGAAAATTGTTGAAAAGAAATTCGCGTAAAATAATAAATCCAACCAAACACAATTTCCGCGAATAACCATCTCTGTTGATGTTGATGGGGTGCGTAATTGTGATTTTTTCATTTGCTTATAAAAATTAATTGTGCGGTCGGGGGACCCCCGCCAGTTCCTTACGCTTTTTCTAACTCCATAAAGGAGTGCGCACATTACAACGACTCCACGACCGACCGACGCCAACGCGACTAAAACCTTGACAAAGCTAACATTCAATTATGAGCCTTATATCTTTGAAGGTAAGGTTGAATTTCGAACTTATACTTAAAAGCCCTGTACGGCTCGCCCTACACCCATAGCCGTTCCGTTTCGAGACCAACGCGTCGACGTTGCGTTGACGACTCACCGTAGACGAGTAGTCCACGCGTCGACCGACACAATGACGTAATGTAACTAGCGTCGGAGTTGAAACGGGGTGGAGACGGAGTCGAGTTGACGTCGATGAAGCGTTGATCGCGGAACGGAACGTCGGAGTTGAAACGGAGTGGAGTCGGAGTGGAGTTGACGTCGAGTTGGTGTAATGTGCGCACTCCTTTAATGTACTTCAAAACTGTACAACCGTGTGTCGAGGTTGTATGATAAAACATATCGTGTGCAAACCGATAGAAGTGAAACTCAAGGAACTAGAATATCAGTATATAAACGAAATAATATTTTTTGTAACAACGCCATCTAGGCACTTCGATATGAATTAATATAACATTGTAAAGCAGAGCTGTACTGTGCTATCTAGTTACAAAATAATAGTGTAGATGTCGTACACGACTATTAAAAACACACACATACAAAATGCTCATACTAACTTGAAATAAATGATTTGAGTTTTGAGTTTGAGGTAGTTACCGCTTACCCCTTCCAAAGCACAATGGCTTCGAGAGGTCCAGCTAAATGCAAATAATATATTTAAAACATTTATACATAACCGCAAAACCTGTCACTTAATCTCAGCGGCCCATCGATATCGATAACTCACGAGGCACGTCACCATAAATCAGCGGAGCGCGATACCAATACCCACGTACTAACTAGCACTCGATAAATATTGCACTCGATAAATATTCTAATCTTGCACAACTTGTTTACTACATTCGGTGTACGTAAGGTGGTACGAAGATGTGAATTTATAGCCTTTGAAAAAGCATGCTAGTTTTTTTAAGCGCTTATAGCTCATTGCGTCGGTCCTAAGTGATCGATACGGGCGCGGTCGGTAGTTGGACGGATGACCGGATGGATGGATGAGCCGATGGATGAATTTAAACACCGTCGCATCGGGACTGGATGCATCATAGACGAAAATTAACGCACCTCACAAACCTAACCTTACCTAACAATTGACTACGTCATTCCCATCCACAAATACATTAAATAAATCTATCCCCACAATTGTTTCCTGGCCACAATATCTACTGCATCATGCGAAGCAATTTTGTTTTTAGAACAGCATATTTAGCGACGGTAACTTCATTAGTAACAGATGGTGAAACCAGAAATACACACTCGTAAAGCTAATATTTATTAAATTACCGACTAAATTTTAAACGATTTGTCTCTGTTGCTTGTTTTGAATGCGTTTTCACTTTTTATTGTTTGACCAATAACTTCCTTTTCATGTTTTTTTACTTGTATTTATGAAATACCACTTCTTGTAAGTGCATGAAGTTGTTAGTTATCGATTTATTAACGCTGTTATTTTTTAGAGCGTCTGTAGATATTTTTGCATTTTGTGAGAATACAATGCAGATAAAATTGAAATGTTTTGGGGTATAAGGGGTTACATTTGTCAAGTGCCGTAAGAGTCTAAGGTTCTAAGCCGACCTATCTTGCTCATGCTCCCTCCTATTTGAGGACCAGGGCCCTATAGGGTCCTAGTCCATAGAAAGCCCAGGGGTTTTCTACCACACAGGCTTATGCTTGGTGTTAGGGATTTTCTCCGCCTAGCTGGTGGTGTTAACTTAGTGGTAGTAGGTAATTGATCGTAAAAATGTTACAAAATTTGTTTTGAATTATTTTAATAAATGTTATTTATTTTACATACTTTTCAGCATAATTTTTAGGGTCGTTTTTAATAATAAGTAAAGTTTGAAATCGTACATGAATCATTAGATCATGTCCTGATAAGACGGCCCCGAAAACAAATGTTTTACAGATAACATATGTTAATAAAACTTAACACAGATATTAATTGTGTGTGAGTTAGTTAATGTTCAACAATGTTTTAAAATATAAAGAGCAGTACAAAGGTACACAATGACATGACATGACCCGGATACTTATCCAGCAGAGATTTAGCAAACACGAAACCATATAAAAACGCCATACAGGGAAATTAAAACGCTTTATACAATCCGACTATCGGTCGTTCCCTGTACTGTCATGCATAATCTCTGGATATCTCAGTATTCGGTCGTAATAACTAGCGCTAGTGACACTTTGACAGTTGACTAAGCAATTAATACCCCAATTCAAAGTTTGTGCTTGATGTTGAAGTAGTGGAACTGTTTGAAACGATTTTATTTACAATATGTACTAGCTGGTGCCTGCGACTTCTTTTTCTACTCATAAAAAGTATTACACCCTATTTTGGTCGAACACCACATCGAATTTTTGAATTTTTACCCCTTCTTCTGTAATACGACTTTATTAATGTAACCGATTTGTACAGTCTGAATAATGCTCTTTCTAAGTTAGTGCTCTTTATCATCTAAGATACATTGTCACATATCACCAGATGGGATAATAGTCGAGCGCTAACTTATACTATCTATTATAAAAACCTGTCTCTCTAATAACATCTATAATAAAATAATAATCGATTTGTTTAACATAATCGTCCATAGCCTATCGTTCACAGTGCGACACAAGCTATTGCGCAACGCATCCCGTCATGCGAGTGGAATTGTGCCAAGTGTTATAAATGTTTGATTTCGTGCCACCAACTATTTGATTTCTGACAATTTAACTATTCGACTGCACGGGATTTATCTCGCTATTGTGATGAATTTTTATGCCCCTATTTTTGTAATAACTTCCGAGTTGGATAGATGAATGATTTTAAACTCATTTTTATCGAAAGGACGATGTCATCACTGGATTTGTATGTGTTTTATGCGCGCTTCTGGCCGGTTACTAAAACTTGTTCATTTTTGCCGCTCGAAGGCCTCCGACATGGCTTACCGACTGCTTACTAACAACCGGGACCGACAGCTTTAAGTGCCCTCTGAATCACGGAAAGACTTTTGCCACTACCGTTCACTTACCCATTTGCCGCCGCGCCCGATTACTTAGGGTCGAAGCAAGCCGCCGAGCTTCACGCGTTTTTACCCAAACTAGCAAAAATAGCTACTAACAGCGATATCAATCTAGATACGAGTATTCCTCATTACAAGTCCCATTTTTTACGTTTATGTATAACAATTGTCGTACGCATATGGAGGCGCCGGCGACGCCAAGCAATATATGTACATGACAGGGCACAGATTATGTAAATGTTTTAACGAACGCGACTCCCGTTAAGTCGGCGGCTCCGCATTGTGACGTCTGTGATCCGTGCCAAGCTTTCAAATGTAATTTCATTAAACTTTGTACTTCACTATAGTTCTTCAGTTGTTCTTATGTTACTGGAGAATTGGAACGAACGAGCGTTTTGAAGGTCGTGTGAATTATGTCGTGCTCGTGGTGTATTGCTCCATCCTTTTACATAATTATATGTATTTCATAAGCTTGGGGCCAATCTCCCCAGGCTTCTCTTATTAGAGTCTGTATTAGTCATTTTAATCTTGCTACAGGTACCTACCACTTACTCTTGTTACTCAGATACGCAAAACACCTCTCGTTTTAAACTTAACATGTGGATCTGTATCGGACGTCTGTTTGTGGAATCGTAGCTACTTTGGCGTATGGACCGATTTTTACGTAATTTTTATGTTTGATATGGGATTTCATTGAGTGTTTTAAGTAACAGAATATCTGTTTAGCTGTTTAAAGTCATCAGACCTGATCCACTCAAATTTTGGTATTTTGTGTCCAAAACGATATTGCCATATATTGCCCAATTAACCCTGACCTAATGTTGCAGCAATTTCTGGCATCAACATACATAATAAACGCTGTTTTTATGTAATTATATTACAAGAAATGTTAGTACAATGTCAATGACATTTAACTGGATCGTGTCACTTTATTCGTTAGTTTCAGCTAGCGCCTAATTAGTTTTAATTAAGAACTCCCCTAAACTTCAATTGGTAAGTCGTGAAATTGGAAAAGTTGATAATTTTACTTAACTGACTTGTTGACATCAGTATGGGGCCATCGGATGAAATTAACTCAAGACCTCGCTTCAAACAACGAAACTTTGCAGGTAAATTAAGTAGGTATGGTTAATTTTATTGGTGAGTTAGTACCCATAAAATAGTGAAATTAATACTTGAATTTAAAGTTAATATAGCCCGATAACTTTGTTAATTAGCTCAGTATGTAGTGACTTAAAGCGACAAAAAGAACCCAGATTTCATTCTAACTAATGCAGATTATTATTTGACAAATTAATGTTTATTCTCGGGAATTCCTCTTGAGTTTGTGATGTTTTATTAGTAACGAGTCAATAATAAAATCATTCCTTCACGTACAGAACTTTAATATTATTTTATTTTAATCGTCTTCTGGCTAAGCCACCTGCTTGGAAACCGCCTTGGATTATAACTGCAAGGAAACGGAGTGCTTCAAGACGTTGAAAATGCGTTTCAAACATAAGATCATCGGATCTAATGACTAGTAACGCGTTTCGCCGCGTCTTCCAACACGATATGAATAAGTATCTAAGACGGATTATTTGATACGCGCTAATGCCTCACGTAGCATCCCTTATGGACTATTACCAGCTTTCATAAGAACCTTGGAGAGAAGACGTTTGGAAGACTAACGAGCAATTTGGTATAATTTGGTATAAGCGATCGCTGGTACCGGCGCTATCGCGAGATCTACGCAAACAAACCAACCGATGTTTGTAGGTACATACATATATGTTAGATGTGACGGGTACTCGTTGGGCATTCTAATAGATTGTGTTGTGTAAACACATTTATATATTTTTGTAGTTGATGTTAAGTTTCGACAGGGACAGGTTTGACGTTCAGATTGCGTTACAGAACTCGGCTCAACTTTAAGACGTATAGCAAGCAGAGCGCGTTATGTGACTGATTATATTTCTTATATATGGCAATTCTGAATTTTCTCTGTTTGGGTAAGGAATCCTAAACTCCAAATCTTATGCCATTGTTAAAACAAGATTAGGTACTGTCGTTGAATTTTTGGCCGAGAGTTATTGTGTTCCATAAATAAACATTTTACAGTAATTACCATTTGTTATTAGTTAATTAAAAAAGGCTATAGAGAAACGAACATGCATCCGTTGAAAAGTGTCCATACTTGACTCAAAAATAATATTCGCGTAAAACTAAGTACAGCGCAGCAAAAAGGTTCATTCATATACTGGGAAACAACTGCGCCAATTCCAAGGCAGACGAAACATTATACAAAAATGATTGCTCATTTCGCGCAATTGTTTTTATCGTAGCTCATCGCGGGGGACTGCGTAGAGCGTTTATTTATAAACAAGTTGTACCGCCGAGATGCACCAATAAAAGTTGTTGTTTCCGTACTATCGCGAATATTAAAAAACATGAAAAATTGGACCAGAGCCAACGTTCCGAGCTGCGTTTGTACGGAGCAGAGCCTCCGTGTATTGCATGCGAACTGTTTCCAGAAGAATACCCTATGGGTATTGTTTACTTGCGTACAAATTTTGATCCGGCTCGAAGGACCAAATGAGTTTTTGAACACATTTGCTAAGTTGCTAACGTATTTTATTCATATTTTAGATTGCTTTTGAATTGTGATTTAAGTTTTGAGAACTTAAAGCTCTGGTAACCCTTATCATCTCATCCATCTATCTCAAAGTGGATCAAAAGCATTAAAAAGTTTGCAAGTCGAGGGTAGTTTGTTGAAGCCGTCATACTAACTTTGTGGCAGCGCACGGTCTGCATTTACAATTTCATAACAAATCCTGATCAGATAATGTGTTATTGAAGTGTAGTAACGGACATATTGTGATTACTGTATTCCAGAAATCGATCAAACCTTTAAATAACTCTGTGAAGAGTGAGATACGATCACAAGATAATTCTAGCCAATATTAATATATTGGCACTATAGTCACAGTCAAGATTATCAGCTTCTCCAACGCAGTCGCAGTTATTTATCAACTATTAGTATTAGTAACTTTAGTAATAACTTGAATATATTCAACAACTGTTATCTTAGGTACTATAAAATTTATTGTCGCATCTCAACCAAATAAATATTATGTGAATATGACCTCAATAGATTCTGAATTTGTACAAAGGATAATTTATTCAATTCAAAATACCAGTATTTTATAAATATTAATTCGATTTCCGACATTTTATATAAAGACTGTATTAGAAATAACCTTGACATTTTGTTTTACTCTAATTTATTAATCTGTTCAAACCACTTATGTACCTAGATCTATTTTTATAATGATACACGATGTATGTATTAAATTTATGTACGCCGATATTTTGTGACAAGTCACTATCAGTTCAGCCGTGACCACGATCCATGCAACTGGGTCGAATGTTGGTAAATTCATCATTAATCAGCTTAATTTGATTAATAACATCTTCATTGTACCATACTAACAGTTAATAATTGAATTTGGTTTAACATAAGCGAATAATTAAGGAATTATTGATATTCAAACGATAGTCACGAATGCCCATCAAGATTTACTCATAATCGCTGTGGCTTACTCCAGGACGGAACCTGGAAAAATTCAAAAAGGAAATTTCGACTAATTCCAATCGGGGATAGCTCGCCCATCTCATCCCGAGATTGGAATGTAACTAGATTCTTTCAGTTTCGCGCCCCCGCGGCCGCCAGCGGACCATTATCGTCCAGTAATGCTGTTTCTATACTCATGAATTTTTATTCCCAATTCTCCTGTTCTCAATCCATTGTTCGGTGCTATTCTGTGAAGGCAATATTTTGTGTCTACTTTATTGTCTGTTAGCTTTCTTTGTTTCATCTGCTGACTCAAATAACAGATGAGTTAATAAGTAACATATAATTAAAAAGTATATACACTTCGAGTCTAGTGGTTTCGTTAATTTCTCGGTGTTTTGTGCGTCGATCGACCGAAGCAAGTCAGAAATTAATTATCTCTTGCATCGGTGTAGAAAACAATCTTGAAGTATTCTTCTTACCTTTGAACTCTCAGTCATGTTCCTAGAGGTTTATTAAGTCTGGAATTCGTAGATTAATCGTAGATCGTCTTTGTTATGGGCCATAATACATACATTAGATATTGTCAATGTCTATCAAAAAAATAAATTTTATCAATAAAACTATGTATAATGCTCGGGCCACACTAACGGGAAATGCCGTTAATTATCGCGATGATCGTAGGTGTAGCCACGCTCAACGGATAATTTCACAACGGAATTCACATTGCCATTTGCCGTTGACGTTGACGATTTCGTTAGTGTGGCCCGAGCATTAGTAGAAGACGTTTCTATGTAACTGTTCAAATATTGCCACATTATAAAACAAAAATAATTCGCACTAAAATTGTTTATACAATGGAATCATTGATATCACTAACCCAGGCGCTGCCGCGGCATAATCTAGGGGCTAGATTGCGAGAGTGTGCGAGACCGGGTATTTTGAGTAAAGTGCTTTTTGCGGTTTTGTACTAATCCACTTTTTTCTGGTATCCCCGAAAAAGTAATATGCTCATACGGATTTAAGGTTTTACAGGATTTACTTTTGTATGTTTTATATGTGTTTTATATGGTGGTTAGAAATTAATTTGAATGATAAATATTATTAAAAAAGCAGTGATAGCCGTGTGGTCGAACGTTAAAAGCAGTGATAGCCGTGTGGTCGAACGTTGGACTGCCGAACCGGAGGGTCCGGGTTCAAACCCCGCACGCACCACTAATTTTCAAAAATTATGTGCGTATTAATATTTAATTATCACTTGCTTCGGTGAAGGAAAACATCGTGAGGAAACCTGCACACCTGAGAGTTCTCCATAATGTTCTCAAAGGTGTGTGAAGTCCACCAATCCGCACTTGGCCCGCGTGGAAGACTATGGCCTATACCCCTCACACTGTGAGAGGAGACCCGTGCCCAGCAGTGGGACAGTTATGGGTTGTGATGATGATGATGATGATGATGATTAAAAAACATAGAATAATTTTTGCGACAAGAGAAGAAGGAACTTATCAACTTTTGGGCGCGTAAGTACCGTCGTCTTTTATTGTTGCTCAATTAATTTGCATTTCGGCCAGAATTAACGAATGAAATCCACTTTAATATGAACAACAATTACACATAATTTTAGTGGCTTACAACATTGCTCAAAATGTCTAATATAAAGGAAGCTACAATTAGTAGGTAGTTACTTAATTTTCATCGCCGTTTCATTTCGATTTTGATAACGTTTGCTCGTGTTTCGAAGGTGTTAAGAGCTTCAGAACTTAGATATACCCGTTTTTATTAGAAAGCCTTTATTCTTATAACCAGGTCTCGCAATTTTCATTAAAAAAGTCTCATTTGCCAAAAAAACTTTCCAGTGAAGGAAAAAGGAAAATTGTGGACCTAGAGCCAACGATTGCTTAGTCAAGAAACTTATTTCCTTTCGGGTTTTGAACAATACCATAACCTTTTTCACTGTACAGCAAATAAAAATAAATAATGTAAGCGAGCCATTGATTCCAATGTCCCGTGTTCGCTCGGCAGTTAACGGTTAATAGCGCAATTTGGGATTGCGATAGAGCGGGCTTCCATTTTTAGTTATTTTCGGTTGTTCGAAATTTCTGTCTATTCGGCCTTAGCTGTCTGGAGCTTCTGAAATAATCTTCAAAGGTTTTACTTACACGTATTTCATCGATTCAACGGCTGATGTACAATAATTAAAATAATAAATAAACGTTAACACACTCATAATTCGCTGTGTCGCGAATGGCATGAACAACACAAATTACACATCACTAACACCCATGACCCGAGAACAAACATTTATCTGGCACATAAACATCTGCCCCGACCGGGAATCAAACCCGGGACGCTACCAACCAGGCTAAGGGGTCGTCAAAAAGATGTGTTATTAAGTGATGTCACTAGCGCGCAGCGTGTTAAAGTAGTAGCTGTTAAGTCGTAGCTTACCAGAAGGCATTTTGTCGTTAAAGTAGTTTCTCGCTCACACAAATGAGACTAGTCTTAGAAGTAAGCTTACGTCTTATACATACAAACACTTTTTACATATCGGGACATATAGACATAATGAGAAACGATATATTTTCACGGTTAATTTTACAAGCATGAAGTGGGGTGGTACTGATTGCCGTGTTTTTATATGCTGAAACAACATTTGACCAATAACCGCATGTTTCATGAAGCAAATTGTTTTGTATAATAAGATAAGTCGTTTATAAAAATACAAATTCGTGATCAGTACGGCGCCTAAATTTTCATTCCCAGTGTTGCGTTTGGCTTGAATAGTTACACAATTATATTAACATCACAGTCAACCAAGACAGTCATGTTTAAGATACGCAACTGGCACACAACGTGTGCTTTGGCCTGAGGTCGGACCCCGAAGCTACTGTTCAAAAGGCGGATTTGCCCAGAAGCCCGTAGCTTTACGTAATCACACAGGCACATATTGTACACATACATGAATTAACGAACAAATATTTGGGCAATTTTATGCATGTTTTATTGCAGCTGAAAAGCCTTTTACGAAATGATTATCGAAATGAATCAAATTATTATGAAACAGGTTGTTTAATGTGATTTATTATTGTAGCCCACAACGCGCATTGTTTGCCGATGTTCAGTAAATGTTTTTCACATATTTAAATTGTGATTTGTGTGGCTCGCCGTATGTAATCATTTTGAGGTTTTAAGCTATTGAGCTGGTCATGCAAGGCTGTTCTGCTTATTAGTATTTGCGGTTTTTGTATATTTCTATAATGAGAGTGGTCGAACAAAACCGCGTCGCAAAACCATATGCAGACAGACTTATGATGTTTAATGTACTTATTATATCTTATGCTAAAAGAAAACCGTTTTGAGAGCTTAGGCATAGTTACAGATAGAGAAGGAGAGTTAAAGATGTAAGAAGTAGAATTTATATAGGTACGTAACATGTACATTGAATAAAATACAAATACATTAAATATAAGCACGTTCATTGAATTTACAGAGTATCACCTAGCTAACATTCTATTAGTCTTCTATAAATTTGTCACCAAGCTTGGACTGTTCTATTTGGGATTGAACAGAATCTGCTGACGATGAGTAGCTGACGTAATGGATGCGGTTTTGGATACGCCCTAGAAAAAACAAATTATTAAAGCAAGGAGGGGACCTACTTACCATACTAAAGTTTAATTGTACTACCTCTATTATCTTTAACGTGCAATACACGTAAACGAACATGAAATTCTGTATTCAAAAATTGGGCAACACTAAATGAAATTAAAAGCGTACAACAGTTCAAATTGTTAGTTTTCGCGGCTATTATCCACGTAACAAAAACTATGGGAACGGTCGTTTGGGCCCCGAGCGGGAGGCAGGTGGAGGGTTAATCGCGCCATCGTCACTGTTATAAACACGTTCGCAACGTTTCGCTGTGAATTTTAATCCGTGCATAGGTGTTAGGGTTATAAAATTTAAGTAAAATAGGGTAGATTAAGCTATCTCGAGTGAAAAGCTGTTTGGAATAGATAGCGAAATGGGACTAAGCAGGAGGAGGGTTAAAAAGTACTGTTACAGTAAAATTTAATGTCTGTTTATATGGGGTATCTCTTTGTTTACTAAAATAATTATACTTTGGTACTTAATTATTCAAAGCTCTGAAAGGTTACAAAAGGGAACAATAGGTACGCTTTTTTGTTATCTTAACCATGGAAAACGATACACAGTGATAGTCAATGGTTTGAACGTCGACTCAAAACAGGTGGGATTAGGTTCGAATCTTGCATCACTAATTTTCAAAAATGAATTAATTTAATTACCTCATGCTACGGTGAAGGAGAACATCGAGAGGAAACCTACACAGCTGAGAGTTCTAAACAATGTTCTCAAAGGTGAAGTCCGCCAATCCACACTTGGCAAGCGTGGTGGACTATGGCCTGTACCTCACGTGTTGTGAGAGGAGCACAACAGTACCCAGCAGTGGAGCCTAATAATATTCATAATACCCTACCAACAAGCAAAGGCCGTTTTCTGCCCCTTACGACGGTGACGACATGGTCTGGCGGCATGGGAAATGAGTCAGTATTGTGGGCCATTGTGGGCCAGCCCAATACTGTCCAAAAGCATATTCCGATAAGAGCCGAGAGTGTTCCGATAAGGACACATGAGCCTTTTGCCATTCATTTGTATAAAAAAAAGCTCGGTGTCGAAATGTTTTTGCACGCTATCGACAGACCTATAAACGCGTTTACGGTTCTGCTGTGAATTTTAATCTTCACAGGTATAAAGCTATTTCCCGGGCGAAAAGCTGCTTTAAATGGAACTTCTACTATGGAATGTTCGAGCTACAAGCAGCGCGGCAGCGGCGGGTTAGAACGCTATGCTCCGCTACAATCATGAAACTTTTACACTGAATTTTAATCAGTGCGTTGGTAATTGCTACTATGAACATGGCTGAAAATCTTTTTAAGTTTGAACAGTACGCAGCTGATCTTTTCAAAATTTGTTTCCATTTAAGATACACTAAAACATAATAGAGGAAGGGTATTCTATTAAAATAATGACAAGGATGCTTAAAATAGACAACACGCTAACAGATCCGCTCAAGTTAGTGTGTAAAAAGTTTGAAATTACTGAAGGTATTGTTTTGAAACATGTGCTGAGGAGTGTCTTTCGCCGTTTGTTTCTCCTCTCTAAAATGGCACCTTTCCGAAATTGTGGCAGATGCAAAATATTTGACGTTCATAAATGTATTGAGAAATATTTTATTTATTGGTATAATGTTGATAGTGATGAGTCAATGAGCTCTATTTTAAATTAATTAAAATAATACAAGATATACTAATGCAATGGATAGCTAAGAAGAATAAGACACGTGAGGTCTTAAAAGGCTTAGGCGTCATAGTTTTTATATAGGTTCTGGTGGCTAACTTACCTGAAAAATACCGTTTTTATTCAGAAAAATATTTTTACGGTAACATAATAATTTATGTAGGGTACAAGTACAAACGACACGTAAAAATGCGGCATCAAAAACCCGTACACGCCGTATCATTTTTTTCTTTCTTTATAGCGTTTCTGACGTCTTAACCCTCCGCTGAAGGCGGCTCATAATATTTTTATCGTAGGGTCGAGCGTGCGCAAGAATCACAATAATGTTGCGCGGGGCGCGGGGCAAGGGGCGAGGTACCTACTTGTATAAAATCTTACGTGTATAAAAATATGTAAGGAACCACGAATTTTTGCATACATATTTAAATTATTTTGGCGGGCTTAGAAACGAGATATCGGTTTTTTTTGGTTATTTTACTTCATGAATTATTACGTTGGATTTATTTGGTTTTCGTAATATATAGTAGATACGTGAGTCGTGTCGTTCAATATTCATTCAATGTTTAGAAATGTTACAGTTTTGTTAAAAAAAGTTATTTTATTTTCATTTTAATTGGACGATCCGACGATCAAAGGATAGTTAACCTAATATTTAATTGTGAATTTATGAATCTTTGTAAACGATGAAATGATGTAAACACTTAAAAAAATGTCAAATAACGAGTAATACGCTACTTTGGTACATATTAGATTTCGAAGTTAAAGCAGTGTTTATGTAAAAAATAGTACTGCCCTAATTAAGCTTTATGTAAACAAAATAATATACGGAATATTTAAAAACTCCCAAGTAGCTTTTAATTAGTGTACAATGGCCCGTCTATAAAGCCACGGGCACAACACACGATTGGCCTACTTGAGAAAAGTAAACCAGCTAAACGCGGTTACGCACTAATCTGTCATGCTTACGACAACTTGAACTCAACATCAAGTTGTCGTCTGTCATCGTGGTGCACTCTGGTGAACAACATACCAATAACCAGGCTATACGTTTAATACTCATTAAGAAAGGAGTGAATAGGAATCTACTAAATTAATGCGCTTACCATCTTTGGACTGTATCGCCATCAGGTGGGATTGTTGTCTAGGATTAACTTAGCATCGGGTAAAAAAATTGGTAGTCACTCAGCCTGCACAGTCATAGGTTCAGGTAACGCGTACTAGACCAGCGTGGTGAAATATGTTCTTACCTATTCATAACCCAGTTAATTTCTGTGACGCAATTATAGACGTTGTTATGTATTAATTAAGCTTTGTCAGAGGCCTTTGTTTCAATTCATCCTTGTGATGACACTTCGTTCACCACTAAACAATTTTACTGGACCAACATGGTGGGACACGATTAAAATCCTTTCAATTTCACTAATATAATTATAATTAGCTTGTAGAGAATGAACATCTCCATTAATGTAGCGACTCAGGCTTTGTGAGCATTCCGACTATTAATTGCGTACACGAAGTTTGATTGAATACAAATCAGCTCGCAGTGGCGCTCCATTGTAAATTTCATGCGCGGACAATAGCACGGACGGTGCGTACACCGCTTAATGGGCAATTTTGTAGCGCGGGCTGATTAGCCCCGAGTTACCGACAATCGATTCGCGTGCTAATGTAGGTCGCGAGCGTTCGCCGCACCTCACAACATTGCCCAGTTGCCCACGCACTTCATGCCTTTTGAATCACTTTTTACACAATTTTCTTAGTTTTTGGCCGTATTCAGGCGGACTGGAATACCTACTGACTCCAATTCCATGCTGGCAGATCAGGGTGTCCTAAGAGCCAGCGTAAGTCGAACCCTGCTTGGCGGTAGGGCTGAACCCCGGTTGGCTAGCTACTAGTACGCGAGACAGCCTCTAAACGACTTATTTATTTATTTTGTACACACAAATATTTATATGAAATAAAAATAAAAGTAACAGTAAACGTTAGAGGGACTTGTTGTGTTTCGGCTGGGAACTTGGCAACCATTATTCTCTTTCTTTTTCCTTCTTTCTTGACTGGCAACGCAAAGGCAATGCCTTTCTCATTTCTGATATTCGTGCGCGTCGGTAACCTCTTACCTCAGGTAGTCGTCTGCCCGTTTGACGGCTATTTACGAAAGAAAAATAAATGTAAGTATGTACTTGTATTTGAAATAAAAAAAAATACTTTGTCACTTTTAAGTTTCGAGTAAAATTATGAAAATATTAAATGAAATTTCAAAATTGATGAAATATTTTAACGTAGTTTCGAGGCTCTCAATAGTGATTTTACTTAAAAATAAGGACAAACAAAAACACATCGAAAATTTCAATTTAAAATGGCAAATTTATGAAAATATCTTTACGTAAAATATGATTCTTTCAACAATAAGTGCTGGTCTTAATAACAAGTTAAATAACATATTTTACTTAAAAGTTTTATAGTATGGAAGTTATTTTTATTTTTCCGTATTCAATTTTTGAATTTTATCATTCTTATTCCTTCATGTAAAGAGTTCGTTTTATAAATTATTGAAGAAAAGGAAATCTACTACAAAGAAGGAGCTTTGTTTAAAAATGTTCTTACCAAACCAAACAAAACTGTAAAACTGTGTCGTAACTTCAAACAAACAAACGTAATGTTTGTTGGGATATTGAGACATTTACACGTTTGTTCATCGAGATAATTACAGTGTAAGCACACACAAACACTACTTGTTTAATGTAGCATCTGCTACAGAATAATGGCCCTATCACCACACACATACGAGTGAAAATGATTAACACGCACAAGTTATTAAATTCACAAGTAACTTAAGGTTTCGTAGAATCGTTGATAATATTTGTCTTTTGCGATGCCTGTTAAGCGTTTGTTCATTAAATATCAGTGAGAGTACAAAGTATGTAGACTCTCTGAACCTTACTAATTGATGATGACGATGCTAGGGAGTAAAACGTTAAAATATTCGTACGGTTTTTGGTCTGTTGCAGACATTTATAGTATAATAAAGTAAAACAAATCGGTTGTCTGTAAAGTCGGTTAACGGACGATAGTTTTACGTGATAACGTCATAAAGAAACATTGATGACAACACGTTGTCGCGTATTTTGTGTCAATTTTGTTATAAATAATGGCTTCCGTCGAAGCGGGCGGGTATTGTAAAAGTTCTCGAAGAAGCTCACGTGGCGGCGTTTCAATAGCAGAATTATTCTAACTCCTAACCTGACGTTACGCTCTTACGGCACGCTCACGTCACTGGAACGGGAAACGTTTTCGTGCGCGCTGCCCATCAATTTATGATTTTTCTGACATTATCACGTCAAAACTTTGTTAAAATCCAACAATGTTATTCGGAATAATTAAGTATCACTTCAAAAATATCACATAAATTCATGATTTTAAAATATCCCGATTCCGGACTAACATGTAGAGCGTGGGTACTAAGGTGTAGCTTCTTTGAAGCGAAGCTACATTTGCTTCGCAAATAGCAATAAACAATACCCTGCAATTCAAAATCAACTTTAAGAACTCAAAACGGGAACGTAATAAAAAAAGGGCGCACGCCCAATTTTTCTACCATCTTTATCGCTTTGTTAACGACTCTTGAACCCAGTAGGCATAAGATTAATATATCAGGCACCGAGCAATATTCTCATGATGTTATGCCCGCCTACATCGATCAAACACAATAGGTTTGCACAGTTGTTTATTGTCAAGCAATTATGCAAATACGGGTGAATCAATTTGTATATGCAAATGAGATATCAAGACATTAGAGCGATTTATACTTTCTGTTCTGTAACACCCTCGGAACAAGACACGAATGCGGTCTACCGCAGAGCTGTTAACTTAGGGTTGTCAACTGTATTTTATTAAACAGTATCGTAAGAGAGAGACACGAGAAGTAAGGGATTTGTCAATTTGTCTCAGTCTATCGCAGTCCGGATAATAAATAATGAAGCAAAGCGCGTCGTTCGTACTCGTACTGCATGTGTACGATTATTTATTGATGTCTAATTTTTGTATCCATGCCACTCCAAATGAGATTTTTGCCGACGCATTTATTTGTTTAAGTAGTTTTTGTCGTTTTTTAATTTAAAGACTGACAATGTTCTATTTCATTTATTTATGGTACCTACAGACGTCTGCAGCTAAAGTATCAATGTAAGAATGTGTACGGAAGGATAAAATATTTTAAGAGATCTCTTTCTCTTTGTAACTGTTAAGTTAAAGAAGATAAAACCTTATATAGACATTTAAGTAGTTCTTACTTTAGGTAATCAGCAAAATAAAATTGTTTTTTTGTATAAAAGGTACCAGAATTAAACTACTCATAACTCGTTGACAATGGTACCAAAGTACCGGAACGTACCATTGTCGTTCAGAGCCGTGACGTGTCCGGATCCGAGGTGGATAGCGGCAGCGGACGGGTTGCACCGGTTTGAGGTGTAAAAAGTGAAACTTTATTACGTCCTTTACATATGTAAGGTTTATGTGTTCGTGTATTTTATGGTCATCAAAAGATATCAACACATAAATATATTTTTAACTAGTAACTGCCCTCGCATCGCTCAGCTTCGGTAAATTATTTATTTATTTATTTATTTATTTATTTATTTATTTATTTATTTATTTATTTATTTATTTATTTATTTATTTATTTATTTTACAAACATATATCTAGCCTTACAGGTATGCCCTAATTCGCTTTTTACAAAGATTTTTTTTCCTTTTTTGCAACATTTTTCATTGATGCTACGCTCCTATGGGTCTTAGCGCGGTGTTACGAGTATATAGCCTATCCTATAACCTTCCTCGATAAACGGACTATCTATCACAAAAATAAATTTTCAATTCGAACCAGTAGTTCCTTAGATTAACTCCTTCAAACAAAAAACTTTTCAGCTTTATAATATTAAAGTAGATTGAAATAACATAAATATGACTCCAAAACATCAGCTAAATCGCATTCAAATCGGTTAAGCTGTTTCGAAGATTAGCGGGAACAATCTCACAGATAAACAGACAAAAATCGTAAAAATCTTTGTTATGAGTTAAAAGTTTGATGTAACTTTTTATTATTTATTGTATGAGTGGCTACAGAAACACGTATTCTATGAAAATTTCATGTGTCTACCGTGACAGACAGCGGAGACATATTAATAGGGTTCCGTTTGTGAACCTTGGGTAAGGAACCCTAAAAATTATTTAGTAAGTAAATGTATTAACGATCAAAATATCAATTGTTGTTTATCACAAAAGCTCCGTTTGTGAATTGGGAATATTCGTAATCGGTAATCTATTTATTTGTTTGGAGGCTGCAAATGATACGGGCCCATCCACGTGTGAAATACGTTGAAAACAAGTTGTTTGATACAAATTCGATGGTTTTATAATCGAAGCGATTGTGGTTTCATGTGGGTAGTTAGTGAAAAGAGTGTTATTGTTTTGTATTTAAATTACTAATTATTGTTGTTACAAAATGTAGTATTTTCCACGGTAACAAATTTGGCTTATTAAGATAACACCAATCGTAATCAAATAGTATTAAACGGATAAATTAGCTGCAGTAATCGAAAGGTATTGAAACGATATGCAGTAGGTAATGTATAATTTGTAAATTAAGTTTATTTTACATAAAAGTTAAACTTGCCATCCTGTCGATGGTAACGGTCACCCAATTAATAATCGCTAAATAAACACTAACACAAACATAATGTGGCATAACACCACAAACACCCATTCGCTTCGCAGGCCACTACCAACTAGGCTATAGCTATAGCTAATCAATACTGAAATTCCTACCAACTACCTACCACCGCTTTTTCCACCGGACTTTTCGAATGCGCGCTACTCAGCGAAGCCGCGGCGGCCATTTGAACGATGTTATATTTCACCCATAATGTCATTGATAGGGCTCTCAAATAAAGATAAAACCTTATTGATATCTCATATACAACTAGTTTTATTCAATTTTAAAATCGACCCGTCCCTATTGGAAAATCCTATATTATGTGCATAAATCCCAATTTCCGCAAAAGATTAGCTTATTCGAAGCTGAAAAGGCTAAACCGCAAAGTCCTCGCAGATACAACGAAACTAAACAAAACACATGGCTATTGAATTTCAAATGACGCCGGCTCATGCAATATTAAAGCCTCGTTTATAAAGATGCGGAGACGGCGCGGGGCGGTCGGTACGTTCTGTGATCACCAGCTTTGCTTAGCTGACTATTTTGTTATTAATGAACACTTAACGCTCACACACTCATACCATGGCATGGACATGGCGTGGCATGGACAACACAAATAACACATCACTGTTCTCATAACTGGCAAAATCAATAGTGGTCAAAGACGGTTGATTTCTGTAGCTGAGTTCGAAGCTCTGTCTTCTGAAAGTTCAACCCCGCTTTTATAACTGGTTTCTGTTGGTATCCGCAACATTAATCGGAACTAAATATGGCAACATTTTATAGTAAATTTTGTTTGGACACAATCTGTTCGCCGTGAATATATGAATGAATGAGTGAATGAATATTTGGCTGAATATTTTTATTTGCAGTAATTGTGGTTACATATGATGGTCACAATAGTTGCATAGGCTCTCCCAATTATTACATGTACGTATGTTAACCAACTTGTATTTAATGCAATAGGTAAATTTACCAGGGCAAATCGTGAAAGTCAATTCGATGTTTCATTATATTTATCTATCACCAGCAGAAATAAACACAATCCACTGTTTCAAGATCACTTGAATCTCTAAGAATGAACTAAGAACGATCTCTGTGGACAATGCATTGCGCAGTGGAGTCCCTAGCCTACTATAGTTTTACAGCAATAAATGTACAATTCACTCTGTGCGTAATATGCTAACTCCGCATCGCGTGTCTAAAGCCACGGTCTAAGACTAAGCAAGGTTATGCACTGTCCGTTATGTTCGGGATTGCGGCGAGAGGCCGCGAGCGAGGCGTGTGCAGTTGTGTTATGCTGAACGATGCTGCGGGGTTCATGATTTTTGTTTTTGGTACAAATGTAAAGCGGCAGCGGTAATTGTTTATTTTTTAATAAACGTTTTAGTCCATAGCCGACATATCAAATCCCCAAGCCATGTACGAACATAAAATAAATGGCACAACGTTTTATCATTTAAGAAAGCGAGCATTTTTAATAACAACATAAACATTCAATATTGTAGATGTTGAATATACAGTCGTCAAAGTTATTTTACAATTACTAATATGAACATTACTCACGACTTACTTTGTTTTAAATTATTTTGATTTGCAAATGGTATTAACGTGACGTGGAGGAAATATATTATAGATACTCGTATTATGATAGATACTTGACCGATAAACTTTCGTAACTTGCGGGGGAATGGTGCCTAATTTTGCAGTGTGTTATATGGTCCAAGAGAAACAAATAAATAAAAGTTCGAAACATTCAATATGAAAAACTAAACAACCCATATATTTTGAATACACAAAATATTTAACCACATGTAAAAGTTGATTGTATCTATAAAAGTTTACGCCGTAAACCGCTCGCCGCCTGCTCCTAGACTCCACCCGCTAGGGACGTGTCGTGCCGCATACATAAACGTAATTTTATACGCAGGTGTATTGAAACCGGCAGTGCATTACGTATGTAAGCCCGCGGATTCCATTACGAGGCGTATATTTAAAAATAAGATGCTCTCACGATAAATAAGCTTTCGAGCGCACAGCTATTATTCTCTGTTTTGTAAGTGTTCCCTCAGATTTATTTATAGCTGTACCATACCTTTTACTTATGGAGACATTACTCTTAATAATAGATGTATTTGCTAACGCATTAAATCGGCATGGAACTATAATGTACAGTAAATATGAAAAGCTTTTAATCTGCAAACAAGGCGTAATGGGGATAATCTTTTAGCGGATGCCCCAGTACAGATTGATGGAGTTATTGAATGAATCCAGGTCTCCATATTCTTTTATATTTGAAGTACAACACAACTTCGAGATTCACTTCGGAGGCTACATAATGCCTAAAAATCTTAACAATACTATTAAACTAAACGCAACAAATAGAGTTTTATCTAGTGCCGTTCTTATGTTCCACGTAAACCTAACCAGCTCAAAGAGCAAGGTAAATTCGTCGAGTCCTCAACAGGATTTAAAGAACTCAACAGTTCACTGAGCTTGGTACCCACACATTTTTGCAATTCTCCCTGCAAACACCAGAACCGATTTTGACACGCTTCTCACTGTTCCAAAACCCACGAACCCATCAACTTTTAATTCAATAATGTCTCTAGCTCTGCATCTTAGCATCATACTATGACGGATGAGACGGAAGATTCTGGACGAGGATTTCAAAACATGTCCGAAGATATCTACATGATATATTTTATACTCACTAAAATTGCATCGAAAAAGAGATAAGTAGTTGACCTCTTCGAATTCTTAGATGACAATAAAACCACACTCCACTCACAGAAACCATGTCTATCGTATCGTCCCCTATCGTGCACAAACAAAACAAACATAAACCACGTGGATAACGAAACAGAGGAATGCACTCAGAATCGCGAATAAAAACCTAATCGGCCATCTGTATTCCGACCGCGGTGCGTGGTACGAGCCGCGCATGCGCGAATGCGTGACCGGGACGAATGCGCGCCCGCACCGGTACGCACGTGCGGTGAAAGAGACAGGTATATGCGTAACACACATGTCAGAGTGAGACAGCTGAAGGATCAAGTATTATAAAATCATTACGTTGTATTACGGTTTCTTATGGCGATTAATATCGCTTTATTGGCCCACGGAAGGCTAAGAAGTCTGGTTCACCTATCTAGAGTAATTTAATTGGTGAAAAGGTTGGGTAGGTAGATCGATCCCTTTTTGAAATCACTAAGATCACTAAGACTCAAGTATTCAAGAAGACTTCTTGAATATTATGTGATGATTCAGGATGAGAAATTCTTGCTCTGAAATATATAGGACCCACCACGGTCAAACAAAAGAAATCCTACCTTTTACACTGGGGGCATCGTCTTTATACTTTCAAATCCGAGCACTCAAAGTTTATGATTTCATACAGAAATTCTAGCTATCTCCACCAAGTTTATCCTCAAACACTCTCCATAGCATCGTAAACGTGTCTTAGCTCGTACAAAAACATTTTATGCCCAATGGCCACTCTATATTCCCAGTGACTATAATGCTATTCAATGAAACCGAATGAGTACTGAATAACATTATGCTGAGAGTTCTCGGAAAAGGGTTTTATATCAATGAAGACACCGCGGTGACCTCTGGGTTCTATCGAATACTTCACTGATTGTTTTGTAATGTAAGGCACGAAAATATCGAGGCCATATTATGAAGGGTTCATTAAATAACCATTAATGTTTTTGAATAAGGGACCACGTTAGCTAAATGTATACTATTTGAGGTTATGAATAGACTTAGGTATACAGGTTTGCATAATTATGATATTTCAGTAAATCTAAGGCAGCACCTACGTGTTGCCGGCCAAGAAGAGAGCTAGAACTAAAGATTTAGAAATTCTAAAAAGTTACCAAAAATTAAGAATTTCTTAAGTTCAAAAAATCATGGGATTAAGAAAAACTAGGAATTGGGGACCTTCCTTTCTGTCTTCCAAACAATTATGATAGTCAGTGATATTTGGAAGGCGAAAGCGGAACTCACATTCCGTTTAATCAATTCAGTCGGCGTCAATTCACTTGTCATCTCACGACTAGGTATATTTATTTTGCGCCTACTCCAATGAGGCATATCACAGAGAAATCTTGTCAGTGAAAGCTTTTGGCAAACGAATAGTTTTAAAAAGTATCTATATACCTACATATTTTTAAGTGGGTTAAATTATGTGCTTAGAAAGATTTGATTTTCATGAGCCTACACTCTTACTGTAATAAAAGAACGCGGTCTCGTCACAATCATAGTCCAGCAGTAGACCTTGTCAACCAAGTATACGTAAACTGTACCACGCTGATCCAGTGCAATGCAAATTGTATTAACCAGGGATTAGAGGCCGATTTAACCTTTAAAAGTTCTAACACCAACTTTAAGGACTGCTATCTCCATTTTCAGTCAGCACCGAAGGCTTTAGGTGCTCCCCACAATTCCAAAGCACCCAAGCACCCGATAACGCCCTTATTTGCTTAACTCCGTCAATTAAACACGATCGACTCAGAGCGCCATGCACTGAGTGTTTCCATACATACACTTGACTAAAATCGTACTGGTCTAGCGTGGTTCGCTATGGCCTTGACCAACTGTGCGAAAAATATGGGTTGGAATGCTTTACTCACCTTACATAGCCCGTGATGCACTTGGTTCATATCAGTCCGATGTTCAACATAGATCTGAAACAAAAAATATTTAAATAAATTATTTTTCATTTTTTATTCTAAATAAAAGGGCTTTATCGTTAAGACGATTATGCTGCCCTGGTATGATCAACTTTACTTTACTTTCTTTACTCCTTACTTTACTTAAAAAATAATACATAAAAAATAGGTTATATTTAATAAATAATATTTTATACTCAATTAAAAAAAAATATTGATCAGTTGCTTGAATAAAATGTACATCATGAGGAAACCTGCTTAGCTCTCTAAAGCTAGCCATACACGTTTGGATGTACCTGGCAGGTTTACCTGTACAGTTGAACTGTACAGTTAAACTTGAGCGTGTATGTTGCACAACTGTACATGTATGTCTACTATGTACCTCAATTACCAGATAAGTTTACCTCTTAACATAGTGAAAGACAACCAGAGTCCAGCAGTCGAATAGGTCAGGGTTCAACAACGAGAAACATAAGTTTAATGAAAATTTTAAATCACTATCATTGTCATTGTCTTGTCCATTCTTCACTTCTTATTTTTCATACAAAACATTGTTCACATTATTTTATACCGGAGCTAACATTTTATTTGTTTGTTTCTTTGTTTCTTTTGTGCTACGATACTCGACAAGGAACCATTAGCGCGATCTCATTAACAGCGAGCGAAATACAGCGTGCAATATAAAAGAATGACTCGACAACTCGCTGCCTATTCATCACCGAATTCTGCTTCGGAACAGACTGAAACACGACTCCATTGCCATGGGGTCGGTTCGCGTACCGAGCTGGTATATGCACGCTTTGAGTCTCTTACAGGCAAAGAATACTGTTGTGGTTTTTTTGGAGGCTTCAATATGACACCCGAACTCTTTGGAAGAGCTCGGAAGGGTTCGGTGAATAAAAGGTGGTGCGGGAAAAATCAACTTTGAAAATTATTATGTGCTAGTATCTAAACCGCCCTCGCTTCGCTTCGGGAAACATGTCCCTTAGTACCCACATTTAACAATTGTTATGCGTGATTCTTTAAACTGACATATTTTTTTTATTTATGAACGGATAAAAATGAAACAGTCACTAAATGTTAAGCAAAGTTTACTAAAAAGCATTACTGAAATTAGATTAAGCCGTTTCCGAGATTGGCGCGCACAAACGATTAAACAAACAGACATCAATTCTAACAATAATTGTTTTGGCTTCTATTGCGTTATTTTTCTCATATATCTTCCTTACACAGACAGCAACCAATTGCATTTTTAATATATGTATAGATTAATAACAGAATTTATAACGCAATTATAATGTGTTAATTTATAACGTCAACAGTATCCATCCAAGTCACAGCCTCATCAACAAAATTGTCGTGTCCCTAAACATCGCATACTCGCAGTAATTTGCATATTCCGTAGTCTCGTAACTAGGCCACGCGTAATGACGGACACAAATTAGATGTACAAGTCTTCCCAGGCCTTGTTTACCCTCTCAGGCAGCTTGACCGTGGAACTGTTTATCCAGGTCACCAGCTACAAGATGTTACGACGACAATTACGTGGTTGTGTGGAAAACTTCAACTGTTTTCAAGTATATAGCATGTTCGTTAACTTGGTAGCTTGTACTAGTACTGAGTTTAGCCTTTTAAGAACTTTGGAAATTGACCTCTTGAAGACATTTTCATATTTCATAAATAATTTTATATACCTATAAATGCGAAAAAAATTGTAGGTACCCCCTTTTGGAAATATTACACGCATGTGTGTGAGGTTTGGTATATAAAAAAATAATCATGAAAATCAGTGCACCCAGTCGAAAGTACTGAGTTAACAAACATAAAAAAGTACAGTCAAATAGAGCACCTCCTCCTTTTTTTAAGTCGGTTAAAAAGAAGAAAGAAAGAAGTTTAAAGATCTTGTTTCGCTAATGATATATGTATCTCAAAACAAAGGCAAAATAATAATTTTGCGTAGTCAACACTCTGAATAGGTAACAGATTAATATTTCAGTTATCTAATATTTAATCTGTAACAATGTATCACACAAACCTAGCATTATAATTCCTAGAACATCATCCAATACCGGAAACCCATTTCCAGACGTGTCCAGTTAGCTCGGGCCCGTGTTATTACTAAACACCCACGCATTGTCCCGGGACATCTATTAGTAATGGACAATTGCTGTTCAAGTCTCGTGTGTTTACAAAGCGAATCTGTTTAAGTAAATATATTATTCCACTAGAGCATTATGGGGAGACATCACTGTGTGTATCAATTTGTGTCCAAGTATGATAATTGTGTATTTAATTAGAGGTGCGTGCGTAATTGTATCAGTGATAGCCGAGAGATTTGAACGTTGGACTCACGAACCGGGGGGCATAGGTTCGAATCCTGCACGTACCTCTGTTTTTAAAAAAATATGCGCGTAAGGAAAACAACGTGAGGAAACCAAAGCGTCACGATGTTTCGCCATCCGACTACGTAATACGCCACGAGCAACAGCTAGCAATATATAAATTTAGAAATATGCTCATTAAGCCCTTTTATTTGATACTTAACACATACCTTATTGGTCAAATTATGATGAGTATTTTTAGAAGTTATGAGGGAACAGATTAGCATACATATCAAACACGACCCTCTTACGTTATGTGGTAAAAAATTAAATATAAACTGAAGCTAAACATAACGCTGTTTTATTAAAATGCATCAAACAGCTTCTGTAAAGCTATGCGTTAGTTTAGACAGGCAAAAACCCATCGTTAGGAAAGGCCCCGACCGCACATTCCTCCGCAAGTTGCGCTCTCATGACGGCCGAAGTGTTTAGACTAACTTCGGAGTTCGGCCTTCAATGGGCCCCATAATTACTGCGACCCAACCCTCGACGCGTCGCGTTCACCCACTCACCGTTTGTTTCCGACATAGAGGTTAAACCGCAAAGTATCTGAACTGAATACGCAAGTTTGAAGTGACTAACAAATAGGCGTTGCTTTGAAAACTATTGATATGTGTTACAATTAGGAAGAGGGATCGTTGTTCGTACACAATAGGGTGTCAGCCAAGGTTTTCAACTTCGTATCGAGTTTAAAAGAACGTCACCTGCTAGGTATTTTCTTAAAAAAACTTAGTTTGAAGAGATGATTATCTGTATCACGAAGGACTGGAGAAATTGCCTGCATCGGTGTATCCATTTGATTTCTTCGTGAGTGTTTTAAGTCAAGAGCGAATACGTGTACCAAGTTAGCTCGTTTTACCATCTAAGGGCTACGTTGCCACTTACCTTCAGGTGAAATTGTAGCCAAGCGCTAATACAAAGTAAATAAATCTACAACAGCTATCATTCGCCGTACACTTGGTAACAAACAGCGTACCCTTGATAAGCCAATTAAACTGATAGCCATGTAACAAGTTTCGTATTCCGTACAGATAACATAAAAAGCGTTCGGAGTTGTAACAGCGGCCAAAACATCTACAAATCATCCGGCGTTTTATCTTTTATCTCGATCTTTGCTCAGTGACAAGTTGACAATGTTATTTGGGCCAAACAATAAGATTAAGCGGTACTAAATATTAGGCCGTATTTTGTGGCGGTTGGAGTCCAACGCAAAAAGTCACGGTAAGCACTCAAAGTAGTAAAAGAAAGATAGAGATAAACATTAAAGGAAAACTTTGTTCAAGAAATCTCTCCTCGAAATCCTATCGAATTGATCGAATTCTTCGTAAGTGTCTTCGTAAGTGTCATAATTACACTGGTGCAAAATTGAGTAGGTAGGTAAGATACTTACATAATAAAAAAAGACTAGGTATTCGATAAAATGCTACAATTAATAAGAACGCTATTAAAAAGTAAAACCGTAAGACAAAAAATAAAAGTAAGTGTAAGTATATTTATTACTTCTTAAAATAACATAACGTGATACCTCTTACATATACGCAACTTAATTGAATTTTATGAATATAATTTTAATGCCCTTTATGTGTAGGTATTAAAAAAAAATATGATAATAATATTATCGTTAATTTTTAAGTTAGTCATAGTACCACATAGTTATGACAGGATAATAAATGTTTCCTCTTTACGAGTAATACGCCTGTAGAATTTCGCTTAGGTATGTATTAAACATTCACTACTAAATTATACCACCATAGAATAATTTTCTGGTAAAGGCAAATCAAAAGATTTAAAACGCTCTAAATTCAAACACACAAAAAAATTTGTACAGCACCAACACCTTATCGATCATATATTTCCAACGTTGCGCCAAGGTCTCTTGACTTGCACCACAGCCAAGCCGGTTTCCGAGCGCAGACTGTGAGTCGCACACGCAGGGCACCTGGCGTCTGATTCATGATTCTTTTTACTACTAAATTATGCCGCGGCTCGTTTATCCAGTTCTTGGGCAGACTACGTGTTCCGAACGCCATTCATGCGCGCTTGTATGTAACGCGACTTGTTCGTCGGAACTGCTTCAATGAACTCCGAGTTGAGAATTCAATGTTTGTTTTGTTCATAGATAAGATAGACCATTTGATAAATGGACAGTTTCCGAAGAGATTGGTACGGATGGAGATAATTGGGAAAGTTTTAGTAAGATTGATGGGAAAAATGAAAAGTAGAGAGCCTTAGGCGATATCAGATTGACACGAGATCTTGAATATTCGCATTTGCGAAATGTACGCTTTGGACATAGAAGTACCTACCTCCGATCGGGTGGTCTTCGACGTGAAGATGGGTTCAGCAGAAGTTTCAGTACCGGACAGAAGTACACCTTGAAGGCAATCGATTGAAAAGCAAAGTGAGGAGATCCGCATTCTTACTGGTTTTCCAACACTGGAAAATCAAATCAAATCAAATCAAATCCATAACCGATGGGTATTACCAATAAGGCGGGTAAAAATCTAATCACCAGCCTAAAGTACCTTTCACTTAGCTGATGCAGCAGAGGAGGTTGGCTTAGACTAAAAATATGGATGAAACCCCTTACACCCCAGAAGCCGTATTATGATTATGTTATTACTCGTCAAGGACGTTTATTTGGTTCTCTTTGTTGCAAAAGTTAGCTCACGTAAGGTCAGCTTATCGGTCCTTGACCATAGGGGATTCTTAGTGTATGTTTCAGTCGGAGTCAAATTTAAAATCTTAATTGTTCAATTTCTAACATAGCTTTTACAAAAACTAAGCTCTAAGCTGCCAACAAATTAGCGTGTAGCAAATTTATGTATATGTATTCTGTACATCGCACGGTGCAATAGATGCACCACTTCTCTCGAGCGCGAACTTCAATAATTTGAGGCAACACCAACTTACATTTACATAGAACAAGCAACAATATCTAGAAACATCTCCGTTACATCGCCTTATCCAAATACACCTTGGAACATTACATTACTAATTCGCTATCAGAATGGAGAAGATTATGTTCCCTATTGCAGTTTTCCGTGGCGTTTTCATGACTGTTTCTTATTATTGTTTGCTTGTTTTGACAGCATTTTTGCAACATCATTAGTGTTGATATTTTAAGATGCCTTTCCTGCAACACTCTATATTGTATCCGTCTTAAAACTCATATAAAATGAGGTGGTATGTTATTGTTATGTAATATTCCCATAATTCCCCTTGTCATTTCCTAAGACAAGGAATTGGCTGTAGTTGTCTAGTTGTAGTATGTATCGTTATAAAAATTGTCGATTTGTGTAAAAACAAATTTTAAAATTACGGTTTGTAATTATTCTCGTAAGGAAGATTTGAATTATTATAATATTATATTGTTCTTAATTAATAAATAATTTGTAGAATTACCTTGAGAGAGCTTCCTTTGATTTGCCTACGATTCCTAAAACTACACTGTTTTTTCTTAATGTGATATACATAAATCGAAAGTATTACATATAGCTTTACCTACAACAAGAAAACAAGAAACATCTCCACAGGTAAGTAACCGGTATTCGGGCATTACCAGGCCAACAGCGAAACGGAAGAGATTGCGTCTTCGATTTTATTTAAAAACATGCCCGAGGAACTCTCGAAAATATAAAAGTTGAGAAGTGAGCGTTTGAAACGTACTCCGATATACAATTCCGTAAGCCAGACGCGGGCTGAACTAAGTTTGCATGCAAAGCGGGTTCGGTCCCGAGTCCCGATACCTCTTCACTCTTGTATGACGCTATCTAGGTACGTCATAATTTCGGTATATGGCTTGTATTTCAGAATATATTGCCTGCAGTAGATTGCAGGGGTAAATGGAATAACTTTTGTAAAATACGCTCGTGGGCCCTTGAATCGAGACAACTAACTTTTATGACAAACAAAGATTTAAATTATAACGCGATTTTTACACGATTTCATTGACGGCAAATTTAATTTTCTATGTTTTGCGTTGTTCCTTTTTAGAATTATTAATTTAACAACCTTTCAAAATTTGCAGTACATACATACGAGATGGTTCGACTCTTTGAATGATATATTATTTTATTTTATTATGCTATTATTACCTCAATCATAAAAAATAAACACAAGGTTCCCAAAGCGAGAAAATAATATATAAATACCAGGTGATAGCAGCCGTTCAATAATTTTTTTCTACTTAAAACACTGCCACACACAGCTGAACAATTAAAACAGCAGATATTTTTTTAGATCAGAGTCTAGCTATAGCAAGTCATACTTGTACTTATATCTCGATGATTACGAGTATTATTTACACTTGCCATCTTAATCATCAACCGAAAATGAATCAATTTATAAATAAATAAAACATTAAATGTGTAAGGACTCAAACTCAACTCAGAAATGAAACGACGATTGATTCAATATAATTTGTTATATTCTGTAATTTCTGTAGTGAAAACAATTCGACCATTTACATTTTCAAATCGTACCGTCTATCGTTTAATATCCATACTGCCATAACTTCCGTGACGTGCATATGTCAAGATGTCATGTCACCATCGAAAAATGCAAAACTGTATTGAGCCTACGAAAGCTGACAGATACTCGTCACCGGCCAGTTATAAAGACAATTGGATAACTACTCCGACAAACACATTAATATAGTGTTAGTCTTACAAATGATTGATTTTCTATATTATTTATTTATTATTTTTATGTAGGTTTTTATTATCCATCCCATTTGCAATGCCTATAAAATTAAAAATCCTGCGATAGGATTAACAACAGATTTACATAAATTTAACCACTTACCGCTATCCTATCACTACTTCGGCGTTATCAACGTCTATTTCCAAGGATAGTACTCGTATTTATTATTAGTGATTGGGCCTGTATCCCAGGACATCATTCAACGCAGCTGAAATCCGACACGACCGGATCTAAATGCATTAGAGTTTTGGACATAGATTAGTCCGGCTTTGATAAAGTCCAATTTAGATAGCGACCGGACTGCTATTAATGTAATTGAGTCGGTTTAATATAGGATCTGATTCAGTCGGCGCTTGTGTATGAGCTCGCCTTTTTGTAGTAGAAGATGTTATATTGACTCTCTCTAGTATCAAGTAAAAGTAATTTGCTTAACAAATTTTAATGTATATTTTATTTATTTACCCAGAAATTCAAAGAACATTAGATATTCGTTCGTTTTGAGTCTCTGTCTGTTTAGATGTGCGACTGGCTGGTTACGTGTGAAGTGTCGCTGAGACATCTCGATGCTGCCTTGTCGCAACTACAAAAGCGTCAGTAGCGACTGCATCTGTCGCTGGTGGCACCATTGCGACTGTCGCTAGTATCGTAGACATCGCAGCGACGTGACATCGTAGCTTTGGACTGCAAATTATCATCCACATAACATTTTGTCGTAACCATATCGTGTCGCTGTCGCATATGTAGGTAAACACAGCGTTTTTCACGTGATATTTCGGTCCTCAGTACACCCCTCTGCTGAACAAGACAAGGTTTGTCGTATTAATGTTATTTATATGATCTGCGAGTTTGTCTGCCACGGAACTTGATTATGAATCCGCATTCAACACCGTTACGACCGCTACAATCAGTATAACACCTCAATCAGTGCCGCGAGTGAAAATGTTCCCTAACCTAACTGAAACAATCCTTGCTAGGCCCTAATTAGTCGACAAGGTACGTGTGAAAAATTCCATGGTGGAAAAAACCTGTAGCAACCTCCGCTTCCACCGCCCGATCGCTCCCAGAGGGGCGTCAGTTTTTACGTTATCCACGGAAAAGTTCCCATGAGTAATATAGAAATCTTCGTGAAGAATGTTAAGCTGCTGATAGACAGGTGCTGTGCCTCTATGGAGCGAGGCATAAAATATTGATGTTCTTTTCCGTGCCTCGGCCTGTTAAAGAAACATTATGCCCTACTTATTTGTCAAAAAATAGTGGAATGTTTTTTGATAAATATAAACTTATTAAAAAACATGACCAAATGTAAATATTATGCAGATGTATTAAATGGAAAAATACAAACAATATTTTATTATTTACAGTAAAAATCCAATATTTCGTAACCAACCTACATGACATGTGTGTACGCACGTGCATGTGAGTGATTCAATAAGGATTAAATTTCTAAATGCTAACATATGGGCCATGGTACAATCAATACATTATGCATTTATCTGCCACGTAAATCTTTGCTTCAACCGGAATCGAATCAGGCCAGTAGGCAGTAGGGTTAATACCTAACTACGAACTTATCACGATCATGTAGGTAAGTTACATGTTTATAATAATAAATCACTTCACTCTTATATAAAATTTAAATGTAATACGAGTAGATACCTATTGTAACCAAAAGGCACAGACTAAACAACACTATCGAGGTGCCTCGCGCACGCATGCCTTTAAACGTGAGGAGCAATAAGAACTTCGCTCAATTGAAAGGTAAGCGTGAAGAAACAATGATTCCAGTTGGAACGAATCGATACTTGCCGAGAAGTGTCGAGTTGTTTGCGTGAGGTCGTGATCACTCGCACTGTTCAAAAGGAATGTTTGTAAATAAACAATACTGGAACCATTTATCTTTCAATTGCCTGGACTAAAAGAATATACCACGAACTCCTTGTGAAGTTGTTAAGTGTTATTTAATTGTTTGATTTGTCTATTGATTATGCCACATCAGTTATGAGACTGGGCAGAAAAATCTATAATAGATCAAACTTGATTCTCTTTCAAATAATTTTTGGGCAGCAGACATAATAGCATAATCCACCACGCTGCTCCAGTGCGGATTGGAGGAGAGGATAGTGGCGAAACCAAGTGTCGGAAATTTTTAAGCATCCGACATGGCTTATCGACCAAATAGTAACAACCGGGACTTTGAGTGGCATATAAAAGCTACCTAAAGATCTCCGACATGGTTTAACAACCGGTATTGAAGGCTACACGTGCCCTTCCAAGTACGGAAGCGCGCAACAATTTTTTTCCCCTGGCGGTCACACGTCCACACACCCATACCACCGGGCTATGAGCATTTCCATGAAACTTTCATAGAGCTTCCAAGTAAAAAATACATTAAATCACATAGTACAATATATAACAATAAAATATAGCATCAATGGATAAAATATCTGTAAAAGTGAAATGAAGACCCAATGAAAGATAATTCGCGTACACAAGACATTAATTCACGTAGTTCTGAGCACTCCACATTGTTCTGCTAACCAACATGAGCGAACTAACTTATATTATAAGGTGAATAACTCGCGAGTAATTAATAATGACAGCGAATCAAACTCCGAACTTTGTCGGTAATCTTCTGGAGTTCACTTCTAAGTTCTTTGTACCAGATCGACTTCAATAACTGGGTTGTTTGGAAATCTCGCGTTAAAGCTGCTAAGTCTCAGTGAATTTCATTTGCATCCCAATAGATTTTATATGTGTAGTTTTCGCAAGCGATTTGGTTCGGTTATCTATGAACCGTGCTTTTAAACGATGATTGAATACTAGATTTGAAAGGAATTTGTAACGAAGTTTCAGGTCTCGTCTCGTCGGAGCACATTTCGTTATCAGACATACTTTGAGATTATTTAAAATTGACAAAACTTACGATAGGAATGTTCATTGAGTCGGGATTAGTTATCAGGGTGTTATTAAGAATGTCAGTTGCTCAGTTCGTTACTATAAAAACTTGTATGATTGTAATATAGTAACTTGTATCAATACAGGCTGCGTACTGTGACGGTTTTCCGTCACTGATGTATGCTGAAATCTGAGCTGTTAAATTACAGGCGAATGTGCTCCTTATGAGGGCATTCTTAAGAGTAGATAATGAGCCAAATATGTCAGTAAAACACATACCTACGAGAATAAAATTAATTAATTAATTAAGGTTAATTAATGAGAAAAAATTAAAACTAAATTAATTTACTCACATTCTAAGCAAAGTGTAGAACTAGTGAAACTTTGAAAACTTTGATGGCTTACCTAAAACAAAAGAAAAATATAATTATTACAGTGACCTAATAATTAACAAAATTAATAATTAAGTACGTATCATCTTAACCTAGAGAGAACGCAATTGAATTAACTTCATGGCTTCGACCCATTAATTACCCACTACTGAACATGGGTCTCTCCTCATATACGAGCATACCTACTCCACAACACGTCTTCAGTGCGGATTGTTGATGGACTTAGTGACATCACAAACACACCCACCCACAGCTCAAAATCAAACATTTATCTTATCTACTATCTACTTAAATATAATAAAAAATTTACCAAATCACTTATTTGCCCCAGAACATTACATCAATTTATATACATAGTTGTGGGATCTAAATAAGTCAATACAACTGATAGAAAGTTAATTCTATTTATTCTATTTATTATTGTATTCTCCGTTTCAAGCCTACAAATATTCTACAATTCAAAATTGGAACAACACAGACTAAATAAAATATAACCGTTGACAGATGTCAAGCGGCGTACGATAAACAATATTGGAATTATTTACTTGAGTTCCATTCTGTGGCTTTTTATAGCCTGAAGACGTGAGTGATATTGAAAGCTTATAAGCAGAATAAATTCCAAATTGTTTTTGTAATAAATGAAACTGTGGCTGCTCTGATTTTGACGTTTTCGATGCTTGTCTCTTACATCGAACTAAAAGCTTTTATATTTCATACAGGTAAAAGACCTCGCTGCGCTATGTTTTAGAACCTACATTTAATATTTTTTTCTACAGAATTCTTTAAATAATAATAATAAATAACGCTACACACTCATCTCCCCACACTAGGATTCCCTGTGTCGTGGGTGCCATGGACAACACCCAAGACAAGAACACGCACCCAGACCAAGAACGGAAATTTAAATTCATCATTCAAAATTCCGTCTCGCTGGGCATCGAACCCAGGACCCTCGGAACAGCGATCCGGCGTGTTAACCATTGCGCCATCCGGGTCGTCAAAATTGACGTAGCTGTTTTATTTGTACTCCGATTATAATAAAACAAACACTTAATATTACCCTAAGCCTAACAAACTGTTATGGCAACAATAGTTTCGAAGCAACCATGCAAAGTCATCGACCGATTCAGTTTACATGCGAATTGCGCTTTGACAATTTTAGAAACACTCACACAATAGTGTTAAAATGTCTTGTGTGACAGATGGTATTGACATTCACAAACGCCTCAAACGCGACATCAGATCCTAAAACATTTTTTTTCTGTCACATTAAATGCCACGCCGAGATTCAAACCAGTATATTGTCACAATATAGTAATTTTGCAAAAGGTTCATCAATGTGGAGGTTTTTGACAGTAGATAACAAGCAGAAAATGCGCATTTAGCATTTGTGTACTCTTTAAAATCAACTTTAGGGATTAAGGATAAGTCATTTTAAAAAGAGAAGGTACACTGCACTCAGTTTGGTCGACAACGCGTTTATGAGGGGCAGTAGTGACCACTAACAATCACCTCGTTTTCCGGCGATAAACGGGATATTACATATCGTCGGGGATAGTGCAAATCCGCGTATCTAGCATTGGATAATTCCGCGTATCTGACAAATGTAGCCAATTTTGAATTATGTGAGCAATTCACGTAAGATCTCGATTGGGAGCCTTCTCATTGATATGACTTTTATTCGACCAATAGAGAACAAGAAATTGCCTAAAAACAATACTGCGTATCTACAGCCGGCGATTGTCGATACCGCGAATGTTATCAGGACACCCTGATAGATCAGGAGCCACCAGGATAGATCAGGGATCGGGAGGGTATTTATTGTTTATTTTTGATGTTAAACTTAGTGTTTTTGTCTTTGCTACTATTTTTTTAATAATTGAAAAGTATAAGATTATACTTAAATTTGTTTTTTAACCGCTTGACTAAAAATGACTAAAAATCGTTTATTATTGTTGGATAGCTGAAGAAGCTCTTGTTTTGTTTATTAAATTAATAAGTTTTAAACTTATGATACCTACTGCCTATGCCTAATATATAAATCTATATATATAAAAGGAGAAGCTGACTGACTGACTGACTGATTGACTGACTGACTGACATTTCAACGCAGGGCCTAAACTATAAGGGTTAGAAACTTGAAATTTTGCACGGGAGTTCCTTTTATAACGTAGGGGAGCACTAAGAAAGGATTTTTGAAAATTCACCACCTAAGGGGGTAAAACGGGGGTGCAAAGTTATTATGAAACTTTGCCGTCTTTGAAGGTATTCGAATGAAATTCAGAATGAAGGTATTTCATTGAAAGTTATGAAACATATATAAAATATTTTTTCGAAAATCATCCCTTAAGCTGGTAAAAGGGGAGCGCAAAGTTAGTATGAAAGTTCTCTGATTTTATCAATTTTTATATACTTAGGGATTTTTGGCGAGCGAAGCCGCGGGTATAGGCTTGTAATTGATATAAAAGGCTGATATAGTATGTAAGATTTATTAAAAAACTGCTGTTGATATTACAGTATTTTCAATGTTTCGCCTTCACCCGCGGCTTCGCCCGCCAAGAGTCCCTAAATATATAAAAGTTGATAAAATCAGAGAACTTTCATACTAACTTTGCACCCCCCTTTTACCCGCTTAAGGGATGATTTTCGAAAAAATAGTTTGTACGTGTTTAATAACTTTCAACGAAATACCTTCATTCTGAATTTTATTCCAATACCTTCAAAAACGACAAAGTTTCATACTAACTTTGCACCCCTATTTTACCCCCTTAGAGTTTGAATTTTCAAAAATCCTTTCTTAGTGCTCCCCTACGTTATATAAGGAACCCCTGTGCAAAATTTCAAGTTTGTAACCCTTATAGTTTAGGTTCTGCGTTGATATGTCAGTCCGTCAGTCAGTCAGCTTCTCCTTTTATATATTATATAGATTTTCTAGAAAAAATACTTTAATATAAAAAGTTTTCTTGTAAGAATAGTGCTTGTCAACATTAACCTTTAGATTTTGTAAGTCATGCGTTGATGATTAAATACCTAATATTTTGTAACATTATTACTTGGTTGATTTCAAAACCGCGTAACTTACTATTAATGTTCCATTTTGACAAGATTGTGGTTAAATCAAATCCCCGTAAGTGTCGTAGCGATTAAATTAATCACTTTAATGGATAATCTACATTAACAATACTTAGAACCCATGAATTATTACTCTCTATGTAAAAATGAGTCCAATCGCCCTTAAAATAATAAAATTATAAAGTTTTAACCTTCCCCTGTAAAATTGGATCTAATGCAGATACGCACCTTTTACCTATGCTAGATTCGCGGATTTGCACTATCCCCGACGATATGTACCCATAACTTACGAGAATTGGACCGCAAAAACGCAATCATTCATAAAAAGGTCGCGCACAGCGCCAAAGCGGTGCTATAATAATTATCGCTTAATGTCTTGTATGCGAACACTAAGCGGATTACTGCGCTGGCCCGCCGAATTAATAGCTAGGGCGGTCGTAAATCACGCGATAATATTTACTACAAAGAATCCACATCACACTCGGTTTGAAGCCAGAACACGAATGTTTTGAATACATTTCGGAATGTATTCATAATTTTTCGAATTGGCTGTAAAACAAGTTCAAAAAGCAAAGCAGTCATGAAATTCTGTCACTAGCTGTCAAACTTATCAGTCATGACCAAACCCTTTAATAGTGGAAAAACGAAAGATGTCATTTAATGGTTGTTATCCACACAGGAGCAGCGAGGTGGATTGGCCCACCGACCACACAGCCAATAGACACCTAATGTTTGATTTTCCGTATTGAATGCATTCTGGCAACTAGCTGCGGTAAGACGAAGCGGGGTGACTGGCTAATTCTACGCTGTGATTGGCTAATTCAAGGCCACACGAAACGTTGAAAAGAAATAGATTAATATAAGCAACGGGAAAAAATGAGACGGCACGAATTTATATCGGTACTGTAAGCCAGATGTGTTGGCAGAAGCCATTCGCCTGTTATTACGTGTCTACTGGCTGTGTGGTCGATGAGTAGGCCCATGCGCTAGGCCTCCTAAGTTGTTAAAAGAGACCCGTGCATATAGGGCCATTCATGGCTTTACGCCACCTTACCTTACATCCAAACGTTTTGCGTAAGTAACGAAGAATTCAAAAATTTACTTTCTAAATGCAACTAGGTAATTATTTCATCAAACTTGTATAAGCACGAACTATAATGCAGCATTCGCTTTAGCAATCCTGCAGCAATCGTAACGCTGCATAATGCAATGCACACTGCAACGTTGGAAGGTAATGTGACAATTGTTAGTTGCAAAAATGCTCGAGCAATTTTGTCTACACGTTACATAGCATTATTCGGTCATGCACATCAAATATTGCTAAGAATTACTCTACTAGAGGAAATAACGAAGCTTTAAGGCACTTGTCTCAACGTTTAGGATTTTCTGAATTATATTTTTAGATTTCACAAAACTTTGTTAAAAGGTTTGCCGCGATCATAGTCCCACAGCTAGTAGGTGTGTGTGTGTCGTTTAATGCAAGGTTCCTATATTCGACAAACGATTCGTTTTGCTTACAGATATTAGAACTATCTACGAGGCGTAATTAAAAAGTTCCTTTAATAAGAAATGATTATTAATTCTTTTACGGTCAGGACCATTTCCATTGAATTGGCATTGATCCTTAACAACTGACACGAAACATTGTGAACGGAACCTAAATTATATTTGTGCACCTGTAATATCAATTTGGGTGGCATTAAGCGACGTACGGACGCATCAAATGGATAAATTTTTCTATTATTCAATTTGGGTGGTATTAATCGACGTACGCCGCAAAATTGATAAATTGTCTTTTCGAACAGATGTGATTCATAAAATTATCGCCTTAGTGTGACTTTTAATATACCGTTCATCCACCGTCAGCAGTACGACAGGTGGCAAGCTATTACGCCATTGTTTGAAAACGGCAACCGAGCAGTTGTAAAAAAACGATAACAATCTTTTAACGAGTCGAGAAGTTACACGTAGAATAGGGAGCGTGCAACAATGGGGAGGTACGACCCATATAAGCAGGAATTGGGTTAACTGCGGCTTCCTCTTTGAAAGGTTACAATACAAATACCTCGCTTTTTGAGACCCAGTAGTAGTTTGGTCACCAATAGTTGGCGAATAAAATTAAACTAGGAAACTCGGACGATAACTGACCGCTGTTCAGAACATTCTATCAAACCATGAAATGGGGTCCTGCTAGAAGCTGGTCCTTCCTTCTAGGCCGGCAACGCTTTGGTGACGTTCACGCGCATTAATGGCATATTTTCTAGAGATACATTATCATGGTATTGTTCACAATAGCTGATATTTACAAATAAAGACTATATAGAAATGGATAAACAGATTGATAAATCGTCGTCTAAGTAATTATTACGGCGATATAAAATTTAAGAAAGCACTAAAGCCAAATACGATCAATTCACCATTGCTATCTTCGACCTTCGTGAGCCGAAATTCAGATAAGAAGTACGTACACATAGCCTGTAAATCAGGCAAGTTTACGAGTTATCTCGGGAGGTCTCCATCAAGCTGCGGATTTCCTGAGCCAGCGCTATCCTTTTAGACCTGAACCTCCATAAAAGACCCCTGCCCTTGTAACCTCCTCGATGTTGTTTAATGCTCATAAGTTACTCACGAATAGGCTGTTGCGAGGGGAAAGTTTTGCGTGTACGCACGAATATAGGCTCAGAGTTATGACCCCTATACAAAATTTAACGTAAAGACATAAGTTCTAGAAGAGAATGCATATAAAATTAATGTGGAGTTGTCCAGATTATATTTGTTATATAATTTTAAACTGATATTATCGCGAACACTAAACATTATAATGTATACGGGTACTCACGATTTCGAATTGTTTACCGATATTTCGACCCAGTTGCATGGATCATGGTCACGGCGAGACTGCGGTGGCGGGGAGAAACTTTTGACAGGTGACAATTCGAAATCGTGAGTACCCGTATACATTATAATATATTTGTTATAATGATATTTTAGGCATAACTGCGAACGTTTCATTATGGCAATAATTTCATTATAGCAGCAATAGACTTCCGATGTTTATTCGCTGTAGTAAAATTGAAGGTCAATCATATTTTGTGTATCACTCAAGATATGAGATAAGGCAAACACTTTTTTCATTCTACGGATATTTTTGTTATCACTTTTGCATTGATTGTAGATACATATTGCATTTGTAGATAAACTTTGTTTATTCTTTTCACATAAAAGAGCAAACGGTGCAGTAGTTCACCTTGTGTAGTTAATTTATCTATACATATGTGTCAAATAAATATCTGCCTCAGCCGGAAATCAAACTCAGGATCTTTCGTTCGGCACAAAGGGGCACTGCCAACAGAGCATTTGAGATCGTCACTCAATAAATTCATCCTGAACTGTAAACATCGCTTTTAGAGTTATGTCTAATGCCCATTTAGTCAAATATAACTCAACATTTCGGAACAATAATTCAGTCCAAACTTTAGACCCCACGTTTAAGCCAAGTTAAACTCTGAATTTCCCTATGGAGTATCATTTTCTCATAAATCAACCCTTCGTGGCGGGTCGCCAAACCCTATCACTAGGACTACAAGCAACCAATCCCGAGTGATTAATTGATTAACTGAAGGTTCGTTTGCAAGTAATTTACTTGATTTATTACTTTAAACTCAAAGCAGAAATTACAGTGTGGCAAAAGTCAGAAAGTTCACACATGCAGTTGTGCCCCGAAATACGTTGCGATAAGAGCGGAAGTGCCCTGCACGTGAAATGATCTACGTCCTATTAACGCAAAATAATTAACTGAACCAAAGGGTGCAAGTGACGACGCCAAAGTTAATGGAGTGTGTAAGATGTTTAGGTAAAATGTATGATGTACATATAAGTAATAATATTTGGATTGCTCGTTTTTTAACCCGCATTTCCAGTTTTAGAATAATTGAAACATCTAATTGTGTTTAAATAAAAAAAGTAAAGTGAAAATTTGCATAATTAATATAAATTAAACATTTAAAAAGCTGTGTCTAGCGAAATGTAAAATAATGAATTTCTTAAATTGTTTCTGCGAAAAGAGTCCAATGTCCTTAAGACAAATTTACTTTACAAAATGGTTGCTTCTCCTAAAAACATAAAGTACCTACCCAAAAACCATTTATCCTTAACAATAGTGATGTCAATCTTGGAAATCTGCATTCGACAAATTGCTTTTCCAGCGACGTAAAAATGGGACACCACATCGATTGACGTCGATGGCTAATGTCAATACAACGCAACGTTTACAAAGGTCCCGCGAATCAGGGACTCAATTTCATAACCTCTAATTGCCCTTCTCGATGGATAAGCGGGCAGGAAAAGGTAGAGCTTTTTGATGTCCCTTCCTTGCCGTGACTTAAGAAAATAGGCAAGAAAGGTACGACAAAAGAATTTAATTGATTCGCGACAAGAATTCTTTGAGACTTGAAATGCTGTTCTTTCTATATCTGTTATATTGAAAAAGTTTGGCTTGAACTGGATATAATCTTTCTTTCTGATTTGGGAGTACGAAATTTAAATATAGGTTTCCCGTTTGGATGTTTTAAGTTCATTTTGTGTACAGATTTTAACGCGTACAAAATTTGATTATGTCCTCGTCAATTTTGAATCATTCAATTGAAGAATTCTATCTAGGCTATTATGGATTTTTTGATTGGTTGGATGGCTGGTTTTGACATACTTTTATTTAAATTTAACGGTTATATGTACATACATACATATTGTATTGTTATGTGATATCCAGGCTATTGCACAAAAGTACCCTATCTATACTATCTTAGCAATAAGAATCTTAACGACGAAGACGTTATTTTCTTACCCGCGCTACGTAAATGAACAGAGCAAATCAACAACCAACCAACAAAAGAAAACGAGAAATTAAAATCAATTGAGGCATTACGGTAGGGTCAGCAAAATTGTAAGGCTACGCGGACTAGGATTGGGCGAGAGAAATACTACGCAAGAGTTAATCACAGTAATTATTGTTTTTGTAATGGATCTTAACAAATTATATGTGGGGTTAATTTCAAATCAGTAATACTAGAGTTCGGGTTAGTTCTAATGTAACGTAGTGCACGTTCTAGCGTAAAAGTGGAATTAAATCAGTTGGATCGTGATTTCAATGAAAACATACCACTCACATCAACTACATATCTTTGACTGATGTAGTTGGTGAGTTTAGCTTAGAAGAGTAAGGCAATTTTAACAATGCTTAATTATAATTTACAATACTGACGTGTACCACGTGCCATCTTTGAGGAGTGTATTTATGTTTGAGTTAAATTTCAGGCACCTTTTAATTGAGATGTTCTCAATATTAAAATCATAAATTTTGTTGGTGGTCATTTTTACCACACATTACCTATATGGCATGACATTTAACACACACACATGTGGTGGAATTAGACTTTTAGGGAGATTCCCGCTACGCAGGACCGACTATATCAAGGCTTTGACCAACGCGACAATAAATGATAATGCCCGCCACGCATTTCTTCGGGATAAATGGAGACTTTTTTCACGATCGTCTTTTGGTAGTCCAGGGTTAGATGTTTTCTTTGCTACTTCCGCAACAAAAAAAGGTGTTTATTATTATATCAAAGAAATGCCTCAAATGCTTGGCATCGGTTTCATCTAAGTGGCTCGTTGCGTGACCGGCTGTAAGTGGCAACGGTCGTCCATTTTAAACTTAAGAGTGCGGCGAGGGGACACGTTTAAAGCGTCCGTAATCAAATTTCACTCGAGTCTTTAAGGGTTAAAGCCGGCAACTTTGAGCCTCCCTAATAAATTATATTGCCGACAAAACTGCTCCCGAGTGCGACACAGTTCGTTGGCTCATCTAATTGGTCCAAATTCGAGTCGACCCGGCTTATAATTGGACCGGATTCGGGGTCGTATGCGCTCCGAAATTAGTACAAATTCGAACATTGGCTGGATTAGGCGAGTCGCGGAACCGCAGCACTAATGTGCCCCTAGTCAAACATACGTAATAAGTTTAGACTCGTAAAGCTAATGAAGATCCGTGAAGACGCAAAACAAATTTTGAAGTAAGTTTTGGGGTTTTGACTCAAACTTTGCGGAGGCGCGGCGTCGTTTTGAATACAGTAAATTCTTCCTTAATTAACGCCTGCCGCCTTTCGTCCAACACCTACGTGCGTGTCATTTCATATCGTTTAATAACAACGCTGGGCAAAAGAAATCCATTCAATCGCTATAGCTACCACGTCCATATCGTTCTTTAATTTTTATCCTTCGCAAACGATAATAATTTATTTCTGTATTTTTTGGGTATACTTTAACGTAGGTACCGTTAACAGTTTAAATTTATCATCATTTATAAAATTTTTGAATAATTTTTTTATAAATTAATTTATAATAAATATTTCTTGCTATTTTATTACATTTAATAAATAAACTATCATTGCTTCAGTGTGCACTGTATCACAGGTGGCATCCATCTTTACGTAAATGAAAAGATGTAGAAACTGACCAAACAGTAACGGTATCGGTAAGAAAATTGGCACTTGTGGATTTATACAAGTAAACAAATAACAAAAGGAAATAAAATAATAAATGCGTTTTAAGAATCTCTAATATCTTTAAAAATCAGGGGATGTTGTATCGTCGCAAAAATATAAGAATATGTGTATAATTTAACGTATTTTGTGGAGTATAGTCTTACTTTCTAAATACTCCTTAGCCCAATTTTCATTAAATTAATCCTATTCTTTACTTACACACAATATGAATTTTAGTACCATTCAATCAATGCCGGAGCTCAAATCCTGGATATGGGAAATGATCCGTTTCACTGCCAGGATCAATAACGATTCTATATTCAATACTAGCAGAGGTGATTTGGCCACAGATTTAATTGATACACAGACGCACAGACGGTTTCGTAATCCGAAGGCTACCCTTTGCGTATTACATCCACGTAAGCCCCTTTGAGGATTTTAATTACAGTTACGCATGTAGACATATTGCTCGTAGATCGGTAGCGCGTGCCGTGAAAGTTATTTCTATAATCACTTTTCGCAGGAACGAATTCTTAACAAAGCGTATTCTCCAAGATTCCCAATTAAACCTGCGACAATCCCGTCGAACTTCTCGAGCGACAAGTTCCGAATCTTGTGAAAGAATTCCTCTCTAATTAGTATAAGTTTATGCATTCGGAGGTAGAGCACCGGTGTGTAGCTCAACTTTTAATTACGGCAACATTTCGCCGTCAATCAGGAATACTTCGGCCTCTTTTTATCCTTGACTCTCGATAAATCTTTGGCGCCATTATTCCGAGATTAACGGCGGCCGGCTGCCGTGTTCGGAATAATGTTTTTGCTTAGCTTTCTCGGCGTGCCGATGAATTTATCGAGTTTCGCGCTCGGCTTCGCAGGACCAGTCGAGGCTGCGTTCGGGTGGAAAGATTCGCAATCGACGCCCGCAGTGCAACGAAGACACGAAGCTTTTAAATGACTGTAAGCAATTGATACGAATCTTGGGTTGCACGTGCAATGGACATGTCACTTAAAATAATTGAAAAAAAAGTAATAAAATTTTATACTGAGTAAACCTAAACCTTTTAATTATAAATTATTGTGTAACCGATACCAAGACTGATTTTTTTTTGTGATAATTGACCTAAACAAGGAGTGATAGATAATAAGATACAAAAAAATTTATAAAACAGATTTCAAATGATGCAAAAAAGGCTGATGACAATATGATAAGCATACACAAATGTGTAATTATGTTTATAAGTATTTTCATGACACGTCCAACCATACGTTATATGTACATAGAAACAAAGTCTCCAACAATTTAATTAATAGTGCTAAATTTACCCACTCGTGAATTTCCCAACGCCATTTTACATTCGAGAGATATTTTAAATCAGATTTTTATGCAAATATTAATATCTCTGTAAAAGCTACCAGTCTGGGTAAAGCCGTGATAAAACAATTTGCAGAGAAATGGCGTCAAATTTGCACGTTGCTAGAATTTAGAGCGATAGGCACGGTTTCTATTTATACTGCTTTTAGGCAAATTGTTCTATTGGACGTCAGCAACCATGGTTGATCGTGTTAAGTTTAGAGTCTAATATTAAATTTGAGACAGGAACTTCTGAAATGTATATAATAGATTCACAAGTCAAAATTCAAAAATTCAAAATTATTTATTTACGTCTACAATCTTATAATTTTCTTCTATTGATAATTCATTTTTCATTTTGAACTTTCGAATATTTCGCAAGAAAAATAAAATAATTTTGATTGGTATTAGAAATATAAAAAAAATCATAACGTCATGGCTAAAAGAAGAATAGGGTTTAATGTTCTTAAGAGTTTGTTAATCACTTAATATTGACATTAGGTCCTCGAGAAAATCGGGTGTAAGTAATTTAGTAAAGGCTGTTGTTTAACCATAACTTCACGTTTAGTTACTGGAACCGTGTGTTCTTGAGAATAATTGTCAATTGGAAACCATTTTGAAAATAATATTCTACCTTTTTTGCTTGCATTTCTCATGAAAGAGGTTTCGTTTATATCTTATTTTACAACTTTACTGCAGATATCGTAATAACTCCGCCAGCTGCACCAGTAAACGTTAAATCAGCCGTTCTGCATCAATGGAACAAGAACAAAAGAAGGACACTGGGAATTAATAGAGTCTTCTATCTGAATGCTCTTCGCTGACCTGTTTTATGAAAGGACTAATCTTTTACATCCGGCTTATCTGATTTCAATTCATTTAATATTAAATTATTTTAATTTTTATGATTATTTTATTAATGAAGAAATATATTGACAAAGTGTTTCCAATGCCATGATTCCAATTTAATGATATAATAGTAATTATAATCACATTTCGACCAACCGCGAGTTCGAGACAACCTCGCCGTAAAACAAAGCATAATAAAGTCTTGAAATAATAATTTCGCTACCATAATAACATACTTCTACTATCTACTGTTTTATATCCGAACATTTTAGCGCCACAAAAACTCGAACTATCTCATAATGCGGCTTTTATCCTACGAATTAAGTTCAATGATCAATACCCCGCTGCTAATTATAGCCCATGGCGTGAATCGATGCACGTAATTCTTAGTTAATACAAGCATGAGTCATAGATTTTATCTTTAATGCTGCTAATTTCGCGTATCATGATCCGGGTCAGGAAGCACAGAGTCATGCGATATAAGTGTATAGGCTCGCCTTTATCCATTCATTTTTGGTGTTATATTTCGTTCGATGCGAAACCCTTTTTATTTCGCGAACACCGTAATCGGCTCTAAGCGCTAATTGCTAGACCGCACGATATGTTTGTATGATGTTTTTGCAAACTTTCACAGCTGAATACTTTTTTATCATGTGTGTAATGATAATTTATAGTGATGTGAATTAACAAAGAAACTTTTATATTTGTGTTTTCTAAATGTACAAAACACAAAAAATGTAGGTAGGTACTTGTTTTAAGTACCTAATAACATTTTTTTTGCAAAATAATACATTGATTCATGATTAACGGGTATTATACCAGTGTAGATAAACCGCTCGACTTGAATATGTTCTGTTACCTGTATTAATAATATCTTGCCATTGTATGGGGGCAGTACGTTCTTGCTCTGGACAGTAACACATTAGTGATGTCTTTGTTAGTAATGTGAATGGGTGGTAGTGACCACGTATCAATTGCTCGGCTACCTGACTGTCAGTTATTTACCCAAAATTTAAGATTATCACCTTGGAAGATATTTTTATTATTACTGATAACTTAATGCTTGACTGTAATCCCACTTGCTGGTAGGTGGTAATGCGATCTTGGATGGTAAAGCGTACTTACTAATAACGCTATATACTCATAGCCCCACGCTAGGCTTCGTCTTGCTGGGAATCGAACCCAAGACCCTCTGAACGGCGATCCGATATGTTAACCATTGCGCCATTCGGGTCGCAAAGAAGTAAAAGCTTATTCACTCTCGATTATCACTCTTGAATCTAAACCATCCTCGAATCCACTTGAACACACACAAAAAAAATCATTCAAATCGGTCCAGCCGTTTTTGAGTTTTAGCGTGACTAACGCACAGCAATTCATTTTTATATACAGGGTGTCCCGTAAGTAACTACAAGGTCTAGGACAATAAAATTTAGTATTTTTGGTAGATAATAAGTCCCACTACCCCCCATAACCCGTTGGTCCACTACTTACGGGACACCCTGTATATAAGATTGGCCCATACAACATAGAATATTACTACTGTCAAAATGTAAGCAAATGTATTTCTTTCCCCGCGACCAAGACACAACCAATCATGTTGGACACCGCAAAGATTCAATTTTTATTAAGCAAGTCATAAAGTGATCAACGTCGACTCGACACCGAGGGCGCTTGTCCCGGAGAGGCAGCCCGGCCGAGATTAAATTAATATAAACTTTAGTGTTCACGCGGCATTGCAATAACTAGACCAACTTCGCAGACTAGTATTTTTTATGAAAACAAAGTAATTTTGAAATGAAACTTTTAATACATTTATTATTTTCTTTATTGAATTTTCAATGCTGACTGAACTTAAAATTAAAAATGTAGATCGGAATCGGGTACAGATTTTCTTAATCCGAAATGTACTACTCAGCCATGATGCCAAATAACAGCCAACCAAGTACAATCGTGAAGAGTTAAATTAAATTGTCAATGGGCTATTTCAGAAGTTTTGTTTCTAATCTTTTTGTCCTCATCATTATAACATAAGAGAGACGTGGTTGTATCTAAACTTGTATTATTGTATTAATATGTCGCAGTTACCACTAATGCTATGTTAAGGTTTGCTGCCATTTGCTGTATCCAAATAAAAGAAAAGAAAGTTTCTTTCCCTGCTTTTTTCAAAGTGGTCGATAACACGTTGTCAATGCCTTTGTTAGTTAGTACCACCACCATGGTACCTAGTACCATTTCTAGCGTGTAATAACTATTTTAACAGCAATTGTGTTGTGATTAGGAAGGTTTGGAGCCGTTTAATTATTTTAGATGCCCATCATCTTACTGCTCGAAGGTAGCAATACATCTGTGACCGAATTAGAACGAGACTCATAGTAACACTAAGTTTTGTCATGGGCGGCAGCGGAAGCAGCAGCGAAGTCCATAAAAATAAGTCTGTGACGTTCATCATCTTACGCCCGTCCTGCTGGTTCGGTTTTAATTAGACCTTCCAGGTCATTGTGTAGCGAAATCCACGTTAAAATGTCTTCGCATACCTACAGAACAGCTAATAAGAGCCGGGGCTCTTAAGTTTTTGCGTCTGTCTGCGGAGGTTAAACAAGGTTTTGTTTCTTGTGTAATATCACGGGTCTGTGAACAACGCAATGAGTGTACGTAGAGAAACGGCTGAAAAAGTGTAAGAACCGCTCTGTGTTCCAGCGGGGAGGTTCCGTAAATTATATTAGAATTGTATCTAATAAGAAAGGATGCAATAATAACACCTTCATCTTCAGACTCCAGAGGTCAGAACAGTAGTATTGCTGGCCTGCAGTATTAAAATAAGAAAGATACAAGTAAAAAGATCCGACACCACGTTGACAAGACAAAATGACAGACTTCACACCGCATTTTTACTATTAATATTATTGCTTCACACCAGTTTCACACCCTTACGGAATCCCTGGATACTGGTAAAACTCCCATCTTTTCTAATGATTTTTGTAATCAAAGCAAGTGAAACTTCATATCTAAAACACCCATAGCTTTATACAAAAATTTGTGTTCTACCATAGTCTAGGGTTCCATACGCCACATCGAACTATCATCACATCGAAAGTTTATTACATCGATCGTTCACGACATCGAAAGCTTTTAAAATCGAACCAACAAATTTAACCCAGTCAAAAACCACCACTGAATCACCACACCACAGCCACACCAGTGAATCACACCTGAGCTACAAAGGTCATATTCCATGTCAGGATTTCTTTACTGTATATATCAGTCTTAAGATTAGACTGGGTGGGATAAAGCCCAACGACGTCACAGGAAGGACCAGGGTTTGAAGCCTCTTTTAATAGCAGGGTGCTTCAAGCAGGGTTAAACTTAATTGTGTAAAACAATGTTTGGGATATATTATATAATATCATAGTTTCTTTAATATCCTTCTGACGTACGGGTCTACAAAAAGGAGGAAAGGAGACGGAAGGGGCAGCGATTCAACGCAAGAAATATTACTTATTTCTTTTAGTCGACAACGCGGTAATCACATTTGCTTTTGTTCGCTTCGGCCCTTTCATTCGCTTAATCGCGTTATTTTGGAACTTGGTACAGCAATCTTGGACTGCGTTTAAGTGTTGAGCGATTGGCTGTGCGTTTGAGGCTTAACCGCTTGGGAAACAGCGGATATTTTGTGGTGTTGAGAATTATTTACTCGAGGATATTATTTAGGTTGACTTGCTTGTAGCGACTGCTGATTTTTCAACCCTTGAATATACTTGTCTGTAGGTTAGGTTAGGGGCCGTTCTTCGTTACTAGTTTGGCAGTAAAACCCGCTGCGATAAATTCATTTCAGTAACTCAATAATGTAACTTCGAAAAAGGTCACTACACATAATCTAATGTTTTAGTATCAATGTTTGAATAATCAGATCTATCTGCGTTTTTTGTCTCGAATTGGATTTGCAACCACAAAATGGATTTGGTTGAAATTTTCTCAGGCCGTAAAACAGTTATGTGTTTGGAAGCCTTAACCCGTAGATATTATCCGAACATCAATTACAAAATTGTCCTTAATTTCGTTTATGGAGCAGGATATCAAGCCGATTCCCCAGAATTCTTTATATCAACTAACCTGCACTGCGTTCTTAACTCCTGAATCTTCCTGCTACCCTACTAAGTATTTTGAGTAAAGTTAAGAATTATTTTTGACAAAGACCGTCGTAAATAATTTTAAATTACAAAATAACTCCCAAGAAATTCTGGAACTTTCATTTTAAGCTTAATTTTAATGCTTTAGATGAGTTAAAGCGAAAATTAAAGTTTCACAATATCTTTTGAATAATATTATCTAATTGAGTCAAAAAGATAGAAAAGAAACTAGTAAAATCGCTGAAGTATGCATAACATAGTTCTCCGAAGCTAATTTATGGTTCTATCAATTGGAATAAAATTTTCTCATTAAACAACCGACGCCTAGCATAAAGTTTGAGGGAAAACTACATTTCGGAGCGGTGCATGAGTTATAAAACTTTTATTTAATTGCACTGATGGAAAACTTAGTTAACTATCTCCATTTATTCCGTTTTGAATTCCGTTTGGCTTTGGCAATCAATTTTATTCGGAGCTGGAAAGTGCAAATTTTAAACGATCGATCTTTTGACTGAAAAGTTTTTATATTTAAGAAAAATCATACCTAGTTAATATTGGAACGAGTAAACATAAAATGAAATAAGGTCTCAACTAGACTATTAAAATATTACATTGATATAAAACAGCACAGTTAACTTAAATTTTCTTCTTGAACCTGCCATATGTACAACCTTAAAAATACATCAAAGTTACAACCAACATATGCACACTTCAACAAATATTAAGTGCAATACAGTCGTCTTGAGGATCCCGTAGCCTAGTTGGTAGTGACCCTGCCTGAGAAGCGATGAGTCCCGCGTTTGGTTTCCTGTCGGACACATTAATATGACAGGTGAAAGTTTGTTCTCGGGTCATGGGTGTTAGTTATGTGTTATTTGTTGTCCATGCTACCCGCGACACTGACCTGTGAGGGTATGAGTGAGTAAGCATTTATTTATTACTAGTTTTTGCTCGCGGCTTCGCCCGCGTGGGAATCGATAAACGACAAAATTACGTTCAATTTATCCTAAGGGAATTATTTAAAACGTACGGTTCGTATTATTGGGATAAAAATATTCTGTGTCAAATTTTATCTAAACCGGTTTAGCAGCTGAAGCGTGAAAAGGTAACAGACAAATAGACAGTTACTTTCGCATTTATGATATTAGTAAGGATTTTTTCATACTCGAAAGTTAAAGACCCACAGATTCGAGTCATAGGCGCAGCCACGCTACCTCCTGTGCTTTGTACCACAGCATAAGCGTGTAAAAAGGAAGGAAACAAGTCGGCGAAGGAAGCGCCACGGGATAGTTGGGGAAATACGTGAAAACCGCCGCTAGCCATTTGCTTTATGGCTAAATTGATACCCATTGAGCTCCACGGGCATGTGATTACTGGATTGTTGGCTAGTGGTAGCTTTGAACGGGCTTTTGTGAAAACATTGTCCTGTTACTTGCCGTGAATAACACTATTGACTGTCTATGTATGTCTGTAGCTTAGGCGAGTCCAGGAGGCGGACTACAGTAACTCGTTGCTTAGATGTGTTTGTTGATAAATGTTTCTTCTTTACATATCACGTATTAGTAACACGTAAATGTGCCAAACGGGATATTGTGTGTGTGTGTAAATATATTTATAATAGGAAATAATACAACATTAATTTACCTTACAGAACGTAATCGGACTCGTCTGATTAGTCTTTGATAGATTATGACTATTAGATTAGATAGATTATGACATCACCATCACCACGTACTTTTTACCAAAATCACAGTAAGTTTAAGAATTCAGTGATATTTAAATTTAGAACATGACCTTTAAACAACGAAAGAAGAGATAGTATCTTCATCCATCCATATCCATGTAAAATATCAAAACGATTCTCGAGTCAATAAGAACTATCGGTTCTAGCCCCCAGCGATCACGGAATGGACTTGGCTGACATGGAAACTGTGTATGAAATTATATTAAACACGTTCATCTCACGACGCCCTTCATGCCAAACAATATACTACCTTATCAGTTTAAACACAAGAACCTTTAGATCCCTTCTCCCAAGAAGCCTTTCTCAGCTTAGATAGGTAATAGATATTCTATTACGGTTGCGTAGTTCAACTCACGACGACCATCAATTCAAGCGATATGCAATCTTATGGCTTTTAAGATAAGGATCAGGTGTCGTGCATTTGTGAATTTAACCAATTCAAGTCTACGTTTCCCATGACCGCGTCGTAAAGATCACGGGTCGGAGTGACAATTTTCTAGGCAGCTAATGGTTGCACCACCAAACAATAGGATAACAGTTGGGTTCAACTTTGAACCATTGCTATAACATTATAATACAGTTCTATTCCTGTAAACAATGTCACATTACGTGTGAACAACAACGAAACACAAAGATTACAAAACACAGGATGGCACGGTCTATAAAAATCATTATCGAAGTTAAAATAAAAAAAAAAACATTCCGATTCTAATTTTAAATGGCCTCCCGCCCACTGGAAATGACATCATTGTATTAGTGTCGCCCTTCGATAATCGAAATATGAGTCAGATATCGATATAATCGATGAAGATGACTAGTTCGCGACTACTAGTTCGCGTGTTAAATGATCGCAACTCATAGTGAATTATGTGAGTTTGTCTCGTTTTCAGTTTGTTTATAGCCCTTCGTGTTTCACCGGACATTATTGTAGACATTTTGGTGTTGATTGCTATACGATTCTGGTTCGTATTGGTTAATGGGTGAGCATTTCATTTTTAAAATGACTATTTGTCGCTCAGTTAGAAAGTTTCTTCCAATTTCATTACTTAGTTTTATGACACTCGGACGAATTTTATGTTGTATCGATGAAGACGTAGTTAAATGGTCTGAGTTTAACAGTTTGTTAATCGAATGTGTTAGATAATCGATTAACTGAAATTGAGATGTAGTCATTGAAGGTTTTACTGAGTAGTTTTGGTTTCTGTAGGTAATTCATGTTGTTTCAGATCAAATTCACGAGAAAATCGTAGGACGACATTGGAAAGTATGCGAGAGTATTATCTCAACGAAATAAACATTTGATTTATTTGTTATTCCTTTATTTATTTTTATACACTATATAGTTACGGATAAATTGTTTCCTTTCACGTATAGACATTAAAGGAAACAGAAACAATTTATCTAATGTTTTACATAGTTATATTAATTCAACATTATAAAAATATAAGAGGACATAAAACAATATTTTTAGTATCTGTCATAAATCAAACTCCGTCCATATTCATTACAGATTATAAAAACCAACGACAATATCGATTTAATCATTAATTATAATCGCTAATATCGTTAGAAGTATGTCTACATCGCTACGTATGTATTCAGGTGCCGTAAGTATGAATGTAGACGATTTATCTTCGATGTTTATATCACTGTGCAATCATAAATCTTGTTTACAGTAAGTGCAGATACCATCTAAGTAAGGAGAAGCTAAGCGAATAAATCATCTATCGTCTCGTTGTAATGTGTCAACCTTAATGTTATCTGTGCTACGCCATTTATCTAATTTATATTCTGTAATACGCATTACAGAACACAACAAGCCAGTTTTCCCGCCTTTCTTTGAGATCAAATATACCTGTCAGATACCAGATGTGCCCGCGATTTTATTTGCGTGGGTGTCGGATGATATTACACATATTTGATAATAACATTTTTCATTACTGAATTAATCAAATATCAATTTAATTTTGCTCCACGATATTTTCAATGTGAAGTCACCTTTTTATATCTCATATCCGATTATTTCCCAAGTACCTGCTTTGAATCTGTCGGAGATGTATGCACACAATATAAAATCTCTTTTATAAGTGGCTTACTTGAGCTTGCTTTATCGGCCACACACAATAATATGGATGCACTACTCATGCTAAAGAGCCTTTGGAGTTGAGCAAAAGATCTCTCGTCGGGCCTATCATTATCTAAAGATATCATGCCTGGGGAACGTCCGCGCTTCGATTAAGTATTATGTTCGCGGTGTAGAAAAATTCGTTAGCGTGATTAAGGTTTTACGCTTAGAATAATAACACTATAGAAACGAAGTCAACTATAGAAACGAAGTTATTTGGAGCCAGAAATGGCTCCAAACACCGGGCAGCTCATGTCGCACGCAAAACGTCTCGCGAAAAAAAAATTATGACGATTTGTCCAGTTAAATTGTGTCACAAAATATCTGAAAAGCTATTTATTGCTAAAAACATATGATTATCCGCAGCCGAATCATTCCCCGCTTTCGGGAAAGTTTCGTTTTAGTGCTTCACTTTAGACAGAGCGTTTGTATGAAAACTGTCTTTCTATAGTGTAATTATTCTAAGGTTTTACGTGACATCGCTGTGTGACCTGTAGTGTGATGTCGCCACAGTAGTGGGAAAACTAAAGTTGAAGATATCCTTAAATTAGTTGATAATTATTTACGGAGTTCGAGGATTGTATAGCGTGTTCTTTGGACCAGGGACACTTCATCTACGTCAAAGTAATTTCAATATACCTATTCTTCCTAACTAAGTCGACTTTGTTTCTCTAATAATTATAAGAATATGTTACGGAGGAATTTTGTACCTCTATTAGAACAACTGCGAGGAGCACGATCAGCAGGAAATGGTCATATGAGACGTGTGGTGATACGAGGTGAGGTGTGGTGAGCTGGTGAGGCGCGGTGTGGAGTGGTGAGGTGCAGGCTTGAGGAGAGGAGACGAGATTGAGGAGCGGAGAGGAGAGATATTCAGTTGGTAGTTTTTCATAGGTTTCAGGTATTCTAACAAAATGTTACTGGCCGGCGAACAGGCCATCTTCAAGAATAAACAGATGATTAAGAAGAACAAAGGGATTATGTCAATATTGTCATTCAATAAAAATGTATTGTAAAATGGAGCTCGTCTATTAATTTGCACTTTTACAAATATCAAGGATTAGTAGTACATTTTAAGTAGGTACCTATTCTATATTTGTATATAAGGTATATAATTGTAAGTACTTATATTATATTATTGCAATAAATTACCTAATTGGAAAACATAACAGACCTTCAAAAGAACTTCAGACTAACTGAGGATTATAACAAAAAGTCTTTATCAAACACATTCTCAACATACAAACAACTTCATCATAATTTTATAGCTTTAGATGACATCACCGTAGACGCGACAATTTTTTGCCATCCGCTTCGTTCCGTCGCAAAATTACATGGCAGCGTACCAAGCAAATTAATCAAAATTAAACCTTAAACGCAACTCATAAGGTATTTATAAGAATGTCATGAATAGGTTTCCTTATCAGGATACTTGAGTCAGATCGAAGAATTAGCACTTACAGATAAAAACCTAGTCTCGGGTCGGGACCGCGACATTTTTGCTTTTGATATAAATAAACTCACGAACTACCTAGTGGTAAGCAGTCATCGTTGCCTGTGAATATCAGGATCACCAGGCAGCAGGCGCCGAAGCGTCGTTGGGCCAGAAAGAAGAAAGATATTACTGACTCTTAACTACCCATTTAGGCGGCTGACTCTAGCAAGAGGATGGTTGCTAGCCAGGCAGGTTTCATGGAAAGATAATACCAGTAGGTAACAATATTATTGATTTATAGTACTGGTTCGATGTGATTTGGAACTTTAACATGCTATGTGAGTGTTGTGACTCGTGACAAATCCTCACTCCGAAGCAAGGTCGAGATATAAAATGACAGGAAGAAAAAACAATCAGCCCGTGACAAATGGAAAGCTTTTACAGTATGATATGCAAATCTCTCTTCTTTAAAATTGAGGAGATAAGATCCTGCCTTAAGCGAGACCAAAACACATACAATAAAAAATGAAAACTACTGGGCCAAACTATATCAAATTTTTGTGGGACCAAATGGGAACTATTCCGCATTAAACTAAAATAGAATCACGTAAATCGGATCATAAATCTCTGCGTAATCGGTGTACATACATCGAAAAAAAAAACCAATCGAATTGAGAACCTCCTCCTTTCAGAAGTCTGTATAAAGGCTCTCGGTTCTGATAATTTTACAGATACGAGTACCTACGCATTTTTTTCCAAATGAATTGATGTTTGACAGGGCTTTGCATTTTACTATAAAACATTCGCCGATCAATAATTCCCACAATATAATCGTAATCACCCTCGCTCGAATGATCTTGATCCTCAGTCAACATTTAATTATTTGTTTTCTGTCACAGTCGTGACACGTGCGTGACGTGATCCTACGAGTAGGTTGGCTAACAATTGTTGTCAGTTGTCGGTTGACGGTTGTCAGTGCTATTACTACGTCAGGCGTAACTGTTTTAGATTGAGAGCTACCGCCAATTTTTGGGTAGGTATTTGAGGCTAGCTGAAAACTTGTCTCATAGCTCTCCTACTAAACCCCAACTCGGAGCTGCAGACCTGGCTGCTGAGTAGCGGGGCATTATGGACCCCTATAATTTTAAAAATGTTATTTTTTTATTCCAAAAAAAATGTTTGAGGCAATATGCAATTTTTATAATGTTGTAGTTTAATGTTTAAAGAATAGAAAAAAAAATAAGCCAGACGATTTAGTCGAGGCTTTGACATTGCCAGGCGCGTGCAAAAATTAAAAAAAAATAGTTTAAAAAAAGTGTTTGAGGCAACTTGAAATTTTAATAGGGTGTAATTTATAGCTAAAAAATAAGATTCTCAAAAAGACAGATCATTTCGGTGGGGCTTTCTACCCGCCAGGTGATCTAACAAATCAGGGTAAAAAACGGTTTATCTCGATTTCTGGCAAAACGACAAGTCCGATGGAAAAAAGTTTAATGACAAAGTTGTAGGTAATAAAAAGATCTATAATCTTTGTCTTGACACTTTTCTCACATAACCTCAAAATGTACGTGAAAAATGAAAAAAACCAAATTTTTGATTTTTTATTTTTATCTCTTCCAAAAAAAAAAATTTTTTCACTAAATTTGGTGAAAAGCTACCTTTTTCTGTCTCAAACACACTGTAATTTTTTTGATTTAAAATATTTATTTTTGCACCTTATATTGACTTAATATCCAAAAAGCACCCTAATTTTTAATCTGTCTTCAATTCAATCAAAATTTCTTTTTTTTAAGTCGGTGGGCTTTTTATCGTTGACATTTTGACTTTCTGATGGTGTAAAAAATATACATTACTATGGTAAATTTTCTCAGAAATGTGCAAAATGTGCCTGATTTAGTCGCAGTAAAGGCGTATTTTCTGAGAAAATTTACCATAGTAATACTCGAATACATGTCGGAGATGGTAAATCAATGGTACGAATTAATCTGTGATACGCGTTAATCGATGGAATTGTTTATCAATAGATCGGGACTCCCGATCCATTGATAACCGCGTGATCTGTCAAAATGCAGTTCATTAAGATGTCGTCCCACATAAAAGGAATTCTCGGGAGAAGTTATAAAGGTAATCTTAAAGGTAGCATTCGGTTCTTAGCGACCACGACCCGCGACCGCGCGGCTCCACGCGTCTCATCCACTGAATAGGCAGTGCCGTGTTACTGATGTGCCATTTCTTCTTGGTTTGATGTCTTGATTTATTAATCTGTTTACAAAATCAAGCTGTTTATGACTTACCTACAATATTTTCTGAACTTTTCTTTATTTATAATTTAAATGTCGTTTTATGAGTATTCGAAAGCAACCCTCAACTTCTGGTGATGTGAAAATTGCGTCAATCTTCTTCCTTTTTTCCGGAGGCATAGATAATAACATAATAAGAATATCATCATCTTCATCCACCAATAGCTGATGGATAACTTTTACTTTGCTGCGGATAAATTGTCCGACATATCGTACTGCAACAGAATGACATATCGTACTGCAACAACGAACACGACGACAACGAAATCTAGGGGTCGCCCCGCGACAGGCGACCATGGTTGCGTAGTTAAATGGAGATGGACGCAGTCGCGCGTCGCGGTCGCTAAGAACCGAATGCTACCTTAAGGCGAGTAATCTCTGAAAGTGAATAAAGTTCCAATAAAACGTGCTATCACATAACTCGCGGATAGAGCGAGTGGTTCGATCGATAAATCAATATTGCGTATCGCTGAGTAAATTAAACAGGTCGGAATCGGAGATCCGCGTAAATAACCAAATAAACAAAGTAAAAGAGCGTTAAAACGGAGCCAGACAGTGATCAGTGAATAAATGAGTTGTTTATGTGTTGGTCCGGACTCTTGTCTTTTATTTGAAATCCTAATCTGAAGTCCTGGCATGAAACAATCCCACAATGGATGTTTGATGAAGAATACCTACTTGCATGAAAATACATGCAACATAGAGTAAAATCGAGTGAAAACCCATACAAACACCCTGCCTGCCTGATGCCGACATAATATATTTTTTTAAAACCATCGGAAAGTTGATTTCAACGAACAAAAAGCCCACCGACTTAGAAAAAAAGAAATTTTGATTGAATTGAAGACAGATTGAAAATTAGGGTGCTTTTTCGATGTTAAGTCAATATAAGGTGCAAAAATAAATATTTTAAATCAAAAAAATTACAGTGTGTTTGAGACAGAAAAAGGTAGCTTTTCACCAAATTTAGTGAAAAAAATTTTTTTTTTGGAAGAGATAAAAATAAAAAATCAAAAATTTGGTTTTTTTCATTTTTCACATACATTTTGAGGTTATGTGAGAAAAGTGTCAAGACAAAGATTATAGATCTTTTTATTACCTACAACTTTGTCATTAAACTTTTTTCCATCGGACTTGTCGTTTTGCCAGAAATCGAGATAAACCGTTTTTTACCCTGATTTGTTAGATCACCTGGCGGGTAGAAAGCCCCACCGAAATGATCTGTCTTTTTGAGAATCTTATTTTTTAGCTATAAATTACACCCTAGTAAAATTTCAAGTTGGCTCAAACACTTTTTTTAAACTATTTTTTTTTAATTTTTGCACGCGCCTGGCAATGTCAAAGCCTCGACTAAATCGTCTGGCTTATTTTTTTTTCTATTCTTTAAACATTAAACTACAACATTATAAAAATTGCATATTGCCTCAAACATTTTTTTTGGAATAAAAAAATAACATTTTTAAAATTATAGGGGTCCATAATGCCCCGCTACTCAGCAGCCAGGTCTGCAGCTCCGAGTTGGGGTTTAGTAGGAGTGCTATGAGACAAGTTTTCAGCTTGCCTCAAATACCTACCCAAAAATTGGCAGTAGCTCTTGGACCATTTGTATAGCCATCCAAAACAAACCAATTTACAACGCGCATTATACTCAGATCACAGTTGAGTACGCAAACCAATTTAATGGAAACACTGCATAAACACAGATACGAATTGGAACACAAACACATTCGATATGCATTCGTAGTCCATAGTTTTGAAATTTTGCTATCGATATAGTTCGATGTCTAAAAGTTCTGATTAACTATTATGTGCAAATGGGCAATCTGCGCAAATTATCTTTTGCTTCACTGCAATCATATTAAGTAAGCTGTAGATGTTATAATCATATCCGGATATCCGCCAAAAATACTATCCGAATAACAGTCATTTTAATATCCGGATAATTCCAATAAAACGGATAGTAGTTTTTCTATTATTTTATGCTCTTTTTGCAGAATAAGTCATTGTTTTTTAACATTTTTTGTCCTTAAAGCAAGATATGATATTTTAAACTATCATAGTCTTTGGAGGGTCATATCATAGGCTGCCTATGTGGCATCTACCGACTCTTAAATATACATATATATGGTTTCGTCGGTAGACCCTTTCATTCTACTAGAAGGTTTAAAGATATAAATGCGTTATTTCGTTGTGACGCATGACGTTAGCTTTGCGGTCCTGTCGAAAGGGTGTTGTTCAAAGGTGTCTTGCATACGACGCTCTATGTTGTTAAATAAACACGACAGGGTGCCTTTAAGAAATGTAGGTCCCTCCAAAATGGGCCACCGGATTCAAAAGTTCTAGACGACTTTATTACCAGAAGAGCTGTATGTCATATTTTCAACCTCCACAAACTAATAAAATACAGCAACGTTTAGAGAACACTGTGAAATTTTACATTTAAACTAGGTACACATAAGAAAATGCTGCACAAATGCAGATGTAATATTACATGGAGATAGTCCGCATAAAAATTTAAATTAGATGCAAAAACAAAACGCGTCGCAACGCTAATGGCGTTACGAGATTTAAAATGTTTTTCCGCCGGAAAATGGAGTTAGCCGCACGCGGTATTGTTTTAAAACCTGGAACAACTATAATGCCCTTTGTTTTTATGTAAATTCCGTGAAAATGGCTGTCTTGCTAATAAATAGTAGTGGGGCGTCTTATCCGGCGGGAGATTAGCTGATAAAACCGTGAATAGCTGGAGGGCCAGCGATGCAGCACGAGTTATGGAAAGGTGCACTTCTAAACTGCTTACCTTACACTTGCAAATGCAGTATACGCGGGACTGCAGTTTGGGTTAAACGAGATTTGTTCAAGTTTGGAGGACCAGGAGTTTCCAGGTGTATCGAAAGATCTTCAAAAACTCTCAATTTGATAATCTTTACGATGGTAACCTACACAAAAATATCATCACACGCCATAACAGTTCCAGCGTAGGGCAGCCGAGTCCACCGCAGCGAACCTGACGCGAATCTGGCACAAATCTGATCTCATGATGACGAGCGCTATAATGTACACGTTGGTCCAATGCGAGCCGTCATACTTGATACATGTTTAAGAAGGTTGAATAATGATCTCGTCGGTATTCAAGGCTTGTGAAGATGAAGATATTCCTCAAACCGTGTTTCGATTGTAACATCTTTTAGTAAAATTCTAAAACCCGGGTTAGTGTATCGTGGATGGCAGCCCTAACTTCTTCCTGCCCGAGCGACCGATGATCCTACTGAAGCGGCATGCAATCCACTTCATATTAAGTCAATGTATGCTGTTGACATCTAAAGGTGACATGGACAAAGGACATGCTTAAATGACATAGTGAAAAATACCCTAAGTTTTTTTTTTACTTAAATAAGTTAATGCTTGATTATTTAGTTAATTAAATATTTAGAACACCTTGCACATAAATAAGACAAAATGTCTGCTCCTAACGAGTCTCTTAACTCGGCACCATTAATTGGCAGGCAGAATGACCATTAACTGGGCTATAAATATACTAAAAATCCACTTAATCTAAAAGGAAAATTAAACAAATAAGAAATTGATATTTTTGAACCCTGGCATCTGCAAGTTCCATTTCAAATGTAAGCCCATATTCATCCGAATTTAGTTTGTAATTCCGGGAAAAGTATTAAAAGAGTATCAGCAGTTTCCAGAAACTAAATAAAATGACGTGTATATTGCAAGAGCTCCTGTAATAGTGCGTCGACCTCATCGAAAAGGCAGCTACAGTATAAGCTGCAATCGCAGGCCGCAGCCGTAAGCCGCAAGCTCGGTGTTCTCCCGTAATGGCTTACATTATAAAGGTCAACGGACATTGGAGTAGTGCCAAGGGTGATAGGCAGGAATATGCGAGGACAATGACGCCAACCGCTGGAGCAGGTGGGCACTTGGCTTCTTATTACGTCCTCATTTGCAGCTACACCGACAGCGATAAGGAATTGTCTTCACCTAGAACAAACGAGGATTTGTTTGCCAAAAGACCAGATCAAAAAGTATATAATATAATATAAGTAGCTCATCGTGAAGATTATATTGTTAGGATCTGTCAAAATGTTCAGGAATATGTTTAAAGGGATAAGGATATAAAACGAGATGGATATCTTTAAAACCAAGTCAGAAAAGGCGTTCATTATACGATAACTTTTGGTTTGGCTAAATTGGTTAATCCAAGAATGTACTAACGGCGTCTTGTAGAATATTATCAAGTACAACAAAAAATTTTATGATTAATTGTCAGGTTAGATTGTTTATATACTTTCTCTACTAAGATACAATAGAACCTCATGATGCTACTGAAATAGATGAGCAAAGAAATGGCGAAATGGCAGCCCTAGCTGGGGGAGAGCTTGGTATTTGAACGTCCCATTCACCGACGAAACAAAGGCCTAGCCGGGTGACTTTTAGCTGGTTAATTAGAATGTCAACGGCACTTATTAATCAAAACGACATGGGAGACGCGTTCGAAGCCGCGCTCTTTTGTCCTGCCACGTTATTATGTTGTTCATGTGGAATATGTTTAGATAGGTATCGGGTAATGGGATTCTTTGCATTAACATTTTTTTACGTTTTGCTTTTTTTAGTATGATTTTTCAGTATCATTTTCATCTTGTTCAAGACAGGCTAATTCTATTAGTTAATACGTTTAATTGACAATCTCAAATTCAACGAACACGGAATGCTTAAAAATTGCAATATCTGAAGAGTTCTCGTGCTGTTTCAGTGTGGTTTTGAAAAAATATTTAAGTTCACCACACTTGCTACTTGAATCTGGATTCTTACACCATTCGAAGGTGTTCGTAATGGTTCAATGGATGTTATCTAAGGATAACAACTGGACTTTTGGAAGGCCGTTAGTTCAAATGTAAAAACCAATCACGTTGTAGTTATCTTATATTAAGAGGTGAAGGTTACCAAATCATTATTCATCTTTCTTAGGAAATTTAAATATTAATATTAAACAATTTAAATGTAAAACGAAGTCGTTTTCACAATGCAGCCTCAGCCATTTGCATTTGTCAGAGCCACGATCGCTATCGTTTGCAAATGCCAAACAATCTATTAAATACCGAAAAGAGGAGCATATTATCATCTTCCACCGTTAGTTGGTCTGCTTTCTGAATAAAAATCGCAACTTATTAAACTTGTACAGTTAAATTCTTTAATGTTCACTACACTTTCATTAAAACTACTGACTCCACCTTACTGACACGTGTCACCGTGGTCGTTACTTTTAACCTTACCCTATTTTATCTTTTTAAAGATTTATTCTTAATTTCGTGTTCTGTGTGAATCCTCGATTGCCCGAATATATTTTATCATGTTAGTTGATGCATGATAGATTTGAATCATGGGACTAGACTACATGAACATAGTGACGATATTAGTAGGTATTGTCTGAAAGTAAAGAGTTGAGAACTTTTGAAGTCCAAAAAGTGTCTCATGTCTCGGGTTCACATCCAAATTACTAAGTGACTTGCTAAGACAAACCAACGAGAGACCAGTGAACGCTGTCCACTCGGATTCGCGTCTTTATCAGTAAACAGTTAATCGGTCACTCTTATCGTTCTAATACATTCTATGTGAGACGTAATTATCTTAAGGATCGCACCCACATCACCCTGGCCACCGGAATAGCTATGATGCGGCCGAGTCATCAATCACGCGCGAGAGGGGGAACTATATAACCGTCACGACGGCGGGGGGCGGGGCATTCTTCATTAGACGACCGAGGAGAGAGGACGTCAACGGCTCATATATTAATCATCAGACCATTCTACCTTATGTCGCTCATGCTTGTCGTCGCCTCGTTAATGACGGCTTATACAAGATTGTAATAAATCAACTCGAATGGTTGCATGAAGCTTTCTTGATGAAGTAGTTTATATAAATCAAGATTTACTAACACTACGCATTTCATACAGATTAATTAGACGTTGAAATAGAGTTTCTAATTTACAGTAGCTTTATTTCGCTCGCGTGAATTTCTGGAATGTAGATAGGCCTTGCATTTCCTGTTGGCCCGTTATTTTTGATTAATGCGGTCTTACTATCTAAATTATTCCTTGGTATATTAAACATGCAGAATATTGAACGAAGAGCAGATTTTCATCAATCTGTGGCAAAAGTAAAGATACGTACGAAGGGTTACCTTTATTGGCAAAATGCTAGTGATCACAAACTGGGGTATCGTCAAAGGTGTTCGTATAAAACGCCCCATAAAATAACATCTAAACACCAACTCATAAGCAAAACTGTAGCTAAACTTTTAGAATACGTACGTTCATGAAACGAAACGAGGACTCTTTAAAGTATAAAGGTATGAAAGTATGATATGAAGTCAAGAGTAAATTTTCCAAATCAACAAAATAATATGTCGCAGATTTAAATGTAGGAATGTAGCTGTTGTACGGCGTTTTCAAAACGAGTCGCATTTGTTCCGGATGTGGGTCAGTAAACATGAGCATACTAATTAGGTACTTACTGCATATTTTTAGCTCCTCTCAACTTCTAGGCGGATTGTTATTATATTTTACTCGTAAGAATAAGTTAGTACATACATATATTATGTCGAAGGATAATTTCCAGAGCAGTCATTTTTACCTTCTGTTTTAATCTTACCTGTTTTATATTATACATTTAAAAAGTGAGTAGGTACTAACTCCTCTACTCTGCGAAGTTGAATCAGTCAATTACTGATTCAACTTCGCAGAGTAGGTACCACTTACTGATGTTTTTGAAACAGCAACTATAATTATTATTGATTTTAATTATTTACTGTAAATTTCTCTGGCTCTTATGAAGCTGCCTTGAACTATGATACGTAGTCTTATTTTCGAAGGTTTATTCTCCATTAAATTCATTTTGACCTCACATAGCAGCTTTTACTCAATACAGAACAGAACCCAGTATACTTGAAATTTGGCTTGTAAGAGGGTATTAGAAATGATGTTACCGATTTCTACATTCAACTTTGCAAGTATTGCCGTCTATTATAGTCAGCGACGCTCATTAACCATACAACCTTTTTATGGGATTTACCTAATTTTAAACACCGGAACACAGCACTGGAGAAATATGTGCACCGGCTTCCCGGCCGCGACACGCCCAGACCCTCCAAGTTTATTCAGTGGAGAACATGCAACTCACGTTCGAACTTGTTTCGGCGTCGTATCGCAAACTTCCTAACTATCGCACCACTGTGGATACTTGAAGAAACAAGTGTTGTTTAGTGAACCACATTAGCTTTTTCCTGGGAAAAATGTAACTAAAATGAATCTGCGAATAACTTGCTGTACGTACCTACTCAAATGCTATATTTTTCTAATAAAAGGATCTAACCACTGCATTTTCGGATATGACATTGAAATTTAAATAAATTTAAATTGTTGAAATTGAAATTTTTTAAGTTGGAACCATCTTTGTTTTTCGCATTAGTGAGGGTCGTGATACCTTTTAGAATTATCTTCTGCCTAAAACAGTGTTTCGTCATTTAAATCTGTTTGAGTATTTTGCGTAGATAGAGACCGAAAAGATTTGAAGAATGTTCATAAAGGGAATCACTTAAATATGACCTGAAATAAAACAGCATACAATTTAATCATTCGATCTTTGATGAAAAGCAATTGCCGAATTTAGTATTGTCAATATGCTGTCTATACGTAAGAGAAGTTGTTACTCATTGGATATAGTAGGCAGAGCGGGCAGTGGGCAGTGGGCAGTGGGCAGTGGGCAGTGGGCAGTGTCCAGTCATAACGCGATGATAACGAGCCGTGTAGTGGCGTGCCACGTATCTATTGATACGCTCACGCAGTCTGTCAGGGCGCGCTGCAATTCATTAATTCTTTCTATAATTCTATAGCTGACGTGTCAAATAAAAGCTACTATAATTTTTTAGTCTCCTACACGTAAATTGAAAAAGTTACTACTAAAACTGTAAAATATTTTTATAAATATAGATCTGCGTGTCTTAACTCTACTGAATACACATAGTTGTTTATGGCTATTGTGTGTGTGCGTGTGTGTAGGTATGTATTTTTATGTGTATAGTCCACAAACGAGGCACCAGATGCCAAAGTTCACCGTCACCCATGAACATTATTTATCATCATAATATATTAACATCTCGCGTAGAAAAAAAAATGGAAAATCATAACCAAATACGTTTAAGACGTATCGAACCTATTTCATTGTAACTGAATAAGGCCTACACACCAATATAATGAAAGACGGTAAAAAAACGTAACGAAGAGCTGCAAAGTTGAGCATTCATAATTATATCATTTGGTGAGATAAAGTAATGGATAATGAAATGAAGTAATACTGCACGCGTCGGGTATCGCCGCGACCTATTAACATTCAGAGTAACGAGCGAACGATAAATATTACGTCGACATACTTCATTGACATATGAGAAGATCGAGACGTTAATCGTCAGAGATGTACACGATGACGTGTCTTACGGCCGACGTGACGCGACTAACTATAAAACTGATTAGACAATCAAAAGTTAATAACCACTTTTTGGCAAGCAGCTCACATACAATACGATGCGTAATCGATGAGTACGACTCTAGTACGTACGATGACGCTATATGGACGCGTTGATTTTGACAAACGTATTGTAGTGGATGCACTGAAGGATTGTCTATTAACATTTAGTGTCTGATAGGGGTTGGAAACTAATTCGCCCTTTCATCATCTCACAGCTTGCCGAAGATTGACGTTTCATCGACCTAGATTGGAGCCGTACGTAATATGTACGGTCCGATTGTCACGATATTTATGCCACGGGCAAACCAAATGTAGAATGAGCTGCCTTCTAAAATATTTCCGTAGTGATTTGGCATGGGGTTCTTCAAAAAAATGGACGATAAATTGTTACCATGTTTTTTATTCCAATGATTATTTATTTATCATAACAATTTTATCATAAATCAATGAAGGCTTCCTAGCACTTCAGCGGTTAAACTCTGGACTAAATGTGTGTTACGATATGTTTTAGTCTTAATTAATGGTGAAAAGAAGTAATAGACTGCACTATTATGCAACAAAATGTTTAAGCAGCCATCATATAATGACGCATTCTATCGAAATATCACTGGTTTAAAAATGGATAAAGAAAGGTTTATGTATTAATTCCCGCTGTATATGTATAGCCTGTAGCCTCCCCTGTGGCGACACAACACATACATTACCACAGTGAACAACAATAAAACTCATTCGCTTTTTGTACGGAATCGAATTGCAAAGTTCGGAATAATTCAACGAATGAACGAGTAACACGTCCAATTAAACCGGACAAGCTTACCGGATTGCTCTGAATCGATTATATTTTTTTGTATTTTTTGTTCAATCGAAACATGTAGTACAATGGTTATTAATGCAAGAGGACGATATCTCGATTTTCGTGGCGCGTCATAAGATTATTTCCGAAACTTAATTTGGGGTTACTTCAATAGGGGTTAAAGTTTAAGGCTATTCGGGGATTTTATGATTAGTTTTTTATTTTCAGGGAACTAAAAAAGCTGCAGTTTTAGGATATTGAAAGTATCCTTTGGGCGGAACTTCTCAAACACGTCACGACGCCTTTACCAAAGTTAATGGTGACATTTCCAAGCCTTTGTAGTTGTTCGGATAGATCCGAGCACCGTGTGATATTAGTCAAGACGCGTGAGCGGAATATAAACTTTGATATCGGTTCAATGGTTCAGTTCATTCTTTCGGTGAGTTGAAAATTATAGACAACATTAACTATTACAAATGTTCATTCACGCAATAAACTGAATTTAATACGAATGTCATTGTTCAATCCAATCATTGTTGGCCCAAAATAATTTAAACTTTAAATCTTATCCTGAATACTGCAACAATGCGCAGTAACTTCATTACTACCTCTTAATTATTTTGACTTTTAAACTGGATAATTACTTTTTATTCGCATGCATCGACATTTACGAGTTGCGAAATCGAATTGTGACTCGATAACGATCGTCTTTGTTAAGATATCGTGATACAAAATGCCAGGACTCGATTACAATAACAATGTAAGTATCGACTTTATTACGAATCGTCATTCATGCTATGAAAGTAGGTCGTATTAAGTTCAGAATTAAATGTAGGATGATAATTTAAATTTAAGCACTAGGGATAAATTGTATTTTAGTGAAAAAATAGTACCAACTTACCTACACCTACTTACATGCACGCTATCATCTGTATTGATTTATTTATTTTTTGACACGCCAAAAGCATTACATACAAAAACAATCTTAAAGAATAACTTACAACTGAAAAGATTATTTATCGTATGCAAGCCTATTAAAGACAATATGTACATAATTCGCTATAAATAAGTGTAAATAGTAGGTACACATTAAAATTAATATTTCTTTTTTATACAATTTACATATTAAACTATACTATGAGCAAAAATATTTTGTAAGTTTTGATTTTACCGTTTGAACAGAGTCGTGTAAGATATCAAGGGTGTCGACAGATGCTGATATTGTATACTTATCATTGTTAGTTTATGTCAAGTTAAGGTATGCCTTTGGACATATTGAATTACGGTCCAATTTCGATCGCAGAGCGTTAATCACTATGTATAACCGTAACCATAAGCGCTATGTAGTAACTGTAAGCGCTATGTAGCCGGTATACTTCATCTAGGAATGATCTTCAAAGTAAGTATTCCGAAATTTTGTCAATAAATCTTGCCACAAAGGCCCCAACCGAAAGTTGTCTCATTTTCCTTCAGTTCGCTCACTAGGGTTGCCGGCTTCGAAAATACAAACATCATTCATAAATTGATACGTTACTATACAATAGACAACTTTCTTAAGAATATTATTAATAAATTACGATTATTTATAAGAAGACGCATATTATTTCATATAATATAAGATTCTCTTCACTATCTCTTCAGATCACTATTCTCTTTTTATGAAACAGTATTAAAAGTAAACAATATGATTTGCAACATACACATAAAATGGACATACAACACACATTTTTTGTGTAAATACCTAAATGAAAATTGTGTCAAAAATGATAAATGAAATTACAGCGCTATTTCTTTCCATGTCTTTTTTGTCAGTTAAATATAGTCAGTATTTTTGCCTAACATAGACAGAGCTACTTAATCCAATAGGGCCATAATTTCCTCCCAAGTGACAACCCTAACGAATCGAAATCATAAATATACCTACGTGTATTTCCTGATGGAATTTGTTGTGCATAAGACTTGCTTCCGGATCGGAAGAGCGCATGAGCTTTGTTTGTGATATCTGGACCAGAAATTATTGAGTTAAATTCGTCCGGAATTCCAATGTTTAGGTTCGAGCCGGTTTCCAAGTCGACGTATTTGGAATCCTTTTTGCGTGGCCGGTTTTAATGTACAGATATTTACAGAGAGTCAATCGACTTCCTGAAATTTCACTACAATACCTTTGATAAAGGAATTATGAAGAAAATTTTACATCAATAACGATTTAATTGAATATACCTGTACAATATACATATTACAGGAATGTAATACTGTAACATGACCAAATTTAGATATAAAACATTTTTTAAGTTGTAATTCTACCTGAATTTTCCTTTTCATACATATATGCCAAAGTGTTTGAAAGTCAGAAATAGTTTTTTCCATCTATATAGAATATATGAATATAGAGATCCTATATCTATTCGACAGGAATCACCGATAATACATTGAACAAATTTCGATGATATTCGAGTATATTTTAAAGAATTAGGTTCTTATATTTATTACATTCCATAAAAAAAGTTCTGGAATAAATGAATACTACGGAACTAGATCTACTAGTTACTACTAGAACTACAACTAGAACTAGAACTACAACTACGGAAATAGATCTCAAAAATGACTAAACATGGGAAAAAATAATCTCGTAAAATGTATCAATATCAGTTTTGCAGTGCCCAATAGATTTATCCCGTCGCATTCTATAAATCACCTAATTTCATTTATGAACTGAGTCGAACTATTGTCGCGTATCCCAGAACGATAAAGTCATTAACGACTAAGAATCACTAAATTCATTCCGAAGATAACACTTTTATAAATTTGGAAAATACTTAGTGTGGCCATCTTAACAAGAGTGTTTGGATCTACGGACTGCAGACTGTATTTTCCCCGACCTAAGTATAAACCTACATAAGACGTGTACCTAAAAAGAAAAGCTATATCCGAGTACCGTGCTCTCGTCAAAGGAGGCCCCTTTGAGTCGAAAACTGTGTCAACAGATACCTGCAGAGTGGCACTAAGCGATCGGCTACATTGTTACATCTGGCGTTTGCTTTTGATGCGAACACGAACTGTAATACACTTATCACTTTTTTCGCTTATCTGTTTCGTAAGGTATCACAAAGTAGAAGGTATTTTTCAGGGTTTTTTACGTCCGATAAAAAGTCAAACGATTTTCATGTCATTTTTTAGTTTTGTCCAAATGTAAGGAGGGGAGTCTCGCCGTGACCATGATCCATAACTAGGTGGAAATATATACGTTTATAAAATGTAACGATCGATACCTGTTAAAATTAAAATGTTTAGTATCCACACATAAAATTTTAAAATCATCAAGTGCTATCTTGGCAGAGACACCCCCGTGCCCTCAGATAGAAAAACGCTTAATTCAAATTTTTCTTGAAACTTTGTTACCAGATTTGACAGTGTAAACTTTGATCTATCTCAAAGAAACTCAAGAACTTTTAATTGTATCAAGTTTATTGTTTAGTAGTAGTCTGTAGGTAGACGACATCGTGTCGTACAATATAAACAGTTAACCTAACTTGAGATATGTGTTCACACGTCATATCTGTATCTAGGAACTCATCTTCTTCTACACAAAGGCTAAAATCTGGGTTTCGTACCTCTATCTCGATCCTTTGACCCGAACCGCAAGGCGTGTCTATTGTCAACACAATCGTATGCCAATACCGAGCTAGTAATAACGTAGCCCTTCAGAGAAGACTTTCATCATAGTCATTGAGACCTCTAAATTATTCTTATACCAAGTATGCATATTGTACATTATTATGTAGGTATATTTCAGTAGTGGGCCATTCTGGGTTGAATATGCCATGAAGATTACTTACTGTCAGTCCTTAAAGAATACGCACACAAGCGTTTCAAACATAGACAACAAAAAAAAAAGATTTATTTGATATATTTGCCTCGCTCCCACTAAAAATTGAAACCAAGATTATCCTGCGGCAAGCACAGGACCATTCAAAGAGCGTGAAATATAAATATCCGTCAATACTCTAAAAGCATTCATTGAGACTATCTTAATACTCAAAAGCTCAGAGAAAAACCTCGAAACATTTTCATCATCGGAGTTCTTCACCAGGACTACAGCTCAAAGGATGTTTTTAGAAAAAGTGTGAATGTCAACCACACGTCCTATCTGCGATCTGTGGCTGTTGGAACCGAATAGTAATACTAGTAATGGACGACATCCCGGTTCGATTTTCCGAATCGTTTGCGCTGTACCTACCAGATAACGAGGAACCTCTGGCGTAAGGTTGTTTGGGTGCGATTACACACATGCTGGATTCGGTGTCTCAAAAAACTGTTTTTCCTCGGATTCATGGAAATTTTTTAGTCAGAGATAGCCCAGAGGGCTGAACGTTGCTTTCCAGAACAAGGGGGTTTGGACTCGAATCCTTCACCACTAATTTTCAAAAATTATGTGCGTTATAGAATTTAATGACCACTTGCTTGTGTAAAGTAAAACTAAACAGTAAACTTAACTTAACTAAAAAGCGTGTTAATAGAACACCATAATGTTATCTATAAGTTAGACGTTATATCGACGCAAAAAAGCGGAAACGCTGTAAGCCATAAAATAGAAAATGTTCACCAGACCTGATATACGTTAGCAGAACAAAATGCTATAAGTTTAAACAACCCGTCATTACCATCATTATGTTTGCTAGTTTCAGTATGAATTTTAATTGATGCAAGACGCGATGTGACTTTATAAACTGCTTCATTTTCTTCGGAATTACCGTCAGAGCAATTTTAGTTGGAGTATAATTATGTACCTTGATAAAATTAGCTGTGTTCATCTCTAACTAAAATATCTTGTTGACTAGCTTAAGACAGGTTTTTATTGTTATTCAAAATGCATTGCAATTTTGTAGATGAACCCATATTAGGTGCCGTACCTAACATTTAAAACAACAATATAAACGTGACATGAATGTTCTACATTCCGTATGTGTATAATCGCACCGCATCATTTTATGTACTGGCAAGATTGCCGTTGCCGTTTAGGCACCCGATGCTGCAAGGTTAATATTCCTAGCGATTTCAAAGGCTTAAGCATGTAGGCGGCAATACTCAATCGAAATTCAACCTTATAACCATGTCTATAAAGATGCAATTTTAAATGGAATTACATAGCTTTATCCGACGCGACGACGGTCTTGAGATATCGCTGTGGTTTACACCTTGTGAAACTAGTGCAAGTTTTATTTAAAAATATCTTGTATCAATTTGGCTTTGGTATTTTCGACGTGATAACGTCTAATTTTATGAGCACCGGCAGCGCGCACGAAAAAGTGTCCCGTTCCGCTTGAGCCTGTGCGTGCAAGCGAGAGCGCGGAACATGCGATAGAGAGGCACGATCGGCCCAAGCGTTGGCTTGCAACGCATCTGATGTATCTCTCCTCCACTCCATCAAAGTATGCGATTTGTCATCAATGCTTTCTTATGACGTTATCACGTTAAAGTATCGTCCGTAAACCGACTTACAGACAACCATTTTTGCTTAAAGCTTGTGGTCCTACTGAAAAGAAAACAGGGGATTGCGTCAGATCGAATAATATCAACAATGAAATATGGTCAAATTGACATTTTTGAATTTGTACCAAAACGCCCAAACGCAACGCCCGTTCCAAAACGAACGAAATTACACCCTCTGCTAACTAACCATCCTAGACCCGTTTTAAATCTTGTTCTGGGTCGGTCATAGTTGTCAAGGGGGGCAGTGAGAAGGTGGTGCTGCATGCTCGTTTGCTATCCCAAGTCTATAAAAACAGCAAATCCACCAATCCTCACTGGACTCCAGCATGGTGAATACGGTCTAGGTCTCCTCAATTACGAGGAGAGACCCGAGGACTTTAAGAGGGTTGAAGCCAGCATTACAATCACCTACCAGGAAAACTGTAGAATCCAAAGTGATCTTGTCATCCCCGCGGTACTCGTATCTGTAACAATAACGTACATAAACATTATATTGACTGCTGGTGACAGAGGAATATACTTAGATAATAACATAGGTAACAGATAAATAGATAATATATTATAAAACTGAGGAGTTTGTATCTTTTTATTGAGGAACCTACCCTTGAGGACTGAGTCGCCTCTAAAAAGTGTTTGAACGAACTCATCTCAGGAACTACTTGGTTCGAATTGAAAAATTATTATTTTGTTGGACCAATAGGAACGGAGCATCATTGGAAAATGTTGCGAAAATGGGACCATACTTAATATTAATAAACGTAAAGATCAAGTTTCCCGAAGCGACGCGAGGATGGGTCCACCAGTATATCTACTTAGATAACTGACATTTTTGGCATGATTCCATTTTTTTTTTTTATTGGAACGAAGTTCCTTACGGCAGGCTTGGAGGGGATAGGTTTTGCTACGGCGACCGAACTGAAAAATATATGATAGTAAAACCGTAAGGAAGAATGCGTGGAATAATGAGACGTGCGCATGCGCGACAGTCGCATACACAAGCGAGTAGTGTATATTACCTTTCTCTTTCTCCCTGTTTCATTTCGTTCGCCGTTGCCTTAATTAGTTTTCATATCATATAATTTCATAAACTAATAATATAATATAGTAATATAAAATAATAATATAGTAAATAAATATAGTAAAAGAAAATGGCAAGTGAAAGTGACAGTGCTAATAGTGGGAAATTATTACTATATTTATTCAGTGCAAAAGAATTAAATACGTAAGTATTAGTTTATTCTTTATTAATAAATATATATTTATATTATAAATATAATATATTTTACATTGGTTATGTAAGTGGAGTTTGCGAGATCTGTCAGAAAACGGAGAATATGATTATGTTGAGTTCCCGCGGAAAAAGTTATGAAAGTTGTCTTATGTCGCGGAGTCTCTTAAAGTTGTTGATGAAGTTATAATAAAATGTGATATCGCGGATAGAGCGAGTGGTTAAAACGTTTAAATCAATATTGAGAATCGCTGAATAAGCCCACAACGGAGGTTATGTGAAGAATACCTACTTTCATGAAAATACATGCTAAACAGAGTAGAATCGACTGAAAAACCATACAAACACCCACACCCGGCCTACCTGACGCCGATATCAGAAGCTGGGATAAAGAATCCGTAAGAAACTAGCTACTGAGAAAGCTTGGATGTCAATATGAACTGGCAAGCAAGGCTGCGATGCTTTGAGATGACTATGAAGTACAAGATGTCATCTGGATATCATGGTATACAAGTATTGAGTGAGGATGTTACATGAGGTCAAAGAGAGCTGCAGTCTGCATCACCTGTATCCAGGAGTCGCTATCCACAAGTCCACGCTGAAGGATTTGTCAGGTATGACCAAGTACTTTTTGAGTTTGAGTTGTTATTCATTAGTTATGAAATAGAATAACATCAAAATAATAAAATGATAATCTAGACACAATGGAACTAAATTATCAAGAAAATGAGTTTTTGAAGTTAAATATTGTGTTCTAATTATGACATTGATAAAGTTAATAACTTTTTGGTAATTTTGTGGTAATATGGTACTAGGAGTATAACATTTGAAGTACCTACCCATCTTTGGCTTTATCACACAGGGTTTACTGGTGATATAGGTAGTCTAGTACTTAGAGACGGTCACATAATTAATTATTGACAGTTACAGTTAAATGGTTAGTTAATAGTTAAAAAGAAAATAGGGTTGTAACATATGGAGTTATTTATGATATGGCTTAGTAAGTTAGCTGATTGATGATTAATTCATTGTAATGAGATTTCTTTTGTTTTTGAAAATTTAATAAAATTCAGCCATCTTGTCGAACGTAACTCATTGAAATTATTATTTGATCATTGTTATTTTTGTACAATGCATAGCTCTTATAAGGCACTAGAGAGAGGTGCTCAGTTCTGTTATTGGAGAGTGCCAATGGACAGTTGTATCGGGATGGACGATACATATGAGAGCTATGTATACAGGTTAGATGTAATTATTCTTAGTCTTGTTTTAAGAGACATTTAATTGAGTGACGTTCGATGAGCCTATTCGTTTTGGAAAAGTTTACTCATTTTGAGAAAAGCCAACTTGTTTGAGAAAAGCTAACTTATTTTGAGAATAAATGAGTTGTTTTGGAAAAACTTAATTAAACATTATTTGAGTAAAATTGTTAAAAAATAGAACAATCAGATAGTGATACATCTTATACTCCCTCTGTAACTTTCACAGAATCATCAATATCTTTTCAAATGGAGTCTTCTTCAGATTGTAGTGATTATACAGGATGACAAAAGACGAGAAAATTTAAATGCCTTAGAGTGTACCTTGAATAAAATTAAAAAAAGCCCCCGTTCTTATATTGGCAATCCTTTAACTTGTTATTATTGGAACGAAGTTCCTTACGGCAGGCTTGGAGGGGATAGGTTTTGCTACGGCGACCGAACTGAAAAATATATGATAGTAAAACCGTAAGGCAGAATGCGTGGAATAATGAGACGTGCGCATGCGCGACAGTCGCATACACAAGCGAGTAGTGTATATTACCTTTCTCTTTCTCCCTGTTTCATTTCGTTCGCCGTTGCCTTAATTAGTTTTCATATCATTTAATTTCATAAACTAATAATATAATATAGTAATATAAAATAATAATATAGTAAATAAATATAGTAAAAGAAAATGCCAAGTGAAAGTGACAGTGCTAATAGTGGGAAATTATTACTATATTTATTCAGTGCAAAAGAATTAAATACGTAAGTATTAGTTTATTCTTTATTAATAAATATATATTTATATTATAAATATAATATATTTTACATTGGTTATGTAAGTGGAGTTTGCGAGATCTGTCAGAAAACGGAGAATATGATTATGTTGAGTTCCCGCGGAAAAAGTTATGAAAGTTGTCTTATGTCGCGGAGTCTCGTAAAGTTGTTGATGAAGTTATAATAAAATGTGATATCGCGGATAGAGCGAGTGGTTAAAACGTTTAAATCAATATTGAGAATCGCTGAATAAGCCCACAACGGAGGTTATGTGAAGAATACCTACTTTCATGAAAATACATGCTAAACAGAGTAGAATCGACTGAAAAACCATACAAACACCCACACCCGACCTACCTGACGCCGATATCAGAAGCTGGGATAAAGAATCCGTAAGAAACTAGCTACTGAGAAAGCTTGGATGTCAATATGAACTGGCAAGCAAGGCTGCGATGCTTTGAGATGACTATGAAGTACAAGATGTCATATCATGGTATACAAGTATTGAGTGAGGATGTTACATGAGGTCAAAGAGAGCTGCAGTCTGCATCACCTGTATCCAGGAGTCGCTATCCACAAGTCCACGCTGAAGGATTTGTCGGGTATGACCAAGTACTTTTTGAGTTTGAGTTGTTATTCATTAGTTATGAAATAGAATAACATCAAAATAATAAAATGATAATCTAGACACAATGGAACTAAATTATCAAGAAAATGAGTTTTTGAAGTTAAATATTGAGTTCTAATTATGACATTGATAAAGTTAATAACTTTTTGGTAATTTTGTGGTAATATGGTACTAGGAGTATAACATTTGAAGTACCTACCCATCTTTGGCTTTATCACACAGGGTTTACTGGTGACTATAGGTAGTCTAGATACTTAGAGACGGTCACATAATTAATTATTGACAGTTACAGTTAAATGGTTAGTTAATAGTTAAAAAGAAAATAGGGTTGTAACATATGGAGTTATTTATGATATGGCTTAGTAAGTTAGCTGATTGATGATTAATTCACTGTAATGAGATTTCTTTTGTTTTTGAAAATTCAATAAAATTCAGCCATCTTGTCGAACGTAACTCATTGAAATTATTATTTGATCATTGTTATTTTTGTACAATGCATAGCTCTTATAAGGCACTAGAGAGAGGTGCTCAGTTCTGTTATTGGAGAGTGCCAATGGACAGTTGTATCGGGATGGACGATACATATGAGAGCTATGTATACAGGTTAGATGTAATTATTCTTAGTCTTGTTTTAAGAGACATTTAATTGAGTGACGTTCGATGAGCCTATTCGTTTTGGAAAAGTTTACTCATTTTGAGAAAAGCCAACTTGTTTGAGAAAAGCTAACTTATTTTGAGAATAAATGAGTTGTTTTGGAAAAACTTAATTAAACATTATTTGAGTAAAATTGTTAAAAAATAGAACAATCAGATAGTGATACATCTTATACTCCCTCTGTAACTTTCACAGAATCATCAATATCTTTTCAAATGGAGTCTTCTTCAGATTGTAGTGATTATACAGGATGACAAAAGACGAGAAAATTTAAATGCCTTAGAGTGTACCTTGAATAAAATTAAAAAAAGCCCCCGTTCTTATATTGGCAATTATTTAACTTGTTATTATTTAGTTAACTTGATTCAAGAACAGACAAATATACCATTTAACCATATTTTTACTATAGCTTGTGATTTGATTAATATACAAGATTCTCTAATTAAATAAAACACAAATGAAATTTATGCATTTTTATTTTCTATTCTATACTTTTATATAACAATGGATACACATGGGTTTTATATTATTGTTTTATATATTATATTTTATATTATTTTATATTATTTCTTAAAATACTGAATTTCCTAAATACTTTCTTGTACTTAAATAAAAACTAATCAGCAAAATTTAAGAGGAAAATCAAGAAAACCTACATAAAATTGAGCACGATTTTTTTTGCAATTTGTGTCGATTCTACATTAGCCGAAGGAACTTCGTTCCTACCTGGTGTCCCACGACACCACATCATTTTTATTTAGTTCAGGTACACGGATACCAATAAAGAAACCGTGTAAATTAAACATTGTACAAAGGTAGGTACTGCTTATTTCTAATGGAATTCTTTTACAGCAGACCTAGTAATTGAAAGGTAGTAAAACAAGCATTTAGCGCGCTTTGCTTAATATCTTGTAAAAGCTTTTCAACTTTTACAGAACCCGATTCTTATAAAACTCTGCACATACATTAATCTCCGGTAGAGTTGTATAATTATGATAATCTCAACTTAGATACGAGAATCTATTGAGGTGGACTAAACTCTTCGAAGCTCTTAAAAATGTTAATTGACTTAATGTTAGTCTTACCATTTCGTAAGTGCATGAATCAACCTCGACAATGTTCAATATATGTACCAAACTTTACCAATAAACAATAGGATTTGGTTTTATATACTTGGTATAAAAGGAAGGAGATATAAAATATAAAGTTAAAGCAACATAATTATAATCTTCTACGTAAAATCTTAATGTATAAAATTGTTTATCCTGATTGACAGATCAAAGCCGAGACGAACCCGCTATATCAAAAAGCTACAAAATTTGACAATGGGTTCCTTGTTAAAAATATACACAAATTGATAATTCTTTACATTAACTAACAAATCTAGTGAAACGATTCTCGACCATGCCTTTGAGATGATCATCTTGAAGATCAGAACCAATAATAACCTAGAAAAGGCCTTCAGCAATACAATAAGTAATCTAATGACAAAATTATTCATGCAGAACAATTATTACGACAACAGTCTATGAATAAATAAGTATAGGAATACGTTATGAGAGCGACTATTGCTTGTATGTCATGAATATATAACAACTTTAGTTAATATGGAATAAACTATAGTTACTGCAGTTATTTTAAACACAGTACAACAATGGGGGACTGTGAGTTACAGAAACAAAAGTTCTACTCATTAAATAAATTTACATGAAGCGCCTGTCTACATTGTACGACTATGTTTAGTAGAAAATACATTTTCACGATTGTTATTGTACGACAACTTATAATAATTAAATATAATTTAATGTTATTTTAGAAGTTGTTTTTAAAGCTGTAGGAAAATCTGTAAAACGTTCCGTTCATACAAGTAAAGTAGCACTTTTTGATCTGCTCCGATCACATTAGGTACTGTAAGTATGGATGCGAAAGATAAATACGGAAAGTATGGAATTAACCTAAATTAAAATAACATTATTGAGGGGCCACGCCGACTGCCGTTCGAAAAGTCCTGGGTTCGATTCCCATCGAGGCGGAAATTTGAATGATGAGTAAAAATGTTCTTGGTCTAGGTATGTTTTCCACGGCACCCACAACACAGGGAATCCTAGTGTGGAGCTAATGGTGTCCCTAGACGATCATGCGGCATGACATGCATGTTACGTGAATTATATGCTGCATGATGGACCGCATGATCGTCTAGGGGCACCTCAAAATGCATGCTATGCATAGTATGCATGTTATGCTGGCTTTTAATCATTTTATCACACTTCATTGACGTCGTTTCTAAGCGAACTGAGCTGTTCCATGACATGCTGCTCTAATCACGATCATGCGTGCATGTCAGTCATGTTTGCATAATGAAAAATAAAAGGAGTTGTCAATCATCTGCCAGCACGTAGTTGGCATGTCATTCGCATGATCGTCTAGGGACACCATAAGAGTGTGTAGCGATGTTATTTATTCCCCTCATTAAGTTGTAATTTACACCCGTGGACATAAATAAGTGTGCAATATATAATTAACATACTATAATTATTGTTATTAGCAAAGGGTATCTCAATTCAACAATCTGGCAAAAAATAATCTTTGTGTTACTTTAAAGCTATTTTATTCATTATTTATTTTATATTAACACTATAGTTCGCATGAGCACATAATATTTAAAACATCGCATCTTTACACAAACATCGTGAGTACCCGTTACTTTAAATTCAATTCTTAACTGTACACCGTGAAGAACGCGTGGGAATCCGATGCAAATATCTAGATTAAGCCTTATTTAGCTTTGAAAAGGCGAATAATGAGCATTGCTACAACGCTCATGGTGACAAAGAATGACAAAGCCGTGCTGAGCGACAAAGACTTCGCGAGATACGGAACGATTAATGACGATAGCATTTTTACGCGTCACCCTATGAAAGGTTTGGAAATATGGCCCGTAATAAAACTGTTGGCTGTTTTTGATGTCGTTCGACTGCGACAGGACGGGCGGATCGTGAGCGTGATTGGGCGAGAGATTTTAGATACGAGTATGATAGTCTTACAGAGAAAATTTGCATAACAGTTTTGACATTTTTATCAAAACCACGTTGTTTGTTTGGCTTCGTCATGGATAGTCAGACCTGTCAACATGTCTATCTTGGTAACGACTTAACGAATAGAAAGTTTGTTTATGAGAAACTATGTTGGATTGACCACTCCACGGTCCAGGTAATTTGCATGCTGACTGAGGAGAACGAGATACAATTCCCATTTCGGTACATAAATGAATATCCATGATGTATACAATTAATATGTATGTATATAATTAATGTATGTATATACAAACACACCCACACTAAGGGAATAAACGTCTTAGTACTACTTAGACCATTTTTGTATCCAAAAAATTGACCAATTCGCGTTTGGTATGGGGAGTACCTAAATTCAGGTAATATAATATGCTAATGATAATACGTTTCTGAGAATACTTAAGGCAGCTCGCGCTAGGCCAAGCCCTGAAGCGTAGGCTACACTGCGAATGGTAATTAACTGGGTAATAACTCATCCCGACGGGGAGCAACGATAATCGGACTTGCGAAACGGCTGCTTGCGAGACGGACAAAACTTTTATTCTTAGGGTTTCTTACCACAGCCTAAAACCGGTATGCGTGTGGTATCGTTGGTTTATTTCCCCTGTAACCGGTTAACATTGAAGATTAAATCAACATTGAGTATAGGCATTTAAAAGGCGTCTGCGATTTAAATGACGTACCTTGGTGGATAATAAATTCATAAGCTATAACTGTAATTCTGAAGTGTTCTAAAGCTCTAATATACTAGTAGCACTGCCTTGTGCGTCGAGCGATCTAGAAGTCCGATTCCCGAAAGTTGCAAACATTTTATACTAATACTATATTATGAAAAACTAAAATAACCAACACTTAGGACGACCCTTCCCCGTACCTAATTCTCAACGGCCCAAAAAAGTTTACACCTAACGAGTTCCCTAACGTGAGATTTTCCCACATCTATTTTCTAAACAGCACACCTTAAGAAGTGTTCTTGCAAGAGTCGGCACGCGCTCCTGCATAATGATGGCGCCCGTGCTTGCATTCGTGATTTACCGCCACTTTACCACGTCCGAGCTGAAACATTGTCTAGGTAATGAGAATGTACATAGAGACCGTGGATCTACAGTAGCACAGCGCGGTGGGATCCAGTTGCGTTAGAGCCCGAACGGTGACACGCAGTTGAATGTCAGAGGTTCGATTTCGATACAGAAGTCTATGATGATGTCACATAAACAATGCACCTACCCTCACTTCAAAAATAGTCATAATAAGCGCTCATGCATCATTCCACTGCACTTTGATACTTTGTGTCGCGGATGTAGTCGAGCATGTACTAGACTAATATAAGATAAACACCGACGACTCATGAACAAATATAGTTATTTATCTTTCGCCTAAATGCCCAACCGAGACTTGAACGCGGGAGGCAGTGTTGAACCAGGCAAGGTCACATAAAACCAGGCTACGAAATCCTTATTAATTATAATTATAATCCTTAGTCTTCTGTCAAAGATACCCTGGTCTCTCGGCAGTATTCTAGGCCAGCTCAATACGTTTTACTGTACCTATTAAATATACAGTGCTGATTTTATTCCAGCCGAATCGTAATTCGAATCAATTCCGCTCCATTAAACATAACATCTCCTTGCACGTTCCAAAACAAGTCGTGGGCAATTTCCATGAAAAATAAGATTCTATGTTAACGTCCATCCAATCTGCATATTAATGGCCAACAATTATCACAGACAAACGTTAACCCCCTCCCCTCGGTCCTGTGGAGGAAAATTAGAAAATCTCCCCAGAGAAATACTCACAGGGGCGAGGGGTAATCAAATCAAGTCAACTAGACAGATATTGCACGGCACGGAGATTATGTGCTAATAAAACAAAAAAGAAATGCAATTCCAAGATTGCGACAAGCTGACAATCCCTGCAAATATTAGAAACGTAACGTAGTAAATGGAAGTACACCAGAGGGTGGTGTAAAGATGATATCATAAATATTGTGTTAGGGGTAAGGATAAGAAGCTGTACCCCTCGTTGAGTCCAACCCAATGTTCGCTGCTCGCGGTGCGTGCTGAGAACGTACGAGGCAATTCCATTATTTTCCTTCTTTTGGAGTCTAATAACCAACGTAATACGGACGGTGATCAGGCAAGATGGTTTTCACCTGTCTACCGAACTACTGAAGCTTTTCTGAATATCAGCTGTGATATGTTTAAGGGGTCTAGTTTCTAAGCTAAGACATTCCAGACAAAATCGAGTAGATTTACCATTTCCCCTTTGAGCTTGACTCGGTGTCTCTTCTGTGACGTCCCTTAATTTTCCTGGTGTACATTGGTGTATATTGTACATCGAGCTATTATTTTGTGTATCATCACCATGGAATCATTCAAACCTATAAAAGGAAAAAAAAACAATGTGTGCAATTCACACGTGCTAGAAGTGAAAGCTTAAAAAAAAGAACACTGTCAGTCCAAATATTGAAGTTTTGCTTTGCTTACGTAAGCCACCATTTTGCCGATGCTTCCTACGTTTTTTCCTTCCTTCATTTTTTCCCACGTTAAAATGTGTCTGTCTCTTTCGTTTCATTTCATTTGCGCGTCATTTCCGTTTCATCGAATTCTAAATCACAACAATACTATAGAAGTTTTCACTTAAAAAATATGAATTGAACCAAAGTAAACTCATTGATTAATTTTGGGTTCTATTCAACACGTAGGTATACAAGATTCTGTCGAATATTTCTTCAAAAAGGAAATTTAAATCAGACTCTCTTCTCTAGTTAAATTAAAGAACCAAATGTTATTCTCCACTGTTTGTAATAACAAATTAGGCCTTTGCTCAGTCCCTAAGTAAATTACGAATGCTACAACCAACGTAGCGAATAATATGCTTAAATTAACGTTACAATAATATATTATATAATTCCTCGAAGGAATATCTGGGACATATCCTGGGAAAACCGATGCGATATTGTTTCCATTAGAAGCTAAACTTCGCGATCCCAGGCAAATCCCGGTCAATCCCGGCGGTCCGGGATCGCTGGACACTGGACTAATGTCGCGGCCAGCGGACAAATAGTCCGTTGGATTAGCGACGCCTTGATTAACTAAGCTAAGTTTACCCTTGTTTTGTTATGCACCCCTGGTACTCCGCTCCCAGATTGGATTATCTATCCTTGTCTTTTTCATTCTTCTTGATAATTAGTATATCTCTCCCTTTCCATCGTATCTGAATCAACGTTACTTGAATCGGTTCTGGGATAATGTAAACAGCGTAAAAAACTGTAAACATCGGAGTTCAAAGACCAAGGCGAGCGTCCGACAAGTTCCCGGTTCAAGTTTAAATTAATCTCTTCGAACTGATTGAGTGCGCACAGAAACTTACAATCCCGTAGTGGAAATAAATTGTAAACATAGTGTTCATGAATATCTGGGGATTAAATTGATCTTGTACAATCCTGTTAATTGTATGTCACGGATGGTGATGGTGATGAGATGATCGGTGATAGGTATAGGTATATCAACAAAGTCAGTCGGTTATCCACCAGAACTATCACTATTTATTTAAACTTATTTATTACCAGCCTAAAGTACCTTCGTGATTAAACTAATTGCCGGCATCGGTGGTCCCGTTCGATTAGAACGTGGGTGTCTTCAAATCAAGAGTGAATACTAAGCTTGGCTTATGCTAAGTTAGTGAGCTTTACCACCCAAGACTACCTACCACTCACCATCAGATTGGATTGTGGTCAAGAATTGAAAACCTCGTTTGTTGTTGAGTAGAGTGCACCCACTTGGCCAGCGTGCCTGTACCCCTCACACTGTGAGTAAGATCCGAGCCAACCAGTGGGACAGTTATGAGTTGCGAATTGCAATTATGCTGCTCATGAATCTTATTAATTACTATAGACAAACAATACTCTAGTAAGCTTAATAATTTAAAAATAGAACATCTATGTTAACTACATCAAAGTATAACATTTGTCCCTCTGTCAGTTTCATAATACTGTCCGTGAATGAATACACCGTCCGTACGATTTAAATGATTGAATAATAGCGTAGAGACCGGATCCACTAAAAGGTATCGTTCAATTGTTTTGTTACCGGTCCCTCAGCCCTTGACAAACAATTTGCCCTCCATAACCCGTACAAAACAATTAATGAATAAAACAGTTCAATGTTTATTCGGGCCTGCTCTGGATGTTATCATGATACCGCAATTTTTTTCTTTGTTGACCAATTGTTAGCATTGTGGGTTTTAATTACATTATACAGTAGACTACATACATACAATTGTGTAATTGTGGTAATTTACTTACTGCGGTATATGTATATTCAATTATTTTGGTGGACTAACGATATCACGAGTTCAATTATTTGGAGTATAATGGGTTTATCCTGGAGTACAATGGGTTTCATCCATCTTTGAGTCTTCTCTTAAGCCAACCTCCCCTGCAGGCAGTGGCTTAGTGTGGAGTAATATAGACGTGGGCAAAGTCGAATCAGCGAGGCCCCATTTCATTCGTAACCAAAATCTGGCATCGCATAAAGAGGCCTCGCGAGGCCCCTTCAGGTGCGAGGCCGTGGGCGAAGGCCCACTTCGCCCACGCCTAGCTACGCCACTGCCTGCAGGTGTATTTTAACAAACACTTGTCCATAGTAATTAGCACATGCGATTAAGTCCAAAGCCAGTTCACATATTCCAATAACAGGTCCTAACCGCAACGTAACATATCTGGGCACACGGATGTAGCCATCCGAATACGGGCCGCCTAATGGCCGGAGTAATGAATGAGTTGTTAGAACGGTGGGCGTACGTAGGCTAGAGGTTTTTAATTTGGTGCGTGATTTGCACAAAATTGAGGAAGCCGACTGGATAAATAACAAGCAAGCGATACTAGTAATGTTTACGTAATCAAAGCAATGGTTTAGAAGAATAAGTTAAAACTTTAAACTACTAATAGGAATATTTAAAAATAAAAGAAGAACGAATTCCTAAATCGTGATAGATCCTAAACAGTCATATAAAATGAAAATAATATGAGAGAAACCAAAAACTGATTTTCAAATACCTTTTCAATGATTATTTCGTCACCAAATACATGCTTGCTTCGGACAAGAGTTGTTTAGTTCTTGGCCTGTTGTATTGTATTTCACAGAACAACTGGTGAAGATTTAGAAAACATTATTTTGCAGTAAACGCATTAGGTTAAGAATGTGTCATATTTATATTTGTTACTAATAAATAAATGAGGTATTTAGGAAAACCCGAAATAATACAAACCGTACTACCCTCTTTTAAACGTTAACAATCAAATTATTAAAATAAGTACATTCTATCTTCATTCCTTTTAAATTAAACGTTGATAATATTATAGAAGCAAAAAGCTTGCCAATGTAGTAATGAATGAAGACATTGATATGATACCAATGGGAATTATTGGCGCATGTATCTGCCACTGGATCCATTATTTATGATCAAGAATATTGAAGAAAGACAATTGAATAGACTCGCTGCTAAGAATTCCGGTCTTGCCTGAGAATCGAATCCAGGAAATCCGTCGCGCCGGGCTACACCGGTACCGTTGCATCATTGCGCTAACGGTACTTGCACACAAAGACTCAATTATATCGCAGCCGGAACATAGAGATTGCTTTAATTCCATAATGATTGTAACAAATAGTACAGGAAGAGCCAGTTTAACGAAACGCTCCGTCATGTAACGATGTAAAAGCGAGAGGTCAGGTAACACTGGTAGCTTTATATCGGAGTCATCATTCATACTCTTTGCGGCGTCACGAGCGACCCCGGGCTTAATCCAATTTAAAATTCATCCGGCCAGCTTAAAAAGCCCGGTTAATTTAGGGGGAGATGCCCGAGTGGGGCTCTTCTGAAATCTACAGGGTAACGTCTTGGGAGCGCGTGAGGGCGCATTGACCGCCCTATTTATTGTACACCTTGTTGAATTTATTTTTAGGAACGCCCCTGTTGCGACATGCCTCCCTGGTATCATCGCGTTCTAGCAGCTCTCGGTAGTACATAATTAGCAATCCATTGGAGTGATGCGAAGAGGCACAATCTACTAATTATCTGCAGTTTTAATTATACAACATTTGTGTATGTAAGTTGAGAAATTAGAAGTTACGCTAGTACCTAGTAAATTAAAGCTTGTAGCCAAATGTGTTTTTCTTGGCTTTGGTATCTAATCTCATATCTACTGTATCTAAAAAAGAAGAGTTGCTTTGTGCCTGTCTAGACTGGATCTCTGACACTGCTACGAGTTACCTTGAAAGTGGTCAAGACTGATTCTCGAAGGAGGGATTAAATAGAGTGGGACAGATCCACAGCACAGCTTCTTGAATAGGAGGGATTTGGAGCTATATTTTAGTAAAGGAGTTGGGCTTAGTCTCAAAAGGATGGATGGAGACCCTTCATCCCATAAGTGTTATTAAAAACACGCAGAACAAATATTACGTACTGTCTCCTCGCACATTACTTTCAGAATATTCAAATTCATAGCACCGTCAATAAAAACGTTACCCTCAAGGAATTCCAGAACCAAATTTTAAAAGCATTTGGCACCTCGCAGCTAATACAAATATCTCCCCGAACATTCCAACAGAACTCCGATAGGGTTATCGCCGTTCGCAACCAAAACCGAATTCAGTATAAATCTTTTAAAGGTTTTAATTAAGGTAAGTGGGTGGCCGTAGGGTTGGCAACATCAATCTATTTAATGCGAGGAACCAACGATCCGGCACCTGGTTGGAACAAAACGTTCCGGAACATCCTTTTTCCACGTCATTCATTACGTACGTCTTCAAAGCGACCGGAAGATGGGTTTATTTGGAAATTGTTTTTGAATGTACCTCCACGGCTTGTCGCTTGTGGTTGTGTCCGTTTTGGTAAATGGCGTTATAGTTTGTATGGATATGAGTGCTGTTAGTACGGAAATATAGTAGCAAAGACGCAAAGGGTTATAAATAATATTGAGTATATTCCATAGCAATGAATTACTTTTTTAATTTTTCCTATTTTGTTTGTGTGTTAATCCTGTATTTTCAGGAACGGCCTAACCGATTTGTATGAGGTTTCCTCCGAAGTATTATCAACACTGAAGTGAACATGAGGCAACTAGGTTCCTAGTAGTAGTATTTGTTTAACTTTTATCTGTCCGTACATAAAAACAAGAATGATTTAAGGAATCCCCTCTAAACATTCCCGTGCAATGCAGCTACTAGTAAGTAAATAAACTTTGCAATGTTTTATCGAACTCCAAAAAGTCCTAACGCAAAAGGGTTGAGCCCTTAAGAGGACTGATGCCCCAAATAGGACTTTCTACTTACTAAACATAAATCATCATTCAAGACGACAGATCCCGATGCTCCGCAGCTCTACAAAGTTGCCGTGGCGCGGTCGTTAGTAATAAACTACACTTTTGTCGGAATTACGTCATTTAACGTGTTTACACGGCGCTCGCGCATTAAACTGTTGTTACGGTCGCCATCTTGATTTATCGTCGACAACAAGAATTGTAATAAAATTACCATTAGAGGGAAAAGCGCATGTAATTACAGTGCAGCGCGCAGTACAATGTGAACGTGAATTTTTAACGAGAGGTATGTATGTGAGGAACTTTTATTGCATGTTGTCATGCTTATTATACTGGTTTTGTTGAACAAGGGTATATCCATGCTTAATAAAATAATAACTTAGATCAGGGCAGTTCAGACAACGCCCGCGGCATGTTTATTTTAAATCGACAATGTAATATCTAACAACGAAAATGCAACTTGTTCGTCATTTATTGTGCGCACCGCGAAGGACTGGAATAAATTGCCAGCGTCGGTGGACCCGTTCGATTATAATGTTCGTGTCTTTAAATCCAAAGCGAATAGGCTTCTAGTAAGTGAGTTTTACCACCCAAGACTACATCACCAATTCACCACCTACCATCAGGTGAGATTATTGTCAAGCATTACCTTTTAATGAATAAAAAATATAAAATCCTTTTATAACATAATAGATATTATATAATATTTGGTAGGGTTTATGTATTTCATTTTGTTTAGTGTCGCATCATAAATATTTTATTCGCATGGCATCACCTTTTGACAACAGAGTTGTAAGTTAAGTAATCTGTAACTATTTTTAAGGAAAATTCCCGGAAATTGAAAACCGAACATATTTGACAACCCTGCAGCCCTGCAGCTTATGTTATAATTTGAATTGGCCCTCGAAGGTATCTGGCTTCGACAGCCCTTACTTAAATGATGCGTTGTCATTACAAAACCTACGAATGCCCGAAGGGTAACCTCGATAGAAAATGATAGACAAACAATCGTTTTCAATAATCTGTGTATCCATAATAGTCAGTAGGTAGGGTTATATCAAATAAGACTAATGAGACTTTTTGAGTGTTGCTACCTAACTGACTTGAGAAGGTATTATAGATTTATAGGAAATTGAAAACGGCCATATGTAAGTAAAGTGATAGGAGGTGGTTTGGAAGTCGTATTTTGTGTATCGTTGTAAGTAAAAAGAAATAGAAATATTGACAACAAACATTTACAAGTCAGATCAATGTTTGCCCCGGTCGAAAATCGAACCCGAGACCGCTCGATTCACAGGCAATGTCATTATCAACGCTCGGCAAATAATAGTGAAACGGTCGTATAATATCATTACAAGGATGAGCACCAAAAAGCAATGTTTGATGGGATGGGACACAGATTTCTCTCTCTCTCTCTCCCGTGCGATGGGCTGACGGAAAGGAGCTGTAAACAGGATTTTTACGATGCAGTTCTTTCGTCAGCCGTCTAACTTTAATTTCCCTAATTAATTCCCTCGTCAGTGAGCCCTCGGAGCCAGTTTTGTCGGATCGAGATAATCTGTTTAGGAAGGATGAGTCCTACTATCCTGAAATTCATTGAAATTTACTGTAACAATTTCAGGGGATTTTAAATTCTGACGGGACAATTTCGGAAGTAATGATTTGTACAAAAAAGGTAAATGATTGAATTTCAAGAGTATAACAATTAAACATCACAAGAAACACATAACAAGAAACAAAAAACAAACGTTATACGAATAGTAACTAAAAATAAATGAATAGTTTGAAAAATGGAAAACACGCTATCAAAGTGCAAAGTGAATCATAAACGCAAAGCAATTAAGGCACTGTGTTGTTAACCACTGAAGAGTTTTCTTGTCAGGAGCCACCCTTGAGTGTGGTCCGGTCATGTTAGTCATAAAATCGCATTAACATCGGAACGAAAACAATATGCTTCAAGTCCGTAGTGTAAGAAGTTCTAATTCATTTGCAAAATTTGATCCAAACATACATACCTACAAATACATATAGCAAGTTAAATTAAAGATTATAAATCCGACTTAACTGAGAATGAAACCTTTTATACCAGGAAATAATAAATTCTTAACTAAGAGTTATACATTTCAAAACAAATTTACAAAATTAACTCACCATTAATCCAAGTCAAATTGAAATTTAAGTGGTTCGTCATTATCATCATCAGCTTGTCACGCCATGGCGTCATCACGGGACGTACACAATGATTACTTTTTTCGTCTGTACACTTGACGAGGCTATATTTTTATATCCCAGGCATCGAAATACAACCAATGCTGTAAGTAAAAACTTAAGAGTTGGAGATATAACTGCAACAATTTAGTAAGTTGAAAAATCTAGTAAAAGACAAAAGACGACCGTTAGGTAGAAACGGTTCTCCCTGCAAAGAGAGGGGTCTCGGGTTCGATTCCCGGGCATAGACCGCCATTTATTAAATGTAACAGAAATGGAAAAAAATCCTTAGGTCATGGGTGTTTGTGATGTGTTATAAGTGTTATTCATGCCACCAGGGACACAGGAAACCTACAGAATTGGTTTATAAGTATTTTTAAAAACTAAGTTTTATACGTCCATAGTACCTACTTACTAACTAGAACTTGTTCTTGTATACACACAAACAAACATTACAATCTCGATTTACCTCATCATCACTTCAGCCACTAATGCGAGGGTCGTTGAACCTTAAGTGAATAAAAAATGGCTCCCATTTGCCACGCATGTGTTGCGCTGTCGCCTGTAAACGCCAACTTGTATTTCACTGAAGAGTTTGTGACAGAACGAAAATAAGTTTGGAAATTAGAGAGACTGCCATGTAGACACGCACGCGTAGTTTAATTGATAACTTACGTTTTCAAACGTTTACTGGGTATTATCTGTGTAGATAAATTTACACAACAATATACCTACGTGTAATTCGGGAAAATATTTTCTATCTACATAAATACTCCTAATATACTCCTAGTTTTGTTTCCACAAAATAGTTTGATACTCTGACCTTTGATTCTCTGGTAAAGTGATTATCTTTTTTTTGTCTTTTTATACTCTGGTTTTTAACGGATTTTCTTATGGTATGCTTCGGGAGCTACTTTGACGAGCTTTACAATAGATAATTTTGGAAACAGGGTAAGAAACATTGGATATATTTTTATAAAATTCCAATAATAATTATGATTTAAGTTCAAAAACTTATCCCTGCACCTTTTCTCTAAAATTTGTGTTTGCACACAAAAATTTTCACAATTTCACAAAGAAATCAAAGAAACTTGAGGACAGACACTTATCCCATACATTTCAAACGCGGAACCTCTGTTTGGTAATCGTTGTCAAAATGGATGAAAAATGTAAATACCTTTACCGAAGGGCGAACGAAAACCGAATTTTAGTTAAACAATTTCTTAATCATGAAAAAGGGGGTAAAGTGGCCTGCTTCAAATCCGATGTTCTGTCAATTAGTGAGCGAATTGATTACCTTTTAATTTAGGACCCTTAGAACAAAATCTCGAGAGATTACAACAGGAAATTTCATCCGTTAAATGGCCATATTGTTTACTCTGCAAAAGGTTTTAGGATTTAAATGATGCTAATAAATGTTTAAGTAATGCTTTTAGCTAATTCCATCCTGGCTACTGCTTGGATTTGGATAGTAGTCCCTCGAGGTCCAGGATACGAATTAACAAAGTCAGTAACTACAATTTTAAGGGCTATATGTATATGTTAGAATGTAATTGTGTGTAAATTATAGCGGAGCATCAAGCTAGTCTACAATTTAAAATAAAATACTATTTAGTCCTAGTTAGGAGCCAATATCTTTTAGAAATTTGTGTGTTCGGAGAGCCATTCAAAGGCGACTGCTTTTTTTTTAGCCGGCAAATGACCAACTTTTTACCTCCACTTTTTTGAAGTGTTAAAAAAGGCTGAGATTACCATGAAATGAGAGGAGTGCGGAACGGAGCTGTGTTTAAAACTAGTAATCAGATATGTTAATTTCCACTTCTCTCCGCCCAGCTTTGGAGTAAAACATTCAAGCGGATTGGTGGAAACAGCCCTTACACCGCTATTATTATCTATCTTTATACTTATTGTCACACGTCTACAAAGTAGCCTTGTGATTGCGGCCTCATGCTCAGTTTTGACGCTACATGAAAGATTCAAACCTTATCTGAACTTCTTCATTAAAGATGTGTCAACGCCGTAGTTTTTAATATGGTATCATGAGAGACATCCGCCCTACAGACTGCAAATTGGTATGAACAGCTTAAATGAATCAAATAAGGAAATGGTCATAAGTTTCAGTTGTCTCAAGCAGGTTTAGTTACCAAGTCATCCCAGTGGACGATTTTCCATATTATTGAATAATACATTATCCCGTACTATTCAATAATATATAGTATTGAATAATATAATATATATTAATATTATTGAATAGTACGGGATAATGTATGCCGACATAACTATATACATATACGATTAGGTAAGGCATCGTTATTTTCTATAACCATATCATAATAATCAGTCTTAGAAAAAATCTTCGAAAAAAATAATAGGTATCTATCAAACTCATATTTAGCACATTATCAATTTTATATTCCGTTTTAACAACTACATTCCCATTATTATAACTACGATTTTTTACATTTGTAGGCAATGTAAACAACTTAATTGGCGTGATTTATATCACACTTTTACATCTAATACGTAACCAGCACTCACCACAACACCAGTTCTCTACGCTGAGACAGAAATAAACGCCTCTGTAAACACACCTTCAGCCAATACCGACTTAAATTAATTTAATTTTCCCATCGTTAATTATAAATGCCTCGCATGCCTCGGGCTGGATGGAGCCGGCTTAATCTATGTCATCCGCACCCTCTTAACCTATCCTAGGGTTGCAGCTTTGATCTAGATAAAATAGGACACTAAGGTTTTCGTCAGCTCATTAACACACAATGTGTGAAAGTGTCTATACCCTTCATATTACAATTTGTAACGCAAAGTAGTAATATTGTTAGGTTGCCTAGAGTTCTGCAGTGTAGTTAGTTACGAACAAGAATACGTCTTAACTTAATGAATTAAAATAGATAAAATATAAATGTATGTTGAGACAACCCTATCACGCAGAGGGGTAACGGTCTTAAAATATTCTACAATGTCATAAAAGTATCTTGAGCGACGAGTCCCCGAGGACCAAGACGTTACAGCCGCAGTATATTATTGCGGTTTCGAAAACCCTTGTATGTGGTATATACATATGTATCATACGCTTAGTCGTATATTTCTAGAGGGAGGGAATAATAACATATATTATCTAGTATTGTAAATAGGTTGCCAAGACGAAATTGAAGTTCTTTAGAAATGAATTTGACAATTTTGTTACTCTATTTGTATATTTTAAAAACTTACACGCTTGATTGCGTAGTGTATGCGTTTTCTACTCAACTGATACTTATCGTAGAAGAAACGAGAAAGAAGAATTAAAATGGCTACAAATAGCATCCCAAAAATAACCCACAAATTCATGCAATTTGTGGTAAAGTTACTTGTCAGTTTTGAAGACGAAATAAATGAATGATTTTTTTCCAAAATTAAAATTCTTCGCACTTGTTCATAACTTTGTCGTGAAATTAAATTCACCTGTTCTGTTTCGTTCAATAGTTTATCAAACCACACTTTGAAACTTTCCAAGCGTTCAATTAACCACTTTAATCTATAGTTTGGGCGGTTCTCGGCGTTGCTTAGAAAACTTTATTTGATAGTAAGTTCGTGTTAGTTGAGACACATGTTTAATAGTTTATTCTCAGGATACAAACCTACTTTGATAACAGTTCAACCTACAAAGGTGTAAAACTTTGCCGTTGAACAAAATGGATGTATATTTAGCGGTGTAAGCTGTTTATTTCCTTAAAACTTAAGTTTTAAGCCGCTCTCGCTTTAGTTCAGTGTTTATAACAGTTTATTTTCGGTAATAAAACGTTTATTGAAGTGAATATCTAGTATTTTATTTGCATTACATTATAGGCCAAAAATATCTTCAGATTGTATCAGATCGTATGATAGCCCATAGATGATATGCCTCGGTTTATCTGTTTAATGATTTGACCATCAAAGCCATATTTTTTTACATAATATAAGTCAATGCTTGACTACAATCCCACCTGATGCATAAATAATAATAAATCGTTCAACACTCATAGATTCCAATCATCAACATTGACTACGTTTAAATTAAAAAAAAAGTTTATAAATTATTTCTGGCTGTTATGTTTTTGTCACTACCTACATAATTATCTAAGGATCAAATAAAGACGAACTTTGTCAAATTTTTTCGAACGTGGTTTCGTTAATTTGTGTTTCGTTAATTTATGATTCTACAGCTTTGCAATGCGCTTCACAGTAAGTTTAAGACTGCGAAGGAATAGCGATTTTAATGTTACTGTAGTGTCAATATGTACGACATAACAACAATGGGCAATTACAACTTGCGGACAGTAATTGCAATATTATTCAATTTGTCGCATTGCAATTACCACACACAAGTGTGTCAACACGCTTGATATGATATAGCTCAATCATTTCAGGACCACCACCTCCTATGGCCCTTGAGATTAATGAGCTCTGTCGACAATGGTTCGTGTGACGGAATATAATCAGATACCATTTTATTTAGCCATCCTATGGCATAAAAACTGTAAGTTGATGTTCGCACGTTCAATAATTTTTATTTACACACATACTAAGCATAAAAGTAATTGAGTATTCTGGTGAATTAAAATAGGGAACCACTTGAGTTTAGTACGAAATTTGGAAACATGATGAAATTTAAAAAATCCAAATAAAAATCTAATACTTACTTATAACTTTGGAGACGCTTAAGTTTATTAAGTTAATCTTCATTTAGGTCTACCCACACTCGAGAATTGTTAGACGTGATTCGTTTAACTGACATAACTTTTTATTTATGAACGGTTTCAAAACAAACAAAACATTTAATTTTAGATGAAGCTTACCACAATACGTTAGTGAAAACCGCACCCAAAAATGTTAAGCCGTTTATGAGATGAGCGCGCACAAATGCACAAACAAACAATTTAACAAACATTGTCTACTCACACTCGAGAACTGTTTGACGTTAGTTATTCTCTCCTCTGGTATCATACAACCTATACAAAAAAGGCTTCAAACAAATTGTTCTGTCAGAAACCTTTTCAATTAAACCTGACCAGTAATATAATTAATGGAACGTTTGCGACGGTAATGACCGCCGCAAACAGTTCGCAATTATCCGATTTGAAGTTCCCAATCAGCGGACGCAAGCGAGCAAACATACGGGAGCAAATACTACGGAACCTATTATGATTTCAATTTCACTGGAAATAATTATTTCAGGTAAGCCAAGTGGTTTCAACGTCGGACTACCGAACAGTGAGGCCTGGGTTCGAATTGTCCACGCACCTAAAGATATTAAAACCACATAATGGACATTGAAATGGTTACATACATAATATGTTTTAATAATAATAAAACGGTTAAACCAATTACATTAATTATAGACACCAGAAATTATGCTTCATACTCACAGAACTTCAAGAATATAGACAATATTTTAGATATTTTTTTATATTTATATATTTTATAAAATAAGTATATTCCATTCTATTATATTTTAAATCTAATATCTGAGCTTGTGAGTCTTGGCAACCAATTTAATATCAAATGTTTTGATAGGATTACTATTTCATAAATATGTATAAGGAATAATTTTCAGTATTTATTGAAGTATGCATAATTAAATATTCGGTTATTGTTCGCAATTTAAATCGTATAATTCCGAATAACCCGTACCTACGTCGAAAACTAATACTAGTAATACTAACTAAGTAATACTATACTATATAAAAAGTAATACTATACTAAACTAGTAATAACGTAAATAACTAATGAAATTAACGAATGTTTGTCCGATTCTAACGGTCGTTGAAATACTAACGAATCGCTTTACAAATGAAAGGAGAAATATAAATAATTATAATAGATTTCAATTTGTAAATATGTAGTTTTTACACATTTGAGTTGCAGCAAAGCAGTGCTAGCGGTGTGGATTGAAAATTGGACTCCCGAAGTGGGGCCTGGGTTCGAATACTGGACGCACCTCTTTTTTTACTTTAAATAAGTTAATGCTTAACAACAATCCGAGGATGAGTCGACCCGTAATCCCTATTTCTTGTGGGTTACATCGATTCCGCTTTTTGCGTCGATATATACACAACCACTGCTTTACAACCTTACTTACATGTGCACGCCACTGAGCCACCAGCGGCACCGCTCACGAAAGGATACTTGCGAACAATCCCGCAGTGCTAACGCTGTAATAAATCCTTCACAGGTGCGTTACCTCAATCAAGGATTCCCCGGGCATACCTCTTTAATATTCCCATTGCGTAGATATATATCCAATCGGATCTTCTGTCTGTCTGCCGAATTAAACAGAAATGCTACTTGTTTGTTTGTTACTCCCCGCTTTGGGTCCAGTCGTATAAAAAGGTATAAGGCTGCTTTAACAAGTTGTAGACTTTTAGCTTTTACAGTCAACATAATCCGACTCCACTGCATTAATTTTTTTGCATATCACAAGTCAAAGCAATAAGCTTGTTCCATGGGTTCACCTCATATTGTGCTGTGTTCTCAAGCGATAAGGCACTCTAACTCGAAACTGTCGTAGATAGTCTTGATTTTTAATATACATACCTACTCTGCTGTTTTCATGGAATTAAGGTAGCAAATGACCATGCAGCATCTGCTGCCGCCCATGACAACTATGACCGAATTAGAACAAGACTCAAATCGGGACTGGGATAGTTAATCCGGTTAAGAGACGGTGTTAGAACATTAGCTGGTTAGTTTGTTAGTAAGTATAAGGACTGGGACAGCGACTAGTGAATGTTTGCCCTTTTAGTTATTGTAAGTAATAGTCCAGTTAGTAGTTGTTAGTAAGAGTCTCTTCATAATTCGGTCACAGATGTGTTTCTATCCTTGAGGACTAACATGGTCGCCTCTAAATAAGTGTTGATGGCTCCACACTGCTTTCACTCCTGTTTTTATAATAAATTTTTACTAGGTAGTCGAAGTTACATATTGTACGTTCAATAAAATATATCAATGCAAATGGTGTTATGTACCAAAATTAAACGATTTAATTTAGACGCGCTGATTGACTGCCGAGTGCGGGAGACACGCGGGAAATGAAAATGGAAAATTGTGTTTTCAATTATGAATTCGTTACTGTGGATGTTCTGGTTCGATTCTGAAGAAGATACATCTGTTTGACAAAAGATTGTTCATATTTTAAATTTTAAAGTAATGGTTACCAATACTTAAGCCGCGAGAAAAACTAATAAGTATTAGGTATTATAAAATTTTATTTTTTATTTTTTTTACTTATCTCATGTAAACAAACATATTTCAATACTAAACTTGTTCTTTACGTTTACAATTTTCATGAATGCTCTGCTCCTATTGGTTGTAGTGTGATGCTATATAGCCTGTATCCTTCCTCAATAAATGGACTATCCAACACAACAATAATTTTACAATTCGAACCAGTCGTTCCTGAGTATAGCTCGTTCAAACAAACTCTTCAGCTTGATAATATGAGTACAGATTCGACTGAAATATCCGCCCGTTTTCACAATAGGCATATTACCTGCGCTAAGCTTTATCTATCGGACTAAAACAGTCGTATGAAGTGTCCTGACAACTAAAAAAATATCGTACACTTAAAAAATGACCATCGGTCGCGTATTTTTATTTGAATTCTTTGTCCTACGGTTGAATGAGTGCTTGAAAAATATTTTTCAACCATTCGACCGATAAAATTGTGTGATGTCAAATAACTGGATTATTTTTAGCGGTGTCCTGCTTTCCGCTGTGTGTGGAGATACGCTAGTTTTCGATTTTACTGAAAAATATTTAGAAATATTAGAAATACTTAGGTACTAAAATAAATAAATCCAAAGTTCAACGTTAAAAGTTATTGAACAAGTTCGATAAATCACACCATGCTAATTTCAATCTTTGCAGCACAAGGAGGGTAACCAAAACGAATACTACAAGTTTAGAATATAAATCGAAACATTATAGATTTAGACCGCGTAACGCGACCTCATCTCACGCAATCAGCTTCAATCAGCAGTACAAACGGTGGGATATATTCCGCAAACAAGCGATCGGTATGCGCCCAACGCAACCGAACACGCCCGAATGCTCCCGAATCGGAATCGCAAACCAACCGGCCAATTACGGACGTCCCGATAATGAGTTGTCAAAACAAGGATTACATTTGACAATTTTATTCACGCATTTAATGCCGCGCTTATTACCGGGGAATAAAGCAGATTATTGCCAGATTCGACGGAATTATTTGTCATGTGCAGTTTAATACCAAAGTTGAATTGTGAAAGTTTGGTTGTCGCGTTCGGATTTTAAAGTTTTACGTAAATCTGACAATTAGCGTGTGCCATGTTTCGTGGTGGCGGAATTATTGTTTCAGTGTACGTTTTTAAGCAAACACTTGCTTAAGTGGCAGAATCAGCGTCAGCAATTCAGTACTAATGAGATGATGAGTTATGTAAATTGGTGTTGTACGGTGAACATTCGAGCGTGTTTTGAAACGGTGTCGATGATGTAAACGTGTCACGTGTCTAGGTCTAGGTATATCAATGAATTATAAGTAAATATATTATATAAAATGTGATGTTTCCTGTTGCAAACTATCATATAGAATCGTTATTTTTTAATGAATGGTATACGAGTATTGCGGTGTGCGAGATAATATCGATAAGTGCTGGGGTATTTTTTCCAATAAAGAACCCAAAAAAACTATGAGATAGGTAAATGCCGTAACTGCCGAGAAAAAGAATGCTGATTTCACAATGATGTGTTTTTATAATGTCATGGTAAGTACTAAAGGGTTAACTACTTAACTATAGACATAAATACATAATTCATTGATCCGATTTCGATTAAACTTTCTCAACTTACTACTTAGATTTGCGCACAGGTTTAAAGGCATTGAAGGACTAGAGTCTGTACCTACCTGATGCAGAAAAGTGTCCAGCTACATTTTATGTTATGTTAATGATACCGTCTTCGTCGCTCGATTTCTTCAGTTTAATGAGCAATTATCATAGATATACAAAAAAATTGATCTCACAAGTACCTAATGTGGAACCCGATCGGATCAGCCGAACTATTAGAGATAAAACGTATTGCAGAACACCGTTTGCCGGATCAGCTGGTTTTGAATAACAAAGTTTCCACGAACAGCATCGTTTAGTTGAGTAGGTAGGCTGAACGTCGTGTCGTTCTAGGCGAGTAGCAATCAAACTTTGTCGCATCGGAGAAGAGCGTTCGGAAATGCTTCATGTAATCTTCTGACACAGCAAATCACCGTCTGACTTCTTTAGATGGCGTCGCAGATAAAATGATACGAAAACAATAATATACTTATCTACTGTTAAATTAATAACAGTTTTAAGTTATATTAAAATGCCTATAATAGTGTGTAAATTTTTAAAATTGCTTAAATTAATATGGCTACTTTTCAGATGCAAGGTTAATGAGATCTCTTATGACAACAATAATGATCATCCATAGTCCATATAATCGTGAACAGTTTTACTATGATATGGGTACTCACTATAAGTGTTTTACGTCCATATTTGGTAACACCAACAACAGTTACGCCAAACAGTTTGTACATGATCTATGCAATTAATTCTTAATATATATTGTATGTATATTATTGTACGCCCCAGTAAAATATACACAGTCCGCGACGAATTAAGTTTTAACCTTTTAAAAAATATAAAAGTAACTTAATGAATCCGTAAAAAGTGGGCCAACCGTAAAAAGTAAAATAACATAAATTCTTCTTTCAATAAAGGTAAAAAATAAAACTGAGCCATTTTCGTATTCAACGTTTAATTACATCAAACGATGGTATAGATGCCAAAATATAGGAGGGATACGCCAAAATATACGTGTTCCGCATAATATAACTTGATCCGTAAAGCCGAGGCCCGAGTGCCGCAACGGATCAAATTAATTTATGCGATGTAAGCGGTCTGTCGGTATCTTCGCTTAATTTTCCCGCTTTATTTTACTGCTTAGAATAAGTCTTGTGACTTATAGTGTTTTTTAACACGATGTATTTATTTGGCAACAACGAATCATTTGTTTAATGACCTTATAGGAATGAAAAGGATTTTTTAATAGCTAACAATCGAGTAGACGAGCCATCTGATGGTGGCCATCTATGGATGTCAAACAAGAGGGTGGTAGCCAGCCGGAGTACCGCCCTACCACAAAGTGTAAAGTACGTTCGGGATTAAACCGGATGGTACAGTCTAGCGACCACTAAAAATATGGACTGGGTACAGTAACTTTGTTCTTTAATATGGATGCACCACGAGCTTGGGAGACTGGATTGGACTCAGAAATAGATGGGGTCCCTTATATCCCGAATACATCCTATTAATATTATAAATGCTAAAGTTTGTATGGATGTATGGATGTATGAATGTTTGTTACTCTTTCACGCAAAAACTACCGAATGGATTTTGCCGAAACTTTACAATAATATAGCATACACATCAGAATAACACATAGGCTATAATTTAAAAAGATATAGTGTAAATTATCCAAATTATATAACTAAATGTTTGCAAACCGAAGGAATAAGTTTCGGGTCGCTAGTACAATATATTATGTGTATCGACATTACACGGGATATAAATAAAAAAACGTTAATAGAATTGCGTTCGCTTCGCCTTATCCAAAGATGTCTAAGCAACTTTTCCATCTAAGCAGAGTAAACAACGCCTGTGGCACACGCGTTTGGTTTGTCAACGACGTAAACAATGCTCGCGAACGCAAATAAACGGTGATACCTACATTGCGTGTTTACCAAACCGTAAGAATGCCCTTCAGTCAAACAAACTGTCCTACAATACGCGAAGTGATTAAAAAGTCATCTAAGCAGGTATCGATTAACGATATTCAAAACCTTATATTATGTATAACCATTTTTGTGTAATAAAATATTTTTGAAATTCTGTGGCTGCTGTTTTCTACAGTTTATGGAATATTGTTGGTAAAAGTATTTAGAATCTACCTACCTTAATCATCTGTCAAATATAACTAAGTAACCTACTCTTGCAATATTTGTTTTGGCATTTAACCGGGAAAGAAATAATTTATTTAAAAAACGTCTTTAAAAATATTTTTATTGTATTCTACAAGTTAAGCCCTTTCATTTGATCGTAGGTATTGGGTGGATTGGTCAAAAATACATTATGTAATCCGCAATTTTGTTGCGGCGGCCATTGTGAATTAATAACAGTACTGTTTATATTATTATATATAATTGCATTGCCATCTGAGCTAAAGGGATTCCAATTTTCAGCTCAATCGGACACTGCGATATGCGTCAGATTTAGCTCGCAAGATTACACTACACTCTACACTAACCAACCAACTAACACGGCAAGTTAACAAAATATTGTAATCAAGAGCCCGGAAAAAACACGTTTTTATTTTAAAAGGTCGTTAATATGCGACCATAATTTCGCCTTATACCAAAAATTCAAGATAAAGTAATTAAAAATGAGGGCCTCATCACGAAAACATCCTTTCAACTTGCCATCTTTGTGTTTGAGTGTGACTTCATAAATAAATCTCTTCACAATTTTTCTAGGGTCACCTTATAATGGTAGTGCGTAGTACTCCAGGATAACCAGGGTACGTTTATATGCATGTATTCTTCGTACCTTCAAGAGGAGGGTGATGTTTAATTACAGACCTGAGGGGCATTGCTGAGTTCTGTTCAAGTGGCACGGTTACTAGAGCAGGTTGGGTGGTGAGCGTGTACATATGGTAATTGCATAAATGTATAGATAAAATCGTAGTTCGAAGTATGAGCCATGATAATTATATTTGTATTCTACAACATAAAGAGACAGATTATATGGGTATCAACAAAGTGATAGCGAAGTGTTACACGTTGTTACACGTTGGACTCCCGAATAAAACCGCTTTGAATCGAAGCCTCCTGTTTCCTCTTATTAAAAAATATGTACGATTTAGATAATTTATATTAATATTATTTTTTTCGGTGAAGGAGTACATCTTGAGAGAACCTGCATACCTGAGAGTTCTCTATAATGTTTTGAAAGGTGTCGTGATGGACTGCAGGCTGTATCAAGTCAAATTGGGAAAGAAAGCTCGAGCCCAAGAGTGGGACAGTTAGAGGTTGGGATGATGAATCAAACCAAATCCTGTACCTAACTTCATAACGTAAATATCCTTACTGTACAAAGTTATCTAATTCTCATGAATGCTTATTTTCTTTACTTTTAAAATTGTATTCCTAATGAAATATAACACTACAATAAAATTATTTATATCAAAACATCTACTGTTCTTAATTTGGTGAAAAAAAAACAAAAAGTTGCAATTAACCAATCTTTTTCGATTTTTTATTTAATGTGATGTTTGCAATTTCAGCATTCTATTTTGTATTATTAACGTGAACTAATTACACTCATTTAGTGATATTTAAAATAAATTCAGCTGTATTATTATACATAACTGGAATTTATCATACATAATTATATGCATATTATATGAATAAGAAATGCTGTATTTTTTAATATTTATACGCAGTAGAAGTAACATAGTAGGTATGCCAAGACTCTCAGGTTCATAACGCTCTCCCGTGACCCGAGATTTACCCAGCATTTAAAATTATACTGGAAAAGAATAGCAATTAATCTAATTGCTAATATTTATTTAAATTTTACACATAATACTGTTCAATAACAAATTTTGCAAACGCATTCAAAACGGGCCAAAGCAGGACCAAGATTTCAATATAACGATCCTCAAGAAAACTACGCATCTTCGCGAATGTTCCTTTTACCTCAAAGATACGGTCCCATAAAAGATATTACACCGTATACTTACGAAATTGAAGATCGTTGAGTAATCAAAGGAGGCTCACCTGCGAACAAAAAAAATATTTATACATTAGAGATGATTGAAAGCATACTCCGCTTATGTGGTACCAGAAGTAGGGTCGGAAACTTATTAGGTAAATATTGTCTTGTAATATCAATGGTGAACATATCAGTGAGTCTAGAGAACCTTATAAATATAGAAAACGGCGTATGAAATGATTACCATGAGCTAATGGCAGACATCGATACTCTTTCCACAAGACTGCAAGAAAAAAATTTCCTCTACTATCAGGTGAAAAAATTACTATTAGATTATTACTATTAGATACATTAACCGTCCGTCGGTCGTCAGTGGTCTGCCAAAGTTAAAATATAGAAAACTTATTGTTTTTACGCCTTTTAAACTTATTATCCCACTGTTACGCGACAATAATATAATATCTTCAATATGTTAAGAGAAAATACCACGCGAACCCTTTTTCAAATTTGGGATTTTTTCACTCAATATCTCTGTCGCGCTTGCGAGCGGCGTGTATGTAAGTGCGATAGGGACAACTGCAGCTGCGTGTAAAAACCCCAGGCAAAAATCATCAAAATCGAGGTTCCGTTCTCGACTAATCCCCCCGCCAAAACTAAAGCAATCTTAACGAAATTTTGGAAATTGAATGGGAAGGAGATATTCTGTGTCGGACCGTTTAGCTTTTTGTGCTAATTGTTATACAATTTGTGTACTAGGCGTTTGTTTGCGGCATATTTATTTGGCCGTTTTAAGCGCTGTTTAAAGTAGCCTAAAACTTTTGAGAACCAAAATATCAAAAAAATCAAAACGTACCGACATAGATAATGATGATATTATTCTTGTGTGAAAAAATTATTGATCTAGAGTCAAAAACCAGCGAGGGATTCGTCGAGAACGTTTGTATGGAAAAATGACCCGTAGCATTTCCTCTTAAACGGATTTCATCTTTTATGATAAAAGTTTTGTGTAAAGTTTAGGTTAACATAGTTTTATTTTAGGCTTGTGCTTCCTGGTCAAAAACACGTTAGAAACCATTGGTCTTATAGCCTTCTCATTTTTTTGATTGTATGATTGCATGCTCTTAAGATCATCAGTCAGCTATAATCAGTCAGTCTTAAGATCATCCCAGCATCATCATCATGTTGGTAAACTTACTACTCATGCCGATATGCTCCATTTACGTTATAACACAACACTCTTTTTAAATGTACTCTGGAATAACTCATTATAAATCATTATTTTTTCTAATTAGATCGCAGTTTCGTCTTACCTGCATTAAGATTTACCTTCTTGAAAGACTCATCGGATCCGTGCTCCTGCGAGTGGGTACGCTATTGAATAACCATTTCTTTATCCACATCAAGATTGTAAAGCCTCCTTTCCTTCAGAAAAAAATATTACCTTAACAAATTCAAATTTTAATGAAGGACGAGTAAAAAATAAAGTTGGAAATAAAAAACAAGACAGAGAAAAACATTCGCTGGAAGAAAAACAGGATGCCAATGTTATTCAAGTTCAGACGAAGGTATTGATTTCATACCAATTCAATTTCATTCCAGTTCAGACAAATCTAAAACTACTAATGCGACTCCTTAGGACTGACATGGATTTTTAAAGTAAATAGCCATCAAACAAGCTGACAAATCACCTGTTGGTCACGAACGCCCAAGTCCAAGGACTTCAATAACACCGAAATATCATCTATTAATAGCCAGCAAAAGAAAAGACAAGAAAGAATGAATGTAATGGAATTTTTAGGTGCCCCTAAATTCTAAACGCTTCTGCACAATTGAAGCTTCGGTGTTCACGAAATGATAATTCTTTGAAGTTTATCGGTAACCAACGATAAGTACGGGCAAGTAAGTGAATAAAAAAGAAGTAAATGATTATCCGCTATAAGGAATAAATTAGCTTCCGGCTCTTAGTTTAAAATTATGATAAAATATCCCTTCTGTACAGATCACAGTCTCCTGCTTTATCTCAAACTATGTTCGACAGTGTACGCTTGTTACAAGTAATATGAAACGAATAGAGTATTCCCAGACGTTGTCTCCCCGCGACGGCTCTACTTTCACGGGACACAGAGTAGAAACTTTGCAGAAAGGCCATTGTTGTTGACGGCTGTGACACTTTTGGAACTGAAGAACTTATCAGCCTTTCTCCTTGTAAGAATGGGAATATTAAAGTTTTGTTTTAGAATTTTCCCTGAAAAATATTGGCCCTAGTTTTCTTTGAAACATCTACTGAAAGATATCACAAATTTTTTACGAAATCAGTGGCGAGCGGATTAAGCCGTTTTGGGTAAGCCAAACATGACTTATAAAGTTAAAAAAAAAGAAAATCTTGATTACTAATAGAATTAAGTACCACCTTCGATAAGCTGATACTGAATTCAACAATTCCGAGAACCCTTATTTAAAGTTCCTTTCCCAGAAAATATCATCTTTCTCCCTTCTACAATTACCTGCAAGTTACAATGTATGTAGCGTTACATTGCCGCAGATTCCTTACGCTTCAGAAGCATCTGGTTAAGTTTTAGCGACGCGTCTTAAGAGTGCGGCTCGTGGGTGAGGCGTACGATTACATAGTCGGTGAGACTACATAATATTCACTGATTTTATCTTTATTTATATTGTTATAATTAAAAAGGGGATAAACTGACACTTTTATTTCTTCGATGGATTCATTTGAAACTAATATAGGGTCCGCAAGTGAGCACTAAGAAAGGATTTTTGAAAATTGGCGGGAGAAGCCACGTGGAGTGTTTGTTGTTACCGATCGTTTGAAATATAAGATATTATTTTAGTAGAACAGTGTTTTTATAGGGAAAGGAAAACTGAAAGCGTTTTTAGAAGGTACTTATAATTCGACATATTCGTAGTTGCTATGGTAAATTGGTAATGTTGCTGCGCTAACCAACTGAGTAACATAAAAGCAAGTCAGAGTTTAGTTTTAAATTATAATACTAGTAAACCCGACCTCACTTCGCTTCGGGAAACATGTCCCTCATTACGCATATTCAGAATTTGCTAGGCGTGATATATTTATTAACTGACTGAAATAATATAAACCCTAAATGTTAAGTGCTTACCACAATATATTGGTAAAAACCACACCCAAATCGGTAAAACCGTTTCTGAGATTAGCGTGTACAAAACCACAGACAAAAATTCTAAAATTCATTGTTTTGGGTTCCATTGCGTTAATTAAGACCCCCACAGTAAACGTTTTTCTTAATATATCTTCCATGCAAGAAAACATTAGTTACAGATTAGTTATATACCTACACATTAGATTTATTATATATCATCTCATCTATAACTTAGCTAAATTCATAAAAACATCTTCAAAATTTAAAAAAAAAAGTTACATATTGATCATTAATATGATCTTATCCGCATTAAGGATAGATCGGTTATAGAAACCGACTGAACAGCAAAACCGCAAGTAACAATGCGATATCACTCGAAGCAATACGTAGTTAATGAGAGCCAGACATTCGGGGACTCTCGGGACCATTCGGGAACACTCGGGGGCACTCCAGACTGGTTCGTGACGAGAATAAAATATCACTTGTTTTGATCTACGAGTGAGTGGGAAGGATCTCTAGTCCTTACCCCAAATCTACTTGATTTGATCAATTCTCCCGATTGAAAAGCGGGATCGGAGTTGTTTGCTATTTTTAAAAAGGGATTGGATGTAACCAAGATTAGGTCTATTGTTGCATGTTTTATACCGCAAATTATACTTGGTCCATACTAGGAGATGCTACCTTTTGACACTTAATGCACCGAAGCGATTTATATAAAATGCAAACCCCAGTCGGGCGAAGCGGCGAACCTTCACAGTTTGGAAGTCTCACATTTGGAGACTAAGTAGATACTTCTGTCCCATAGCTGTTAGACCAGCTACCGATATAAATTCGTGCAGTCTCATTCTTTCCCGTTGCTTAAATTAATCTATTTCTTTCCAACGATTCGTGTGGCCTTGAATTAGACAATCACAGTGTTGAAATTGTTGAATTAGCCAGTCACCCCGCTTCTCTCACCTCAGCTAGTTGCCAGTATGCATTCAATACGGAAAATCAAACATTAGGTCTGTTGGCTGTGTGGTCGGTGGTAATAGGGACCAACGGCATCACACCGTGCGTTATCGGTCAAAACTAGGGTTTTCGGGCCCGGGTACCCGGGTCGGGTATACCCGGGTATTCAAGAGTTTTCGGACCCGGGTAATATATGACTTAAGACCCGGGTACCCGGGTATCAATAAAATTATTCTATATTTTAGCTATTTCCGTAATAAAATAACGGCAAAAGTACTTAAGAGGGGGCATAAAGCTAGCAAAAATCAAATTTCACCCGCGCTTCACGCGGACAACGGACAATCGTGACTAGTAGATGAAACAAAAATAACCAAAAACTTTGAGCGACTTGAGAAAGACGATAAGCTTATTGCACGGAATAGGAATGCAATAAGCGACAAATGCATTTTCCTTTGATAAGTTATTCCTAAATTGATTTTGAAATCGCTAGTCTAATCTCTTCATGAATACAACTCGTAATCAGCATTATGTTTATATTAAAATATTGACTCTAAAAATGCACCATATTGAAAATACATTCATTTTCGTTGAACAGTAGACATAACTTTGTGGTTTTTTATCGAATAAAGTTTCTTCTTTTGTGTTTTTGCTTAGTTTAATTCCTCGATAATATAATGTAGTATTACTATATTTTTATTCAGGTTCTAGAAACTTGATCTACTACTGTAAAAATTGAATCTAAGAGTGCCTATTTTGCTTTATACCCCCTCCTAAATTCGAGATCTCATTTCTATGTCATATTTAATAAGATTTAAGTGTTATTTTATTCGAAGTAGATAGATGCCTTCGTCTATATATAACGATAAATAAATAAATAACGCTACACACTCATAGCCCCACACCAGGATTCTCTGTGTCGTGGGTGCCATGGACAACACAAGACAAGAACACACACACCCAGACCAAGAACGGAAATTTAAATTCATCATTCAAATTTCCGCCTCTCTGGGAATCATACCCAGGACCAGAAGAACGGCAATGCGGCGTGTTAACCATTGCGCCATCCGGGTCGTAAAAATAAATAAAATCTATAAAAATAAATAAAATTGGAGTGTCTGTTTGTAATATTAAAATAACCGATTTTTAATGAATGCATATTATTGTATACACGGTGCATATACCAAAATAACATTTTTTACATTTTTTGTCTGTCTGTCTGTTTGTTTGAGCTAATCTCTGGAACCACTGGACCGATTTTGACGGGAGTTTCACTGGCAGATAGCTGATGTCATATGGAGTAACTTAGGCTACTTTGTTTGTGAGTTTTTTAGAAGTGGGTATCTTTATAAAAGGTTTATTTTGGTCAGTTTGTTGTGTTGTGTGATTTTGCATGGACAAATTTTAAGAGTATTCCTTAGTTTATGGAGAAGGCATTTATTATTGTTTTTTCTTCTTGAAAATATTATACACAAATGAGTGAAACTCATAAATTATGTGAAGTTTTATTTAAAATTGAAAATACCCGGGTACCCGGGTCTACCCGGGTATTTAAGAAAAAAATACCCGCTACCCGGGTATCAAAAAAGTCCGGGTATGCGAAAACCCTAGTCAAAACTAACGGGAGACCAATACTATTTCTGGCTCTCTGACACTGCGACGAAAACGTAAAAATATTTCACAGTCGACCTAGGAGCGTGGTAGCAAGCCCGACGGGTATAAAGTTATAAACCCTACCGCTATACATGACCGTTGACTATTGGGATTAAAACAAACTGCCAGCTCGGCGACCTCTAACAAATCACACAGCACGGCTAAAAAAGGGACTTAGACGTTATACAAACAGCTAAACGTGTGTAGGTAGCGCCTAAGCCCGTTGTCTAAAACACAGATTACTCTACGACTACTGAGAACAATACAGATATTATAGAACAAGCAGTTTCAACCACAGCCACGGTTTAGGATGATTGCGCGCCGTGGAACAATAGACACTTATTGTTTTATAGGTCTGTTCACAACTAAACATGGACCGTTATCGTTCCAGACATGTTTCATGTTTATATAAGTGGTTTACGTGTATTGGTAGGCTGGCAGGGAAACGAGGGCTGGGTTTGATGGGCCCAGGGTAGACATTTGTGGGTAAGTTTATAACTGATGTTATAATGTTAGTGCACGTAATGATAGCGCTGGTACTGTATGATCACTGAAATAAGCGCGTATTACCTACAAGCTGTCAGCATTGGACAATATGTTGGACGCCTGAACCCAACAGTGGGGAAATATGGCTAGCGATAACTTACCGATATCCATAACAGTAGGTAGACTTGCTTGCTACTTCCACTTATAAATTTATTTCCATAATAAAATGTTACAAGAGAAAACGTTGCAACACTTGTAACATTTCCAACTGAACGTAAAAATACCAAAAGATCGTATCACGTTTAATAAACTCTGTTATGTTACGTCGTAAAAATAAACAGTGTAAAAGTGTTACAGGTAAATGTGAAATAAAGGGAAAATGATGTTGTAAAATACGAAAATATGAAGATCGTATCGGCGGTGTCTATTGCAGTGCGACGATATTTCAAAATTCGCCCGAGTCTTTACAAATGCACTACAACAGAATGGACGGTAACCCTGTTACTTGATTGCCGTTTCCAGCGTCGCTGGGTCGGTAAATAAAATTTCATGTTATATTCAATACTTGGTGTTTGGCAGGCGACGCACGTAAGCCCGCTAACGACGGGCTCCATCGAGGAGTTAGCGTTGACGAAATTAATTGTTAATTTAGAACGAGCGAGTATCGCACTGAAAATTTATACCGTTCAATCAATTTTATTAATTTTGTATGTGGATGAAAGCGCGAATATTATAAACGCGGAAGTAACTCTCTGTCTGTCTGTCTGAAATTTGGTATGGAGATAGTTTAAAACCAGAGTTTTATCCCTGACATAAAACCCTTGGGATAATTTTAATGGTATTTCGTCGACTCTCTACTGCTACCCAGGTGAAGCTGTAGATAAAAACTAGTCATTTATAAAGGTAACAGGATTTTACCTCATTTCAGGGTTCGAAGAAAACCCCTTTTTAGCATCCTTTCTGTTTTGTAAAAATAATAAGTAAAATATCAGGATTCAACAGTTATGATTATAAATATACCTAGATGGTAAAAACAAAGATGGTATAAATCATTGTCAAAAGATCTAAATCACTCAATCAACCGTGCTTTATTATAAAATAGCCTATTATAAAATGTTTTACGGCCATTGTAGTACGGCAGGCATTTTCAGAACAATTATGATCAGTGTTTTATTACGGACAGGATCATAGAATGAAGTGTCTATTGTTCCTCCGATTGTCAGGCGCCATCTTGCGGCCGGGATTTTACTAGATTCATACTAATGCTGATTGCAATAACTTAATGTCGAGGCGGCCGTGTTTTTTATGATCGCGCAATCATCTTGCAGTGATCGCAATCTCGTGATTGCATATCTTTATATGCAATAGATATTTTTAATAAACTACGGATTTTTTGCTACTTAACCACAGAGACGGTTTAGTAACCGCTAAATCTATCTTGGGACCCTATTTATGGAAAGTCCAAAATATCACGGAATTATAACGGCTAGACGAAATAAACTATGACCTTAAATCTGTTATCAGCCCTGCCAAAGTGAAGTAAATGCTATCAAAATAGACTCTACATCTATTGCTGTGAATAAAGTTTATCACATTAACACTTAACACGTAAGAATAATCAAAATCGGCCCACCTATATAGTCTCTGAACGTCTAAGGAGCAAACATAGATTGTCGTGTATCGGGTAAAAACATTAAACCAACACTTTACAATACGCACCTAAATTATAGACACGCATAAAACCATCACGCCCAAAGCCGGGGCAATACAACGAAAAATCAATAAGACTCCACTTGTTTGTACCGATAAACATCTCACGATAAACATTATATGAAGACCACTCGAAAGAATACCAATTTCCCTTTTAACACAGATTCCGAGAATAACTGGTATGCATATGAAAAAGACACGTCGTTCTGTCTGCCTTTATGTATATGAGACCGTTAAACTTAATTTATTTGGAATTTAATAACATGGAGATTTATAAGTTTTTGTAATTTCTTGGGATGAGTCAATCGTAGATTCTAGTTAAGCAACACGAAAGGTAGTGGCGGGCGCTCACACTACCTCTATCTATAGCTTGTTGGTAACCCTCAGGCGGTTTGAGTTGATACAGCGCTTGGTCATAAACCAAATCACATTAGAGTTGCTGGTGGTTATTGGTGAAACAATTTCCTCCGTAAACAGTGCATCGATACTAACTAAGTAGCAGCTAGCTCTAGTCAAAGGTTATACCGCAAATTTTGATTAATTGTGACAAGTCAGTCGTATATCGCGGCTACGGCCACGTAATGCGTCCGAATGGCCCACGCGTGGGGAATTCGGGACTCGAGGAAACCCTCCTTGTCCGGGCAGTTACTCGAGGTAGATGTTCAGTGTTGTGTGCGACGTCACGCCAGCTGTTACAATGAATATTATTAGGTATAAAGTTACTTTCTATCTAAAATTGATTTTGTGTAAAATGAGATAACACAGAAATAACACAACCATTAACATTTTTAATAATAAAAATAAATATACGCTTGCATGAGAAGCGGCAAGCAAGAACTAGTTCCGAAATATAATATGAGAAGCAATGAATCTTCTCCATGGCCACATTAATATAGATAAAGTGGAGATGGAAACTCATGTGAATGGATAACATAATGAACAGCCTAAGGACGGAGTTTGTGCTCAACGAACTGGTCGCTAGGGTTGCCACTTTCTGCTTTATTCTGAATTATTTTTTTACGTTGTAGAGTTTGTTCCTTGGGAGTTAACTGCCGTGTTTCTGTTGTCCTAAAAACTAAAATAATTCAGTCTCCATATTTTAGGAGCGATCAGAGAAGCGCAAGTTAGGAGAGGCCTATGTCCAGCAATGGAACTTTAAAGGCTGATGAATGGAAGAAAACGTTTTTAAGCACCCCCGCAATAGGATTCCCTGTGTTGCGGGCGGGATGGACACACAAATAAGACTTTACATACATTAGAGACCTGAGTACAAACATTCTGTTCCATACACACATCTGTTGCATATACGCCCAGCAGGGAATCGAATCCAGGACTCCTCACTTCGCAGACAAAGTCAACACCAACTGGGTTATTAGCTCGTCATTATGACCTTATCACTAATAGTAGCAGAGTGAAATTACAAATCTCCAAACTAAACCTGACATGTATTATATAAATAAACTTTTTCCCTATCTACTAACTTATGACTACTTACTGATGAGTAGGTATATACTCGTATATGTAGCACATATGAGATAAATAATAAACTGGAGCAAACTCATACATACCATGATGTGACAGACAGACTGTCTAGACATCAAATTTTTATATTATCGTTACTAAAAGCAATAAATCCAGCTCGTTATAAATAACAATCGGGGATACTTACTCCGAGCGTAATAAAACATAACGTTTTTCGCAATAATTGCAAACATTCCTGTAACTTCTGAGATCGGCTCGAACAACTATCGGAAAAGTCATTTGGGACGTATTGGGTACGTCAAAATTGGTCTTGTTTGACCAATAGCGAGGAACGACAAGCGATAAGCGAAGGAGAATAAATGAATTAATAACGCTACATACTCAAAGCCCCTAACAAGAATTCCCAGTGACGCGGGACCATGGACAACATAAATATAATAGAATACAAAACAAAGACAGAGGACTTACGAGTACTTACCCAGACTGAAAACAAAAATAACACTCACCATTCAAATTTCCGCCTCGCTGGGAATCGAACCTAGGATCCTTCGAACGGCGATCCGGCACAGTAAACATTGAGCGATACGAGTCGTCATGGAAAAAATCGTCAATAAAAATGATAATAGTAGACAGATATAAAAAACTGAATGGCAGGAAAAGTTCTCGCCGTTCTTTTTTTAAGAATCACGTTTTTATTGTTGACGTAAATGGGGACATAATGCAAAAATGGTATTTCTTATATCGTTAATCTTTCTCAACGTGACAAGTCCAAAACAAAGTTTGAATTACAAACACGTTCAATTATTTATCTTATAAATAATTCGTACAGCACTTTCAGCTCTAATGGTATTTTACATAGGTAGGTAGGTATTTGAGTCGCAAAATTACTTTATACCAAATATTAGTCTTACTTGGCTGTAACTCGAGAACTTGGCTTGAAGCCATTTGTCATAAAAAGAAATTGAAAATATGTAGGGAAAAGAAAGTGGGGTAAAGGTTAAAAGAGAGTAAGAGACTTGATGTATAAGGTATTAGAGGCTAAACATTTATGCTGGTGTTCCCCAGGGGTCTATAATATCTTCAAAGATGTTTATTGTGCGTATCAAAAAATATGGTACTTCAAGAAAGGCGTAAAGAGTTCTTATTCAGGGTAGACGAAGCAGTGATAATTCATATATGGTACTGCCCAATATATAGGCGACGTGATCAATGACTACTTACCATCAGGTGACCGTCTGTTTTTCCCTTAGCGCTTAAGGCGATTAAAAAATATTGTTCTTTATATTGTGATATACCCATTTTAAGCGCATAATGTGCCTGAGGCGTGTCTTTTAAGTCATAACAAATAAAGAATTCTTTATTCATGCTGGCAGAACACGTAATTTTTTTTTACTATTCAAAGATAGCGCTACTCCATACCAACCATCCACCGTTACTTCTCAACAGTTTCATATAAAATTATTCAAGTCAACGCGAGCTATAAATTTCTCTACAAGTTTACACAGGCGGTTCATTGTGAGCATGATAGGCCTATTAATTTGATAGAAAACCCACTAATTGGAGAAACTTCGATGCATTAATGCACTCACCTCTCTTGGAGCTGTTAATTTTATCTTTACGACGGAATATTTTACGCGCCATCGATAATATGGTACTTCGTGCATTTTATCGAACGTTTACCTAAACGGTCGTTTCTCAACCTCACGAAAGTTTAGGGTTACATTTCGATCATAATATTTAACAACTCATAGTTTCAAATTTCATACCGCATTTAGTGGGTTATCTGCGCGTGAACGTTTTAACGGCACCTGTTTAGAGGGAACTCAACGATTTTGATGGGATTGCATGCGCTCGGATTTTCGATTATCGTACATCAAACTAAATGTTCGATCTAATCTCTTCCATGGATTTACGAATGGGAATCCACCGCGTGAAAATGAACAGAACAATGATGTGCCACACTACTGAAGATAAACGACCAGTGATACATGTTAAAGTTTTCGTTTTAACGTTTCGTTTAACTGTGTGAAAAACGGTAACATACTTTGTAACCACTAACCAGGTTATTGATATAATAACTTAAAGCTAATTAAAATATACAATTACTTAATGAAAAATTACTATTTTTTGTGATAATGCTTACCTTACATACATTTATTTACTCTTCTGCCATACGAGTAAAAGAACACTGTTTATTTCGTATATTAGCGTTCTTTGTATGTTTCGTATATTTACTTACCTAATAACATATTTACGTGTAGAAGATAGATACACGTTTCTACATAATTAATTGGCATGCTTAATAGCTGCCATGTATCATGTTTATTATTCTGACATTTCTGCCTGGCGAATAATTACAACATATATTTTCAAATATTCTACGATAATAATTCTTCTAGACAGTCCTTATTGATCAAACCATCCTCTCAAACGAAAGTACAATACATGGAATGAATAAGCTTACAATAATAGCGCAGGGATCACAGGCGTCAATTGAGTTCCACCAATTATTTCCTAGAGAACCGAACGAGTAAACCGCACCAATTAATTGGAGTCACGAATCTCAATCTTAACCTGAGCTCCGGGTTAATCAGTTTAACCGAGACCCGCTCTAAAGTCATATTATTTCTAATCATTACTATAATCCTGACATGATTAAAGTTCTAAAAGGTGCTCCACTCTAGAAACGATTTAGCTTGATGCTATTGCTTCACCGTCAACGATTACTCTGAAGTAAAAATTACATCAATTATGGAGTAAATTCTACGAGCAAATTGACTTCGTAATTGATGTAATTTTTAAAACATTACTAACCTTGGATTAGAATTTTTTAATGTAATAATAGATAGATATCATAAGTGCATTACAGTTTTGTTATAATTATATCTTACCTTGTACCTAGCCTAACCTTAGATACAAAACTAACGTATCCTTTGCTTTTGATTAAACTATTCAAGGCACCTTTTTTGATGTTAATATTGATGATATTAATAATTTACTCATTGAAGTACTCTTTAAACCTTAAAAAACTGTGAGTTAATTACAATGGGCGCACCTAATTCTTCATCAGCCAATAATTTCCTTGAAGAATAAACTGACAGGAATTTGACAGACTTCTGAGAAATATTACATTTTTGGCATATGTGCAACGAGCTATGTAGCTATGTATGTGCGATTAATCGTTCATAGTTAATCTTGTACAGTGAGACCGGATGACCAAACGTAGAAAATCCTATTCCAGCAATTGCTTTCAGAGTAAACTAGAATTTGAACCACAGTCGATTATGAAAGCTACGTGAGTCTAAACCAACAATGTTCCAAAATGTAATTGGAGTTGAATTAATTCGTGAATAATATTTACTCCAAGAGAATTAACACCTAACACGCACCAGCTTATACGATCGCGATGTTTGATAACTAATCCAAAATAAATGCTGGGTTAATCAGTAATAAGGTTCGTCAAATGACTCAAATGAACAAACTTAATATTCAACAGTTAAACTTTTCATTTTAGTTTTTCAACTTCGCTGGTCTATGGATAACACGGCGTAGGCCGTAGGCCTCCAATCAAAATGAAATTAAAACAGATTTGTGATAATGAAGGGGATTAGAGCGTATGATCGCTATAGCGATAAATTGGTAGACATATTTTATATTATTCCAAAACAAAATATCGGATCTAAATATATTACACCCGCGAATGGAATTAGCGAGGCACCGGTAACCTGTATCACTATCGACTCCGCTAGAGTTATTCATATCTACTAATGCCTGTAAAGCTTTAAAGTAAGCAATACTATCATCAGCCTATTCCATAGAGTAATCAACTCGTGAGTCAGCACAACAGGAACTGCTAGCCACAACAAACATACCTTCAAACAACCCTTTATTACAATCACGAGCCACGTGTACCCCAAACAGAGCTCCACTGTTCCCGTTCCCGAGTTACGTGGCGTATATCAACAACGACCGTATCTCGGCCGATAACACGCTGGGTCAATATTAAGTGAACGTCCGGTTTCCACGTTCAAGTGATCAAAGTTGCCGATTTCGTAATGGTTTGGTTCCAGTCATTGTGATCGCATAGTCAACTGATGTATAAGTGTATACCCAAAAAGGCATTAATTCATTAACATGTCTGATATGATAGTTATAAGTTTCGTGTTGATGGTAATTTATTCATCACTCTGTTGGACATCTGCGTATGATTTTAAAACTTACGTAACTCTTGGACATATGTAAATTTAACGAGAAATTGACTATATTACCAATGAACCTTTCTACCGATCGAAAGGATCTGATAGAAACAGGGCCGGGACTCTCGACCCGGGTATACATTATGTTACAAATAAATGTATGTTCCCGAATCGTTGAAACTAGTGGTCTTAAGTGTAAAATAAAGTAAAATCACAACACAGAAAATCTGTAATAGAATGTGATTCTAATTTAGTAGCACGTTTAGACCTCCTGAATTTTTGGTAGAATTTAAGCACATGCAGCCAGGAGACATCATGTATATTTTTGAGTTTTTGAATAGACTGTAATTGGCATATAATTATAGTTTATCTTGTCTCTTTTTTCTGTGTAGTTTATCAGAGCCACACAACTCATCAGTGCTAATGGTGAACTTGCAAACGAATCCCGTTACTAATAACTCTTCAAGTTCTTGCAAACGAACCGTACGCTAAATAGCTTTGCAACTAAAATTCTAAAGTATAGTCGTGTAAAGAATGCTTACAAATAATATAAATAACAATTTCCTGTCGAGGGCAATTCAAACCGTGAACTCTTCAGGCAACAAAGGCAACAAAATCATATTGAGCAGCTCCTCGTGCACCACTGGGGCAGTGGAGCATGTTGTCTGTAACTATGAAATATCGAGGAACAAAAAGCCTTAGGGATTACACGCGATCCTTCCTTGTCCCAAGATAACCATGAAAGATAAAAGATAAAATCGGCGAAAGTAACGTTTAAAAATTAGTTTACAATAGCACAATGGGGTGACATCCGTCTTCTAGTCCAAGTAAACCCTGATGCATGCACGAAGCAATTGGACACAGTTACTCCTGTTGAAAATCGCTAGTAATCGTAAGTAATTACGATTACTATTTTAATTAATACTCATTAATCGTAGATTAATGAGTATTATTATTTAAAAATACTGTTCGGTTCTGTTTCTGACGGTTCTAACGCAAAACATAGTTTAAAGCGCAGCCCGTTACCAGAGCTTACCTTGTACTGGCACGAAGGTATGAAAATGAGCCAGTATAGACTACCGACACGAAGTTAACAAAACTAGCCAATTTTCGTCATCCGGTGATTTATTTGGTTATTTGATAACTTTAAACTATCGCTTCGAATATCCTTCTTCAAAATCGCTATACGAGTTTGATAAAATGCTTTATTTACCGTACAAAATTATTAGTCGCTCATCGCACACTCGCCAGCCGTGAAGCCATTCGGATACGGCACCGCGAGTGTAAGTTGTTCTTCAATAACTACTCACTGACTTGAATACAAATTTCCTTCGACGTGTTTTTATTGAAAGTTACGATTTGTTCGCAAAAAATATCGCTCTCAGAACACGGGATATGTTTTGCACAAGTTTTTACTTTCAGTTATTGCGTTCTTTAGTTTATTGGCGGATAGATTACATTGTTTCATGACCTTCCAAGAATCATAAATAAATACGCCGTCACCTAAACTTTACAACATAGGTAAAAAAAGGTACTTACCTACTAAAAGTATTCAAAACATCAAGTTAACAAATCCAAACAAATTAATAGGAAATCAGTAGACTTGAGTACTTGACCTAGGTGACTCGTCGGCTTGTTAATAAAATTAAACACTGCGTAGGGTATGTCATTTTTTGACAATTAGTATGTATCACTTACCTACCGAATTAAAAATCTGTGCTAAAACAAAGCAAATCCCCACCTCAATCCCACCAAGGGAAATCCAGCCCCTGTAGAAGCAAATGCAGTACACGGGTTTACTAACGCGGTGCGTGAGATATTGTCAATATTCTCACGTCCCGATAGCCTTGATGACGTTATCGCCGTTGAATTTGAATGACCATCGTGTTCAGTGTGACATTACACGACATGTGACGCAGGATCGGAATGATGAATGAAAGCTACAATATTATGGATACATTACGACACACGGCCCTCTCGACAGGGTAGAATGTATAAACACTGGTAGAGAAGTGGAGGTTTTGGACACAATCAAGAACTCTGCTGAAGTCTTCTCTTAGGATAGAAGAGGGAAAAACGGAAAAATGCGGATTATTTATTTACACTTTAAGTTAATAGTCATTCTTAGGGTTTTGATAAAATATCGGTTTTATCATATCGCTGCTACATTGTTACATTACTTGACATAAAATTAACTTAGCCTGACATACACCGTGGAGTAACCTACTACTAGGGTTGTCGATACGATGTTTAGTTCTATCTTTATTTAATTTAATTATTTTTAACTACAATAAATGAGTAAATAAATATTGTCCGAAAGCATAACAAAAACACGTCATATACTCATAAACCTATTTCGCAAGAAACAGGGCTCGTGTCTGTTATCGTGGTTTTATCGGAACACTATCGGCACTTTATCGGTCGTCGACGCGTGTAACGATTTCTGTGTCAGATACACATGCAGTGTAAATATTGGACGGGACCCTTTTACTAGTTGCGTAAGTCATTGACAGAACTGCTAATACATTATATTTATTATGTAAATTATTTTATCGATATTAATGTACCGGTATGACAACTGTTTTCTATTGCTATTAAGCGATGGATGTGTGAGACTCGAGAGAACTCGTGATCGACAGTCGGTCAAGTAAATATTTGTGTGAATAATAAATGTTTGTTATTCGGTCATGATAGAGGTTGTCACAGCCCTGACTCATAGCCTTACAGCATGAAATTACAGTATAATCTTCCGAAATTTGACAACTAGTATATCGATCAATATGCACTGGAGCACAGTGGTGTTACGAGTGATGAGGAAAGACAGGGTCCTGCTTGCGTCGAAGCAAGTAACCCACGATAACAGGAGTGAAGGTAGGTATACAAATGAGGAAAATGCAAACGATTTTATCGTCACTCCATCGGTTCTTTATCGGTCAACGTGACGTGTATCCATGTCGTATGGATACGACCAACAATATCGTTTTGCCGTAGCATTTTGTTTCGAGGCCCTTTGCGAGACGGTTTGGTTTAGGTAACCGTTTCATCCGGCTTCTTCGTAACCTGTAACTGTCCCACTGGTGGGCTCGGGTCTCTACAGAATGTGAGGGGTACAGGCCATAGTCAACCAGGCTGGCCATAAAAAAATAGAATTAAATCTAAAAAATTCTAGAACTCCACTTCGATACTAAAGTCTACCTAACTCAAGTCAAACCTTCAAAAAAACAACTTACAAAATCAAAAGTACCACTTGAATTGGCGGGAAATCAAAATAACCACGTTTACTTTCAAAGAACACGTAGATAAATATTAGAATAACAAATCGAAACATTCATCAATTGCCGTTTGATAAATTCGCGCGCTGATTTGCTCGCGAGCTTAACTCCGTCATGATAAATATTAACGCGTCAGCCCTGTTTACGGATACACGAGAACAAAATGGCGCGATTTCTTTTCATGAGACACTACATTCATTATTCAAACAGCTGTGTTTTACGAAAGAAATGAGACTGGGAAAAGATATTTGGGAATTGTCTCAACTCGGGCGAGGGGCGAGCAGTTCGAATTACATCAGTGCAGACTACAGATAGCCTTTATAAAGGCAAAAATATATAAAAAAATACCAAACAGTATAAACATTTTTGAAAATGGTAAATGGAAAAATAATTTAAAGTCGATCAGAGTTACAGCGATGAAATGGGGTAAAATTGTTTACACGATTTTCCGCATGCATACAAAAAGTAATTATAAATTGGATAAAAAATTATGGCATATTGGTATACCTACTATGTTTTTGTATGTGTAATAATATGTTTTGTTGTAGAGGTAATATTAAATAAGAATTACATGATTTTTATTTTTAAACCAATAAATAAACGACTTTTACTTATTTAAACTGCTTATTCAATTCACACCGTAACATAATTTTAATTGTAGAAGTAAAATTAAGAGAATCTATCCTCTTTGATTATTTATCTACCCTGCAAATCTATCTTCCGAGCGGTGATATTTGTATGAAATGTCAGTCGCTTATCGTCCACTAGTCAGAAGGGAGACATAACCATTCAAGTAACAATATGCCCTTGTTGACACACAAGCGATTTATCAGATCAAAGAGAGAGTAAATTTTTCTCGCAGAATTGTATCAAAACATAAATTACAGATATCAATTTTAATGTAAAACTCCAAAATCTGGGTGTCTTACACGGTTATTAACAGCGTTTATGGGATTGAAGTTTCTTATTAACGGGGTTTGAGAGCCTGTTTTCTTTCTTTCTTTCGTGTTTCGGCGACGGTGGCCACATACCACAGGTGGCTCTTCTGCTGTTTTGTTGGCTATTAATACAAAAAAGGTATTAAATAGAAATCATCTAGTGGAATAGTATCACAAACAATTCATCAATGATGGTCATAAAATATCACTCTACCTCTCTGTCTAAGTCTACCTCACCTAGTCTATCTCAGTCTAGTCTACCTCAGGAATTATCCAAACTGTTGTTAATTTTCTTTTTTTATCAGCGAGTATACCTATTATTTATCTGTAAAGTTATAAGCTACAGTCCATCCTATTTTCGCGTACCTACTAACTGTTAGTGCTTGATAATAGAATAATCACAGAATTTGGCGCTGATACCGCCCACGCCCACGCATGGCAATACAAATTTCGTAACTTCATAAGTTTAGACAACGGGGGCAGATAACAGGCAAAATTCGTTCTATACCTCAGGGAACTCATGGTCATCAACTTCATTGCGTTTGAGTCTTCGGGCTGCTTCGAAAGCGATGATAATTTAAGTAGTCTAGCGATACATTATGCATTGTCTGTTATACCTAATGATTTCAAATCAGTAGGTATTTAATTTTAATGTAGGTACTATATTGTGATTAAAATTGTTAATGTTTTAGTTTTTGACTTTGGTTAACAGAGCCGTTAGTTCCTTAGACAGAATAAGTAATTTAAATTTGACTTTGACTGCATTGTCCTGACATCAAGCCCTTCCTCCCACTGCATTACAATTACAATCAATCGCTATTAGCGATGTGTGTCACATATTCGAGGCCAATCTATAACCGTCATTTGTCGTCCCAATCACACGGTGACACAATGCGAGGATCTCATTACCAGCTGATTGGGCCGGCCATCTGTCGCGCGGAATGACTAATCGATCGAGATACCGTTCGGTTATGGAATAGGACCCCGGTAGAGAACAGGGGTGTGCGTTGAATAGGAATCGTTGCCGGATTTTTACTGCATTGTCCAGGCTTTGATAGCGTTACGCGATGGTTTTTTAGTAGATTTTGGCATTGTGGTATGAAAAAGCTATGGTTGACAAATGGTTAGTTGAATAAGAAAGATTTAAACGTCATTCAAGTCATACTTAGATTTTTTACACATTTGTAGTCAGGCCAAAAACTTCGGCGGGCTCATATCATATAGGAACGTTATAAAAAATATTTTTTATGGTTTTTCAAACATCGAAATTTTAAAATATGCATGAAGTCTAACAATGAATTTACGGTTCATTTATGCTGGCATTAATACCCTAATGGCAACCTGCTTCTATTTTCAAAAATATGTCCCTATCTCAGTTCAGAGCGTTAGAGCGTTCATCTAAATATTTCAGCCTAACATACCGATCTAGAGCAGAGAAAATCATGGTGTGTCGTATCAACACCACGTATATATCATCTGAAAATCACACCAAAGCCACTGTTTTTCTTCAAAAAACAATCTATGGTTTTTATGTGGTTAGTTCTAGTTTTATTGCTGGCATGTTAAATTCCCTTTTTATGAGTACAACTCATCGAACTCAAAACGCGAGATGGATAAATTTTCGAATCTAAGATCGAGAGAGAGAGAGAGAGAGAGAGAGAACGGGCGGGTATCATGAAGCTTCTAAGGATTCCTCAATTGCTGAATTATAATAAGTAGTTTAAAAGTTCTGCGGGAACAGACGGAAACTCATACGGTCTGAAATTACATCCCTCCCATTGGCTGCACCATAGTCGGGTAAAAACACAGCTTTACACTCATATCACTTCACTTCCCACACAGCGTTCGCGATAGAATTGACACGTATGTACCTCCGTTAGCGCGCTACGTACAAGCATTTTGATCAAGTCTGTCCAATTTAACCGAACAAGCGGTACACGTTCCTTCAACACGATATTGGCTCACGTGAAATTTACGAGCGACTGTATACCGCGCATAACCACTTATAACCGGGTATAACCGGTTATTACCGCACATAACTTGTTATAACCGGTATAACTACACATAACTGGATTATTGTATGACGTTACGACGGATATTTTTATTTCCTTGCAGATTATGGCTGTAGTAAAAGGTATCATTTGGATAAATGCTTAAATACTTCAAATGTCGTATGTAAAAAAGAGAAGGACTTATATGTGATCTCCTTTTGAGCCTATGTCTATGAAACTTCTAAATCGACGCTCTCGCAAGAAATTTTGTAGATGGGAATAATACATTTTCGTTACTAATTTTTGAAACGGATGTTGTTTGATACGTTTTCTTAAACAGGAAACAGAACTAAGTATTCGGTTTCTTACTGTAAACCGAATTAGAAGAATGAAGAATTTACCACAGCAACAACAAAATACAGTATCTAAGGGTAGATACAGAAAGGTAAATACATAATTATGTCGACGTTGTTGACGATTATTGCGCCCACACTTTTTTTTAATATTTATTCACATAATATAATGACGTTTACGAAAATTGACTGAAGAGTAAGAAAAGTCAACAGTCGCTCTTTTTTATTCTTTTTTTTTATTTTATTCATATAATATTAATTAAATGTCAAACGTGTTCTAAAAGCAGAAGTTCATACTCGTCGTATATACCTAGTTACAGACAGCGTTCTAGGTAACAGTTGTCATCTGGCCATATTTTTGCAGTTTTTAAGTGATCTATTGCTTACATAAAAGAATCCTTACAATCCTTACATAAAAGAGCAGGGTAATCTTACTCTGTAACGCTATTCAACCGCAATAATCAAATACAACTTTTATTACCGCACGAGCTAACATTTCGATCACTATAATATTTCCGAAAACCGTTTGGGGTGCAAACAGGGTTACCATCTCAAATATAAAAGTCCGGACAATTAGCTGGATATTATAAAAAATCCAATAAAAATATATTAGTTTAGCCGTAGATATTAAATTCAATACCTATATTTGAATTGGAAGCTACGCGTTAATTGTTTTTGAGATAGAGATTGGTTATATTATATAGATATGGTTATGTTATATAAACAGAGATTGGTTTATAGTTCGTTAATATTTTTACAATTAATAAAAAAACGAATGCTAATATTATTTTTACTTTTTTTATATCCGGTTAAAAAGCCAAAAGTCTGGTCCATACATATCCAGACAGCTGGTAACCCTAGGTGCAAACGACCGTCGGTCGGCGGGCGGACTTTAAACAACAATTTTCACGTTCAAAGGGCAGCGCCGGCATGGATCAAACGACCCTGAAAAATGTTCGGTAACGAACGGCTGATAAAAATAACCACCGATCACCATTACCCCTTACAAATACCCCATCGACAATTTTACTGTCAAATAATGTTTCAAAATCTATCTATCTAGATAGGCTATAGGTACGACAGGAAGACACATCAAAACCTAACTAATAAATAGTGAGATAGATATAGAAAGCTAAGCCAAAGATTTATTTACATAATATAGATCTACCTACCTCGGCAACAGTGACCACTAATCATCAGGCTGCTCCCAATACAAAAATAAATCACTGGACAATGACCAAGATTTATTTCATTACTATACAAAGCACAAGTCATACTTATTCACCAAGATCGATTAACTTTTACAAATGAATCCATGTCAAATTTGATAGGATAATGTTTCTTATCTCGTTCGGGTAAAGGTCAACGTAGCTTGCACGTATCGTAACTTCGCTGACGGCTGGAAACAATACAATTTGATACATATCTCTATCAGCACAAATTACGATTGTATGTCAGTCTGTTTGATTATAATTTGGTATTGAAAAAAAGCGTATTAAAAACAGTAACGTGAGATGCAATTATTCGTTCAAAGCATTTTTACACGCTTTTGTTTTACTTGCAATGTTTGTACGTACGTATGTAAATAAAAGTAGAATACAGTGTGACGTGCACTCGAGTTTAAAATAACCAAGCTCTGTATCTATGTATTCTCTACATAATAAGAATGGATCGATCTAAATCTCTCCATAGAACTTTTTATGACGTGATAACGTCTTCTAAATCAATGAACGCCGGCTCTGTAGTACTCTGTAAAAAAAAATAAGAGAATTTATTTCTACAACAATCACATCTGTTGGTAAGTAGCAATGGATATTTTTATGTTTGTTTCTTTCTTTATTTTTCCTTATCTGTTCTTTATAGCTTCTACTCCTCAATGATAGAGCATCTTTACGAAATGGTGCTAGATTAAAAAAAAACTAAATGTGGCACTCGGAGACTGCCGCGGTAAAGCTATTGCATAGCATTTTTTATCAACTTATGCAATTATAATTATTAGTTATATCAGAACAGCGCCATCTAGTTTTAGTATTAAGGTACTAGATGGCGCTGATTGGGGGTGTTAGGTTTTTTTCGTTACGGAATTTCTGGATTCGGTCCCCACGCTCAAGGCCCGCGATAAAAGCTATGCAATAGCTTAACTACGTACTTATATAGACAAAGCGCCTGTATGATTAATGACATGGACTTTGAATTTTAATAGTCAATTATGCAAGTAATATAATCGTTTGGCAAGTTCTATGCAACGTGTAATGTAGGAACGATGTCGCGAGCCAGCGAGGTTCATTTCCGGATTGATTTCTCCTAATGGTTTGATTGCATGCCGTACAAGTGATTGGCGTGTCAATAAAAGTGAAACTTTGATGGGATTACGATTATTATTAATACCCTTTCAATAGGACGGTGTAGTTGTATCATATTATTTATATATTGTATAAACAGTTGAGGTAAAGGTGATTATTATTTGAACTATAAAACCAACTGTAAAAAACGTATCAAACTATCTTCTTTAATTGTTGCATAGCTACTTTAATTTTCAAATATTTTAGGCAAATCCTTGCATATGCAAGGAAAGCTGGTCAAACCAGCACAAAGATGTAAAAATAAATGGTAGCTAGTATGTACTTACGTATTTCATTTACTTACTAATGAGCGGTCCGTTACGATTCTGTTTACCAAGTACTAACTTACTAAGGTTTTTGATTGAAATATCTCCACCAGCCTTCACATATTCCTAGATGAGTTTTAAAAATGTTAAAATAAAAGAAAATAATTTTATTTAGATGTCATTTCCAAGAATTTTAATCACATAAACAGCTACTGCAACGCGTACCAATAAATACAGTTCAAATTAACAAAATAAAATAAAATTCCCCGCTAAAAATTACGCGATTTAAAGCTCTGTCACACCCCTGTCGGATTACGGCCGCAAGTGGGGACGCCAGGGGTGGCACCCCTGCAAAAAATATACAATAACAATTCGCGAAACGAGATAAGCAAAAATACGAGCTTGTTAAACCGTAAAAAGTTATAATGGCTGCATAAAGTCAACAATGGTTACTTGCATTGTCGGGGATTGTCAACGGGTGATCCGCACCGGTCGATGCGCACCCTAATGTGCTGCGTATAAAAGCACTATAATAATAATACTTCGATAAAATTAATCACCATCGAAACTCGACTTACTGTGGAGATACACTCGACATCGCGGGACAATGTAAAAGTTATACTCGTATGTATTAAATTATTTATTTATTTTTTGTTATAACCCTATTTATCCCTATAAAAACCATATAAAAAAAAAAATAGTTGTAATAATATGCAATTTGCACTTCTTGCATCCTTATTATATTTTAGTGTTGCAAAATATAAACATTAATATTATTGTACCTACTGAAATACATTTTAGTAGTTTCGCGTATAATATATTTCCTCAATAGTATAATAAGTACGGAGTCCTGATATACAGTACAATACTAAGTATGTATAATATGTATATTATAGTACAGCTGGCTATCCTATCGGTACCTAACCCACGAGACGTTCACGGATGCGTTGCCAGCAGGGAACGGGATTTACGCTCATTACTGACTACGAACATTGGCCGAACAATTTAAAACGTTTAAACTAAGCACACTTCCATTTATTTGGAGTTCATAGTAAATTCAGCAGGTGGAACAAGTACTTACGCACGGAAGTGGGCGTGGCTAACGCGCGAAGGAACTGCTTTGACTACGCCGCTCAAGTGTCTCACGCCGTATATGGAGTGGAGATGTTATCACAGGTTACGTTATATTTGGTGAAATGTTGGCTAATCGCGCAGCCAATGTGGCCAACCATTTGAAACAGGTTTACGTCCTGCAGAGCGATGTTTATTCGCAACAGAGGTGATGAAAACTTATACCTTTAAATATGAAAATAGCAATAAAGAATCAAGAAGAACAGCAAGCAGGAGGGCTCTTTGACTGTTATTCTAGATTGTAGTTCTATCTCTGTGGTCACCACCACTATCAATAATACCATATACATCACTGAAGTGTTTCGCCGAGAATATGATGTCAATGACCAGCGACAGCCCAAGTACTTAGTTAGTCTTTTAACGCAAAATAAAATGCATTGTCCGTGATTCAATATTTGTTCAAATGTTGGTTAGCACAGTCCCCAAATGTGTGGAACTGTGGGCCAATGCTTGATTGAGGTTCGTTCACCTTCAGTGAACGTTCTAATATTGTTGCAAGGTTGACGATTTAAGTAGGACGTCCCGATTTTGGCTGTCGGGTTTGAATTGCCGTGCGTTTAGCTGGGTACAACATGCCACTTTCATTGTAATTTATCAATAAACAATGGTTTATGATTTAAGACCGTTTTACAAAGATAAGTAGATAATTATCACTAGCGCGTGAAAAGTGAGGCAGTCAAATTCGGCTTATTGTCGTAATTTCCATTCAAAGGCTAATTATCTTTATTTTCATTTAGCTATTAGCGTATCTCTTTCTTTCTCAAACGTTTACTAATTAGAAACATAAGTAGGCCTTATTGTTTAAAAAATAATGCAGTATGAAGATGTGTGCCTAACAGTTTATTAATTCGTCCAAAATATATCCTTTATTTCTATTAAAAATCGAAGTGAAACCAAACGACCTACAATGAACGATCCTATAGCAGCCCGGCTCACAGAGCTCCACATTCAATTTAACATTGAATTGCGAACGCAGCGCCCCGCCGCGCTGTTCAATGTTATTAATTCAAAATTCGAATAGATCTACGAATTACGAAATATTTCGTTGGTAACAGAGTAGTTTAGAAAAGAGGCATAATTTTATCTATTTTACCTACGTGAAATGTAAGTTATAGAGTCATATGCCTCGTACCTATAAATATAATGTCTAGTAACCACCACCTACTATAGTGAGAACTTATGTGTACATATGTGTACAAAATTAAGCACGGTAAACTAATCACTTTTAAGGGTAGGTTAACAAAACTAAAAATGTGGTAATTTACGTTCCATACTAGACTAGGAAATATAAAAAATCTCGTATTGGAAGTGTACCTTGAATAAAATTTAAATATTTAATATTCACACATTACACATATACTTAATAGCGTCATTACCGTGATTAATTGCGCCGACTATATAAGGTGATTAAAATACAAAGTACTGTAATTACTTCAATTACGACAAAGAATAATTATAAAGCGAAAAACATTCTGCTCTATATGGTAAACCGCTTGTTTCAAGCGAAAATGTCTATTCGTCTTAAGTTTCCTCGTGACATAAATGGCCTTAAGCGTGGTTGGTAATAATCGTGAGCTTATAAATTATTAAAATACTTGTATAAGTCGACAATGTTGTCTTTGTGTATCGGTCGATAGAAGGCTTTAGATTTACTATGTAACTTAAAATTAAATAAGCCTTCGTATGTTGAAAATGTGAAAGTTGAATTACTCTTAAAACTTTTTGTATTGTTTCTCATTGCAATTCAAACCGCATTTATTTGTTGAAGCCTCTTTTTTTGGTCTACATTAAACTTTATCATTTTATTAAGGGTCGACAAACAGAAAATAATTTTCTTTCAATGTTATACTACCGTTATAACCCATTAATCCGATATAAATGTCAGTTGCATGAACGTGAGCGTAATATAAAGTTCCAAACAACTTATTTTCGCTGTACTACTTACCATATGAAACCCATTACCACGTGGTGCACTTCTGAGCGTCACGATCTTTCATTACCTGTTCTACACACTTTACAAGTGAACTGAGAATTCTAGATCACTTCAGCCAGTCATTATCGAGAGGGCCGAGTAAGACTGGCGAGAGTACTAACAACAGAGCCGAGAAGCCGTAATTAGATCGAAGGAAACCCTCAATCTTCGTACATATGTATGTGTCAATCAGCGCAGAATTCTCTATTATTTGTAACAATAAATACCTACTTGGATATTGAATGTTTAGACACAGAAATAAATACCAAAAGCAAATTACCCAGTTTGAGTTTGAATTTTGTTAAAATTAAACTAAAGTTTGTTAGTTATTTTTGTAATCCTACCAATTTGCCACGCCAATTTCAAAATCCAATACATGTTGGTAGCGCTTAACGGTTTAACGCCGGAATACCTTTGAATCGAAAGACAAAAGCTGCATGCAACTTATTAGAATAGATAGGTACACGCTTCAGGACAAAATAACGCAAGTGACACACATCCAGACAAACAGACACACCACCAGACAAACCATACAAAGGTTTTTCATGCACATAATATTACAATTAATCCTCCTCCATGATACAATTAGGTTATTATCAGGTGTTTTCAGATCTTGTGTGTTTAACACACTATACACGATCATCATACCTTTACAAACACACAAACATGAAAACGACTACTAAATACTTTTCTAATACCGACGTCTCTGCGCCTTCTTACTCTGTGCGTAGTGTAAGTCCGAAGGAATAGGTACGTAAGATCAAACGCACCCTGTCATTACCGGGCAAGAGGCCGAAGAATTACGAGTAATTACCAGCCGTAGGATCCGAGGCGTGGCGGTTCCACCGAGCGACAGAGCTCTTTGTGCTCCAAGAATGTTTTTGTACCGTGATGTAATAGTTGGGGATTGGGGATTCGTTTATTGAACGAATAGACTACAATTTTCGGGAATATAATCGTAAAGAAATCGGTGACTGTTTCGTTTCTAAATGGCGACGAAAATGTACGTTGCTCGTATGTTACAGAATAACATTGTGTAGTCGAAAGTACCTAGTTGATCTTTGTGCTTTCACTTGTTTATTGTTAAGGTTTTTTTTACTACCAAGCGTATCAAAGAGGATATAAAACTAAATGCAGTATACAGGGTTGTCAAGAATAATATAACAATGTTGTCAACTGAATTTCTTTTTTATTTTAAATTTATCTTAAGTTGTTTAATTATATTATTATTGGTATTTAATGACATGAAAGAAAAATGGTACGTATTTGTTTCCTCTTACTTTGTAAAATGTAGATACTTTCGAACAATGCGTCCAAGAAATGTAACTCACAGCAAGGTACACCCCAATGTCCCAATATTACGTAGGTATTTTATACGCCAACATTTCGACCCATTTCACAGCTAGAAAAGTAATCACGATTCCAAAAAAAGATCGATACAAAATAAATTAAGTTTCCAGTCCCAAAAAAAACTCAATTAGAAAAAAAGAAAAAAAAAAGAACAGAAAGAAAAGATTGTCCAGCCACAACTGACAAATTTTGTCAAAGTAAAAGAAAGAAAGCTTTCAAGGCCCCGGCGCTCGCTCTCGGAAGCGGGCCGCTTAATTATTGACGGCATTAAGAGTTCTTCATTAGGACCGTTCAAATATTACTGCCGGGTTGGTAGCTGCGAACGCTTATGCCTCTGTTATCGCTCTCTATGAATGTTTGATGACGTACACTTTAAGTTTTCGTTTGAAATAACGTTGACGAGTACACGTTACCAGTTAACGGTGTCGCTAGTACACACGTTTATAGCTATTTTTATGGTGTACTGTACTTTAAATTGAAATATACGCGTATTCATAACAAAACTAAATCAGTATAACCCTATAAAACGATATTTAACACATAATTATATACATTTTAAAAAAATATATTTGTTATTTTGCTGTTTGTTGTTAGCGCGACCCGCCTCATTGACCAGTTCCTATTTTTAAATTTTGTAATTGATTTCAGTTAGGAAACGAGCACACAGCACTAACCACCTTTCTGTTACCGCCCAAGACACCCAGACCGACTCAGAACAATACTCAAATCGGGACTAAGGTGGTTAGTCCAATTAGCAGAGGGTGTTATTAATAACGTCGTACAAACGTAATTGTATTGAACGATGAAAGTTTCAAATTTTACATTTTAATTTATATTCACACCACTATACTTTGTAATAATAATAATTAACGGTTACATAATTATGGTAATAACCTTATCAAATATCTGTAGTTCTGTACCTACCATACATAATTAAAACGTTATAATTCATCGATACATAATCGATACAAACATCGGAATTGCATACGGAAGCGAGTCCCACATATATCAATATATTAAAGCAGATAACGCTGACGTTTGTTAATGAAATATCTGTTAGTCCACCGGAAAATAACGCTCTTACATCACAACCTGGACGAACGTTTAATGTATGTTATCAAACCGAATCGGACGGTATGCAGGGCCGGGTACACAGCGAGCTGAGCTTTTTATGTTACTAGCTGACCAACGAGCAGATAAATCGTCACCATCTTCCACTGACATAAAGAAGACTAAAGCAAAGTAAGAAGAGAGAAGAAATAAAGTATGAATGTAATCAGGCTTCCATCCGATAAACGATGAGCTTTTTATGTGAATAGCTAAACCAACGAGCAAGTGAACCACCTGATGGGAAATAGTCGCCGTCTCACGTGATATCAAGAACACTAAAGGCAAGAAAGAAATGAGAATAAAAGAATGGATGCACTGGTTCTTAAGTCCTAGGCTGACTCGGGCAAGAGGCCGGCAAGCAATCGGCCGGGTAAGTTTTCTGCCGGCCGAATACTTCCAAAGCTAAAACATTTTAAGCTAACTTGCCTTGAACAGCGCTGTTCTGGAATATAACCTCGATGAAAGGAACTGCAACTTACCTGTAAAGATAAAAATGAGATATTATAAAAATGATATATAACAATGATGATATATAACAAATGTCAAAAATGATATATAACAATATCTATTTTATCTATCTCTACTGCGGTACAGATTTCAAAAATATTTCTTATGTACACTTAGCCTTAAATAATTAATTATTATAATTGACTTAAAGCAATTAAGTTGATACTACTGTATAATAGTTTTTCTCAAATAATATTATTTTACATGTCGCAGATACAGTCCTACAGTACATCGGTCGTTAAAGTTTTACCAATATGTATGACATTTTTAAAATCAATACTAGCAACTAACTGATTTTTCTCGCCTTTCTCTTTTCAATAGACCTAAAATTGTATTGCTTACTATTCGCGATTATTGAACGAAAGCGGAATAATTCAAATTAAAGTAAAAATAGAGCTAGCATTCTATAGTATACTATAGCAAAGTGTGGTGAACATCAAACCTATTGCATGGCAATCAAACACACCATCAGACAGCCTGTAATGAAGACTTTTAATTATACAGGGCCGGCCATAAAAATTATTATGCTAATTACAATTAGAACTCCGGTCTATCATCAGACATTAATCAATCCGTCGGTCTGATACCGTTTTATATACAGCCGTATAAAATTTTATAGGAGGGGCATTTAAATATTTTAATGGGGTAGATACTACCGAAGTAGGTCTTGTATAAATAAGGAGTTATGAATAAAGTAGGTATGAGTAGAAGTAGCCGAAGTATTGTTGTTGGTTTTGGTTTGTTTTGAGTAGGTACTTCAATCGTTTTTTACTTCTTTTTAAAGTATTCCCGGAGTTGTTGAGACATGGAGTTGTTGTAAAGGAGTGTAAAAAGAGTATTCCTTTGCGGCCGGCGTCGAGATAAACACTTCTCGGGTGATTTCTATGTTCATAGGCGATACATATAAATCTTCTTTATTGTACACCAAGAAGATTTATAGAGATACAGCAGCGCCACCTCGAATTGTAAACGTAAACCATCGAGAACTCCCTTCAAACACATACAAAAAATCATCAAGTCTGTCCAAACGTTTGGCCGATTTTGATGATGATGATGACCGAGAATGATGACATACACACGCTGTCCGTACACATATACCTATAGTGACATACACCGCATGTTCTCCGCATGCGGTGTTATCATTAATAAATATGTATAAGTAATTTCTTCGACAACCTTCAATAGTGACCATGTGACTCAGCTAACTCAAAAAACTGTGGAGACGAAACAGGTGCATCTTAAAATGTATTTTTGTTACGTTAAACGTCTTGTAAGATAAAAATCTTGCAAATGTTCCACAGAGTAGCTACCTACGTTCAGGGCGTCTCTTTACTTATCTACTCTGAACAGACTTAACACAGAATATCTTAGGTTCAGTGAGCTCCGATTGAACAACAACGCTTAACTCGAGTGCAGAACAATCTTTTTTATTATTGTTTAAAAGTTATTGCTTGATTACGATTCCACTGGTAAGTGAGGACAGTCTTAGGTGGTAAAGCGCTTTAATTTAGTAGAATATTATTACCTCTTTACTTGAAGAAACCCACATAATATATTTAAAGGAAAAACCGCGGGCATTTTATTATTATTTTATTGTAAGCAGTTTTCTCTTAGCGTAAGAACAATTTGTTTTTTCATTATTTCAGATTTCTGTGAATAAAGCTCAAGACGAATAAATACATTATTTTGATTGGAAGTGTTAGTTACATAATAACAAATAAAAAGATTATTTTACTGTTTAAATAAGTTAATGTTCCACAATAATTCTGATGTTAGGTAGCACACCGTTTGCTAACTGAACCGAAGACCCTACTCCCAAATTGAGTCTTGTTCAGTAGTGGTCTCAGTTGTTGGGGTTAGCGGAAGGGTGGTTGGATGCTATTTGCTGCCAAATCTAATCTCTATATATATATAAAATTCTCGTGTCACAATGTTAGTTACCATACTCATCCGAAACGGCTCGACCGATTCTCATGAAATTTTGTGTGCTTATCGAGTAGGTATGAGAATCGGGCAACATCTATTTTTCATAGCCCTAAATGTTAAGGGTTGTCCACCCTGATTTTTTTTTCATATTTTGGACAATTTTTTTTGGTTATTTTTTTATGGTGTGGCATAAAAAATACACATAATCCCAAATTTTCACTTCCCTACCCCCAGCCCTCAAATTTAAATCGCGCTTTCTACCAGTACTATATGTCGGAACAACGTTCGCGGGGTCAGCTAGTATTTCTATAAAAAGTAGTAGTACTTGTATGTTAATCATGTTTTTCCAGAGGTATGTCCCCTCTGGCGCTATTTGATATGCGGCGTCAAAGACAGAAAAACACGTAGGGACCACTTATCAGAGCGCGTACGTGACACGTTGCGAACAAACTTGTCGGGAGTGCCTTCAAAATTCGACCTTCGAGTTTCTTTGTAGTCACTGTTACTAGCCTGTATTAGTTTTGTTAGCTGCGATGAATAGTTAAGTACACCACCTACCGCCTGTTTTTATGACCTATCTCTCTCTTACTGTTGATATCATGCAATGCATGCATGAAAGCTTTGTTAAGCCTGCGATCTTATATTATAAATATGATTATCATTATCATATTCTCTCCTTACTTAATATGTTATGCTCCCTCTCCATTCCAATTCTGCCATTTTGCCTCTTTTCTCATACCCAACGAACGCTCTCACTCACATTTTTTTAGTCTTCTAAATCATTTTCGGCTTCCATTACACGTCCCTTACTCCTCTCAGTTCTTAATTCCACCGCTCTCACTCTCCTTTCTCCCTCCTATATCTCTCCAATCAAAATAATCCTCTCCATGTGTCGTAAAACAACAAAAAGATACAGAAAGTCATAAGTTTCAAAGACAATCACCCATCGCCCCTCCGCAATACATTTGGTGAACGCGAAACGCCAATGATGTAGTTCGGTAATTTACATCTGCGTTGGTATTGCTATGAATAATAAATCGTTGTGGTATGTTTTGCTTGTTACTCTTATTTATTCTAACCTTGTTCACGTACGCGCTGAATAATATTGCAGTAACACGTTTATTGTTTCCCTTGTGGTGTTGGGGATACGAGGAAGCGGGAGCGATTTTAAAGGGTTATTTTTAAGAGGAGTCATTATTTTTATAATTCAAATTCGATACTGAAGAACTTTTGGGAAACGTTGATAGAAGGAACATTACGGGCATTGGTGTATAAGTGATGTCTACATAAACAAACGATTTTAAATTTGAATAAATTGGGTAAAGCGGATATTATAACTAACGGCGTATGTAAAGTATATACATTAAAAATTGGCCATCTGAGATTTTTTTACTGTATATGCTAAACAAATAAGTTCCAGCTTCAATAATACTATTGTCATCTATATACTCGTAATACGTGGAGCCAAAAATTTGTACCTCTTTTTACGAAAATTGCGCGGTCGGAGGAATTTGAAATTTCGCACACTTATAGTTTATAATATATAAATCTCCTGTCACGATGTTTGTCCGCGATGGATTCCTAAACTACTACCGATTTTAAATTAAATTTGCACACCGTGAGCAGCCTGGTCCAACTTGAGAGATAGGATAGTTTTTTATTTATTTTTATTGGAAATTAAATGTTTATTAAACATTAATAATGTTCATTTATTGTTTAGTTCTATGGATTTCTCATAGATGGCGCTGTTGGTTGATTCGTCATCCTGAGCCACAGCAACGCGTGGTATGGTCAGCTAGTAGTTTATATAGAGAAGGAGTGTAGAATGCTAATATTTTTTTTAATAATTCATAAAAATACATTAAATTAATAAAAAAACATTACACACACTAATACAAGTTACTGTATTGACACTGCCATACGTTCATAGAGTAAATATGAAGTAACTCTTTGACAGAATGAATTACGGTCAAATTTCGACCGAACAGCGGGCAACTAGTACCACTAATTACATTACAAAACCGCTAATAACCCCACCCTTGACCCACACGCTAGCGTACAAACAAAAGCACGTAACCACAAACTAATGCAAATAGAAGAATGCCGTAACCGAGTCGAGATTCTATGAATTAGCACCTACACCTCTCCTTCTAACCCTACCCAAACAAAAGAGACAGCAACACATTGAACAGTCAGGACAGGTGTCTCGTATTGACATCTAAGATAATAGCGGTCGGTACGCGACTTCAACCGTTATACCGATGCACAAAGGACCGTAATTCTATGCATAATGTTGCATTATCTTTAATTATTAACAAAGTGTTACTTTAGACAGGTCCGTTACTAGTTATTGAGTAAGCATTAATCATTCGTCAACAGTGGGTTAATTGAAATAGGAGGTTCACAACGGTACTAAGAGCTGTTTTTGTTTAGGACCACCTGAGTTTGAATGTATATTATGTAGGTATCTACTAGCTGTTTCCCGCGTATTGGTGCTTTTAACTGATTTATAAACAAACTTTTATCGCTAAGTTTAGTCTCTTGGTGGTGGAATGTGAAAAAATCCGTTCTTAGCTGACATCTCCTAATCACAAACGACCTGCTTGCCTTCTTCATAGGTCAAGGCGTTTTTGCGGTTTTGTTATTTATGTAGCCAATGTAGGCCTTATTCCTATCATAAACAAATAAACGATTACAAACACAAATAACTAATCACTAACACCATGACTCAAGAACAAACTTTTATCAGTGACATAAATATTTGCTCGCCAGGAATCGAACCCTGGACACCTTGCTTACGCAGGGTCACTATCAACTAAGCTACGGGTCTTTACACGTACCCTTAGAATAATAACACTATAGAAACGAAGTCCACGCGCCCGTTTTGAAGCACCTTAAGTGGAGTCAGAAATTACTCCAAACACTGGGCAGCTCATGTCAACGCACGCCAACGTGTCTCGCGAAAAAAAAGAATTATGACGATTTGTCCAGTTAAATTGTGTCACAAAATATCCGAAAAGCTATTTATGTATAATTGCTAAAAACATGGTTATCCGCAGCCGAATCATTCCCCGCTTTCGGGAAAGTTTCGGTTTAGTGCTTCACTTTAGACAGAGCGCTTGTATGAAGACTGTCTTTCTATAGTGTTATTATTCTAAGCACGTACCATAATCATTTAAGCAAAAAGGACACACAAGGAGCCACATGTACCTACTTATTAGAAAGTGGCAATAGGTACATACAAAAATTGATCAACGTGGTCTTTAGTCTTTACATACTCAAAACGACTTAATTCCAAGCCTACCCAAAGTAGCAATGAAATAGTAATGATTATGACATTCACCAAATACTCTTGACTTTGAAGAACCTGTTTAATACACGTGTTAGGTACTACACGAATAATAAATGAGTAAGAGGAATCTGGTTTCAAACATTTTCATTCCAATTAACCTTTAAACAATAAGCAATGTATTACAAACATGGCGTAAGTATCGAGATAAGCATAATAAAATGTTCCAGATTAGGCTAGGTTCGAACCTAGGCACCATTTGTAAGCTGGATTGTACGTGTTTTGTTGGCTAATATCTACGGTACAAGAATACAAATTATGGCTAACTTTTATAAATACAGGGACTGATTTTTGGATGGTGAAGAGTAAATTAAGTAGTGTCGAATCTAAAAAGAAATTGGATTTCATTAGATTAAGATATCAACTGTATTTTTGTTATAAAAAAGTAATCATACCTAAATTAAAGGAAAAAAATTGTCTGTCTGCTACGTTTTCCGCTATTCCGCTAAACCGATTTAGATGGCATTTGGTATGCAGATAATTTGAGAACCTGAAAGGAAAATAGTTTAGTTTTTATCCCGGCAATACGTTCCCTTGGGATAATTTTAACGGTATTTTGTAATTTTCCGACTACTACGCAGGCGAATTCCCGGGCAATTTCCAGTAAAAACTAGAACTAAATAAATGTTTTTCTGACTAAAGAAATACCTGACATGACATTTGAAATACCTTTCTGAGACTGCCTTACCTACCTAATCGTATTATTCAAACACCACGTTCAGACAGAAAAAATACAGAAAGCGCGACATAAAAAATTAATTGAAACAGATGAATTTTTAAATGCACCCCTCTAACTTAACGACTTCAAATAGGGCTTAATTAAATTCGGGACCGGAAAGCGCATTTAAACCACGACCTAAGCCAACTGCCACAACAATATAACTCATAAAGTAATAAAAATGAAATGTTTATTTTAAATTTAGAACTGACAGACTTGACAGCTGTCCGGCGGCCATTACGCTCTGCCGCGGATGAGCAAATGAACCGTTAAAAATAACAATTTACTCAATGTTTTACATGGGTTACACTTTGGGTTGTAGCGTTTTTCTAATTTCGATTCAGTTACGGTCGATTAATTGTTCGGTGTGTTCTGGTTCTCAGGTTGCCTTATAAATAATAGAGCATGACATTTGCCGTGGGGTGTTATCGTGACGTCACAATGTTTACTTTACCGGCAGCACGTGTTAATGTTGCCGTACGACCGAAAAACCCTCGTAAAAAATGTATTGGAAAGTCATGATCGGAGCACTCGTTCCCCTTCAAACTTTTTACGTCTCTTTTTTGATCTTTTTTTACGAAATCGGCCTCTCAGGAACACCTGCCGACCGCACTGCATCTTGAAATCGATAAAACAACCATAAACCCCATTTAAGTAAGAACCCATTAACGAAAACATTAAGTTATTTAATAACGTAAATAAACGCCAAAATTTCGAGTCGGGGTAGTTAATGTCGCTTTTATGTTACTCTCAAGCTTTTCAATTGCATTGCGGTTACTGCACATGTTTTAAAGGAACAAATAGTGAGAAAAATTCTAAAAAGCTAATAAAAACGTTAACATTTTTTATTCAGCTTAAACTTTCTGGGTCAATACGATTTGAGCTAATTACTTCAAAAGTTTTCCAAACTCAAATGCGATTAATGTAAGAAAACAAACAATAAGAATCGACATTTTTTCGGATTAAAACCAGCTTTAATCACGATTTTGCATGGCCCGCCATATCGCTTCCCACGAAGATCATATAGGTCGTGTTGTTGCCCAACACTTTATTGTTCGAATGTATCAATGATGTGTCTCACCGCAAACGCACTAAGAAAAACTTCAACGATAATGCAACAATGAAAAGCAAATACTCATTCGATAACACACTTATGTAATTCATATTATATAACACATGGTGTTTAACTCTCTATGATGTACATTGTACTTATGTACAGATATTATTATCTATCTGTGATATATTATTATTTTGTGTAAAACCACTAAGCAAATTACGAATTATATAAACACTATTGTTATTTGTGTGCATTATGTATGTATATCTTGTTTTTAGCGTGTTTTGTTTTTAGCCTCTTTCTCATTTCATTTTTAATAAAACAATGAGTGTGTAGCGTATATTTTTATAATAAAACAATAAATCCAAGCGATTTGCGATTTCAAACTATCAAAATATACATTATAGTGATGTTTAATAAATAGAAAATATAGCATTTGTTATTAGTAAAACTGGGACATCGTTATTGCTAGTTGAGCTATATGATACAACATCTTGTATCTACTTGTATGTTGTACTTCATTAATACTTCATCGGTATTAAATAGTTACAAATTAATAAAAAAACGTTAAGTATATTATATGATTGAAATCTCTCGTTATTCGACAGTGCGGCGGCGGTCGAACAAGTCCTTTCATACGAAACATTATAATTCGACAGTTTTACAGTTTTGACTTTTGGGCTCGACTGCCGCGGAGCGAAAGTTTAACCTGAGAATAGAATATTAAAATGCTGATGAACGAGAATTAACGATATTGTAGTTTCATAACGGTTTTGAAGATAACATAACATCATCGGACTAGGATTCCTGTGTTGTGGGACTCGCGGAAAGACAATTTTGAAAATTAGAGGTGCGTGCAGGTTTTGTATCCAGGTCCCTTGTTCGGGAGTTCAATTGCCAATCGTTAGGCTATCACTGCTTGATTTGATTATACCATCAACTGCTGGCCCCGCTAGAAGTATGTAAAATTTGCAATGAGTTGTTATTACTATGGACGTCGGGTCCGCGCTAAAAAATGTCCGAGCCAAATGAGCAACAAAAAGCAAGGAGAGCAACAAATCCGGTTCACGAGTGCAATCGAAATTAAACAGCGATGGAATGATTTTAGTGTTTAAATTACCTTGTTAACTGCATTACATGACATGACATAACTGACTGGGACATTTTTTCGCGATTTTAGTATGAGATTAGATGTCCATAGTAATAATAAGTCAATGATAATTTGCTACTGTTGATATGTAAGTATACCTGATAAAATATTTTTTCAGTTCGTTTATTTCATGTGGGAAACTACATTAATTGTTTAGCCCAGTGTAGTTTGAATAGCTCTGGCCTACACTAATAAGTGGCGTCATGGCCCATCGCTCCATATAGCCCAATGTTAATTACAAGCATAATTGCAATCAGTGAACTCCAATTACTAATAACAATTATTGTTACGACTAGTGTGAGCATAATAAAATTCGTGATGTCTCAGTCATCGTAACTCATGTCAGTAAAAGGCGAATTTAAAAACGGTGCTCCGAGTGATTACTAAGCAAACTATCTAGTAGTCGTGTGGACTGTAAACGTACTTCTAACATTAATAGAGGAAACCGGAGACCACGTGTGGAGTTGTGATTCTTGGCGGCATAATTATTATCGGCATCAAAATAACAATACATGTCATGTAACCGGGGGTAACCAGGGCCCAAAAGACTTCGGCAGCTTGAGCGGCAGTTATTTCTTTCTTTCTTTCTTATTTTTTGCCGGCAACGCATCGGTGATGCTAATGTTCATGTATGCGTCATCACCGTCATGAGTTACCGACAGCTGCCTCGTCTGTTCTTCTATCTATACAAAAATGTCATAGCCGGGGATCGAACGCTGTACAATTTATTAAGCTTTTGTATCTTAAAAATTGGATAATGACGTTGTAAGTTGATAGTAAAAGTTTTAAAGGAAAAGTTCATTTTATTATTTTAGCGCATTTTAGTAAAAACTTGTTTTCAATAATGTTTTAACTATTAATTAATGGTTTTAACGGTTATTAAAAAACTGAATAAAAACTTAAAAAAATATTAAGCATCAGAAAAGTTTTCATATTAGTCCTGAGTTTTCAAACTTAGATATGGTAGTCCTAACTTCACCAAATCCCTTACAGATGACATGACGGTAAATCGATATTATGGTAATTAATTAAACGATCCTCACCGCACTTACACTAATACCCTGTAAACAATGGATTAATCAAGTCACAACTCGCAACATATGGTAACATTTTGTTAACGATATTGACATGACAGTTATTCACTACACATCTGTTACCTAACGATGATGGGCGTTAAACGACATATTTTGTACTTTTTTGGAAATATTTTGGAAGCTCTCAATGTTTTGGATAATTTTAGGAAATTTCCCCCTAAGGGCAATAAAGGGGATAAACCGCAACTTTTTATTTCTTCAATGGATTCACTTTTAACATTGTATACATAGGTTCCTCAATTGACGCAAGTGAGCACAAGAAAGGATTTTTGGAAGTACGCACTCGAAGCCGCGGGGAAAGCTAGTTTTAAAATAAAATACATTAATTTATAATGTAATCATTAAGATTTGTGAAAAATATTAAAGTGGACTTTACATTAAATATAGTATTTATACGCGTACCAGAAACCCAGTGACATCATTTTGTTCCGGATAACGTTGATTTAACGCGCTAGATAAGTACCTAGATAGCGCGATAAAGTTGGTCGGTTGTTGCAAACAATAGGTACAAACTAGGTATCCAGTACCTACTATTATAATAGCATTGTACATGTTTCAGTCTATTGTACTATATTTTATTTTTAGAAAAATAATATAGATAGTCATTGTCTTATTATTACTATGGACGTCGGGTGTCATACTAAAATTGCGAAAAAAATGTCCCAATCACAGCCAACCCAAGAATAGAAATATTAACAAGGTAATTTATACCTACATTAAAATCATTACATCACGGTATTTTTCATCGTTATTTTCATTTCATTCAATCTTTAAACTTGTTGATATTGAAATTATTAATCTTAACTTATTTTTATTTAAGAAAATAATGATTAAAAATAAATGTAGGTAATATGTCTAAAAGTGTTATTTTTCTTCCAAAAATAGGTGGCAGCCCTAATACCTACCATACAAATAATGGTACAAATATCTAATTGTGTATAGGGTAAGAAATTATCGGATTGCATAATAGATGGAACCACAAATACCCCATTGACATCAACGAGACATTTGGTAAATGGGCCATATTACAACCTCTAACCATCCCCATCGGAATCAGCATATTCGAAGAATTAACCGGAATAGGGCCGCACCATGCTGGTAACGCATTGGCAGACTTTATACTTTCAGGAACATTCTAGAAACTCTCAAATTTCAGGTTTCTTCACCATGTTTTCTTTTATCGAAAAACATGATAACTGTGACCGACCCAGAACGAGACTCAGATCGAGACAAGGTAGATTAAGTTAGGAGACGGTGTAAGAAACTTAGTTGGTTAGTTCGCTAGTAGGCATGAGGACTCTGGCACGGACTGTTAGTGATAGTCTTGTTAGTTAGTGTGAGTAATAATCCTATCCACCCTGGCAACTTAACAACCATGTCCAGGGTTCAAATCCCAGCCGATCATTTACGTCATGACAATAGTCCGTTACCACTGGGTTGTGTCTGTGCGTGATCTCTTAGTAATTTACTTCTCGTGTTTTCTTCTCAAATATTCTTATTTTAAAATGGGACAACAATTACAAACTAAGTAACAATAACAACGTTTACGTTAACACACCCAATTGTCTGCCTATACCTCCGTCGGCATCACTCTGAATATTTAACAGCGAGGCTTGCTAACTTGACAACTTGCTGCTCCCCAAGATACATACGGAACGTCTTAATACCTCCGCATTAAATATTTAATGTTTAGAGAACAAGCCTTGGGCACAATCCACGGAGATACACGTGAGTTCAAACTGGCCTCAATTCTTCAGTTTTGAATGCTCAGGTTTATTGTCGTAATTGTGGTGGCCTGGGGGCCTGGCTTGGCTTGGCCTGACCCTACTTCCTATATCCAGCATTCATCGGCTGTTGTTTTATGAATATTCGGATTCGACGTAACGTGTCCTTTGAAGCACCGAAGGGTCCAGTTTTCCCATACTGCTCCAGCACTCATGGCTTATCAGCTGCTATCTTACGAACAATAGATTCGAGTTGGTCTCCTGGATTCGCCTCGTCACGCACGCACGTCTTATTGCGATAGTCATAAAGGTTTTCGTAATCGGCTTAAGCTTATTCTGGTCTTTAAGTACGGGAAGACCATACTAGACGGAGCTTTACAGAATCTAACGAGCTTCGGATGCTTAACCCGTAGTTGTTATTGAATGTCATATGAGTGAAAAAAGTTCTCCATAAATATTTCACAATAGTACAAAGGTAGTCACGATGCAAACACAGAAATCATGCGATTAACATACATAAACAGTATGTATTGTTATTACAGAAATTTGTGTGTGCAGACAAACGCAGACAAACCCACAGCCACTCTGTTACTGTATCTTATTTCGCTACATTCCATTCAGCTCAAGGAGATAGACTATTTCTTTGTCCTTTGTGTTTACTCTTCGAATTGCCTCGTCTATAGCAATACGAAAATTCTTTACTCAAAAATGCCGCGCGCAGACCTCTTATTGTAATTCTACAGACGAAATACTTATTCAAAATTAAAACAACACTTTTAATACGAAATACTTGTACCTTAATTTAATTACATTGTTATTTATAAATATCAATTAATCCTTTCTCAAATTAGCTTTTTCCTCAAGAGGGCCAGCGTTTAATTTGCGTTTAAGTTAAGATTTTTAATTAGATAATTTTATATATTTTTGATGTTGTATTATATATTTTTTCGCGCGTTTGGGAAAACATAATATATTGAAAGTTTCTTTTAGCGTGTGACGCTTTTTGATCGAAACATACATAAACAACTAATGATAGTGTGGTTTTAGAATGGTGTTGCAATTGTTCGTACTTCGTAATACCTCGTCTTGTGTTAACGAAGTCGGGGGCAGCCGCGAATCGAATATTTACGTGACCACTGTTAGTAAAATTTTATAGGCACTGGATTTACAATCCATTACGTATTAGAGATTTTTCCCATCAAAAATATTTATTATGCGCCATGGAGCAATACTGCTCCATACGGTGGATGGAGTAGGCAGACGTTACATGTATGTAGAACAAACATGTGACGCTAATGAAATACTCGTAATTGCTGTCAACGCCATATTTAATTTATACATGTATAAAGAAAATTTGATCTTCATCCAAAAATAAGCCTAAAATTGCGGCTTCCTCGGCCTCCGGTAAATTTGCATTACTGGCGTGTGCGCTTATGATTTCCTCATATCTTCCATGTTTAACGAAATCCTTAAGGACGCCTGAATTCGCTTGTGGCCTTATCTGAGATTAGTTTATTCATACATGTGTGATGAGGAGAATAAGAAAAAGCGGCAAGAGGTACAAAATTACGTATTTAAATTAAATTAAGATTACTTTTATTACGGACATTATTGGGATATTACTGACATAGAATCAATCACATAAATTCATATTTTTAATAAGTGGTTACGCCATTACTCCAACCATGCAACTGGGTCGAAATATCGGCGTTCCAAAATACATATCGTGAGTACCCGTATCACAATAAAATGAAGAAATAAAGGCTAACTTAGATTGTGCCGTCGTGTCTAAAACAACCTAACCTTACCCTAATCAGACATAAATGGTAGACGACAGAAAGTCAAGACAATCACAAAAATAAATAGTTTTTCTATTATTTTAGCCACGATCGGGTCGGTAACGACATTATACAGGCACAAATTAAGCGAATTAATCCCGCAATACATTATCCTGATCACGTAAAAAATTACATAGAATGCTTACTAAGAAATAATGCGGAGATTTATTTTCTTAGAATCGCGTCTAGTTAGGCAGAATATTCTTCTGTATACCTAGACCTATAATTGGGTAAATGTTTATTCAAGGCATGACGATAAATGTTTATGAAAACAATCATCCCTAATTTCTTCGACGGGGGCTAATTTTGGGTTACTAAATCACTTTTATGTGAAGTGCAAAAAATTACCATTGTTATTTAATTTTGTTTTTATTAAAAAAAGCAAAAATATAAAAAAAAGAAACTTATCGACAAAAAAACACACAAAGGGTAGGGTCTAACGAAAATAAATTTATTTTCAGTTTTCGTAATTTATTTTCCATTTTGTTTCATTTTTATAATTATAATCTTCAATTCATTTGTTAGCAAAGACCTTAAATAAATTACAATCAACTGTTTTTACCGATACCTATCAAATTTTCGTTAAATGTTGTGAGAAACTCTATCGTCCTTCTCAAATTTAATTGATGGCCCTGTCGGTAGCCAAAACAAACTAATTGTTCATCAAAACAATTTAGAATGGTACACCGTTTTAACATTTATTGGCTCAACTAAATCTGATGTTCAGTAAAACACATGTTTTTGGTAAATAGCAATCGAACACATTTTAATATGATACGGGTACTCACGATATGCATATTTTACAATCTGCGATGAGTTAAGTTTGAAATCATAAACAAACAAACAGGCAATTCATCTGATGGTAAGTGGTCAGCACCACCCATGGATGTCACTCATTAAAAGCAAAACCGTTGCGTTGTCTGCTGAGAAAGAACGGAGAGGAAATAAAAAAGAAAATTACCTAATAAGACTTCAATACTATGACTATAATTAACCAAAAATACTTATACCCCAGTATAACTTCTTATGTCAGACACACAAGCATCCTCTACACGAGACCTTTATCCTCGCCTTATTGTCAAATTCGTTACAAATTCGTTTCATCATAATACTTGAATAAAGTTATAACGGAAAGTTATAACGGATCCATTTTTACAATTTTTGTCTGTCCATCTTTGAGTTTGTTACCGTTAAACTCAGAAAGAGCTTAGCCGACACGAATGCGATTTTCACTAATGTATTGTATGCTTCGGGTAACATTCAGTGCTTTATTTCTATTGGTTCATACATCATATAAAAGATACCTACGCCAATGTAAAGAATCAGGTCTAGACATTTTTCTGAGTGTTGATACTGAGGTATGTATATATTATACTATATCTTACCTTAAGCGAAGCAAGATTGAATATGCTATAATACATAATATTATTATCCTAATTACAGTTAGACCTAATAATTATAATTACACAAATGTTGCCGTGACATATAGACATAGCCAAGTATTGTTAGACGTATTCACTAGTGTCAGTGTCGCAATCACAATTCAAGAGCTTAATGTCACAGATAATATATTATAACGACTTCTTTATATCCTAACCATTGATGTGTCCTACTTATTTGATGTTCTCGTGTGTGCGTTGCTTAATATTTTAAGCGATTTGATAGTAACATTTCGGATGATGAATCATTTTACAGAAGGTACCATAAGGTACTTTTGTTAAAATTCCTTTCATTATATTTATTTGTAATCTTCTGTTATTGCACATAATTATTATGCTTTATATTGTACATAATTATTATGCTTTGTTCAATTACATACGTAATTTATTTCTTTCTGCTGTCTTGGTCAAAAACCAATCGATGATCATCTTTAATGTAACTATTGTTTTTGAGCGATACTTTTATGTATTTTTTCAGTTTATTTATTTATTTTTTCAGTAGACACGTCTGCAAGTTTTTAAGCTAAACATGTTAGAGAAGATTATTCAATTTGATACAACTATTTTATTTGAGAAACGATTGTAATAAAATAATACTAATGTTACCTCACGCTCAATACAAATAAACGCATCCAAATCGGATAAACTGTGTTAAGATTTTATAAACAGATTAGAGCCAATATATGTCAATGCAATATTAAGATTATAATCAATAACGTTATAAAAATAACGCTATAATTTCCGGGAGTTTAAAATCAAAATCCGAACGATGTTTTCATGTATTTTTTGTAACCGGTTATTGAGGTCAGGATGTTAAACGTCGTTTTGAAACTACGATGGTGCATTTTTTCGCAACGAAAAAATATATTTAAAAAGCTCTACTTCAGAATCTCAGACGCAAAGCTTAGTTGCTCCTCCAATAATTTCTAACGAGAGATTTAAATGAAATAGGCTCATATTAACCGTAATATAAAATTTTTACTATGCAGCTTTCTGAAGATAAGCTTGCTTTAGCTCGTATTATGCTTCCAAGTACAAGCGAGCTTTGAACAAGGCAGAAATTGTAAACGGAGAAAATAATATTATTAATGAAATAGATTAAATGGTTTTAGCTTGAAAATTACGTTGCTAAAGATGACGTCATGTTGCTAGCGAAAAATGCTTCGTAATTGTGTCTGTGTGCTTTATAAACTTTATAAACATATTATTAATTTTATAAACACTAATAACCCCACACTATCTTGTTTGTCGTGGCCAAAACAAAACGTCAAATTCACACATGGACCGAGAACAGAAATTTAAACTTATCATTAAAATTTTCCATCTAGCTGGGAACTGGGCATAAAACGCAGGATCCTTCAATCGGTTTGGCGTGGTAACCATTGCAATGCGGGTCGACAAAAACCGTAAACGGGAAAAGAAAGTGAGTTTTGGCGAATTGATGAAATTAATTCACTTCTTTCTTTGTTCGGCAACGCGTCAGAGTCGCTCGTGGGCGACGGTGTGATCACCGTCGCGGTGTGGTGACGAAAAACCTGGTGGTAATTGGTATTACCATCAGGTTGCTCGTTGGCTCATTTGTCGGCTAATACATTAAAATTAACATAAAGTAATTCTCTATTCTTTATCTAATTATTTCAAAAATAGAACCTAAATTCAACCCTTTGGATATCAACCGTATCAAATATTGTATTAATAAATCGTATTCTAAGAAATAATCTGCTATACAATCAAATTAAACAATGAGTATTTGCACATTTAATAAAAGCCTGTGCCTCGTTTTATTACACTTGAGATTCCTTAAATAGATTCCAACTTAGTCCGGTTCTCAATTTCAAATACTTAAATTACTTACCTGTTTTCAGCGATGTTAGAAATCCTTTAAGTTTTGTAGGAACGTAATAAAACGTTAAATATTTAGAATAAATCCGTATCCATACTAATATTATAAATACGAAAGTAACTGTGTCTGTCTGCTACGTTTTTACGCTTAATCCGTTGAACGGATTTAGATATTTTAGATGACAACAGATTAGCAGGCCATAACTAGTATATAAAGGATAAACTATATAAAGGAGAGTATGACACGGTCTCTCTCAAAAACTATGAAGCATCTAGTGGGTTGAAAGTCAAAGGATCTCGAGAAACCTATAAAGCGAGTTCAGAATACGATTTAACCTATGTTCTACGTAGGTACTTACTAACATAAGGTTATCTTCGAACAAAGACAACAAGGAGTCTTGTTCGTGTGCGTGCTGCTGTGCCACCATGCACGTTCACGCCGTATTACGCACACAAACAAATCTATCATCCATAGGACACCGACAGGAATTTTTTGAAAATTTTAATCTCCAAATGGGGACTTGTCAGACACATCAACAGCTCGATACCTTTTCTAATGTCCGTGTCAAATGTCTACCGCAGCAAAGGGCAGTAACTATAATACAATTATTCACATTGGATTTTATTTTTCCAAGCGCAGATACTTTTCACACGTTCCAGTATGTGAGCCGCGTGCCGCAAGCCGCAAGCCGCACGCCGCGTCGCGCTCATATGCCTGCGGCCCGGCGCGACCACAACCGCATATCATACGCAGCGCCCGACCGGGAGCTATGTAACACCAGATTGTACGTTAACATTTTTAATCCTCTAAAATTATCTATATCAAAATAGAAATTAACTTGCAATAAATACAATTGAAATTATATAACACATGCGAACATTGTAATATTGTTTGTTTAGTTATGTATTATAAGTACTTAACTTAGAAGGTTCAGAAAATTTGTTGTCATTTTGTGTTATTACCTAAGCCAGAAATAAAGCGTTCTATTCTATTCTAAATTAAACTTAAAAGTAAATGTTACTTCCCAATCTTATTACAATACGTCTATGGAAACCGCATCCAAATGGGTGAAATCGGTTTGTACTTTTCTGAAATTCATATTTAGAAAAAATATAATGTAAATTACCACGCCTGCCTTTTATTCAGATGTTTGTAAATCCCAAACTTTACTACTATGTTATTCGTTTCATAATATCCACAAGCGGGCCGCGCGCATTTGCATGGTTACGGCAGATTATAACCGCAGACAACCGCACTCCCAAATTCAGCCGGATTATAATTTTACACAGTTCTAAACTTATGTTTGTAATTTTTAAATGGTTGTTGAAAGTCACAAGTGTCTACATACTGGAGAAAATATTTGAGTAATATAAGCATTGACTTATTATTACTAAATAAGTCAATGAATATAAGTTTGAAAATACATAATTTTATTGTAAAAATGATTCGAAAACAAATACGTGTCGGAATAATTGGACACATTTGGTATAGGAAATATGTCAAACTATTTCGACACGACACAATTGAAGTGTATAATTATATAAATTAGCAGATTCGGGCCTGTGTATTTATTTGATCATAGCATTAAATTATACTAGTTTTAGAAGTAGGTAACTAGTTTATTTATTTCACTCTTTATTGAAAACCCTAAAGCTAGGAATTACAATGGACGGACTTAATGCCTAATGGCATTCTCTACCAGTGAATGTGACTCTACCAGTGAATATGACTGGTTCAAACCCGGCACGCACCACTAATTTTCAAAAATTATGTGCGTATTAATATTTAAATATCACTTGCTTTGGTGAAGGAAAACATTGTGAGGAAACCTGCACACCTGGGAGTTCTCCATAATGTTCTCAAAGGTGTGTGAAGTCCACCAATCCGCACTTGGCCAGCGTGGTGGACTATGGCCTATACTGTGAGAGAAGACCCGTGCCCAGCAGTGGGACAGTTATGGGTTGTGATGATGATGATGATGATAATGAATGTTCATGTCTGAGGTGCAAACGAGCAGACAAGCCACCTGAGGCTAAGGGGATACGTATGGACATCAATAACTCGAAAGGCACCAGCGATGCGTTGTCGTCCAAAAATTAAGGAAGAGGAGAGAAGTATATATTTTAGAGAGTATATATTTTAGTCATGAATTCAAGGTACTGTTGTCCATAAAGAAGACGGTGAGTTTGAAAGATAGATTTGTATACGATTTTGTGTATTGTAGAAGCGAAATAATCTTTTAACGGAGAATGACCCAATAAAATTATACTCATAAGTGTATTTTATTTATTTATTCATTTGTTTGTTTAATAATGTTGGTCTGCAATTCATTCGCGATCAGGATAAGATCATTTTCCAATACAAATGTAATTAAACATTAATTTGAAATTGCAACCAAACTAGGACGCTGAATTTCAACCGCTAAGCTATCACTTTCGAACATTAATAAAATTAATTAATAATACGATAGTGAGTATTCCACTGTATTAATTTACAAATTCTATGCAGCGCGTAACCACTGGCACGGTTATGGCAGACTGACCGCGACCATGCATGATTCGAACGGTTATAATATTCGAGGAGTTTTTTAATTAAATACACTGTAATTCTGGGATTGCTATTGCAAAATGTCTGTTGGTATTTTCGTATGAAACACCGGTTTTCAGCGTCGTGGCCTATAAAAATATTAACTAGATCGACTCATCAATAGATAACAGTCAATAGTTACCGGTATAACGACTACTCAGTCGTTCTACCGGTCTCATCTATATACTCATATAGATGAGACCTTTTTAAAGGCATTTATTAAAGTTGCAATGTTTGTTTAATTCAAATCTTGAAACCTGAATCACAGATAGGTAGGCAGGGTTCTGTTAACCGACGGAGTTGAAATTTGTTTTATTTTTGTTCGCTTGTTTTGTTTGCGCTAGTTTCGATGACAATGCAGGTTTCTAATAAACTTGATAGTGGAGTCTTGTTGACCGAAGGCTTAAGTTCGGATCCATACGGCGAACTCCTCAACGTTGGACAGCAGTGACGAAATTTAATGCTTTGCATTTATAAAATTCACTTAGCATTATGAGCGTGTCAATATTTAACGTTGTTTATATGTCGGTTAAAAGTGTGTAGAACAGGCAAATTATGATTGAACTTTGTGTTGTGTTGTGATGTTTTGTACTGTAAGTCCTGGCCAGTCCTTAACCAAGGACGTTTAAATTTTAAACGTCCTTGTCCTTAACCTATAAAATTGAACTGAATACTCGATTATGTACCTAATTTAAACTACTCCGTGTGGTTTAATATTAAATAACAAAATAACAGCGTAACAAACCCACAATCGTCTCTACTATTTCTTTAGAGGTCGAGTAACCGAACGCGATGTCAAGTTCGTGTTGCGTCATCACTAATGCGACATAATTTTATTGTCCCTTTGTTGGCCGGTTGGCGGTGATTCGTCAAAATATTGCCGCTGGCTCCAACGTCGTCAAATTGCCATACTACGGCATTGCCCACAAACGCTTGGCCTCTCGCCAGAATAATCAAGTAACGGAAAGGCGGAATTTGTATCGTTATTTACTTTTATTTCTGCTTTCACTGACAATGGTACGTTATAAAACACAACTGGATTATCGCCACTCATCAGTCCAAACTGTCCCACTGTTGGGCTTGTCTCCTACACAATGACACCTGTTAGAACCGTTCGGATTAGTGTAGTTCGTAGTAGTGCGTTCGTGTTAGAATAGAATTTGCAACTGTGGCAGGTTATGCAATGGAGACTTTAAACTCTTTTGAGATTCTTAAGAAGTACTTTCTGATGTGACGATTTCATCAAAAGTTTTGATTTTCCCAAAAAATGATAATTTGGTAATTTTAATTAAATAATCTTGGACACGCGATGTACAAACCATTACGTGTTTCGTCATCGCCTTCTACCTCTGCATATTCCGTCTTCCTTTAATAAAATCTTCTCTTAAGTGTCGACGGTGTTATAGGATATGACCTATTAACAGTTAACAGCACTTCAGGGCTTCTTCTCGCAAGTAATATCTGCAATGAGTAGATTAGTAGCTATCCAAGTTTTAGTTTTCAAAGCGGAGTGAGAAACCCTCTGACAATGAATGCTTTGATCACATTCCTCCCAAAGTTAAGAGTACCGTAGACGAAGTAGTGTACCTAGAAACACAAGAAATCTTTGCCACCAGCGCCAGCGGTCACATCCAACTACCGACCGCGCCCGCTGTTGCTTACTCTATCGATCACTTACGATCGACGCAAGTCTATGCTATGAGCGCTTTTTGAAGAGTCTTATCATACTTTTACGATCAATAAAGTATTATTGAGTACATCAATTAATTTCAAACTGTTGTCCGTTCCGTTACCTCGGTCAACAGTCGGTGTCCACGACAGATCTAGTCCACAGCCCGTCACGTTTCTTGTTAACAGCCCCGCGTCATTGTCCGTTTCGTTGTGATCCCGTGAAAGTAATGTTTTAACGATTATTTATCAGTGTTTGGCTGCCAACGCTTTTTGCGCGGATCTCTTTCAGTTTTTCGTGCCGTTTAAGTTTCTTTGAGTATGATAATGTCAATTGCTTTACTGTCGTTACCAGATTATCGTTTAGTTCTTAAGTTTGCTTTAAAAGAAGCAAACGACCATGCAGCTTACCTTATGTATTTTGGTAACTGTAATTAATAGTACGTACTTAGGTATCATACAGTCACATTTACCTGGTTTAACAAATAAACCAGTCCAAAACACCCAAAGCGCCGCCCACATATTATTTGCCATGACCATGCCAGGAAATCAATCCAGGACTCCTCGCTTCGCAGGCAGATGTTTACGTGACAGATAAATGTTTGATATCGGGTGTTAGTGATTTGTTATTTGTGTTGTCCATGCCGCCCGCGACACAGGGAAACCTAATATGTATTGAGTGTGTTAGCTTTTAATCAATATATAATTATAAGAATCTTCCGTTACTGAGTGACTGATACACAACGTACAGCCCAAACTACTGAACGCAGGCAGCTGAAATTTGGCATATATATTCTTTCGGGAGTGTACGGGAGCACTAAGAGAGGATTTTTGGGACCCTAACGGGATAAAAAAGGGTATAAACTGAAACTTTTTATGTACATAAGTATGTTCTTCAAGTGTCGCAAGTGAACACTAAGAGAATTTTATTGGAAATTTGCGGGCAAAGTCGTGGGGGAAACCTAGTTAGGTATTTATAATACTCTACCGTCATGATTTTCTTACTAAAATAATTATGAATCAGGAGCGATGACTAAACATTGAAGCTTGTCAGAAACCACGGCTCATTCATAAAAGTCCGAAGCTGTTTTATCGCACAACTTTATAGCTAGTAGAGTCGATTAGATGTGGTTTTGAATGAAACACGATTTTAATTCTCGGTAATATTGCCTTTGAAATTAATAAATCCCGGTATGTTGAGAAATTTCAGCCGGAATTAGATTTAGTTGGCTGTTTGAATTTTGTTTTATTTTTGCTGCCATTGAAGCGATATTTTTCAATTTTAATAAAACTGTTTAGAATTCGTTCAGTTTTACTTTTGTGTGGAAAATTGTTTTCGTTTGATACGCAAATTATATTTTACCGTTCAAACGTTATGATTTAACTACCTACTGTTTGTGTTTAGAGTTCCCCACCAAATTGTACAGTCAATACCCTTAGTAAAATGTCAAAATGGACTGTTCTTATACTACTCATCGGATGGACGTTACTTATAAGGTACGGAGGTGTTTTCTACATAACCGTAACAATCCGTCCATGGAACAAAGGATAAGAACAGTATACGTGCACGCGGGACATTTAATAGCGTTTTTTGAAAAGCATAGAGGTTTTAAAGCAATTGTTTTCATCATTAAGGATACGTGTCCACAGTACAAAAGTTACGTGCGAGAAAAAACAACAAAAGGTGATAAAATTTATAAACACTTTCTTTCAACATACAAAATACATCTACTTTAACTATTCAATACAACTACTTATTTATTTGAGGACCCGGATGGCGCAATGGTTAACACGCCGGATCGCCGTTCCGAGGGTCCTGGGTTCGATTCCCAGCGAAGCGGAAATTTGAATGATGAATTTAAATTTCCGTTCTTGGTCTGGGTGTGTGTTCTTGTCTTGTGTGTTGTCCATGGCACCCACGACACGGGGAATCCTAGTGTGGGGCTATGAGTGTGTAGCGTTATTTATTATTTATTTATTTAAATTATACGCCAAGTGATTCAACTGCTTTTTATGTTGACCATACGACGCACGACATCGAAATCCCGCCATAAACTCTAAAGACGCTGTGAAACTGGGTCATTCTTGTTTGTAATGATCGGAACTCTTTTAAAGTGTCATGTTAGATAACATTAGGGATATTTATCGTTACAATTCGCCCCGAGTTACGGAAATGGTAACTAATGTTACACCCAAGTTATAGCTTGGTAATGGAATGTTACCGTAACGTGCAGTGACTTACGGCATGTTAATAAATGTTACACTAATATAACAGTAAGTTATTGCATGGTAATGAAGTGTCGTTGGATTTGCATTCATAATTAATTCATAAGTGTTTATTATTGAGTCCAAAATATAAATTGAATAATATACTTAAATTTATTAATACAGGTGACCTTGTACCATAGTCGGTAGTGATGCTGTCAGACGCTCTGAGTTCCCGGTTCGAATCCCACCGAGAGCAGATAGATAAAATGTTACTTCTCGGCTATCGGTTGTTTGTGACGAAATATTTCTGTAAGCTCAAGAACAAACCAGGGTATGATTTCCGTCCTACTCACTGACACTAAGCGAAACACGTGGTAAGCGGTAAACGACGCCCGTGGACATCAGTAATTTACTAAAGTTACCACCGATGAGTTCTGACCACAAAATACGATAACCAGTAGATACTATAAGAAATTAATTCATATAAAAACAATAGGAGTCAATCACTACAATTAAACATTTCAAATACGTAAACAAAACCGATTGGGTACGTTTTGTTCGGATTGTTGCATGACTGTATTCATAAATTCATTATACAAGACTTCCTCGACTTTATTCACAAGAATGTCATCTCATTGCCCGAGTGAGCCGCTGTTGATTCATACTCGCGCGTTTCATTGATACGATATGAACTTACGTAAGTTACATAGTCTTGTGTTACATTCTTGTGTTCCAAGTATATAAGTTTGTATGGACTGGAATAACTGTAAATGTTCTCGTTCGTTGGTTGTCAACAGAAGAAGACGGAAACGTCGTGACTGACACATTTGGCCAGAATCAGTGATGGTTCCTGACTGTAAGTAGTCCTATGACTGATAGTTCTTAGATTAAAATGGGTTTAGGGAGCGTTACCTAAATTGGTAATCGGCAAAATGCTGAAAGAAAAATGAAAAATGGCAAACCCATTAATGGCCCACTACTGAGCACGGGTCTCTCCTCGTACCTGAGGAGGCCTAGAGCATACTCCACCACGCTGCTCCAGTGCGGATTGGTGGAGGGGTTAGTGGCCAACCCAAGTGTCGGAAATTTTAAGCCGCCCGAAGGTATCCGACATGGCTTAACGACTGCTACCAAATGATAACAACCGGGACCGACGGCTTTACGTGCCCTCCGAAGCACGGAAGCGCTCAAGAAATTTTTGCCACTAGCGGTCACCCATCCAACTACCGACCGCGCCCGCTGTTGCTTAACTTTGTCGATCACTTGAGATCGACGCAAGCCGCCGGGCTATGAGCGCTTCGAACTTCTTCAAATTGATACCTTCCATAATTTACACTAAATTGATACTTAGTAAAAAAGAGAGTAATTAGAATTAAATTTCCATTTTTGGTATACATAAGAGCCTTGAACAGAATAAGTAAACGGAACACACAATGACAAAACTAAACCATATAACGATATGTTATGACGATTAGTTAGTTACCTTTATTAATACCCTTGAAGCAAATCACAGTCCAACTACCTGCGAGGGTCAGGTAGGTTCCAATACGAGGTACACGTGGGTTTCTTTTGTAATTGAATAGACATCTTTAAAAGGATACTTTGCTTGGAAAGTTATCGATGTGGAATTGCTTCTCAACTACAACTCCCTCGGTTACCATCTGGCGAATTTATGGTGGTTAAAACGTGTTATTGTCTTAATCATGGTTTGCCAACGTGTATTGTGGACAATAACGAAATATTCAAAATAACTTACTTAATTCCACAAGCTTACCTTTTACCTAGACTAAGTTTTGAAGTCCTTTGTTCGCAAGTTAAATCCTTACTTATAGGTAAGTCGAAGGGTGTACTTATTTTATAAGTTTAATACCTACTTCTAAAACCTCTATTTTAGTAACTAATATTTAATGAGGTTGCTATCTGACTATAATCTCATAATGTTTTGAAATCTACTTATAAGGTTTTATAAATAAAATAAACTATATACATATGTACGTTCATTTAAGATTTTTCGCGCATTGATTATTAATTAATTTCGTTGTTTTATTGACTAGTAATTGCTCCGGTTTTGCTATGAAAATTAAATTTGTAGCCTGTAAGCAAAACTTGTAGCAAAACCTTTCTAGCTAATATTTATCAGTTAATATTTAAAAATATTGTGTTTTGTCCAAAACCTAAATTAAAAGCATTATGCAAACTATTGTTGCTCATTTGAAACTTTGAAAAAGCGGTTTCTTTATTGTTCGACTTTTAAACCTTTTCCAATGACCTTGATTTTCTGTGTCGCTCTGTGCATATCCAAACAAATTCAGGTTATTGATATGATGAAGATGCAAAATAATACCTAATTTACCTACTCATATATATAAGTAGTTACCTGCTATGTTACGATTTCCTCTTTTAATAACGTGTAGGTTCGGGACGTAGGTATCTTCTATCTTTTTATTTTTATTATACTTTTTCAATTTTAAATAGGGCTGCCTCTATCCACAACAACTTGAACTATTTAATGATTATAATAGGTACCTATAATGTCCGTGTTGTTAATTCGATAGCGTTACGGATTGTAAGATTACTTCCGACTTGCGTAGTAAGTAACTTACTAACTACTAAGCAAGTAGTTAGTAAGTTTCTTATTTACAAACCTCTTCTTTCCGTTCCTACGACCCATTTTAGAGAGTATTAAGACTATTTTTTGGTTCAGATAATAGTCATAATAATATAATAATAGCTACATTATAAGATAACTTTACAATCTCCACCTTTTCATCTTATCTCATCTTTGAACAATCTTCTATATAATTATATAATATATAAAATTCTTGCGTTACTGAGTGAATGATAGACTGAATTTGGCATGTAAGTTCCTTGGGGAGTATAGGGGAGCACTAAGAGAGGATTTTGGGGAATTTCCCCCCTAAGGGGATAAAAAAGGGGGTACACTGAAACAATTTATGACTTCAATGGATTCACTTAACTTTGTATTATAGATTCCTCAAGTGACGCATGTGAAAACTAAGAAAGGGTTTCTGAAAATTGGCGGGCGAAGTCGCGGGGGGGAACTAGTTACTTAAATATTAATACAGAAAGATTGTCAAGTTACTTAAATAGGACGTAGATCTGTAACTGAGTGCCTTTTTTTATTTTTATCCCAATTTCAAATATTGTGTGTGAGAACAAGACAATATTACCTGTCGGTAGGTATAATAGCCTAATAAGCAAATTTTCAGAATGGGTTTGAAAATAAAAGGAAACTATTTACGTACCTATAATAAACCTTTCATTTACCAAATTTATTATGAAAAATAATTCTTAGGTGGCACCTAAGAAAATGGAATATAACAAAAGAGTTGTAGTTAAATCAATGATTAGTTAGATGTACCTATAAGGTAGGTTGGTATTTTGATAATATGAACTCTCATATTATCAAAATACCCACCTTAAAACAATAAGAATGCGTTCATGTTAGAAGCATAAAATAAAATATTTATAAAAATATTAAAGTCCTAACAAATAAACAATATTATTTGAGTTATAAGTCTACTGAAAACATAGTTATATTTGTTTGAATAAGTACCTACATCATTAATAAATAAAGTTTACTTCACGGTTCTACAGGCCGTCAAACGTTTCATTAAACTAGATACGTTCCTAAATCACACTGAGACATTTGCATAAGATTAGGTCATACTTTATACCTAGCTACATAAACAACAAAAACAACACTTGATCGTGAATACCTACTTATTAGTCACGAGCCGTAGGTGTTAGCACACGTAAGCCTCTTATCTTTCTCGGCAGAAACAAGTGCGAATAAGGAACTCTAGAAGATTGGTTTACCTACCGTTTAATAAATTCCGTTTAGCGGCACCAAACTCGAGCATCAATTCAAAATCTCAAATACACGTAAGTTCACTAACTTGTGGCAACGTTACACAGCTTCACGGGGAACACATCACATTTTGCACAATATCAAAAAAGGGGATCCAGTTAGCAGGAGCGGATTCCGTGGGGAGCACGTGAACACAAAACCAGTTTGTTAAATACGTACGTACGTAACTAACGAACGATAACACGTCCACACGCGACGCGAGCGGCCGAACGACTGAACTGCGAGCGAATGAGCGGTCGGTGGTGGGAGCGAAGTGAACGCTGCCGACGGCTCGGCGGCAGCGTATCGGTCGTATACGTTCTATAGCACTCCTAATAATTTCTACGTGTAGATTGTTTTGCCAACCCTAACTGATGTGATTACGTTTGTGTATTGTATTTCCTTTTTCAAATTAGGTACTTTACATTTTTATTAAAACGAATTAATGCCCTCTGTTATTTTAGTCTTTGTTTTTGTATTATGAAGGAAAGGTTGATAATAATAAGTTTTGAGTGTTGTTATGATTTATTTTCACTTGCCGGTCAAGAAAGAGGAGAAGAATTAAAGCACATACTGGTTCCCAAAGGGGCGGCTGACTCCAGATGTCATACTTACCAGTATTAATATGAATAACTTCACAATGATAATGTAATCCTTACGCTAGCACTAGCACCAATCAAGGGAGCCGGCGAATCCCCATCCCATGCTGCCAGACTAATGTCGTAAGAGTACTGCTGCCAGCTGGGGGATGTGATAGTGGTAAACCCGGCCTATGTGCCGTGATAGCCAGAGTGCCAGCCAGCCAGAGTGGTTTAAACATTCCAGCGAGTTCACTCCCGAACCGGGGGGCCCGGGTTCTAATCCAGCACGCACCTCTAATATTAAAAAAAAATTGTGTACGTTTTAGAATTTAATTATCACTTGCTTCGGTGAAGAAAACATCGTGAGTAAATCTGCACATCTGAGAGTTATCCATAATGTTATAAAAGTGATGTGAAGTGCGCCAATCCGCACTTGGCCAGCGTGGTGGACTATGGCCCGTACCTCTAACTCATAATAGAGGAGACCCAATCCCAGCAGCAATAATGTACAATCAATCAATCAGGTACAGATTTAATATTATTAGATATAATATTATTTTTATGTAGAGATTTATTACTATAAATCTCTACATATTATACAGATTATTATTTTATTAACCATTGTTTCATTGCAATTAAAAAAATAAAGAGCGGATTTACACAAATCGTTAGTACGTAATACCTACTAAAAATTAAACTTTTTTTAAATCGTTATTCAGAAAAATATATTAAGTCGCCGACTTTAAAATATTAGAATAATTACAATACTTGTAACGACGTAAGCGCAATCAAGTGTACATTCAAAAATTGTAAAGATGTCAATTCAAGAGTCTCTAAGAATTTTTTCTCAGAGGCGTTTAACTTTTCCCTTTTTCAGTTCTGAAGAAACCTAACTAAGCTGAACATAAACGTGGTCTTTCTCAACTTTCCTAAAAGTGAATGAGAGAGATCCGTTATTTGGTTTAATCGCAGGAATTGCCTATACCCGCTACGTTTATTTTTACGCATTTTTTGCGTTAAAGCTATTTTTTAAAATCCCAACAAAAATGTAAAATTTTAAAACTGCACGTCTTCCAACACAGCCTTCCATCGCAAAAGGTATATAATGATTATAATTAATGCCCGTGCATCAGGTACGAGGCCTGAAGGATGTTAAAAATTATATATAGCTCATGCCGAGGCAGTGTTATTTGTTGTTGCTTTGATGACCACTACCCTAGTTCGTTCGACTATGTTGTTTGAGCTTGGTTGGGAATTGGTTTCAGGTTCGATCTCGGCTGAGATAAATATTTTATCTGACAAATATTGCACTTTAATTTAAGAGGGGGTATAAAGCTAGGAAAAAATCAAATTTCACCCGCCCGTCTCAATGGAGCAACGGTACTGATAAATGGAACAGAGCATGTCAAAATCCTAGAGCTATAAAGATAAATGTATTTTATTTAAATAATTCGTAAATTATAGATATGATTTAGAAATCGATCTACAAATCCCTCCGTGATACTAATTAGCATAATATAATATGAAAATATTGACTCAAAAACATGCACCATATTGAAAATAAATTGATTTTAGTTGAAAATTAGACCTAACTTTGTGATTTTTTTCTATCGAGAAAATTTTATTTTTTTATGTTTTTGCTTCTTGCATTCACTCAATAATATGATGAAGTTTAACTATGTTTTTCTTCAGCTTCTAGAAACTTGATCTACTACTGTAAAATTTGAATCTACGATTGCCAATTTTGCTTTATACCCCCTCTTAAGAGACTGAGTCAAGAAATATAAGATTTGAAACATTTATAACTCTCACACCCGCAATACGACGAGCCCTAGCGCGTTTCTGATCGCAAGGCACCGTAATTATTCGTTTATAAATTGACAAAGATAGGAACTTTCGTATTATCTGAATGTTCCAAGGGTAGGTTACAGATGTAACAAGTTAATAAGTAGCAAATGAGCCCGTATCGACCGATCGGCCCGACATCGGCGTCAGGCCGTGTATACAGGGCTACCAACTGTCTGGATGTGCCCGGACATGTCCGGAGTTTTGGCGTTCTGTCTGGCTTTTTGACTTGTCCGGATATTAAAAATCAGCCCACGCATTTACTGTCCAGAGCGCGACAAAGGCAAAAATCTAGATGATATTTTTTTTATTAAAAAATTATACAAATATTCTGTAAGCAACATAACACATAGGTACATAATTACATCTTGGTGGTAAACTATAAAAACACTAATGAGTGTCACCTTAAAAATGATCGACTTGTAACTTTTTGTACAATTTTTGTAACAAATGTTCGGACCAAAATGTTTAGAAATGTCCGGATTTTTATAACATGCATCTAATTGCGCGGATTTTTCGGGTGGAGTTGGTAGCCCTAGCCCTAGCCGTATATCAGGGCTCCCAATTGTGGAGATCGTCGGTTGTGATACAGACGCGGAGATACATTGGGGCAACATTTAAAAGGAGGAAGGATACTTTTATTTAGTTTTTTGCTGTTTCTGTCTCTCGTAATATCGAAAAGACGAGAAAAAGAAAAGTAAACATCATCATCATCACAACCCATAACTGTCCCACTGCTGGTCACGGGTCTCCTCTCACAGTGTGAGGGGTATAGGGCACAGTCCACCACGCTGGCCAAGTGCCGATTGGTGGACTTCACACACCTTTGAGAACATTATGGAGAACTCTTAGGTGTGCAGGTTTCCTCACGATGTTTTCCTTCACCGAAGCAAGTGATAATTAAATATTAATACGCACATCATTTTAGAAAATTAGTGGTGCGTGCAGGGTTTGCACCCGGACCCTCCGGTTCGGCAGTCCAATCACTGCTGCAGTGAACATCAAGAGACCAAAAGTTATATTTAGTTTAATTTAATAAGTATGTAACTGTTAATAATCAATTCTCAATGTCCATGGACTCAGGTCAGCTAATTTATACGCTTCAATTGCTGTTCACGCGTCTAAAGGACGCGCTTACGCACGGGAGGAGACGCGCGGGCAGCGCGGCGTCCCCCGGTCCCCGCCCCAGCCAGCAACGTGAGGAGCTCAGTCGGCGCCGCCCTGCGCGAGAGTGCCCATAACGAGACCAAAGCACCCACACGTCACCTTTGTACTCGTCTTACGTTAATATTATACCAGCTTAATACAGTTCGCGTTTTATTTAAATGCATCTAGTTATCCCGACCTTCATTAGTTAGGGACTAGAGCCAACATATGGTCCTTCGATCCTCTTTAAAATACCGTGGAGACCGAGTATTCAAGATTGCAAGATTTCGTCGTTTCGAGAACGTCGGCGCTTATTGTAACGGACTTCGCGCTACGGCCGCCGCTACGAACATCAAGTCGACGCATTCACCGAGGGCGAATTCAAATATTCAACGGGTGCTACGTCAAATACATCACGGAACAGGACGTACAACTCACAGGGCATCGTAATCGTGAGATCGTTCCATATCCGTTTTTTAAATCTCATCTTTCCATATTCATTTTATCACAATATTTTATCCATTTTATCCTTATTCTATCCATTTCATCACAATCTTTTAATAATTTCTTCCTCTATTCATTTCGTCCATTAAATTTAATTTGTTTCATCCATTTCATTTCAACCATTTCTTCAAATCATTTCACTGCTTTTGCGCATTTTTCCATAATCACCTCAAAGCATTAAATCTATTGTTCATCAATGTGCGTTTCATAAACCATCTCAATAATCATAATATGTGATCTGAGAATAACCTATTTTTTCTTCTTCACAGGCACACGTAACCCGCACGTGGCACGTGGCGCGACGCATAAATTCCTTTAAATATCTTGTGTTTTTGATTCTAAAGCGTTTTTTGCTTACGCTAGTCCTTTTCCAAATTATTTAAAGGCATTTTTTTTTTTTTTTTCCTTTTCAATTTTCTCTCGTTTGGTATTTTGCTTTAGCTTCTATAATGTCAACCGAAAGAAAAATAAGCGAATTATCTAGAAAACGTGGATCCATCAAAGCAAAGCTTACGCAATTTTCTACATATTTAGCCGTTTCCGAAAGCTGTGAAAAATTGAGTCAATGTCAATTATCGGAACTCGAAGTACGTCTAAATAAATTTCAAAATTTATATAATAAATACGATGCATTGCAGACCGAGATTGAGCAGTTAGTGGAAGACCCCGACGAGCAGTATGGAGAGCGGGAGCAGTTCGAGAACCAGTACTACGGCCTCCTGGCTCGCGCTCGGTGCATGGTGCCAGGCAGCCGCAACGCAGCACACGGGCTCGATAGTTCGACGGTGAGCTCTTGTGACGGACGCAAGCTTGGACACAAAAAGCGAGTTAAGTTACCCACTATCGAATTACCTACATTTTCTGGCAGCTATCAAAACTGGCTCGAATTTAAAAACATATTCATTTCGCTCGTGCATAACGACGCAGATATGGATAATATAGATAAATTGCATTATTTACGCGCATCTCTTAAAGATAATGCTTTGTTGGTTATAGATAATTTAGATTTCAAAAGCGAAAACTATATAGTTGCTTGGGAATTATTGTGTCAAAGATACGATAACAAGCGCTTATTAATAAATAATCACGTACAAGCTCTTTTTTCAATAGAATCTTTTAACAAAGAGTCAAGCAAGTGTTTACGTCACATCATTGACGTCACTAAAAAGAATTTAAGAGCGCTGGGTACTTTACGATCAGAATCAGTGGATCATTGGCTTGTGGACACATTAATTATCCATGTAATGACAGGAAAGTTGGATAGCACTACCAAGCGACAGTGGGAGGAAAGTAGAAATACTTTGTCGGATTCACCTGATTTAAATTATTTCCTCACTTTTTTGAGTAATCGTGCGGACCTATTAGAGACCATGGAGGAAGCACAATCCGCAAAAATTAAATCTGACACTCCTCTTGTCAATAAATCGAAAAGTTTTATTGTAGCTACGAGCAAGAGTCAAAATCCATCTTGCCCCATGTGCAAACAACCACATTTTTTGTTTAGTTGTCCAAGTTTCAGAAAATTGTCTGTTCAAGAACGTATTTTAAAAGCTAATGAGTCTAACGTCTGTACCAATTGCTTACGCCCAGGCCACAAACAATTTTCATGTCGCCTTAGCTGTTGCAAGTACTGTAAAGTAAAGCATAATACATTGTTGCACTTAGAAGAATCGCATACTTCACAATCTCAAGATCATAATGTTGCTTTATCTGCGAATCATGCTTCTGATTCCCGCATTGTATTACTTTCCACAGCGATGGTGAAGGTGCTGGATGCTAATGGGGAGCCACACAATGCCCGAATCCTCTTGGACAACGGTAGTACGGCGAACTTCGTATCTAAGAATCTTTTACTCAAGCTGAAAATACCTGCTCATACTACGAATTCAAGGGTGATAGGTATAAATAATCTGATTTCCAGTAGTTCACAATCATGCTCACTTACCTTTGAGTCTTCTATCAGTGGCTATAGGATAAACATTGACTGTTTCATTTTACCTGAAATCACCTCTTCTTTACCTAATACATTCATTAACACAAGTCAATTACAGCTTCCATATGGTATTCGTCTTGCCGATCCAAATTTTAATATTCCGTCATCCATTGACATTTTAGTAGGAGCGGAAACATTTTGGAACATTGTAGGCGCGAATAAAATTCATTTGGGTAAAAATAAACCGACTTTAATTGAATCAAAATTGGGTTGGCTATTATCAGGTGTAATACAAAATAATAATAAAACTTCACCTGTATGCATGTTTGCTCAAAATGAACATACTTCTACCGATTTATCACGTTTCTGGGAGCTCGATACAATTCCCATAAAGCATGAATTTACTTCCGAGGAACGAGCATGTGAAGATAACTTCGTGAAGTCTACCGTACGTAGCCCTAGCGGTCAATTTGTTGTTACTATTCCTTTGAAGGATTCACCTGATGTTTTGGGCAGTTCCTTTCAAACAGCTAAAAATAGATTTCTATGTTTAGAACGCCGTTTAGAACGTGACGCGAATTTTAAGGCTATGTACGTAGAGTTCATGGAAGAATACATCAGTCTTGGACACATGACTCCTACACAAACACCTGTACCACATCCACATTATTATTTACCTCATCATGGTGTTATGAGAGAGTCAAGCGCAACCACGAAATTGAGAGTAGTTTTTGATGGGTCCGCTGCTACAACATCCGGTAAATCTTTAAACGACATACAAATGATCGGTCCGCCAATTCAAGATGACTTACTTTCCATATTGCTTCGATTTCGTCAGCATAAATATGTCGTGACAGCAGATATAGAGAAAATGTACCGGTTTGTTTGCATAGCACAAGATCAACGGCCCCTACAATTAATTTTGTGGAGGCCCGACTCTACACAACCGCTTAAAACTTATACACTAAACACTGTTACATACGGCACGGCTTCAGCTCCTTTCTTAGCCACAAGGTGTTTAGTTCAATTAGCTCACGAATGTTCAGACGAAAATACAAAACAATCAATATTACATGACTTTTATGTAGACGATTTCCTTTCCGGCACTTCCACAGTTAAAGACACTATAAAATTATCTAAAAATGTAACTTCAGTTTTAAAATCAGCACAGTTTAATTTAAGAAAGTGGCATTCAAATTCAAGAGATGTTTTAAAGGCTATTTCGACTAATTCACAACAAACCGAATCTGTTAATCTAAACCACAATAATGAGCTATCTAAAACGTTAGGGCTTAATTGGAAATGTTCCGAAGACACATTCACTTACACTATAAATATTACTACTAGTGTCAATGTAACAAAACGTCATATTTTATCCACTATTGCCCAAATCTTTGACCCTCTGGGCCTTGTTGTTCCTTGCATAGTCGAACCCAAAATTATAATGCAACAGCTTTGGATCAACAAATGTTCATGGGACCAATGCGTACCCATTGATATTAAAAATGCTTGGTCTCATTTTCAAAGAACATTGCCGCTCCTTAATCAATTAAGAATACCAAGATGCGTTGTATGCAATACACCAGTTGCTGTACAGTTGCATACATTTTCAGACGCATCAGAGAAGGCATACGGGGCTTGTATTTACGTACGTTCAGTCGACAATGATGGTACAGTAAATGTTAGTCTATTGGCCGCAAAGAGTAAGATCAGTCCAATCAAAAATACCACTATACCGCGCCTCGAATTGTGCAGTGTACTGGTAGCAAAGCGGCTATACGAAAAGGTTGTCAAGTCGCTTAGAATAAATATTTCAGATTCTTTTTTTTGGTGCGACTCGACAATCGTTTTAGGTTGGCTTTCTACTAGTCCTGCCCAGTTGAAGCCTTTTGTACGCCATCGTGTATGTGAGATTCGGGAAGATTTAGGAATTAACAAGTGGCGCTACATTCCCTCCCACGACAACCCCGCGGACCTCGCTTCACGAGGACTCAGCGCCGACCGCATTAGGGATTCATCCCTGTGGTGGTCAGGACCAAACTTTTTAAAATTAAATTCATCTCAGTGGCCTGTTCTTCCTCAGTCTTTAGACACCACACTACTACCGGAACTTAAACAAACTTTCTTTTCTGTACAAGAAAGCGATTTCTTTACAACACTAATTAACAAATACTCTTCCTTTTCAAAATTACAACGTGTTACTGCTTATATTCTTCGATTCATAAACAAGTGTCGCAAGATTAATAATAATAATTCTTCAATACATTTATCATTAGCAGAATTAAATAATTCATCAAATTTACTTTTTAAAATAGCTCAAATGCAATCATTTCCCGAAGAACATAATATTTTAAAGACCAAAGGTAAATCACTTTCTCGCAAAAATAGACTTCTATGCCTATCACCCTTTTTAGACTCTAATGATATAATTCGTGTTGGAGGCAGACTTAGCAACTCTTTCTATGACTACAATGTCAAACACCCCATCTTACTTTGTAGCAAACATTTTATGACGAAACTATTATTTGACATGTATCACAAAACTCTATGTCATGCTGGACCGCAGTTACTACTTGCCACAATAAGGCATAATTACTGGGTATTAGGTGGTCGGACTCTAGCACGAAAAATTACTCGTTCTTGTGTCAAATGCTGTAGAATAAAGGGAGAAACGGTACAACCCATTATGGGAAATCTACCTAAAGAGCGACTACATCTAGAGTTTCCATTTTTAGATACAGGTGTAGACTATGCCGGGCCAGTTCTGATAGCTAGTCGTAAGGGTAGAGGTTGTCAGTTAATAAAATCGTTCATTTGTGTCTTTGTTTGTTTGGCTACAAGGGCTCTCCACCTCGAGCTAGTGTCAGACTTGACCAAAGAGGCCTTTCTAGCTGCTCTCGGTCGATTTATAGCTCGTAGGGGTAAACCACGCAATATTTTCTCTGACAATGGCACTACTTTTGTTGGAGCTTCTAATGAATTGACTCAATTTCTTTCACAGGACTTTTCGGGTGACTTTTTGGATGGAGGTATCAATTTTTCTTATATTCCCGCCTATTCCCCGAATTTCGGAGGCCTATGGGAATCAGCAGTTAAATCCATTAAATTTCATTTGAGACGAATATTAAGCACAACTCATTTAACCTTTGAAGAAATGGCTACTTGTTTAATTCAAATAGAGGCAATTCTAAATTCTAGACCTTTAACGCCGCTGTCCGATGATCCTTCAGATCTATCTCCACTCACTCCTGCCCACTTCCTTATTGGACGATCTCTGATCGCGATGCCGCATCCTGATGTGACCAACCAAAGGATGACGAGCCTCCAGCGATTCAGGCGCATCGAGCAAATAAAACAACATTTTTGGTCTCGCTTCTCTAACGAATACGTCGTTTGGCTTCAACAGAGAGCAAAATGGGGCAAATCAAAGGGAGAGCTGCAGGTGGGATCACTGGTCGTCGTGAAGGAGAAGACGGCACCACCACTTCAATGGCTTCTGGGGCGCATCATCAGACTCATCCCTGGATCGGATGGGGTGGCACGAGTAGCTGACATCAAGACGCGCAAGGGCGTCATTCGTAGGGCATATACCATGATATGCCCCCTACCTGTGTCAAATATTGAAGACACTTCAAGGCGGGGAGTATGTTCACGCGTCTAAAGGACGCGCTTACGCACGGGAGGAGACGCGCGGGCAGCGCGGCGTCCCCCGGTCCCCGCCCCAGCCAGCAACGTGAGGAGCTCAGTCGGCGCCGCCCTGCGCGACAGTGCCCATAACGAGACCAAAGCACCCACACGTCACCTTTGTACTCGTCTTACGTTATTATTATACCAGCTTATTACAGTTCGCGTTTTATTTAAATGCATCTAGTTATCCCGACCTTCATTAGTTAGGGACTAGAGCCAACAATTGCGTCGTTTAGTTTACGAAACGTGTCAAACTATTCCCACATGACTCAGTTGAAGCATTTCTAAATTAGCAGTCTTTGCCGTATTATTGACGTTTTAATATGATAATAACAACTTAGTAATAAAATGTTATTGGAAAATCGGTTTTCTCAACGAATACCAAATTAAAATAATGTGGGATTCTTTAAGACGAGAGTGAAAAGGCTATTAATAAGTTTGTGCATCCAACATCCTCGACTTCATCGCCACTTACCATCAGGTGGGATTTTAAAAAAGAATTTAATAATCTTGAATAATATGTCCAGCTCGCTTACATTGACTTCCAACTGGACAACAGCTCTAAAATGTTGACGATTGTAGGTACTACGTAGTTCTATCTTCTGCCCTTATTCACTATTGGGTAAGAATTCATTGTAACTCTAAATTCGGTAACAATAGCACTTACATTAGTGAATGGTATATGGCCGTGTCACTGAATGCCGTGGCTAAATGGCAAGACAATAATTCATCCACAAACATTGGTAGCTGTGCTTACAAATTTGGTCTTATTCCTAAAGTGTTTCAGGTCATAATGGCGTGACATGTCAGTAGCAGCGCTGCATCCTATCATTGCAATAACTGCACTCCCCTAAACATTAATAATGCATGTCGAATTTTATAGTTACGCGGTCTCTTGGTATATTGGTAGATTATAGATGTGGCTATAGAATCGTATCATGCTTTTACTTGGATATAACAAAAAACCTGAAAGTTCTAATTTTCTCAAAGGCCCGCTAGAATAACTATAACTTAGTTCTAAAAGGATAGATAGCTATGGAAGCGCCTAAATTGAGATAACTGAACATGAAAAACTTATTATTTTTAAAATGTTAATAGCCGGCAACGAGCGGACGAGACTGATGGTAAGTAGTCACCATCGGCAGTGGACATACTGATGTCCACACCAAGGGCGCCACCGATGAGTTGTCGGCCAAGGAAGAGGAATGAAAGATAATACTGGTTCCCAAGATCCCAGCCGGGACACGACATAATATCGTTTAGCGGTTGAGATAAGCGAGAGTTAGGGCAACTTATTTTTATTGATATGGAAAAAGAAAAAGATGGGGCAGTCTACTTGGTTTTCATTACAATCCATTCACATTGGAATAGATTTGATATTCATTTAACTTTCGGATCAGATTAGAGTACACTGATATTCTCACGTTAGTTCCTAATTTACTTTCAATACCTTTATATACCTATTTATGTACATACATATATATTATGTTTACGGTTTTCGTATTCTGTGAAACGTTCGATAATAATAGTGCGATTTTCCAGTCCGACACATCGTACGCCATCCTCAAAATTTTGCTATTGTCATACATGACTCACTAACCGATTATGACTCTCAATCCAACTCCAAAAGGTATGTATTCGCTCGCAGAGTGTACTTTAAAAATGATACAGCTGATGGCAGAACTGTGTTCAATTTAAAAGTCGAAATTAAAAGCCGCAATGAATTCCGAACAGTCGTTGCTTTGTTGGCGTTAATCATTGCTCCCATAGTGTCCGTGACCAGTTCCATTGTTCGATTTCAATGATTGGAACTTGAAATAAAACAGAATCCCAATAGAACTTTCAAGGTAGTCAAATGATTTTACGATTGACCTTCTTTTGATTTTCACGAAGACAAGATAACCAATACAACTCCCTCAGCAGCCATTGGGGAATATCGTGACGTCCATGAACACATGGGTTCTAACATACACTCACATTATATACCTTTTAATTCAACTCTCAACATTTTTTCGGGAGAAATAAAAACTTTTAACGCACTAATAAGCCGCTAAAAACTAAAACAATCTAAAATACCCTCTAGTTCTCTATTACACGATGACAAAAAATCTAATAGAATAAATCTAGGCTGCTAATGAGCTATTAGCAGCCTAGATTTATTCTATTACACATCGACTTAGGTAGCAGAGCACACTTTACAGGGCTCAAACGTGGATTGCATGCCAGTTAGCCTTTAGGTTCTTGTTAAGTGGCCTTTCTTTGAATCTTATCGTAAATACTTCTTGCCAATCAACTGAATGCAGTTTGCAAGAAACATGAAAGTAAAGATCGATTCAAAGCAGTTCCGGGTGATTTACTTTCTCTCTCAATACGCGAAACTAATTCGTTCGCTCTTACTTTTGGCTTCCCATGAAAAACTGGTTTTGGTCTGGCAAAAAATTAATCATCTCGAAAGCTTTTATAAAAAGCGCAAACCGGCTAACGGTACGATCTGTTAAAGATTCTTCCTAAACGCCAAATCTAACGCGATTGGAAACATCACTGCACACAGAACATACAGATTTTTAAAAGCAAAATTAACGAATTTATGTTTCACAAACAACTATTATGTTTAACTAAATAATACTAAAAGACAATACGATATGGGATTATATCTGGCCAATTCTCTATTGGTTGAAAATGAGGAGATAATAAAAATCTTGAATTTATTACAAGTAGTGTAATAAATTCAACACTATTGAACATTATAAAAGAAGAAGAAAATATTGTTTAAATATGTGAACGATATCGGTTACCGTGATGTGTTAGTCGAACTATTTTCTCAAATGATCTAAAGTGACCAACACAGTACCATGAAGAACAGACGGTGTATTTCCCGACATAAAAATCAATACGCACACAAATCATCTAACAAATTGATGGCACAAGATACGGAATTGATATTAATTGAAGATAGAACAAACATGTACCAATCGAATGTACCCGAAGGTTAGATTGATATCCAATCACGAAAGGTTATAAATCTCGAAATGATACAATAGATTCGCAATAAAATCTAAAAAACGAAATCCTCGATAAATTAGATCCTGCAAAGACAATGGCGATGGGGGATACTGATGATAGGTACGTCTCAGGGTAATGAGTGAAGCGAGAGGCGATGTTTAAAACTGACGTATTAAATTAACTAGTTACAACAACTGAGTAGTTAGTATTACGTCATGTGGAGTAGGTACCGTCATCGTAGGCACGGTAGTCGTTTGTCCTACGGTTGGTGCCGTGCACACTAATTTAGGTTATAAGCACATGGGTTTTGCAGGTCTTTCATGGCATTGGCCGTAGTGTTACTGAGTCAGACTGAAACAGATTGATTATAGCAACCTAATTTAATTACCAATACTTCCTCGTTCCCGTCTCCCAGTAAAACGTGTTCCTATAAATTCAAAAGCCGACGACATACAGAAACATCCACGTGCGCCGGATGTTGGCCGCACAAAGCTGTTCAATTTTATTTTTCTTTATTTATATTCAAAAATTTGAAAGGATTTGCGGTACACTGCGGCAAGACAACAGCTTTTTATAAGTCACCGACGTGTCATGTGATGTGGTACATTATTTGGATGAAATATCGTATAAATGTGTGACGATAATAATGTAAAAGTACCTATAGTACCATAGCCAGTGTTGTAACTATATTGATCCTGTAGATTTGTTTAAATAAAGCTTAGCCGGTCAAGGGGCGGTGGACGGAGAATTCACTTACCATGTGACTGTCATAGAAATCGGTTCCTCCACTCTAGGAACTGTTATTTGTTTCGTTTGCCCGATGACTACTATTATGTAAGGTGAATTATTATTAAACAGTTATAGTACGTAATTATTGTGTATTCGCTATTCTTTGCTCGATTACCAAAGACGCTACCTATACGCCCAAACAATTTCTGGCGATGGTGTTGCTGTCGCTCCGACATTATAACCATTTGCGAGCTTTTATAGAAAATTCGCACAAATATTTGTAGGTACTCACTGAAAACTACAGTTAGTGTGTAAACCAATTAACGCAGCCAGAACCGCTCGTTACTGTGCTTTGAGCAATCTGCTGCGCGGTACCCCCATTCGCCTGATTAAATGAGTAAAGCCATTAATGATTCAAGATCTCAACGAAGAACCAATATGTGCATTACATTTAGTCTAATTAATCGAAACCCAATTGACAACTCTTTAATTATGAAAGTCTCAATTATTCGAGAACCTGAATTGCCTTGGTTGTTAATTGTTTTGTTTCCTTTAAAAAAGTTAAGCTTAAATATTCGGAATTGATAGGATTTTTTTGTTATTATATTAATTATCTTCAACGATAACCTTTGTATTTTTTAAACCAAGTGCACTTATCGTGGTAGGGGAGCCCGTGGTGCTAAATGGGGATTTACTCGAGCGTCACAGAGACCTATTGGGTTGCTTAGATGATAAGAAGAAAAAAATGTTATATGATATATACCTTTTCATCGGTGGGGGAAGCGGCTATAGATTTTTAAATATGTAAAAAAAAACTGATGCATGGACATCCTCGAGCGCGTCAGATATTGATAGCATCAATGCCCAACGTATTTTTAATAATGTACGTATGTTAATCTGACCGTTTGCATGGTGGGTGTGGTTGTATGTAAGGGTTGAAAATGAAAAAAAAAAAAATTTTATCGAGCGCGTCAGATTTTCTAAGGGAGTGTTAAGTGCACCAAAAATAAGCTCTCATTCACTAATCTGACGATTTCGATGGGACGCAAACTCGTGGCCATTCTCATAATATGCAAAAAAAATTCGCCATTTTGACATACTCAAGCGCGTCAGATTAAGATATATATGGTTCATCTTTATGTTCTAAATGTACTGTCTCATAATCTGACGATTATCCAGAGGGATTCGCCTAATCTGACAAAAAAAACGGTTCACCCTAAAGGCCATCCCTGCAATTTCCCGCTAATTCCATTCCTGGGCGCTTAAAATTGTACTTATGACATTTATTTTGAGCTCGCGGAGTTCAAAGAAATAATATTTCTATGCATTTGAGCTCTCCCAGCTCAAAAGTCTGATAGAAGTTTCATAGAACACTATTTTTGGAATTTTCAAACCGCAATAACTTTTGAATGGATCAACCAATTTTCACGCGGTTGGCGGCATTCGACGCAGTTTTATCATCCTCATAAGTAATTTAAAAGTTTTAATTGATCGAACCAAAAATTTCGGAGTAATCCCGAAAAAATACTTTTTCGGGTTTCTTTCGTTCACGATATCTCTCGAACGAATCAACCGATTTTGACCAACTTGGTGGCGATCGACGTGGTTTTTCAAGCTCAAGGGCGGATTAGTTTTTGAAGTTGATCGATAAAGCCGTTTAAAAGTTATTCCAAAAAACCCACTTTCAAAAAATTTTTTGCTGGAATATGGTGATGGCGTCATGACAGCAGAAACTAGAGTGGAGACGGAGTGAGAGAGTAATAGATAGAGAAAGAGTGAGAGAGGAATAGAAACGCGGAGAAGGAAATATAGGCATCACGCAGCTGCACGCATTTAACTTTATCGACGATTTTTTTGTTGTTTCGGCTTGCGGAAATCGTCAGATTATATATTTTTCGTTATTCTTGAATTATTTCCTTCAAAATAAAAAAAAAATTAACTACGCTCGAGAATGTCAAGATGACGTTTTTTTTTACAACTTTGCTGCCCTCCCCTTTCTTTACGTCACTCTCAAATTGTCAGATTAGTGGAATATACACTTTTTAGGAGGTAATTAACTCACCCTACCTTAATCTGACGCGCTCGAGAATGTCTGATGATCAATTTTTTTTTACTAATCTGATCCTGTATCCTTCACGGGCGGCCATATATATGGGGCTCATATTTGGTGGTGGTACTTAACCGGGTACAAGGTATCCCCCTGTATATTAATCTGCCGCGCTTCAGTAAATCCAGAAATCCCCTCTTGGGCTCCCCTACCATCGTATTTTATGTCATTAGTCAGCAAATAAACGTATGACCCCCAGATACGAAAGGCGGTCATCCCCCCTGCATGTCTGAAGTAAATATTCTGATTTATTGCTATAGTCAAATCTATCACCAGCAAAAAATAACTAGATTCTAACACCATCAGTGAATATTAAGTACACAATACAGTAAAAGACAGGATTAAATTTAAAACAGCGGGTAAGAAATCAAAGTTTTGCACCTAGCTATTGTGTCAAGCTCTCAGCTTCATTCCGTCTTGCTTCGTTACAGCTGAACTAATAGCTGCGAGACACATTAAAGACGGCGAACAAAATTCAAACTTCTACTTCTCCTTCTAAAACTATTGAGGAAATCGCAAAGAATCGTATCCGAATGGAAGAGACTGAGCGTTATGAAAACGTTGCTATATTTTTGAGTTTCTGTAACAAGTCAAAAGAAGGCCGTTATACGATCACTTGCGTAATTTCTGATGCATTGGGAGGAATAATTTGAAATTTATGTTCTAACGATGTTATAAAATCGTTGACGTCGTTGTCTTGCAACATATATTAGGTACTTATTTATATCTCAGATTCTAAGCGGCATATGAAGATGAAACATACATCAAGTCAGACCTCCAGCCATACAACAGCGAAAACCGCATTAAATTTCATTCAGTACTTTTTGTGTGACGCGTGGAGAACAGACAGGTAGACAAAAAATCTATAAATAATATTTTTGACTTCTACTTGCCTTATGAAGTTCCTTCATACAAACTTCTCAAATCTCTTTTATGTACTCGTACAAGCATACAAGTTACAGTTGTATTATAGATTGATGTTTTATAATTAGACAAATGGTTAACGTGTTATTCTGCTCCTCCTCCTGTCTCCTTATTTTGAAAACTTCTGCACCAATGTAATGAATCTGAAAACATCCTTTAAATCCCTACATTTCTACAAGAAACAGGAAATACGATTATCTCCGTATACGCAAAATGGATCCATATCAAACGCAAGTAAGATTCGAACGTTTTCTAAGGTACTTGCTTATAAACTGATAAAATTCTGAAGAATATCGAATTCTACATATCAGGATAGATTAGCTAAAGTGTCAAGAGATCTTGTCTCTATTTGCTGTAAAGTCGTGGAGCGCAACAAGTCAGAACTTATTATGACATTGTCAGATAAACGGACCTAACGATAACAACAAAGATCGAAAGGTTAAAGGTTAAAGATCGTACACTCGGAGACCGTTCACAAAATATTGCCGTTACGTGTAATCGGAAACCAATTCTGAACGTAGCAATTGGCATTGATTTAAGACAACTCGTATTGGAACAACAGTTCAACTGAATCATTTGATTGGTAAAGTTGTTATTTCGCCAATGAGTCGTACATAATTTAATTTGGCTACTGTAACACATGGACTGCTGTGACCAAACTCTGCTTGTCTGCTAGGTATATTGGAAAGGTCATCGAATTGAAGACCTCGTCTTGGAAAAAGGAGCATAGAGCGCTTTCCGACCAGGTGGATTGGCCACCGGAAGAAGATAGCGGGTATCCGCTGGATTCATAAGGCTCAGGACCGGTTAGAGTCGCGCCAGTTAAGGGAGGCCTACGTCCAACTTCTAGATCTTAGGATTCTGGTATTGCGTTTGTAGGACCACTCTTAATTGTTTCTGATAATCATTGTCATTTAGTGCATTTACACAAACTACTATTACAACTCTAAATGTATTTGAAAAAAATATGTTCACAATTTTGGACAAAGGCACGTCACAGCTTCTATCTTTACTATCTGACTTGACTAGCAGCTTACTTTGATAAGAAATTAGTAAAACTGCGCAATTCGTCCCGGCGTTAACAGGATGTGAGATAAAAGGTGAGCTTAAAAGGCCTTTTGTTTCGCCCTTCGAAGGACAGGTAGAAAGAGCCAGACCCTTTGGGGCAGGGAACAGTTCTATAGGCTCGACCGGAATGTAGTTTTTGCTGGTGTTTGTTCGACCGCCAGAGAACCGATTCACCGATTCAGATCAATTTACTTAGTTCTTTTATTTAGAGCGAGCCGCCGCGTTTTTAAGCAAGTTTTAAATGGATGAATCGGCGCTTTTTTCTGCTTGTTCATTGATGTTGTCCAGTCTCAGTTGACGTGTCGCAGTGGTAATATTTTTTTTTATGTATTTTAGATAGCAAATGAGCATGCAGCACCACCCTTCCGCTGCCGCCCATGAAAACTGTGACCGACCTAGAACAAGACTCAAATCAGGACGAGGATGAAAAGTCCAGTAAGATGAGGGTGTAATTAAGATTTTTAGTTGTTTAATTCCTTCATCGTCACTGCCCATAACTGTCCCACTGCTGGGCACGGGTCTCCTCTCACAATGTGAGCCATAGCCATAGCCAAAACTGAGGCAGGGATATAATTAGTTAGTTTTTGTTTCAATAGTCCAGTTAGTAATTCTTAGCAAGTTTCGTGCTTATTCCGCCACAGATGTGTTACTACCATTGAACACTGATGGTAACAACTATAAAAGTGTAACTGGAGCTTTCAGTTGGTTTTGCAAATTGATGTCTGTGATTTTAAACTTTATATGAAAATCCAATTGCTATCACTAAGTCATAAGGAATAGTATGTTCCACTTGAGATTTCTGTAAAGTTAATGAAATTCTGAAAATTTGTATGCGTTGTTGTAAGATCAAACTTTAACTTCGGTAGATTCGGTACGGGCGGTATCAGATGAATAAAATTATTTAAATAATGTTACAGCTTATCCTTTACCGCACAAGAATTTCTTGAATAAGTAGTGTAAAGCGTCTTGGTCGTGAGCGGGTGATGAAATAAGCTATACAGAGCGCTAAATTCATATAACTGCGTCTTTCGCAAAGAACGACCGAGTTTAAAGTAGTAAGGGTCTTTGATAAAATTATAATAATGTAGATAATGCAGAAAATACTATGCAAACTACGTATTATATATAAAGTGACCAAAATAATCTCTATTGCTTATATTCTCAGTATGTCGTTTTTATGCGGTTCACAGGTTTAAATTGTCTATTGTATTTGAGCATAGAGACCTAAAGGAAATCCTTCATTAATTATGGCCAATCCAATAGATATTATCGTAAACATGAAGATAAGTGGAGTTTTGTAAAATTTTCAAGGTTAGTGTTAATTTAAATGCAAATGTTATATGGTGAGTCTCTCAATAAAAATTACTACGAGCTAAACGTACTTTGTTCCAATCTGTTGTCCCATGACAGCTCTCTTTTTTTAACCCAATCATAAAATCAGATATAATAAAACGAAGATATATGAAATAATACAATATCTATCACCAGTATCACCACGCACCGGCACCGTTTTTATGAAACTGGCCCTCTGCGTGGTTCTAGTCTCACATGGTCGTGACGCAGGCGTATCGCGAAATGGGCCAGCGAAGGCGTTCTTCACACGATCGCTGCCGGCGCTTTGTGGGGAGGCCTTCATCCGTTAGATCGTTTGCTTCAATCTTAGAGAATCATAAAATTTACTACGGTTTGTAAATATATAAAGTGTAGACTTAGCAAGCGCAGTTTTACGGAATAAGTAGGTGCAGTTGTATGAGTTCGGAGGTTTACAGATTCTGATATGGGAGTACCTAAGAATAATGGTATGCAGTCTGATGTCTGGATATGTACCTATTTATAATTTGTTGACTATTTAATGGACAAACGTGCAGACAAGCCATCTAATGGGAATTTACTTTCGCCGATGGATATTAGTACCAAAGGATTCCAGAAAATGCAGTTATCGAAACCCTCCTAGTCGAGCTTCAAACGGTTGGTGATTGGCTAACATGTCATCAAGACTCAGTCACGGCTGTTATCGTAATATAGCTTTTTACTTGTATGCTATGTTGGAGGACTTCAGGATACATAAGGAACCAGGTTCATTGTACACCCATACAAGGTTATTCTAATTACTCGTAATTTTTATGGAACATGTAAGTAAAAATTCATGTTACATCTAAGCTGAGATTATCAAGTATAGCTTACAGCTGGTAAAAATCCAGTAAAACTAAAAGACATCATACTTTAATGTGTACTAGGTAAAAGTGAACGTCCGCGACCATACAACACTCCGTGACGGATCAATAAGAGTGTATGAGTGAACTAGTCCTCAAGATGTCACGACCAACTTCCATTCATCGGCTGCGGCGCCCGAGCCATTGTTCTGAATCAATTTCGCTTCGGAAAAGTTTTCTTTGTGCACCAAAGAGGTGCTTTGACGATGGGCGCGAATTATTTGCTACAATAATGGAACCGCTGAGATGGTATCCGGAACCAGAATGGAGCGCTCGGAGCTGCGATCGGGAGTTTAATTGGTCGTAAGATAAATCATCAGATTTTGGTGAGCTCTTCATAGGTGGTAACTGCCCGCTAAATCTGTTAAATCTCTTGAGGGTACTTCAAGAAATGTAGCGTCTTATTGATATTACTGGTCAGATTTGCGCAAAGAGGCCTCCTCCAAGAACTGATTTGTTTGTGGATGATCCAAGTTGCAAAGACGTATTCAATTTACATGGCTTACTAAAAAAATTTAAATGTATCTATAAAAATGTTTTCAATTCACTCATGCCAGAAGTGAATCTTAAAAAAAAACGAATACTGTCAGTCCAAATATGTATGTTTTGCTTTGCTTACGTAAGCCGCCATTTTGCCGATGCTTCCTATCTCATTTACTCCCATCGCGTCATTTCCGTTTCATCGAATTCCAAATCACAACGATACTATAGAAGTATTCACTTCAATATCCAAAAACATTCATTCATTATTCATACGGGTAGATATTATTACAGTGGTGCAAGGAGCTTCATCTGGAGTCCAAGCAACCCTCTCCTGCTTATGTTGCACGGACCCTCTTGATGGAATGGATGGTTTTATACATGCCTGGCTCGTTATCAACCTTCTTCTTTAATGGACCCTGAAATGTTTGTTACGTATTACAGTCTGTGGCGGAGTACCAGAAATACTGAGGGCCCTCGATTGCTATTGACTGTCTGTAATGTTTTTGGTATCACTAATGCCAATAGGCGACAGTGACCACTTACCATCGAATGGCTCGTATGCTCTTTGGTTGGCTATTTATAAAAAAAAAATGATTCTACCAATAACTTCGTAAACGAAAATTTGCTTTATTATGAAGGAGAAGAAATAACTAAGAAATAGTAATACAAAATAAATAAATTCCTTCGCACCTTAAATCAAAGGCTTACTAAAATAAATAACGATTACGGTAAAGATGAAACTCTGAGCCCGGAGTTAAATTGCGAAATTGTAGCAGCTTCTAACGGTTATCGGCCATTTATTCGCACATTTCGCTACCACGGCATCGCGGGAGCGGGAATCGAAGAGGTGATCTCACGACTTGGCCACATCTACATACCACTCGCCGCTGCTGAATAATCTTTATACTTTACGGTTGGTTTGTTTTGTACTGTTGTTTTATTAGCTACTAGAGCCTTTGCCCGCGGCTTCGCCCGCGTGGTATTTGGTCTGTAAAAAGTAGCCATGTTACCTTTAATAAAGATACATGTTTGTTCTTCGGTCGTGGGTATTTGTGATATCTTATATATATAAAAGAAGAAGCTGACTGACTGACTGACTGACTGACTGACTGACTCTCTGACTAACTGCCTGACTGACTGACTGACTGACTCACTCGCTGACTGACATATCAACGCAGGGCCCAAACTATAAAGGTTAGAAACTTGAAATTTTGCACGGGGGTTCCTTTTATAACATAGGGGAGCACTAAGAAAGGATTTTTGAAAATTCACCCCCTAAGGGGGTAAAACGGGGGTTCAAAGTTAGTATGAAACTTTGCCGTTTTTGAGGGTATTTGAATGAAATTCAGTATGAAGGTATTTCATTGAAAGTTATGAAACATGTTTAAATTTTTTTTTCGAAAATCATCCCTTAAGGAGGTAAAAGGGGGCGCAAACTTAGTACGAAAGTTCTCTGATTTTATCAACTGTTATATATTTAGGGATTTTTGGCGGGCGAAGCCGCGGGTATAGGCTTGTTATATAAAAAGTGTGAAAGTTGTAGACATTAATAAACGCTACATACTCATAGGTCCGCACTGGGATTCCCTGTGTCGTTGGCGCCATATACTCGTACAACACACAAAGACAATGAACCAAACACACCCAGACCGAGAGCAGTAAACTCATCTTTCGAATTTCCGCCTTGCTGGAAATCGAACCTCGTACCGTTCGAACGGCAGTTCGGTTTGGTATGGTCACCATTGCACCATAAGGGTGGTTACGTTAAATGTAAGTTATTTGTAATTTCTTTACAACCTTAAAAACGTTTCACGGGTATTAAAGAAAAGATCCGTATTCAAAAGCATGTCTTCTATTTGTTATTTTTAATTAACAGTTAATGTTAATTACAATTCTTTTTAAGTTTTAGGCTCTAGATTAAATTTTATGATATGCATATATTTTAAGGTTAAAAATAAGTTAATATTTATTTAATCAACGAAATAAATTACTTAAGCATAACTTGGCTCTTATTTATGTTTTTGTTTCTGGTGGAATGAGATTAATGAAGACATTTTCTTCTCTTGGAAATAGTACAAAAACCATTAGATTGATTACAAAGCAAAGAAACTAGGACATTTTAATAGTAGCCGCATCTTCTGACCTGGTTTGCTTAAATTTATAGGCGTAAGAACATAATACTTGTACAAAAAAATGTTTGTAAGGTTGCCAGTGTACAATACTTTACACGTTACGTTACGAGTATCTTAGTAGTAGATAAGTCCGCCAATTCGCACTTGGTTAGCGTGGTGGACTGTGGCCTTAACCCCCACAATGCGAGAGGTGACCCCTGCCAGCAGTGGGACAGTTTAGAAAGAAAGATATAAGACAGGAAGAAATATATTTACTTGTGAGTACTACAATAGTAACTTTACTGGTTGCGACGATGATCATACTAATGAGACGACCAAATATCTTATGATGAGTATCTTATGAAGAAGTCGAAGTTTGATGCGATTCTAAATGGACGGCCATTAACCACAACGCGTAAAGGAGTGCGCACATTACACCAACTCGACGTCAACTCCACTCCGACTCCACTCCGTTTCAACTCCGACGTTCCGTTCCGCGATCAACGCTTCATCGACGTCAACTCGACTCCGTCTCCACTCCGTTTCAACTCCGACGTTCCGTTCTAGGTACATTACGTCATTGTGTCGGTCGACGCGTGGACTACTCGTCTACGGTGAGTCGTCGACGCGTTGGTCTCGAAACGGAACGGCTATGGGTGTAGGGCGAGCCGTATAGGTATATTAAGTATAAGTTCGAAATTCAACCTTACCTTCAAAGATATAAGGCTCATAATTGAATGTTAGCTTTGTCAAGGTTTTAGTCGCGTTCTCGTCTGTCGGTCGTGGAGTCGTTGTACTGTGCGCAGTCCTTAAAGCGACTGCAAAGCGTTGAGGATTAAAAACAAATGTATGTGTTGGATCTTCTACGACCACGAAATTGCGCTACCAATTGTTGTGATCATATTCGAATTTATTTGCGTATTGGCGTTGACATTGGCATGACTCTTGTAGCGTTAAAAGCTCACAACGAAGCGTGTGTTTCGCGGCCAAGCCATCATAATCGAAATGAAATGAAATGAAATCAAAACGAAAATGACTTGATCTCACAATCGGGATTTTATTCTCTAATGCGAGATCCCCAACACAACGTCGACTAGACGTATAAATTCCTTGCATGCAATATGCATGCATGCTCGTGAAAATGAAAAGTAAACGTCTGCCTTCATCACCGTCGCCTGATCCCGAGACGGGGTAAAATATTCATCTGTATTCGCGTTCGTACCGCGAAACCATTGTCGTTTAACTTTTTAGTTTTATGTGTGTTTAGTTCGCGTTGCGAAATAGTTGGAGAATCACCATTAAAGCCATTGAATGTAAGTGGAAAATATTTACATGCGCTGCAATATTTTCAAGCTTTCTTTAAGTTCGTCGACTTAAGCGTACCGTAAGCGTTTCATAAATTCGTTAAGCGTTCGTTAAGCGTTCGTTAAAGGGCGTCACCTAATGACAAAGGTGCATGTGGTGAAAAATCAATATTTAAAGGCACCTTAGTGAAACGGTGGTAAATGCAAAAAAATGACGTTCATAAGTGTATGCATCATACCTACATGAAATAAATGATTTGAGTTTGAGTTTGAGTTTGAGTTTGAGTTTGTGGAAAAATCAGTTTAATTCCTAAGGTCTATCTGCCTATTACGTCTTCTAAAGAATCATTATTTAATTTTACTTTATTAGGAGAAAAGTATCTACTTTATTGTGAGTAGAAACGGCGAAACCAACTCCTCGGCTTACGTTTTTATATAAATAATAAAACTATTATATTTATTATAAAACATCCCTTAACCTGAGCGGAACTTCATGCAGAGCTGGTCTTTGCCCTGCATCTAGTTATATTACTTTATTACCGCCTATTGTATTACTTTAAGAACAAATGTCTTTTTTTTGTTTTGTCGTTGTTTTATTAAATGTTCGCCATACATTTAATAAGGCGTATTGTTATAATATGTAAATCATTTAAAAACTATAATAACCTTAGAGTATATAATATATTAACTAATAACCCTTGCTTACGAGTACCTTTTTAGATTAGATCCAACTTCACAGTCAAGCGACGTTAACGTAATTAACGTATTAATGTAGTTGTAACCTACACGTTAAACTAATGATCTTATTACAATTCCGATTTCCTAACGGTGTTCGCCAAGTTCCGCAGCTTAGGGAACTGGGACTCGCACCTGGATGCAGATTGCGGCTGAGCCAAGTTTCCGCGATTTTCAAACTGAATCCGCTCTTGCGAATAATTGTATGATAATTATCCACAGGTTTCATGGCTTTCGAGTTTGAAGGTAATTTGAATGTTATTATTGTTACCGATTTCTGAAGTTAAAATAGTTGTTTAAATTCAGAATAGTTTTTTAATAAAGGTAAATCATACTGCGACTTTTGATTGTACGATGTGTGATGTTTCAGCAATTCATTTTTAAAATGATATTTCTTAAATTATCGTTTAACAAAAAGCAGTATACCTATCTCTAGATTGAGGGAATTGTTGGTTGCAGCCAAATCTTCTAATAACGAGTTTTTATTATCAAATAAGTCATTAGAGTTTAAATTATTATTATTTATACATTATAGTAAAGCATTTGTGAAGCAGTTAGATTCCGAGCGTTCAGAACCGGTTGAATTGGCGCCAATTAGGGGAGGTTCATGTCCACTGGGCTTCAAAAGGCTGACAGAGATAGATAGATAGAACTAATTTTACACAGATTTGATCATTTTATTCCTTATACATCGATATAAAAGATGTGCTGAAAAGTTTATTGTGGTGTTTACTTTATTTAATGATAAGCATCCTTACAGAGAAAAAAGCACAGAGTAACGAGCGTGTAAATATTGACAGAATAGGTACCTAATTGTTAATAAATTAAAATGTATTTTAATAATAAATTTAAACGATATTGTAGCTTTATTGTAAACTGCAAATTCCCAATTATAATCCGAGATACAAGTATTGAAATACGGTTGCGGTTAGGTCGTGTTAAAACAGGATGCGTTATAATAAAATTGTAATAAACTCATTTCGACACCAACCGCAATAAGGCTTGATGAGTCCATTTCAATTAATATATCTGCTTGTGTTTTTCGGATAACATGAAAATTATTATAATTAACAGTGTAATAATTCAGTTCCGTATTAAAGTGGCTAAAGGGGTTATATAATAATTGCTTTATATTTGAAAGTGTTGTTGTTGACGGGTTCAACTATTTATATCATAATGTAATTTTATATATAATCTGTAACTGATGTTCGTACATGGATGACTATATGGAATAAATTAAAAGTAAAAAAAATTAAAACAAGCTTTTATTTTCATTCGCTAAAAGAATAAAATAAACTTTTCCTTTAAATCTTTTACTATCAAATTATAACGTCATTGCACAATTTAAATGATATAAAAGTTTGTCGTGAGATTTAAGTACTCGCGTTACTTATATACTTTGAAAATTTTAAAATCAGTCAGCTCAAGTTATTTAATTTACTTTTTTATCTCACAGGTAAATCTTGATTTATTATATTTATTGATATTTGTGTATTATAGAGTTTTGTACGTATTGATTAGGAAAATGCACTACACAACCCTTATAGGATTTCACGCTAGCGTTACCTACTTACCTACTTATTTGTTTGTTTTCCTGTCCATTTCTGTCGAAATCTGAAAAAAAATGAATTTGAATTAATTGATTGGTATTAATTGGTAAGAATGATATATTGGTATCTAATTAATATTTGAAAGCTCAAAAATAATAATTTAGGGGTTAAATAGGGAACAAATTAACTCTTTAACACTTGTTACTTGAATACGATCGGAACGATATCAAAGTACGAAATCTTAATCTACGCATTGTCGTTTGGAAGAGTTACCAGTTTATTTTTTCTTAAAATTTTTAAGTTTCGTGTAAAATTTTAAACGTAGAGTCCCTCTGAATCTGACACAGTTTGGCACCTACTTGAAAACCATATATTCTATGAAATCTGGAACGCTAAACTTCTGCTGCAGGAAACTTAAATTGCTTGTTAGTTGGTTTTATCTCTTAAAATTTCACTAGCGACCGCGTCAGGGTTGGACTGAATTGGGGCAACATATCAAGTCAACTTTATTTTTTCAATTTGTACATATGAATTTCCAAGACTGGGGCAACTTAGTATTATATCTATCGCCTGCGCCTTAATTTAGATGACAATTGGTGCGGAGTAACAGGTTTTTAAATAAAAAATTTAATAATAAAAATGTGTATTAAGCAAATTACGATGAAATAAAATTTTCTCAATTGTATATTTTCAAACATTTTACGAGGGCAAATAAATAGTTATAAAATAATTTTGTTTTCACGCATTCCACCCATAAACATGGCATTATTACGAACTCTATGTACTGATAGGTACGTTACTGATACGTTTACTGTTAAAGCAAATTAAAGAATCATGAAGGAATAAAAAATATATAACGAAGTGTAAAATTGCTTTTAATTACCAAAACAATCGACTTACATAAACTGTAAAAGATAATGATTATAATCTTTTGTTTAACTGTTTACTAGTTAAAGCTAACACGAGTTATTGTTAAGTTATTGTCGAGTGTATTATACCCTATTATCCTATTATTATTAGTATTTATTATTACCCTAGTGCTGTACTCGTAGCTTTAACAAACCACACAGAGCAATGCGAAGCCGGAATCGGCCCAGACGGGAGCCCGTCCGGAACTGCGGGCGAAGTTGCTCTACGAAAAACTTAAATTGCCTGTTAGTTGCTTTTATCTTTTAAAAGTTAAACTGCAGCTTACTCAGGGTCTCGCATTTTATTTTATTGGATCCGCATTTCTGTACGTCAAGTATTTATTGATACATTAATACATTTTCGTAAATGTGTTGTAATTCATATTATCGTGTAACCGAAATGTTCTAGTAAACCTGCTTTTTTAAGGATTAAGTTATCGAAAATTAACTACTTAGCTACGTGAATTACCAAGTTTTGAAATGAAATAAAACATCCTACAAATCACACTATGAAGGTGAATCAAATTGATTCAAAATATTTAAAGTCCGGTAATTCTATGAAAATAATTCTGAGGCAACCTTATCTTTCGTGGGATGCTTAATTCTCGCATTGGTAATAGCATACTCGTACATAATGTACGGCACGATCGACTTTGAAATACGTGCTTTTGGGTTGTGAACTGACAATTAACATAGATTAAATTGGTAAATTATTTAAAATGGTAAATTATTTATTAAATATTTTATACAAGCAAACCAACTATACAATACAAAACCAGTTTGTTAAGCTAGCCGGAGCCGGCATATATGTATGTACAGTAACCCTACTCATATTCATACTACAAACAAACGCAAACATGAAGAATCACGTCGGCACGGCGGATAGCTGAATTCTCGGTTTTAATTCATCCGTTATTGGTCGTAATTCTCGATATTATTCCCGAATATTTTTCCGCTTTTTCCCGCCATATCCCAGCTCGGCCGGGCCGTAAAAACTCGGATGATCCCAGCCCATCGATGCTTTGCACCGATATGAGAGATTCCGGCTTTACCTCTATTTTGTGACGTAAGGGAAAAGCGTCTGCGTCGTAAAATTCTGATGCCTAGGCATGAGCTTGAAGTAAATTAAAAATAAAACAATTTTCGTACATTAAATTCAATCTTTTTACTTTTTACGACCAGTGACTTTATTTTCAACCTATATCTCTTTTTTATGATGTGGGGTACGTGGCAATGTGGGTGGTAGATTGTATCCCTTGGCAAACATAAAATCTGACTCCATAAATGTGTGATGTTTTTTATTTAAATGTACCTACTACTGTCGAAAGTGAACGAATCAGAAGTATTGGCAATCATGTTATTGATATAATAACAAATCAAATCATACCAAGGCTTAGGTACCACCAGATAGATCACTTACTGCCATTTGCTATTACTTATCTATCTATTTCTATCGACATAAAAGTTGTTGCTGCTTATGCAAAAAATATAATACAAACAAAATTATCTCGTGTCATGAGAGTTTAATGCTTCGCAGTGCATAGCTGTACGCTGTAAGGGGTTACGCACTTCATTTAATATTTGGAAAAAAAATTGTAACGAGTTATTATTAATCAAATGTTATTAAAAATACTAATTAACAAACTAATAATAAATTATGAATTTGACCAAATAAAATTCGATTGAATAAAAAAATGAATACGAAGGTTGAATTGACGACGGTTTTTATGTAAATATCTGACCAACGAGCATCCGAGTCACCTGACGGCAAGAGACCGTTCCTCGCCATGGCCTCGTCCACTATTCACCAGGATGCACCATGAGAATTGGGCTCAAGCACAGATATAATATTTACCTTACACCCCAGCTCGTAGACGTCTCAAATATTTTTAATAACTTGAAAATTTCCAATTTAAAAAGTTCCAATCAGTTATACGATATCCAATGAAATATAGGACGGAACAGAAATATTTAAATTAAATTCTCATATTTTCGTATTACTGTTACAATATTCACTGAAATATTCACTGGTTTCAATAACTTTTTCCAATCATATTTTTTTGGACGTTTTTGAATACATTATTAATTTTTAACTAAGTAGTAAGCTGGTTAAGAAGTATTTAAAGTTTAAAAAATTGTGACGAATATTACACAATATTTTGCTAATTGTTTGTCATCTCCTAATTGGCAAACAGCAAAATTGTGCAACGATCAACGCTCAAGTATATCTGTACACTTCGACTGTACAGGCAAACTCAGTACACTCCATCGTGTCTGAAAGTGTAACCGAATGACTTACGTTTATACAATCAACAAATTCGCTATAACAAAAGCGAAAAACACGTCGATCAAACTAAAAATTGGCGCACTAAGCTATTGGAGACCAATAAAAGTTTCGCCGAAAGCTCCTTACTGCCGCTGAAAGTTTAGATTTGAAATAAACTTCACGCCACAGTTAACTGCGGAGCTCGTGAGCGTTACGTTTGTGACAGTGCTGCACTTTCGTTTCATTTCGTAGCGCTTTAGATAAACATTTTTGTTTGGCAATATAAAGTTTCATGTAAATACTGAGTACGATATTATTCTATAGGTTCGATAACGATGTTGCTAACGCACCGCTTACCATGAAGTAGCGTCTCTGCTTTGTTGGCTGTTCCCACCAAAACCTTTTCATATAAATTGGCTGCCAGGACTCACAAGTTAATAACGCTTTATATTAAAATGTTATCAAATCTCAGGAAGAGCCAATCTCCTAACTCTAAAAGACTCTCCTAATTCTACAAGCCTTAATTATATAAACACTACATCTTGGATCACATCACAAAAGTAGAGAAAGATGTACGTAGACTCATACCTACATATTTGAAGAAGTGAAATGTCTTGGAACGCGATCCCATATCTGCGAATGTTCTTAAAATAAACTCATTTATAGTCGTGATATTCTAGAAATACCATGTTGTGGAAAAAATATTTGCGAATAGACATCACCAATGGTAAACTTTAGAAGTACGAGTAGGCGCATACTGTTCTCTATACGAGTAATCAAATGAAATTAATTAAATTATAAATTGAAATTGGACTGATGACTATTTAATGTACGCCATGGTTAAACACTACGTTAGCAATTGTATGTTTATATGATCTCCACCATATAATTATGTATAAGCACTTATACCGACTTGTCCCAAATCAATGTTTGATTCAATCTTCCTGCAGTAATCTGTTTGGTTGCGGGAATACGCGAAAATAATTCGTTTATCCCATCACCAAACGACCCATTAAATTAATCTGCCACATCAGGAGTGGATGTGTTAGGGAAACCAACTGAAGGTATTGCCAATTCTAGATTTATTGTTACGATTAAGTATCTATTATATGTGTACATATTTAACACGTTCGCTGTGGTTGATTCGTAATTTTCTATGGAAAAAACACTACGTATACGTGATCCCCAGCGACCGTGTTAAACTGTACCTGACCAAAATCTGTGCAAAGAAGATATTTGAGGAAAGCTAGGAGATCCCATTAACGGATTAACATATTTGGATGCGGTTTTCACTGATGTATGTAATATCGGAGTAAAATTTGGTGTCGTTGTATATCAATGGGTTCACAAATAAACAAATATTTACCAATTAAAAGAAGCCTGTGTAAACTTTATAGTACCTACACTCCAGTGTGGGTACTATACCTGCCTACCATAATTACGTACGATTAAAAGTTAATTAATAAGTGTTAAGTGCTAATTATAAGCAAATGTAACTGAAGTAAAATGTACATGAAGTAAGTTTTTTAATTTTTAGGTAGTGCTTGACGATAATCCCACCTGATGGTAAGTGGCGATGAAGTCTTTTATGTTGAGCGCACCAATTTAGATAAAGTCTGTTCTCCTCTTAAAGACTCTCACATCATCATCATACGTACTAATTTAAGTGCAGTTAATTTAAGCAGCTGACTTTAGAAACAGTACCACCCTTTTGCCAGCCGGGCTTGATACAGCTAAGTTGGCAATAGCCATTAAAACCAGTCAAAACTTGATTCATTTACCTCTTAACACAACTACTATACTAAACTTTATGCCCTATTCCGCAGTAATAAATTGATTATCCGGGATCAAAATAATAAAAACGAAATATCCTTCGTACCCATATTATGAGTCATAAATATGCCAAATATTATCTAACTTGGTTCAGTGGTTTCAGGGCTCAGGTGGCCTCAGGCCTCCAACGAAAATGTTTGTGTGCATTCTAAGTTGCGTAGTTACATGACGGGATAGCGACGTGCATGCAAATAAGCCGTGTTGGTACTTTTCTTTGAAGATAACCTACTTGTTTAAATAATTTTATAATACTCTAGCATTGCCGACGCGTTGTCAGCCGAACAGTTAGCGGTGAACCAGCATAATTTGACTGTTAATTCTTCTTACCATAAAATAGGAAGTCTTTGTCGATCATGAGAGGACTTAATTCAATTTGGATAAAACTGATATAGAATAATGATACTGTTACTTCCTCATAATTTAAGTATTCGGTTACAATAGGATTACGTCTGTTTATCCAGGCTTAACTGTAATAAATATTTAAATTAATTGCTTCTAAATTGCCGAAAACAAAGGCTCTGGCATTGCGTTAATTTTGTATTCCAAGCTCTTCACTATCGTGGAACAAACTGTTATTTTGACGCTAATATTTTGTTACTTGTAACACGTTCTAGCTTTGCTTCGGTAAAACTATTTGTTTTACCTGTATCCGAAACAAAAACAGACAATATCTCCTTAAAAATTTGATTTGACCTTAATATGTTGTCAACATTACCTACATGAAAATTTCCAAAAAAATATTAATAAACCCAACGTAGGTACACATTTGATCCGTTATAATTTAATTATCAGCATAAATTGTGGCAGCTATGCCCAATATCCAGCTAAGATACATTTTCATTGGCCAGTACCATAATGGAGCGAGGCGACCCTCTCTGAACTAACGGCAGCCTAAATTTGTCTTGTCATAGAGAATATTGTGAAATCATTATCCTCTCGAGGCGAGTGATCTGTATTCACTAACAAATTATTATACTACGACTTAAAATCCATTCCGGGACCGCCATTAATTATTCTATTAGCAATGGGCTTTCATTATTAATAATTATTTAAGTTCTCTTTGATGTTTAGTTGACGGCCCGTGGACAAATAACGCGGAGCAGAATTATTGCTTTCAGAAAGTTATTGAAGCCTACATTTTTGCTTCGGTGTTTTTTGTTTGAGAGTCGTTAATTAAATAGTTTGGTGACCTGAATTCGAATTCATAATAAGAAGGAATAATTATGTAACCTCTCTTATCATTTGGAAGACAAAGGAAATAAATTCTTGAAGAAATGGGACTTGATAATAATCGAATTAGAGAATTTTTAGGGTAATCTAGTAACACATACCATGAAACTTCGCTTTAGAAAATAGGATTAGTTAAGGAGCTAAGTCCTTGTAGGGATTCACGGATCAAGCTTGCTTGCAAGCAGTGCTTCCGCATCATCAGAATCGAAGAGTTGGATAACTCAAATTGGATAAGTACAAAGGAAACCTGTTATATACTTTATAATTTTTGAGAATGAAGTATATTTTATGAAGTACTTCTGGAACTACAGTCATTATACCTGAATGTTTCAAACAGCTACATTTACTGTTCAGGATCATTTTAGAAAATAATACTAGTAATGCTTGGTTAAAAAAGTCCAGACGGCAAAATTTTGCTTTCTGTATGACAGGGTCACACAAATATCTGGTCCGGTCTCGAACCCGGGCCCTTTGTTAAGTAACTAGTAACAGCACAAGCAGAAGTGATTTTCAAAACTAGTGTAAGTAAATTAATATTTTCCGCCATTTTCTCCGCTTTAGAGAGATACCGGGCCTAACAAGTTTCTTAAGTAGACCCAAATTTAGGCGAGGAGCATCCAGCATTAAGCTCATTAACAATTACCCACACAGACCGAATTTAATTCTCGGATTATTTTACTAGAACCAAAGTCTTAATAAGCGTTTTCTCATATAATCCAGAGTAATTAATACTGGCTAGTATAAATAGTGAACGAATTATTTGCCCGTCCCGCTATGAATAAACCGCCCATGTCGCTATTGTACGCTAGGCAAATCTAATTATGCAATGTTTCGCCAACGGTGGCCGGTCTTTTGTGACTACAATATCATAATTTCAAGGGTCAATTTTGTATTTTACAAGCTTTATTTAACTTCATAAATTTATTAATAAGTATATTTTGTTTCTCTAAATGGTTTGCTGACTCGAAAGTATGGTAATTTTAAAGCTAGGTTCGTTGTGCTTGAATAAATCTAATACCTAATGTTGTCTCAAGGTTGTAAAAACTGTTCGCATTTTTGTAATTTCAACGATTGCTTTTCAAGAAATCTTGTGACCAAACTTTGTCTCTGAGTGTAGCCTTATGGCCTTTTTGAAGTGAATACTTCTTTAGTATCGTTGTGATTTGGAATTCGTTGAAACGGAAATGACGCGAATGAAGCATCGGAAAATGGCGGCTGACCTAAACAAAGCAAAACATCAATATTTGGACTGACAGTGTTCGTTGTTATGAGGTTTCACTTCTAGCACGTGTGAATTGTACACATTTTGATTTATTTATTTAGATAATAACCTTCGACATGTGTTGACGTCAACTCCTCCACCAAGCCGTAGGTAGATGGGAAGGTATTTTAGTTTCAATGGAGTACGTCGGTTCACCAGACGGCTGACGGACCGTTAATGAGTACAATTAATTATTCATGGATTCAACATTTGGTTCGTATACGGATTCGATAGTTGATATTGATATGGGCTATTGATGATCGTTAGATTTTTTTACGTGTTATAAATTAATGACTACAATCCTACCTGGTATAATCTTGGCGGTAATGCGCACTAACTTAAAAGCCTATCCACTCTTAATTTCAAGACATTGATATAGTCATCAAACGGGGTAAATTAATTAAATTCAACATTCAAGTGCTTCAAGTATAAAACCCCATCCAGTCTTTACAAGCCCAGGCCTCCCCTTACTTGCGTCTGTCTGACCGATGTTGAGCCTTCTGAATCCAGATGCCCGCTGTCTTCTTCTGGTCGTCAGTCTAAGGCTGAGATGTACAGACGATACTTAGCCTTAGCTCAGACTTTACTTACGAAAAACTTGACTTTGCAAAGACTGCGATTTGGTATTTATAGACATGTCACGCTGAGATTGTGCTCAGCATAAGCTAGACCGCTAATGTCATAATTGATTGCTGCCATCTAACTATCTGTTTGTTAATACGTTACTTAGAAACCGACTAATATCAAGGTTCATTTAGGACCATTATTTTTGTTCGGATAATAGCCAAAGTTTTTGGTAAGTCGTCTATTTCATGAACTTATTAGACTTTGCTCAGCTCGTACTCAGCCAAGTCAAAGATCGCTTTATAAATACGAACGCTGTTTTAAGTCAGAGTAAAGTCTGAGCTAAGTCTAAGTATCGTCTATACATCTCAGCCTAAGTGGTCGGAGTCGGACTTTATCAAACTCAAAAAGTACTAAGCGTAAAGACAATGTAATATGTCTGCATAATACATCATTTTATTTTAGTCTTTCATTGTTCCAGTACAAATAACAGGTGTTATTAAACCAACCAAATCGTAAAGCGGTCCAACAACACACCGAATTGTATTGCAAAACACCGTATGAGAAATTACCTTATTACGAAAACGCCATCCCTATGTCCAAACCTAATTTCTTTCGAAAAGGAGATTTCAGCGAACCGAGTAATAAGACCCCTCTTGCGTCTGATCTGTAGGCGATTTATATTTTTATTTTCTTTTCCGTCTGTGCTCATTGTTTTGGAAACCTTCAATCTATATTTTTCGAGGCTTTGAATCTGTTTAGCACAGGATCAAGAAGACGACCTGTTTCATCTCGAGCGAGGTAAGATATTTGGCGAAGAATAAGAGTAATAAATATAAATTACTATATAATTTATGTTAGTGTTTTAAACGCCAGTGTCGCGTCGGTGGTTTATATAATTTGAAAAAGATGTCCTAGCAAATCCCAAAATTGTGGAAATGTGTATTTATTTATTTTAGTATTTAGAAAAATGTTTTTTTTGTCAAAGTATTCAAGGTTATGGTCAAAGTAACGAATAGAAGTGATAACAAGAGAAAAATATATTTAGTTGCTATAAATAATAAAATAAATAAAAATAATGTACCTCGAGCGATGATATCAACGAAGTTTTTACAATATACTAATATGTTTGAGATGTATTTTATGAAATCCATACTATTTATAATAATCTACCTTACCGTCAGATATCAACACGAAATATAGTGTTCAAAATTCTAGAATCGCTTACCTTCGATGGTGAAACAATAAACGTATCCTGGCGTTATAAATTGCCTAATGGCGCGTAAATTTTGAGCGTTTTTTATAATTTTTAGGGTTAGCGTGGGCGGGGTAAATTATGAGTATATTATGTTTGTCTTTGAAAGTGCTCAAAGAACATCGATCAACAGAGTTAATGTATTCCGTAATCTTATGTAAATGTCTGAGAATATTGGGAGTCCTTTTAGGGAGCCTATCAGGGGAATTTCAAGTTCAAAGTCAACGTTAAATAACAGTCAACGATTTAATAACAGTTTGTTCCAGACGGACTCCAGAGTATTAAAATGAAACTTGGGAATTGACCATCAGAATTTAAAATAAATTGTTGCCACGGCTGAATGATCGGATTAGTTATTGTGCCGAGCTTTAAAAAGCGTAATTGATGTCAATTAGGTACTTTGTGACCTTGTAAGACCATCTTCCTAACCTATAGGTCAGGAAAGGTTAGGAAGATGGTCATGCTATCAATGCTTTTAATTAACTATCAATGGTTTTATATCAGTATGTGTATGTACGTTCTCCTATACCTTCCACATACATTAAGTTTGATTGGCTACAACCCATTAATGGCCCACTACTGAACACGGGTCTCTCCTCATACCTGAGGAGGCCTAGAGCATACTCCACCACGCTGCTCCAGTGCGGATTGGTGGAGGGGTTAGTGGCCAACCCAAGTCTAGGAAATTTTAAGCCGCCCGAAGGTATCCGACATGGCTTAACGACTGCTACCAAATGATAACAACCGGGACCGACGGCTTTACGTGCCCTCCGAAGCACGGAAGCGCTCAAGAAATTTTTGCCACTAGCGGTCACCCATCCAACTGCCGACCGCGCCCGCTGTTGCTTAACTTTGTCGATCACTTGAGATCAACGCAAGCCGCCGGGCTATGAGCGCTAAGTTTGATTTAGTCCACTTTATTTAGATACAGATAATTATGATAGCGCGACTCGTAACGAAAATGTGAACGGCGACGTGAGCCATTACAAAATCGAAATGGCCAATAAAACATTATTGGTGATTTGTATGTCTGCAGTTGGCAACACTCGCGTCTCAACTTTCGTTTTAAATTGTGCTTTATCATTATAATGACACAAGGTAGATTTTTCTATGGTTCAAAACACATGTTAAAACGACATGCAATAACACCCCATTAATTGGGGTAACGATCGTTTTCACATTATTATTGTATTAATAAACAGGTGCGTTAATTATAATTATTATATTGGCGGTTGTGGGAAATTTTACCAATTGTTTTCCGTATTATCTATATTTAGCTGGGGTTGATTTGGAATAAGCGTTTGTTGCCATCCCTGCGATAGGATCGATTCATCTTAATGACGTAGAAGATGATTTCGCATCGTATGAATACTGTACTGAACTATATAGGTTTATTCATTGTAATAACCAATTGATGTATTTACAAAGTTAGCAATAAATTTGTTTGGACGTAATAACGTCTTATAAATCGATGAACACGGGCTGCACGCACGATAAAGTATGAAGCACGGATGGGCAGTTCATTTCCAGAAGCGAGACCGGAAGGAGGTCAAGAAAAGGAAGAAGAAGAAAAATATGAAAGAGCAGTACAGTGAAGTGCAGTGATCAGTGTCGAGTCGCCGTATCAGTGTCGCGAGTCCCTGTGGTTTCAATAAAACATCGTCTATTGAAACCGGCCTTATTCTTATCCTATCCCTTACACACTCCTGTGACAATATTATTGCGCCAGTAACGCCATCTATAACCCGTACGTGATTAAATCGTATTTTCCTGTGGCAATGCGATATTTTGTTGCGAAAATAAGTAAGACACAAACTTTCGAATTTATAATATTAGTGGGGATGAAAAATCTATTACGCACCCAAGGTTTAGTAAGTCAACACCAGCATTGCTATATAAGATTAGTTGAATGTTTTATACGTCACTGGTCATTTGACACCCGCCATTAAAGATAACGGTTATGACGGACCCTATTTGGGGTCGGTTAGTTACACAGGGTCACATGTCCCCGAATGTTAATGATTCGCTTCGTGGCTGGAACTGCAATCGAAAGGGTATAATGATTATGGCGTTGAAATGTCTTGTGGTTTGTTGTACTGTGAGTTACGTCTTACTATTCTATTTTTGAATACCTACGTCTATATAGTGGGAGACAATTGACTATATACGAGTAATAATAACAAAATTGGGTACTATAGGTGCGGCACAAAAGGAAGGCCCCGATGAAGTTTATTTGACGTCTGTCCGATCATCAAGTTTCGTATAAATTATTACATAAATTTGAAGGAGCAAATTGCTGTTCTTCATGGTCTATAGTGATGTGCAAAAAGTCATAAAATTTATCGAATGTATAACTTTAAGACCCAAAGTTATTAATTACATGGATATTTAAACAATATATATATTTAAATATTATGGACTAATGCGGGACCATATAAACAAAGTATATGGTACCGCGATCAAATTCCTTCACGTTTTTACTAACAAAATACAGTGCCACCTTTAATAAAGTAAGTAAGTCAATTACATAAATTAAAATACTATAAATCATCTAAACCCAACAAGGCCCACTACTGAGCTCAAAGCCGAGGAGACCTTAAATATAAGGTGATTCGTAAGACTCTTGTGATATTAATAGGGGGTACTCAGTATTCGATTCTCATTCCAAAATATGTAATTAAAAAGGGTGCTTAAAATTTTTATTCCAAAAATGTATCGATGCGACTCGCACTTGACCATATTTTTTCGATACTAAATTAACATTTTTCACGTCACTATTTTAATGTGTCAAAGGGGCCTTAATTTTTTACCGTTACTATACAGTCTGGTGTTATAGCTCTATATTTATGTATGTGTATCCTAAATTTAATTACAACAACTGATAGCTAAAAACTTATAGAAATTGTAAGGTTTTGCGATGACGTAGCATATCACGCGCGCCGGAGGGGAAGCGCCACAATTTTGATTATGCTGATCAAAGAAAATATTTGTCGTTACGTAATATTATCAAGTGTTTATTTTTGGCTACATTAAATATTTCTTAACTGCTTTACGTAATAATCTTAGATAGAAAGATAATTAATAAATTATCTTATTTTCCTGGTCTTGTCTCAAAAATAGTTTTCCCAGATAACAGTGCAAACATTGACAATTTAGTAATGCCAGCCACTGCAAAGATTCATAAAAGAAGATTTAAAGTATGAAAAGGGGACTCATTTTCCTCCAGAACAGCGCACATATCAAGTTCGTAACGCTTCGCTAATCGTTACATAAAATTTAATATCCTATGAGATACGCCCATGGCTTAATAGACCCTTATTGACGTGGGAGGGTTAATTAGCCCATTCATAATGGATATTACATAGCGACCTACGTTTGTGGCAATATCAATATTTGTGACGCAGACAAATATACAAACGCACACACATAACAGTGGTAGGTATAATGTTAATTAATATTATTAAATGATAATGTACGTGATAAAGAGGATATAGGAGGAGAACTATAATGAAAGGCATCGTTCTTAATAGTTTTTTCTGCTCAAAATTTTTAACAGAATCGGTTTTTAATTTTGTGTTTTAATATGTTTTGACAAAAGTGATGTATTTAAAAATTGAATATCTCGTATTCCCAATAGAACCGACAGAGATGCTCGAGAAGTTGAAATAATAAATACTGGATAGGACTACTCATCAAGCTATTAAATTTTAATGGAGTCTGAACTATCGACTTTTTATAACCCGAAATGCAGACATGCCACTTAATGCAATCTGGTCGCCTTCGACCAAAATTGTAGCAACTTGGAATATTGTAGAGGAAAAAAAGAAGGCATCGTCAGCCGAAGAACTCTTTTTACACCTGTTTAGAACTCCTCCATATAAATTTTAACTGTTCCAAATTTCAAACTTCTCCGTCCTGGAAATTTTCGTAAAAAGGGGTACAAAGTATTCTTCACGTGTTATAATACAGATTAATTATGTTACACCCAACGGGTTGTAGTTTTATATTCAATATGTTCATCATCACATAGCTAACCCAAATACATAACCTAAACGTCTTTTATATCTTACCTAAACATAACCGTAGTCGATGTTAAATACCCCAGTATATGTTTAGATAAAGGGGATCATTATTAACCCCAGCACTTAAACGATGCTTTTAACCCGTTGACCTAAATAGCGTACTATACTCCTTATTTATGTGCTAATGACCCACCCAAATTTCAACATGTTTACGTAATCTTGGAGGAAAAACTTTTAAGGAAATGGTTAGGTACTTCAGTAATATTCTTCGCAACCTAAAATTGCCCCATTCTGCTCGAGTTTCCTACTCACAATATGAGGGGTATAAGCCATAACCCACCACGTTGACCACTGCGAATTGGCAGACTTCACACACCATAGAGAACATTATGGAGAACTCTCAACTGTGCAAGTTCCTTACCGATGTTTTCCTTCACAGAAGAAAGTGGTAATTATTTTCTAATACGCACTAATCTTTTTGAAAATCAAAGGTGCGTTTTAGATGCGAACTCAGGCCTTTTATAATAAATACCTACACTAAATTAAACTCAAAAATAGCTTACTCCTATGTCATGGGGTTCTTCAAAAAGGTGTAAACTCCTATGTCATGGGGTTCTTCAAAAAGGTGTAAAAAGAGTTCTACTTCAGGGTCGGCGTTGCACTGGCGTCTCCCCTGGTGTTGCTCGTGTCCATAGACGACGATGACCACTTACCATCAGGTAGCTCGTCTGCTTCCAAAGTTGCGCGTCTTTCCAAAGTGCGTCACATAAACGACGAGCGAAAAAGCGACCTTCAGTACCTTAATATCTTAAGCCAATTAGGCTGCTTAGGGAGTATTAATAGTTTGGCAAACGTGATCTCTGATTAGGGTCATATCTGAAGGGTAATATACAGGGTTACTGGTAAGTAGACCTGATCCTTTCAGGAGGTGATAGTAGGGGTCAGTACAAACAAATTTTACTATTAGGTTCCAGGTGTAAATGTTAACCCATTTCGAGTTATGCTACTCTTAAGGTTTTTGTTAAAAAAAGTCACCTTGGGATCGATATTTATTTATTTTTTCTTTATGTAGGTCTTTCTTGTAGATTTCTCTGTAGTTTTAGGTAGAAAATTAATCATTTCAGATAAATAACATTTAAACCGACCGAAAAAATGGAAAATATTCAAGTAAAATATTTTTAAATCAAAATTTTAATTTTAATTTTGGCGAAGTTTCATTTATAATTAATATTTTCACAAAAAAATCTCCCTACATTCTTATGTGCAGATTATTTTAAAAACATCTACATTTAACTAGCTATCCCAAAAAGGTACAACATTTAGGCTAACTGAACATTCTTATAAAAAAATCGACGACGAACGGGCCAAGGTAGTCGATACCAAAGTAACGGTAATTCAAAGTAAGGGTAAAAAAAGTCCTCATTACAAAAAAATAATATGTTTATTGAAGATGTGCACGATTTTTTAATTCATTTTCTATGTGGCCACCTCTATTCCTAACGCAGACCCTCATCCTGCGTCGCAGACCACTCTTCACCACCCTACTTGTTAATTGAAGCCTAATTACGTCTGCTGCATCAATAATTCGTTGTTGAAGAATTTCAACAGTAGGTACGGGGTGGCCATCTTGGTACACAATACTTTTCATGTGTCCCCACACATAAAAATCCATTGGAGTTAAGTCCGGGCTTCTTGCTGGCCATGGCAGGGGACCACCTCTACCAATCCATTTATTTGGATAATTTTCATTTAACCAATCACGTACACCTCGTCGGTAATGTGCAGGGCAGCCATCATGTTGATACCACATGTTCTTTCTTACAGAAAGTGGTAAGTCCTCCATAAGAATAAATAATTCCTCACGGAGAAATTCTTCATAACATTCGCCATTTAAATTCTGCGGCATGAAGTATGGCCCAATCAAATGGTTATCAATAATGCCCATCCAAACATTTAAACTAAATCTCCTTTGTGAGCCTTTCACTCTTTTTTTATTGGGATTTCCATCTTCTTTAGGTGTCCAAAAATGGGCGTTGTGGTAATTTGTTATGCCATCCTTGTCAAATTTCGATTCGTCAGTCCATAAAATTTTTTTAAGAAATTGTGGATCCTCAATGTCAGCGTTCAACAAAAACCGGCAGAAATCTAGTCTTCTTAGCGAATCTCCTTCCTCAATCGCGTGCACCGGAGTGTAATGATATGGGTAGTAACCTGCAGTGTTCATTGTAAACCACACTTTCCATTGCGAAATGCCTAGAAGTTTCGCAACAACATTCGTAGACGTGGTTGGGTCTTCTATGAAGAGTCGTCGTATTTCATCTTCATCTTCTACGCGATAGCGGTGAGGTCTACCCATGTCTGACGTGCGTCTTCGGAAGGAACCAGTTTCTCTCAACCGGCGATAAACACCATCGAATACGCCTAAATCTGGCAATCGGCGCCCTGGGTAACGCAACGCGTATTCTGCTCGGGCATGTGTAGAAACTCCCTGACAAAATCCATAGCACATGATCATGTCAGCGTATTCTTCATTAGAATACATTGCCATGGTGACAAACACAATCGCACAATCCAACTCACGAGAAAATATCAAAGTCCAAGATTCACAGCCGTGTCAAATAAATAAAGAGCAGATACAGAGTCCAATTTACAAAGCCAAAGTCGATATCACAAAAAATTGTAGAGAAAACGCATGTACTACGTACGAATGACAGAAGCACACTACCGAAAGGGACAAGGGGATCATAACTAACTAATAAGATAACATTGTTTTGTTTGACGGACCAATCACACGCGTCAGGCTTCCTTGGAGTGGGGGCAGCGGTATTTTACCTGAATTACCGTTGCCAAGGGTATCGACTACCTGGGACCTTTGTTAATAATTTTCAAAAGTATGTTTAGAGTTATACTGACTAGCGTACCATTTTGGATAGCTAGTTAAATGTAGATGTTTTTAAAATAATCTGCACATAAGAATGTAGGGAGATTTTTTTGTGAAAATATTAATTATAAATGAAACTTCGCCAAAATTAAAATTAAAATTTTGATTTAAAAATATTTTACTTGAATATTTTCCATTTTTTCGGTCGGTTTAAATGTTATTTATCTGAAATGATTAATTTTCTACCTAAAACTACAGAGAAATCTACAAGAAAGACCTACATAAAGAAAAAATAAATAAATATCGATCCCAAGGTGACTTTTTTTAACAAAAACCTTAAGAGTAGCATAACTCGAAATGGGTTAACATTTACACATGGAACCTAATAGTAAAATTTGTTTGTACTGACCCCTACTATCACCTCCTGAAAGGATCAGGTCTACTTACCAGTAACCCTGTATACTGCTGACGTAATCACCATCTAGACTCGCCCACCCTCAATGTCATCAAAAATAAGCAATGCAAAACCCCCCCCGCCCCCCTATTGTGCTTACGTAATACTTGAATGACCCCTTTCCATCAATGCTTAATTCAGTGACACTCATTGTGTTCCGGCTGGTAGCTTGACGACAGGACTTCTTATTCTCTCTTTTTCTTAGCCGACAACCGATCGGTGGTGCCTTTGATTTTTCTGATGAACATAAACATAACATATAATATAGCATAACATAACATATAATATAACATGAACATAATTTATGCAAGATCCGGAAAAAATATAATCCAGTCGAGATTTGCAATTCGATTTTGTTACCACAAATTGGATCCCATTGTCCAGCCTCAATACCAGAGTGAGACAAGAGTGAACACTCTTGAATAATTTACTTGAATAATTCTGTTACTCTTAATGTCGATGAGTTGTATGTCATCACAGAAACCAGCAAGTATTTTCTATAGCGACTTTAAGTACCTAAGTCTTTTTATGATGATAATATATTCAAGGATTTTTGCTCATACTTACAAACAATATAAATTTTAATATGTAATTAATTATTCTTTAAAGAGCTCATTTATTAAAACTCCAAAAATCGTAGCAGAATAATGTAAATTTATTGTAAGTCATTTAACATGTTGCAAAAACTTTTGAAGGTCTATAGTTCAACCGGGTTTTTATTAAGGCGATTAGTTACTCCTGGACTAGTCTCTTAATGCGGCTAGAAGCTTATAAATTGTCCATGAAAAAAACCCTATATAAAAATTAACTTCCAACGTAACAATACCGCTCCATCTGCCACTAGCAAACCTTGTTAGGAGTCCGAACCAAAGTTAGGGAGACGTTACAGGAAAAAACTCGCCATACATTTATCCGAATTTTCGGATTAAAAGGGTTGCAAGTGAAGTTGGCACAACAAGAGCAAGTTAATCCCTCCCGATAAACTAAGTTAGACCTCTCGGACCAAAAAGGTGTTGGTACATTGTTACTACTAATAGACGTAACCCTACTTTACTCTCAAAGGCACCTTTTAGGCCTGAAGGAGACGAAAAACTGTCTAAAAACGAAGATAAATGTGTGGCCGTGGGCAGCTGAGCATGATTAATTTCGCTGGTTAAGGAATTTAAACTCGAGGTTTTTACTTGAGAGTTGAGACTACTGCGAAGTTTCTTTATTGTAGTTTATCTACGTGGAAAATATTTAAATCGCATGATGTAGAAATATTACCCACTTTATTTTCCTCCGCTTGGGAAGGCATGTCAGGAGTAAGCCTAAAAGGGAAGCTTATTACACAATTTTGGTTAATAAACGTGGGTTCTTCACGCGTGAAAGAAACTCCGTCTGATGAACCCATATCAGTAAGACAACTTATATTATAAGAGCTGGTAAATGAGCAGATCTGCTCATCTTCCATCCCAGAGTTCAGGTTCACCTGTGGATATTGAATTCTCTTCAAAATTGTGAAACGCGTTATGTTAGGTACTTAAAGGAATCGTTTCCAATTTCATTTTTTATTACTGCTTAGTATTTTGTCATCGTTATTTTGTAAATTCTGCAGTGTATAATTATGTATATCGTTAATATTAAATAAAATTATCATTTCATTACTCCTGAGTCGTGAACCTTACCAGCATCTTACCATATTCTACACTTCACATCGTAACGTTAAGCGATAGTGATAAGCATCTTATACTTTATCGTTATTGTCCTATTCTTGCCTGCAGTAAGGACTTATTAATAAATAAACTATTATCCCTCAGAGCAAGTTAGGCATCCCCGTACGTCACACTACCATCAAACTATTCAGATCTCGGATCACGTAGAGCGTTTTATTTAAGCACCAAACATTACATGCCGACCTTCAATCGTTCACCAAAGCTCCCACTCGTTCCCAAATATTGCCTAACGGCAGAAATTTAGCGGTTTAATGACGTCATATTTCATCAGCACCCAGGTTTATCGCCTTATTAAAGAACACGGCCATCAAATAAATACGGCGTCATCTTGTTTGGACGGTAAGTTTACCTACAGGTGGAGAATATATATCAATTTTAGCGGACTTGAGACTGAACAGTTCTGTATGCCATAAAGGCCTATTCTGATTTAAGTGATATTCGCTAGTACTGGGTAGTAGAGTTAATAGATATTTCTTCACACACACCTGTGCTCCTTTTTATGTTAATAGCAGCCTATAAACGAACCGACGAGTTACCTGATGTAAGTGGTCACCGTCGCACAAGGACTTCAGTAATACCAAAGGCATCTCCGATGCTTTGGCGGGCGAGAAAAAAGGAAGACAAAAGAAGGAAAATTTAACGATGTTAATTGGCCTGCAGTAAACTATAATAACCTCCATAGTAACGAGGAGACGACCCATGCCACTAGTGGGCTGCGAAAGGCTTTATGATGTAAGTTATCCAAAAAAATGCAATTCCAACCCAACTCACTTCTTTTTCTTCAGTGGTCTTAGAAAGACTGATCTACTTTCGGAGAAGATGATGAACAGTAGTTATTAAATAATACGTTAGGGCGAATATATTAGCAAGTTAACTGAAAATAAATTGATATGCTCCAGAGCTTCCAGCACCCAGCAGCTCATTCCAGCTTCAGGCCGTTATACCAGGCTATAACCGCCTGCAACACGTTCATGTTTACTGCGAACATAAATAAGGACCATAAAATTGTATAATATATTTATCTGTCAGTGGGTGCATCAAACTCATTGCTTAAGAGTTTCTTCGCCTGCGGATTATGATTCATTTTATGAGGATTCCTCGCGTGTATAGATATTAAATGTAAGTAAGGTTGGTTATCATCTTAATAACCCTGACGCAGGGTTCGGTTCGCGTCTCCTCTTGTAATCTTCTTAGTTTTTGCAAACAATAACTGTCCCACTATTGGGCACGGGTCTTCACACAATGTTAGGGGTACAGATACACCACGCGCTGGCCAAGTGTATTATTGCGTGGATTGCGAACTTCACACACTTCTGATGGAGAACTCTTAGGTGTACAGGTTCTCTCACGATGTTTTCCATCACCAAAGCAAGCAATAATTAAATAATAATTCGCATATAATTATTGACAATTATTGCGTGCAGGATTTCCATCTAAGACCCCTTCACCCAGAAGTCCAACGTTCGACCACTCTGCTATCAGTTCCGCCATAGAGGAGACATTTACCCCCTGTAATGTCTCCTAGAAATTGGCAAATTTCATTTCTGAACATTTTTCATACTTTTCTGAACATAACAGAGGTTTTATACATACACAAAGTAAACAGACTCAGATAAACTGAATAAAAAACATATTATAAAATCCATTTTTTTAATTATTAAACACTTACCTATTAGCTAATAGAAAAGGAAAATACAATATGCCGTTGAACAAATTATAACTTCCAACTTCGAGGATTTTAACTTCCGAAGTACTAACCTAACCTAACCTTTGACGTGGAAACTTTAACAAGTGAAAAGCGTTTATTTAAGTCTGTGGCCGACTTATAGTAAAGTTCTACTTGACGATTCTACTCTCCTTTAACAATGGGAGGAATTAAATTTGGCGAGTGCGAAATGATTACTGATTACTTTAAAATCATTGAAACAAGGGATAATAATAATAATGTTGAAATACATATACACTAACTAAGTGGTATAAACAAACGATGCGATGGTCTCCCGAAAAGGGGGGTTCAAATCCTGCGCGCACGTCTAATTTTCAAAAATTTTGTACATATCATTATATCACTTGCTTCACTGAAAGAAAACATCGTGAGGTAATTTGCAAACCTGAGAGTTTCCCATAATGTTGGCAAAGGTGTGTTAAGTCACTAATCCACACTTGGCCAGTGTGGTGGACTTTGGTCTGTACCCCTCACGAGAGGGGAGACTCGAACCCAGCATTGGGACAGTTATGGGTTGTGATGAAAACGTATACAATTTTGTTACATGGAAACAATTGTAGAGCCAGTATTAATAAGACGTGTTCTCTTACACTTTATTTTTCGTCGGCAACGCGTCCGTAATTTCTTTCGTGTTGCTGATGACTTCCGCTATTCCCACGCACCAAAATGACTTACCAGCTTATTTTTCGACTATTTATATGAAAAAACGCTCTTATGTAATACGTAATACTGTCGTTCTTGATAAAATATTATGCAATATTAAAAAATATACAGATCGCAAAAATCATAATAGTATGTTTAATAACCGATTCCCTTTGTTAACCACGTTTAACGTGTACATTTTTCTTTACATTACCCCATGAAGAGATTTACGATTGATCGTAATATTTTATGTGGCGCCGTAATTAAAGTAGAAATGTAAGAATTTCAATATGGACTTGAACGGCAGGAACGCGAGGCGGGGAGGGTAAGGGTGTTAGTGTCACAAGGGATGATTTATGTGCAATTTCTTCACTTTCAATTAAGCTCGTGTGTGACCGCTTTTATTTGAAACTTGGCTGACTTGTTGAAGTTTCGGGGTCTTGAAGTTCAAAGGGCGTATCGATTAGGAATTATAAGGAGTGCTTGGTTTTGTTGATGTAACTTTCAATGTATTTGTTTTATATTAAATATGTATCATATATATTTTAATACAAGGCTTGCAAGTTTCACTTTTTTATAGGTCACATTTACATTTTTTCAGGTTCACATCATAGTCCTCTGGAGTAGCACCTGTGACCGAATTAGAACAAGCACTGTAGGTTCTCCAAAATCCAGTTGTATGATAACTTTTCATTTGTGACACAATATTGCACACAGCAAAAGTGGCTCGTCTGCTTTTACGTCAGCCCTTCAGGCTATAAAAAATATAATCACAATTTTACAGTAGGTATCGATAGGTGAATATGTAAAAAGCTGGACTGTAAATTATTTATTGGACTGGAGGTGGGCTGAGGAGTAGCCTATAGATAAATTTTAATAAGCCGAAATGATTTTTTTAAATTAAAACAATATATCTGCTGGCCAGAGATGTCGAACGAGGTATTTAGGTACACCCTGTCATGATAGTTTATTTTTATGGAATTAAGACAGCAAATGAGCAAGCACCACCACCCCGCTGGCTGTCCTTAGCCGAGAAGAAGACCATTTTTTGGTGTAGTCCTCATCGTATCACCAACTCGTACCACCACAATTCTTCGTTGTGTACACACACAACGAAGAGGAATTATGCTTGTCGTACCACTGAATGTTTTTTCCACTTTAAATGTCACTTTAATCTTCGTTTCAATTCTTTTGTTTAAATTAGGATTCTTTTGTTTAAATTAGGATTCTTTTGTTTAAATTAGGATGAGATTTTAAAATACTGTTACTTAAAAAAGTTTTTTATTTAACAAAATTCGACCCTTGTACTCTAAAAAATTCCCACACTAATTTTATGATTATTGGTTTAATATACAGGGTTACTGGTAAGTAGACCTGATCCTTTCAGGAGGTGATAGTAGGGGTCAGTACAAACAAATTTTACTATTAGGTTCCATGTGTAAATGTTAACCCATTTCGAGTTATGCTACTCTTAAGGTTTTTGTTAAAAAAAGTCACCTTGGGATCGATATTTATTTATTTTTTCTTTATGTAGGTCTTTCTTGTAGATTTCTCTGTAGTTTTAGGTAGAAAATTAATCATTTCAGATAAATAACATTTAAACCGACCGAAAAAATGGAAAATATTCAAGTAAAATATTTTTAAATCAAAATTTTAATTTTAATTTTGGCGAAGTTTCATTTATAATTAATATTTTCACAAAAAAATCTCCCTACATTCTTATGTGCAGATTATTTTAAAAACATCTACATTTAACTAGCTATCCAAAATGGTACGCTAGTCAGTATAACTCTAAACATACTTTTGAAAATTATTAACAAAGGTCCCAGGTAGTCGATACCCTTGGCAACGGTAATTCAGGTAAAATACCGCTGCCCCCACTCCAAGGAAGCCTGACGCGTGTGATTGGTCCGTCAAACAAAACAATGTTATCTTATTAGTTAGTTATGATCCCCTTGTCCCTTTCGGTAGTGTGCTTCTGTCATTCGTACGTAGTACATGCGTTTTCTCTACAATTTTTTGTGATATCGACTTTGGCTTTGTAAATTGGACTCTGTATCTGCTCTTTATTTATTTGACACGGCTGTGAATCTTGGACTTTGATATTTTCTCGTGAGTTGGATTGTGCGATTGTGTTTGTCACCATGGCAATGTATTCTAATGAAGAATACGCTGACATGATCATGTGCTATGGATTTTGTCAGGGAGTTTCTACACATGCCCGAGCAGAATACGCGTTGCGTTACCCAGGGCGCCGATTGCCAGATTTAGGCGTATTCGATGGTGTTTATCGCCGGTTGAGAGAAACTGGTTCCTTCCGAAGACGCACGTCAGACATGGGTAGACCTCACCGCTATCGCGTAGAAGATGAAGATGAAATACGACGACTCTTCATAGAAGACCCAACCACGTCTACGAATGTTGTTGCGAAACTTCTAGGCATTTCGCAATGGAAAGTGTGGTTTACAATGAACACTGCAGGTTACTACCCATATCATTACACTCCGGTGCACGCGATTGAGGAAGGAGATTCGCTAAGAAGACTAGATTTCTGCCGGTTTTTGTTGAACGCTGACATTGAGGATCCACAATTTCTTAAAAAAATTTTATGGACTGACGAATCGAAATTTGACAAGGATGGCATAACAAATTACCACAACGCCCATTTTTGGACACCTAAAGAAGATGGAAATCCCAATAAAAAAAGAGTGAAAGGCTCACAAAGGAGATTTAGTTTAAATGTTTGGATGGGCATTATTGATAACCATTTGATTGGGCCATACTTCATGCCGCAGAATTTAAATGGCGAATGTTATGAAGAATTTCTCCGTGAGGAATTATTTATTCTTATGGAGGACTTACCACTTTCTGTAAGAAAGAACATGTGGTATCAACATGATGGCTGCCCTGCACATTACCGACGAGGTGTACGTGATTGGTTAAATGAAAATTATCCAAATAAATGGATTGGTAGAGGTGGTCCCCTGCCATGGCCAGCAAGAAGCCCGGACTTAACTCCAATGGATTTTTATGTGTGGGGACACATGAAAAGTATTGTGTACCAAGATGGCCACCCCGTACCTACTGTTGAAATTCTTCAACAACGAATTATTGATGCAGCAGACGTAATTAGGCTTCAATTAACAAGTAGGGTGGTGAAGAGTGGTCTGCGACGCAGGATGAGGGTCTGCGTTAGGAATAGAGGTGGCCACATAGAAAATGAATTAAAAAATCGTGCACATCTTCAATAAACATATTATTTTTTTGTAATGAGGACTTTTTTTACCCTTACTTTGAATTACCGTTACTTTGGTATCGACTACCTTGGCCCGTTCGTCGTCGATTTTTTTATAAGAATGTTCAGTTAGCCTAAATGTTGTACCTTTTTGGGATAGCTAGTTAAATGTAGATGTTTTTAAAATAATCTGCACATAAGAATGTAGGGAGATTTTTTTGTGAAAATATTAATTATAAATGAAACTTCGCCAAAATTAAAATTAAAATTTTGATTTAAAAATATTTTACTTGAATATTTTCCATTTTTTCGGTCGGTTTAAATGTTATTTATCTGAAATGATTAATTTTCTACCTAAAACTACAGAGAAATCTACAAGAAAGACCTACATAAAGAAAAAATAAATAAATATCGATCCCAAGGTGACTTTTTTTAACAAAAACCTTAAGAGTAGCATAACTCGAAATGGGTTAACATTTACACATGGAACCTAATAGTAAAATTTGTTTGTACTGACCCCTACTATCACCTCCTGAAAGGATCAGGTCTACTTACCAGTAACCCTGTATATTTTTTTCACTTTTTCAGAGTTCCCACCATTGTTTTTTCAAAATTCTCTTGAATCAATAAAGAAACCATTGAATGCAAGTACCAATGTTTACGTAAGCATCGGGGGGAGGGGTATGAGATTTGCTTACTTTTGCTGACGAGGGGGGCGGGGGGGTTAAAAATTGCAAAAAATCTGCTTTGAACGGCCCTAAAGGTAACTAAGGATTTTAATATTAGTATGGAGGAATTAACCAAATCTATATTTAATAGTAAAATTTATAGCTATAATAATTATCATCTATTGTCATATAGGTATATTTTTCAATAGGCGAAGGTAGGTTACAAATCCCGGCCGTAAAAGTACAGGCATGAAAATTTCTAACTCCACACTTGAAACATTAAGAACACGACAAGAAAAAAATAGAAAAAAAGGCATTGAAAACATACGGGATGACTCGAAACAGGGCACTCTTCGAGAAGTTTCCCCGCGTTGCAAACGTGACGTTCACAAGACTGCCTAGTTCTGTGTACGAGACAGGTTTGAGTGATGAGACAGCCCAGTTTGAAACTTGGGTGAAAAGGGCGTTTTATTTCAAATATAAAAACCGGTAATTTGCGTGTCGGACTCGCACGGGTAGGGTACCGTGCCGCCAAGCGATATTAGCAATAAGTAATTATTTGTTCAATAATGAGATAGAATGCAGAAGAACCTAATTTTGAAGTGAATACTTCTATAGTATCGTTGTGATTTGAAATTCGATGAAACGGAAATGATGCGCAAATGAAACGAAATGGGGACGAAAAAGACACAGACATATTTTAACGTGGGAGAAAATGAGATAGGAACATTAGCAAGAGTTAGAACTAAAGTTCGCTGCAGCGCTAAACACAATAGTAACGATTATGTCATCAAAGCAAACTATTTTTGAGTTTCACTTCTAGCACGTGTGAATTGCACACATGTTGATTGTTTTTATTTGTGTGGGGACCATTTTGGGATTTCCTTATTAACCAAATTCAAAAAGGGATGAGGTACTCAATTATGATGATTTCTTATTGCTCAGAAGTTTCGACTGGGTGAACTGATTTTGATGATTCTTTTTTTATTTGAAAGCTGGTGCTTCCCGTGTGGTCCCATATCAATTTAGTTTTGACAATGACATCCATGAGAAAACCATAAGTCTTAAATTTGCATTATTTTGAAGTCGGTTTCTTAAATGAAAAGACTGCCGTTCAAAGGGTCCTGGGTTCGATTCCCAGCGAGGCGTAAATTTAAATGATAACTTTAAATTTCTTTTTCCGATCTAGGCGTGTGTCCTTCTCCTTATTTTATACTATGTAGTGAGCCACTATAAAGTCTCCAACCCTTAAAGAAAACAACGACGCCCGCGTGAATATTATTAAAACAATTTAAGCGTCCCATGGCGTTAATTTAAAACAATTTACGGACAAAGTCCTCCCATGAAACTAAAACTCCTTTATCTTGTGCGACCGCGCTATAAATACGAAGTTTATGTGCTCCTTGCTGAACAACATTCAGCCCGGGCTATGTTTGAACTTAAATGACGTGTCCAGCAGTGGACTGTTGGACATGTCCTTACGAGTTTCGAGTTATGGGCTGTGATGATGATATTGGCTTTCAGGCTTTTAAACCATTAAAATACTAAAAATAATTAAATAACGCTACACACTCATAGCCCCACACTAGGATTCCCTGTGTCATTCATCAGTCATTTAAAATTAAATACATTTGATTTTGATGCATACTAGAGTTCCTCAACGAAATCCATTTTAAACTAGGTAAAACAAATGAACTGACCACACACAAAAATCCAATTTTAGATGAACCTCGTGATAAAACTTGTACGTTTTAAAAGATTATGGTCAACTCCTTGAGTCGTAACCCTTGACTTGGCTAACCTACGCTGAAGAAATGCAGCGCTTAATGAGCAGGCATTGCTGCGAACGGAGACGTTCGTGTAAGCGGATTTGCTGCTAGACTTAACACTAATACATTTGCCGCTAGACTCGGTCACTTTTCAGAGAGTTTTCTCAAATCGTCGACTATAAACCCAGAGATTTAAGACTTGGATTTCTGACGCTGAAGTTACATATACCGTTATAATTTGAAGTGCATTAAAAAGTTTGTCGTAATCTCTTTTGCAATAAATTACGGCCACTAATAGGTAGGTCATCGTCATCATAATCATCATATAATCTAAATACCTTTCCATAATTATGCTTCTAGACTAGCCAGCAAAGGAAAGACGTACTTATAAATAATTACCTAATTATCACTATCTGGTGAGTGTGCCAACATGAGACATCACGAAAAAGTACAATTATGTTCACAATAAAAGTTCGAAATCAGTTATCAAATTTGTATGAAAGAAACTGTGCTTTCTTTGTAAAAACTGCCTCGCAGAGTGAGACAAAAAATATATTATATTCTGTCTCGTTTTATCGTGTCATTTGCGTGTGTCGTAAGTTGTTCCTTTTCTTAAGTGTGGGTGGTAAATAGATCCATAGGTCTACTCTTCGCCGTCCACGGCCTCAACGATGCTTTGTCAGCCAATAAAAAAGTAAGAGGAAAGAATAGAAAATACTGACTGTCAGACCCCCATGTCAGGCCGGAACATGACATTGCTAGTCTTCCAGGCCTCAGCCCTACCAAGCCCTTCCTTAATATCCAGAAGGCAAACGTCATATAGCCCCGGTAATTTATTTGAAAATGAAATGAAACAAAATGACCGAAAGACTGTCGTTATTTTTTTTTTATTAAAACCTCGTGTCTCCTATTCTGATCTAGTATTAACGAGTTTCCCCTGGCACGACGATGCTGCCAAACCGCATACTTGGCATTCTATACCATACCGAACTAGCGAAGCTTTTCTTTAGTCGCAACACAAGAGCGCAATCTCTTTGTATTAATACTTTCCTGTTATGAACTTAAGTTAACACCCACTACTCGAGAAAATACATTTGTCTCTAACATATCTACAAAATAAATTAAGTGAATTGTTTTGGATGTGGGTATTGAAAGTAATAATATCTAATAAGTTACTCGAAACGACAAAGAGAATTTACTAATATTACATCAACGGCGACGTGGTGTTCATTAAACACCAGAATGGCTGGCCAAGACTATCCAGAAATAAAACAATATTTATTAAGACAAAGGTTATTACTCAGCTCAGCGCAAAAAGCGCGGAGTTAGCTACATTTGTTGCGATGTCAGTTCTTTTGTTCTGAACTTAGCAAGGAGTTTTAATAAACTCTCCTCGCAATGATGAACTTCTGTCGGCTTAGAGTAAGCAATGGTAAGTTGATATTACTCTGAGCTTCTGTAATATCGCTGTACTTGTCTGCTAGGTGCTACGAGTCTTGTTAACAGATATACGAGTCAACAGATATCTCACGCTTGGTAACTAACCATTTTAAGGCAAACGGGTACTCACGATTTACGAATATTACGGCGAAATTTGACCATGATCCATGCCAGGTCAATATGTCGGTACAATTAAGTTATTATCATTTACGTCATATTAGTAAGATTGTGGGGAACGCCGACCACACACACCACACCACAGTTCCACAGGTTACAGTAGAAATACCTTAAACACCAGACTACCCTCGACCATAAGACTTTCCTGCTCATCGTACGTAATAATAAAAGTGATATTTTCACGTGTCACTTCATCGCATGTCTGCAAAAATAACGTCTAGGTATAGTTTGGGCGGTAGAAAATAAGCGATAACTAAAATTTCTATCATATTTTAATTACTGTCTGTGTGATTGAAATCGCATGTTTGTAATAAACAAAAAGTAATGTATTTGAATTTAGGGGATTGAAAATACATTCATTATTCAAACTTATTGCTATTTAAACAATGACAATATTACCCGACATCCACGCGAACAAACCCGCGACCACAGCTAGAAATCAAAAGCATAAATAAATAGATTACTTCACTAATTCAGTCCCCAGTTTATTAAGCTTCTTATTTCGCTGAGAACAAAAGAAATTCGCCCCAGCAGCTGTTGCCAGCCGCGAGTTGGCAGGCTTTTAGTTTTTTGCGCGAAGCCGAGATATTGGCGTCGACAAACAACGAAAATTCAATAGCGCATAATTCAATAGATTGCTTTCTTTTTATTGTTTTATGGTCGTAGAGAAACGAAAACAAAGGAAATCATCTTAAAAGGTCAGTCGTCGTTGAATGTAATGTATATTTTGTGGGTCACTAATAAAATTTGACGTGTTACTCATTATAATCATTTGGTCATACCTTTTGGGTTTTGGGAGGACTTAGGACGTTTTCAGAGGCTCCGATATACTCTCACAACGGGAGGGGTACATACCATAGTCCACCACGCTGGCCAAGCGTGGATTGCCGGACTTCGCGCTAGAAACATATTTCTTATACGGGGACTTCCTTTTACTGTAATAGCAGCCAGAGAAATATATACTCTAAGTAGTCTAAGTAAATTTCAAGTTTCTACCTATAACGGTTCAAGAGTCAAAGCCCAAAAGCCCAAGAGTCAAAAAACATCACAAAGAATTGACCACCCTATAGCCCAAATGGTAGTGACCCCATCTGCGAAGCTAGGGTCCCGGGTTTTATTCCCGTCCCGACAGATATTACATAATTATGTATTTGTTGTCGGATCGTGACTGTTTTAGATGTCTTATTTGTCCATGCCACACAGAGAATCCTATTGCGGGGGTATGAGTGTGTTCTATCTTTTTTATTAAAACTTAGTAACAGTAGGGAACACGTAAAGTTATAAGCAGCGTACCCTGAACAATCTAGATGTTAAGTCAGAGTGAGCGAGCGTTTCGCTCCGCGCGCGAACTCCTTGGGGCACAATGCGTCCTGGATGTAAATTTAATTTGGCGCTGGTTAATTTTGAAATATACGGCGAACTCGCATGTCGCATTCTGACTTACGAGTACCTACGAGCACGTAACGACTTTTTGAAGTTAAGCGCAATATACTTTTGAAGTTTGGAACGTCTGAGGTTTTACTTTTGGTAATGAGTGTCTTCTTTTTGTTAGATTTTTATATTTCTTGTTTTACTGATATGAAAGTAGCCGTGTGGAGTCAGTTACACTTTTTAGAGGCGACCATCTCAGTCCTCAATGATTGCAACACATCTGTGACAGGACATAACGGGACACTTACTATCAATTACTAACTGGACTACTATTACTAACAACAAATAACAGGACTAACTATCATTAACAGTCCCTGTCCCTCAATTACATAAAAAAGGGAGAACGAGTACATCGTACGTACTAACGCACTAACCAAGTAACGTACTAACACCGTTTGCTCACTGACTAACTATCCAAATCATAATTTGATTCTTAATCTATGTTGGTCACCAATGTTGGTCACAGTTGCTATCGGCGGCAGCGTAAGGGTGGTTCTGCATACCCCACCAATGAATAAGGTGTTGGGAAATAAAACATAGGTACTGACTAAAAATAGATCTATACATATTAATTGGTAGTTTCCAATTTTTGACAATAATAAAATAAGGTTTTTAATGCTTTAATTTAATAAAAGAAAGAACAATTCACCATTTGAAATCTTCCAAAGAAACGCGATGCGGGATAGATGTTTGGGAATTTTAACGCTGAAAACCATTCCTACGCATTCTACCACACCCCTTGCGCTGACCCTGGGGGGACCCTTAGAAATCATCAGAATTTAACGTCTTCCTAAGGTACCTTATACTCGTAGCAATGAGAAGTATACGCCATCTCAAAGGAGGAATTTGATATATGTAAATATTAATAATTTAGTTGACGTCTACTTGGTAGGAGCGTCACGTGTAGACGTCTTGTCTCATATTTCCTAAACGTCAACTATGTACAATTTGTGTCGAATATTAAAATGTTTCTAGCGTTATTTTGTTTCGATGTGCAAAAGTTCCTGTACTAGCAAAGTTCTTGTAGCTACAAAGCGAGAGGTCCCGGATTCAAGGGCAAGGCCAGGGCAGATATTAATGTGATGGATAAATATTTATTCTCGGCTATTAGTGATCTGTAGTTTTGTTGTCTATGCCGCCCGCGACACAGAGAAACCTAGTGTGGGGGTTATGAGTGTGTTAGCGTTCTTTTCTTAAACAATGGTTTAAAATATATAATTTTAGATACTATTTATAAACCAACACAACAGTTATTTTTAGCAGCTCAAGTCGAAGCCAACATAACATAAGACTAGTAATGCGAGGAGCTTAAATTTACGTCTGCTAATTTATCGGTTAATATTTTACAGCACAGGTTAGTTAATCTATGTTTTACAGTAAGTAAGATTTAGCTTTCGCAAGAAAATTTATACTTAGGTAGTAGTAGCAGTAATTTACTCGCAGCACATGAGCATAGCAAGTCCAGTTATCTCATGAAATGTTCAACTTTCCGCAGAGAAAATTAAAAATACAGTAAATGATTGTTTTACCATATTTGTTATTAGTTTGAAGACCACGTAGCCTAGTTGGTACCCTGCCTGCGAAGCGAGGTTCGTTTCCCGGCCGAGGCAGATATATGTAACAGATAAATGTTTGTTCTCGGGTCATGGGTGTTAGTTAATATGTTATTGCTTTTATGATTATTATTATTTTTAACCGACTCCAAAAAAGGAAGAGGTTCTCAATTCGACTGTTTATGTTTGTTACCTCAGAACTTTCGACTGGGTGAACAGATTTTGATGATTCTTTTTTTATTTGAAATCTGGTGCTTCAAAAGGTCCAGTACTGACATCATGGCATCCATGAGAAAAACATACAAGTCCTAAATTTTCTTTACTCCGAAGTCGGTTTTTTTACTTGCCGGTTTTTTTTAAGCCGGTTTTTTTATGCCGGTTTTGTTATTAAAGTAATGAAAAACGTTAGCGCCAGGTCCCTTAAGATATGGCTTCAACCCATTAATGGCCCACTAATGAGCACGGGTCTCTTCTGATACCTGAGGCCTAGAGCATACTCCACCACGCTGCTCCTGTGCATAATAATTATGAAATATTTTAAAATTTTCGAAAAAAAATTGTTGAAAAAAATTTATATTGTCCAAAAAAATGCACCAAATTTTTTTTTTCGATGTAGTATTACTTAGAATCACGGTCCGAAAGCGTGGATACAAGGTTTCTGTTTGAGCCCCTAACACCCTGTATATGTAGTCCACCCAATGTTATGTACCTAGTTGTTAAGGAAGCAGTAACTATGACTATGCAGTTATGGTCAATGGTGTAAAGGTCTCCACGACTGCATCTCTTTAATGCTCCCAAACTTACTAAAGTCGGGTAAGTGGAACACTGTTTATTGATTTTCAGTTCTTTCCAAAACGAATCGCCCAAAGCCCTATCGCTATGCATCACATGATTTGCATTTTGTATCGCGGTAGTCTTGTTTGAGTGTACAACGCTTGCCTACTAATATGCCCTTAGGTTGTAGATGAACCAACCGAAAGCGATAGCCATCACAGGTAGCCACAGCAAACTGATCTTTATATCAACTATATAAAGCCTTTGCAGTTTCTGAGATATGCCTTTCAAAATTGGCGAGTATAGAATACTAACTACTATGTCGTTTCGAAGTTCAATGGAGTGCGAATGTAGTTTTTAATCGTTTGTGGGATGTTGGGAGTGTGTGCCTAATTGGAATGCGGCTGTGTCTGTGCTTAAAATAAAATTACAAAGAAACCTTCCCCCAGTATGGCGTTTCATTGTGTTTTGTAGAGTGAACAGTTTTTTAGGGTTCCGTATCCAAAAGTTGACAAGCGAACCCTACTATATGCGTCCGCTGTCTGTCTGTCACAGGCCGCTATAAATTCAACGGCAATAGGGAGACTCCTGAAAATTTTATAGAATGCGTGTTACTGTGATCATTGTCACAAGTAATATTAATAAAGTAAAAAAGTTAGATGTAGATGTAGATGTGTAAAGTATTTTTAAAGAAACAGAACACTTCATAATGCTATTCACTTACACTGAAACGGTTTTTAATATCCTCCCGCCTTTGTTAGAGTATCAATCAACTGAATATAGCTATAACACGTTTACTGTGGAGCAGTTATACTTCATGTTTTTTCCATAGAAAATGACAATCGCTGCAGCGAAGGTGTTAAACCTTAACAAAAGTATCCCTATCAATAAAATATGCCATTTGAATTTTGCCAAAACCTCTACAAATAAATAAAATAAAACAAATAAATAAATATATAAAAATAAATAAAATAAATAAATAAATTCTAATCGAGTAAAACTATCCGAACATGCAAATTCTATTCTCATAATAAAACACTAGTTTTATGTAATCTCTGGATTCTCCGGTATAAATGCGTTACCTACTGCCCCAGAGGATTAAGTAGACACACCTCGTGTGTCGCATTCCGCCTCCCCGAGGCCCGGTAGAGAACGTGGCGGAACTTCCTTAAGTACTGCAGCTTTGCATCAGGAATCAGGTGTAACGAACTTGCCTCGTACTAGTTATGTATACTTTGAAATGTGAAAGCGTAACTTTATTTGTCAATCTGTCTGTCTGTCTATCTGAATTTCTGTCTGTCTGACTATGTCTCTGTCTGATAGTTTGTTTGTCTATCTGTCTGACTATCTCTCTGTCCGATTGTTTGTCTGTCTATCTGTTTGTCTGTCTATCTGTCTGTCTGACTATGTCTCTATCTGATTGTTTATATGTCTGTCTGTCTGTCTGACTATCTCTCTGTTGATTGTTTGTCTATCTGTCTGACTATCTGATTTTCTGTTTGTCTGTTTGTCTGAATATGTATCTGTTTGCATTTCTGTGTGTCTATTTGCTACCTTTTCATGCTTAATCGGCTAAACCGATTTACATGAAATTTAGTATGGAGGAAGTTTGAAACCCTGGAAAGGACATAGGATAGCTTTTATTTTCGCTGGAAATCGAACCCAGGACCATTTCAACGGCAACGCGTTGGCCCCCTGATGTTGCTAATGTCCATGGGCGACGGTGATCACTTACCGTCAGGTGACCCGTTTGTTCGGTTGCCTGCTTATGCCATAAAACGATGGTGATCATTGTGCCATACGGGTTGTCAAATATCAATGAGAACCTATAAATCTAATTGTGGTTCAGAGGCCACTTAACACCTGACGCTTAGCATTCTTATCTAGCGCTTTTACGTAAAATAAACATTATAAATATTTTCACCTGTATTAAAATTGCAATGAACGTATCTACGTAATGTAATTTTTCTCAAAGGATTTCATTAAAGTAGAAAATAGTCAGGAAAGTAGCGTTTAACTCAGCGTTTATCATAAAACATTCTGAATTCAAATTTGTGAACGCATAAACACACATTAACATTTGCACGACCGACGACTCGTGGAAAAAGACAAAAACACTGAAAACACTGCAAAACCGCCGCGTGCACGTTTAATAATATTATTTTTCCATTCCTATTTTAAATATTTGAATTAAGTACTTTGCAAAATTCTTTTACTTTTTAATGTTGCCAGCACAATGTCTGTTAATGAAGGTAACTGCATTATCATAATTCCGTTCAATAGTTTAAATGAGTGAATCTTTATTTAAGTGAACATGGGTGAGTACATTATAGATTAAGGTATGCAAAATTTGATATTCTATAATATTGGATGGTTATATACACAGCATTAATACATAAAATTGGACATCTTCTGTATCGTTCGAGTATGTTTATTTCTAAGACGGCGTTTGTGTCTATATTTAGAACCAATCTCTAATCAAATTAGGTCAGTATCGGAATTTGAAAATATATCTGATTTTCTGTCAAATCTACATAATAAATACCTAAAAAATATGAACTTTCAAATGCATAAAATTACGATTGTTTGTCACTTAAATTTTTTAACATCATCGGCAGTATTGCTTTCAATATATTTTTCATTTCAAATCCTGTTAAAGGAAAAAGGAAAACCACAAGCTCTCGCGTATTATTTTTCCATTCTCATTTCAAACGATCGTATAATTTTCGAACATGTTTTGTTATCAAAACGACCCGACTGATTTTTGCGTTTCAAATGAATATTCAATTATTGTATTTATTCAAACAGTATAAGTACTTATGTACAATCTGTTAACAGTTTTTGTGGCTACAATCATTTGACCACTGCATGTTGATTTGTCAAACGAAGCTAAAGTTAAATTTGAATCTGAAAATGTATTGCTACTTGTAAACACTGAGATGAGACGGCTCATTTGCGACTCTGGTGCCAAGTTTCATTTAACCGAGTCAAGTACTTTAAAAGCGACTTGAAACAAACCAAAATATATTCTTAACTAGTTACTATTTTTCATCTGAATTTTAGAGTCTAAATTAAAAAAAAAAAAGTTTAAATGAATTGCAAATTTTGAAGTCTGGCAACATGTATAATTTTTTGTCATCCGAGGGTTGAAGCGTTCATAATCCGGCAGTTTTCTCCGATCAATAATCGATTGTGTTAATCAACTGGAGATGTGTTAGCTAAACAATATTAAGGGTTTCCGTATTTCAGAGGGCACGTAAACGGCGGCATAAATGAATACCTTTCGATACTTGGGTTATTTACTAACCCCTACACCCATCTGCATTGGAGTAGCGTGGTTGAAAATGCTCTAATACTGTTCAGACTTATGACCCGTATCCCATAGTGGGCCAGCAATGATGTGATTACAGATGTACTTGAGGGCCAGTGAAGCTTGCTATAGCCTATTAATATACCGCAGATATTGATCTAAATCACAGGTGTAAATCGTCAGTCGAAATATGCACAGGAATGATTCCAATTCATTCACAACCCGACCTTTACATTACATTGTAAATACATATCTCGCCGGTTCTAAATAGCGGTTTAAAATAGCTTGCCTGCGTCGGTTCATCGTACGATGTGAGTTGTCAAGCGTCGTCGTACGCTTAACACCAATGAACTCATCGCCTTTTACCATCAGGTAGTATTGTTGTTAACCACTAACATATACCATGTAAAAAACCTCATTTATGATTTCCTTTCATAAAATCCCCTGGTCGCCTGTCAGACGTGTTCACCCCTTTCTCAGTAGCCGGACTATAAAGATCAGTATCTATCCTAATGGCACCATTTCATTAACAAACCAATTATATTAACACCGCAGCCCTTTGTTCAATGGCCAAGTTGTGCCGTTTAGGATTTTTTTATTTTCCTTTTTTAAATTTAATGAATACCGCTAAAACAATGTTTCAGTTGCGAACGGTTTTGGAACCACAAAAGCGGAAAATTGGTCACCATTAAGAGGCTTTAAGCTTTATTTTTTGTTTCCCTCCACTGTTGGTAATTAAATGACAATTACCGGAATCTCGGGAGGAAAAGTTGCGAGTTGTGTTTCATCAGGCCGTTTTAATGTGGCTATCGGGTTTTTGCTTGTTAGATTAAGGAAGAAGTCGAATGTATTGTACTTAATTTGCTAGAAACATATACTTTTTAACAACATTTTAATGACGCCGCTCGCTTGTAATGCTTAGTCTTCTGCGTATAACATAAAACTTAATTTTTAAATACATGAAAGTAGTAAAATTTATCCGTCAAAATTTTATACTTGCCTTCTATGTTGCAGTCTTGCAGCTGCGGAAATACCAGTACCTACTCGTACCAACCTGACGGAAAAGGTTTACATTCGGAATACGGCAGTAGAGTGCGCGAGAGGCGCACGAATAACAAATGGTGTACGTTTTTCGGTTCTGACTAGAATTTTAAAACCTAGAAGTACTAGTTTGTGGAAAAATAACTATGAATCTACAAATTAAAAAGAAATACTGACTGTCGGATTCATCATCGCAGAGAAATCTCTGTCTCTAACACTCTCGTGGGATAACTGCCTCAGTAACGGAATAGTTTTATATTGTATATTGATTATTATATTTATAGACTTCCTTGGGACTTACCCTTACCAGCAATTAAATAATAGTAGAAATAAGTATGAAAGAACGTTGACTGTCTTGAGTAGAATTCATGAAGTATGGATAAGGAAACTAGGATATCTGGAATACAAACGAAGTGCTGTTAGTTTTATATTCATACATTCAAATACCAACGGCTTATCACGGATTGTATCTCCATATCACGACGTTCCACCACAACACTTAAGAAGCATTCACAATGACGATTCTTCTAGCTTTAACATTTAACAAACGAAAACTAAATATTTGATAAGTTCACTAAAACTCGTTACAATCCCATAGAGCTAAAATAACAGAGTGAAAATACCTCGAGAATGTTGCACTTAGCTCATCCATTCAAATAGCCCGAAAATAAATGGCAATGTATACAGAGTTAGCACGAAATAATAACTAAAGCGAAGCCAGACAAATTGTAATTTGCCGGCTCCGAGTGTGTCTCCGTACCCATTCTATAATGGCCTCGTTCGTGTGAAGTGGATATTCATAAATGCATTGAAAACGTGTTGTGAGGATCTGTAGAAAGGTATGTGTCGTTCAATACGAATAATAAAGTATACTATATACATATCACGAAACATATATTTTTATTGAAAGAAGCATTTTCAAGTTATTTTGGGGTGTATGGGATGATGGTCGCAAGTTTAATACAATTAAAATTGATTTCAAAGAGGTCTTCGTTAGCTTAGAAGGCAAAGTAACTTACCATTATAATGTATCAGGACCAAGCTAATGGTCTGGTAAAAAAAAAGACAGTAATTAGTTCCTTTCAGCAAAATCCACGAGTACGGGAGGTTTATTAAAAAACACTACTTAAAACTCAAAAGGTATTTATTCTCATAGACAAGGCGTGATGTTTAGATGAAACATTGTGTAAATTGTTTCGTATCCGTGATAATGGACATCAAAGTTACAGAGAAGATCTTGGGGCATATAAGACATGCTCCTGAGATGCAGGGTTTTTGTGGCGGAAAAACACGTGGTATCTTGATATCTTTCATAAGACCTATTATTGCCGAAAGCGTTTCATTGGTAATCCAGGACAATCTGATCACTCCTCCAAAGTAATCGAGCAACTTTAGTATCAGAGTTGTTTGACATTCCCTCCTCTCCCGATACGAAAAATGGTAGGAAACGAAACTCAGTCAATCACAAACGAGTCCCAAGCTGTTCATCGTTTAAATATGCGAATCGACCGGAACACATAAACTTGTCAGTGGACCTCGTGAGATTTATCGCCACTAATAAATAAACCTCGCATTTAAACTGTTTTTATATCTTTCCTATAGTGCCTTGGATGACTAAGGTTAAAAAAATTGTGTGCATGTAATTAAATTCATATTCTTAGAATGGTTCTTGATTACTGTAGGTACTTCTGTCTTTGCAGAAAGGTACTTTTATTTTAATGAAGAAAAATTCTACAATTCTATTTTGCAAATTAGCTCGGGCTTGGCCTTGGATCCTTTTGATTTGATCACGGCTCTAGTTCATCACGCTGCGCTGACTAAATACGGATCGGCCAGATTCGGCAGACATTATAAACCTTTGAGAATATGGAGAACTTAGATAGGAAGGTTTCTGATTGCTTTCTTGTTAACGGTTAAATGTAATCTATCATTTTAGAATCTCCGAGACGGTAATCCACAAACTTTCTGTAGGATCTTTTTTTCATCAATCAGTCATCAATCAGATCAATCTTTTTAAAATTATAAAAATCTTATTTAACTTGCAATGTATGTATGTATGTAATACGCACATAATTTTCATAAATTATGTGCGTATTAAAATTTAATTATCACTTGCTTCGGTGAAGGAAAACATCGTGAGGAAACCTGCACACCTGAGAGTTCTCCATAATGTTCTCAAAGGTGTGTGAAGTCCACCAATCCGCACTTGGCCAGCGTGGTGGACTATGGCCTATACCCCTCACACTGTGAGAGGAGACCCGTGCCCAGCAGTGGGACAGTTATGGGTTGTGATGATGATGATGATGATGATGTATGTATGTAACTATGTTTGTTAGGGTGGAATCTTGAAACTAAATTTTGAAGCAGATATCTTCAATTGATTGTGCTGAAATATTGTATACACGTTAGTTTGAATGACAATGCATGATTAGCTATGTGGCATCATTGTAAATCTCACATGGCGGAATACACATGATAGCGGACTAGTTATTTTTAATGCACTCCCACAATGTAAGTATGAAATGAAAATGCTTGCTGAGAATTAACTCGCGCATTTAAATAAAAGCTTGTTTTTTAAAAAGTTTTTAAACTAATTTATTTTACTTTGATGATTCATCCAAATGAATAACAACGGGTCTTAATCTTGCAGTCATTTGTAACACACGTCATGAAGAACCAAATAGCAATCAACAGGAACTTTTTGTGCAAAGATAATAATTTAAGGCCAATAAAAACTATTTATGTTCCCAAGGATGCATATAATAAGTTATTCCTAGAATAATGGGCCTTAAAAAGATATATCAGCAGGCATTGCAATTTATAGAGGCAACGAATATTTAATTATTGGCTATTAAGATTTTTCAGTCGACTAGCTTGTCGTAGATCAAAGCTGATTACTGAGTTTTTATACGAAGTAAACTAGATTAAACCATATGGGATTAATGTTGCAGAAGTCGCTTTTAATTAGGCAGTTAAAAAAGGAGGATTATAAGTATATACATATACGCATTATAATAACATGCTGAACTAAAGAAAAGTTGGACATCTACCAATTTAATGATTTGAGGTGTAATTATTTAAACGTCACAATAACCAGTAATCAGGATTCAAGATACGATAATAACGTGCAACATCTTATTTCCTTATCCTGTATAATTGCTAATTCCGCGAGTGCCGCACTGCACATCGTCAACGATAACTCTGGTTAATTAAGCGCTGCTAAAGCAATCACGCCGCGTCTAGTCTGGATTACACAATCTACGCTGAATACGGTTTGTGCATCATCAGTGCACCAGTGTTGTAACGGTTTTGAGGGTTATAACCAGTCACGGTGTCTGCCTCTGGACATATATTTGTATGCAATGTTTTAATTTTCAAAAAGGGATTTATGACTAAGACTTTTTTTTATTAAAACATTTTGAACTTGGGTTAAGTCAATCTGCAAACGTGATCCTGTAGCTCTCACATTGTGAAAGAAAACATGTGCCCGCATTGGTATAGATATTTAGTATTATAAGCTATGCAGCTGGCGCTGTACAATTTAGTTTACAGTGGCAATTTACGATATAGGATCAATAAACCAAAAAATATTATTTAAGTAGTTATGTTTTTATAACAATGAATTTAGGCTCTAATGCTCTAGGTTATAGGACTTCTTGCAATCAAAAGCGAACTGGGTAACATCCCAGCCCTATTTTGACAGGTAAATAAATCGTGCGAAATGCCACGCATGAGAGGTATGAAAAAGCAAAATGCATTTTATTTAAAGCAGAAACTACAAATTGATTGCATTGTTTAAAATGAATTTTAACATTTATCTTGATCGGACAAAATGACAGTTTGACTCGTGATATTATCGTGTATGACGATATCTAACATATAATTGTACTGTCATTTTCAATATCTGAGAGTCTTGGCACTATAGGACGTTCTTGAGCAAATTGCACCGGTGCAATTCAGGGAGGTTAGTTTTATCGAGAACGCTATAAAACTTTTAAGACTAACAATCAAACATGTTAGAAATCAACCAGCAGCAGCAACCTAAGCCAAAGGCGCATCGCAGCAGTGATGTTTTTGGTTGATGATGATGACCATGGTGATGTACGATGGTGACTTGTCTCGTTTTCTCGTTAGTCGGTTGTTTACATCTGTTCTATAAAGAATGAGATCATCTTTCTCAATTTGGGCATTCATCGTCTTTTCACTGAAAATGAAGATCTAACTATTTGCTCCTTTGCTCTTTAGTGTTCCTTGATTTCAAAGTGTATAAGTACTCTGTTGATTTTAATCGGATGATTAATTCTGTTGGAGGTCTCTCTCTGGGTTTATATAATCGGCTAAATCCCAATGGTAATCATACGATCATCCTTTATCTTGATTGCATGCGTACATTTTAGTTGCTAAGTTGTACCCAAATAGCTACCGCTCGTAAAGGTGCCTTTTTACTTCCTTCTTGGTCAGCAACGTGACGGTGATGGCGCTGGTGTTAAGGATGTTCGTACCACAATATACCATGTCGGCGGCGTTGACATCATTCCGGCAAAAAAAACCCTGACACCGTAAGAAAATTGTATTCAACTTAAACATTTCCTTCAAAGAAATGCAACGTGACAAGCATAATAAAATATACGAGTGCGTACTCGCTCCCCTCTGTATGGATTGCTCCCTCCCATCAAAGTTTTAAAAGCCTCTCTTGGGTGAACCGTTACTCCCGGCGAATAAATTGGAACGCCTTGAGTGCAGTTTCCACATAGTGATTTCTGTCTGGGCTGTGCCCAAAGGTTTGAAATTTGGACTTCTTATCTCGAACTCATGTAAGTGGACATTGTTTACACACACACATACCCTTGTAGCATGATTCCTGTATCTGTCAGGTTGACCCTAGCGTGTACGGCAGGCTTTAAAAACAAATGTATGTATTCGACCTGATAATTTTCGTAGCGATATTATTTGAATTTGTTTCCAAATTGACATTAACGTTGACACGACAGTTATAGCGTTAAAAAGCCCACGGAGCGTGTCTTTCGTGGCCAAGTTATGATAGGTATTCTTTTACGTACTTAAAGCAATATGCTCTATGCCAACCCTCACTGAGAAAAATTTCTAATAAAGGTATTCAATTAGCAGAAGGATTATAATAGAAGTACCTGTGTCAGAAAACCCCTTTGTCAATAATATTGAGTGCGTATTGGCAGAACTTGATTAGACATTAATTTTATCCCTTACCGCAAGTGTTCGTGCACGCCAATCGCTTCAAGCTACGTAGGGTATCTGAGTAAAGGGGGTTTTCACCAGCGCCAATTCCGACTGAGGCTTTTTATCTTAGTCCTAATACTCATATCCAATATACATACTTCAAATATATTTTTTAAAGCACGGTATCTTAAGTCCCATCCCAATACAAACATTGGACCTTCAAATATTACTTTGTTTTTTTAGCAGCACTACTAATTTAAAATAAATTACCTGCAAATATTTTAAAGAATTGTAAAGGGTACGGAAAACAATTCCTAATATTACTTAGTTTTATTTCAATAAAAACAAATATGAAAATCGTAAAAGTCAAGAAGGATTCGATTCTACACATAACTCCGAATCCAGCGGCGAAATTTTAAGATGGCCTAATAAATATCCGATGCGTAACATAAAGTATTCGAGAATTAGCATAAACGCTTTATCGGACGGCCCTGACATAAAACACTCGGAGCCGTTATCCAAACACGACACGATCACGGATCCGACACGGGATTTATGACGGTTAGCCGCGCGGTAATCTTGTGTAGATTTGGGATTATTAGTCGAAAATGTTCAGATGGTTTTTAGTATCGCAATATTCCTATTACCTTGATGACAAATGTATGATTTTAAGTATACAACGAATAACTATGTACGAATACAATTTTAAGCAATTTTATTATCTATTTTTAATTATCGTACTTCATAATTCAAGATATTATATAAAAATTATCGGCATTTTACTGGTAGAAAATGTTTTAGCATCAAGTTCTCCTTTGGTTATGACATTTTGTATGGTATATTAATTTTAAATAGATCATGTTTTCTCGAAAAAATAGTTTATTGCACATAAATGTATGTGAGTAAAAATTATGTAAAATATAATAATTTTACAAACAAAATTAAAGAGGGAAGATGTGGCCTCATCCCTACGATGCGGCGACGTCGTGACAAGAACGTCGCCCAAGTCGTGAGTCGTAAAGGACTTGGAGATACCCGCGTAGGAAGGCTTCGTCTTGAAACGTCTAGTCAGTACATTATTTATTGTTAACCTTGTAACTTTGTCTGCGCGCGTTGTTCCACGATACGGGAATTTAATATCGCGAAATTTACTCACAATGTTCAAACTATAATACGTCGAAAAACTATTAGAAGGTGAACGTATTTTTTACTTAATTACGTCACACAACAATTGACCACAATTCCACTTGATGGTAAGTTCATGGCGATGGGATGAAGGTAAGATAGTGAGCGCAATAGCTTAGGAAAGGCTTGTTTAAAAAGTTCTAAAAAAGGGTAATGGTATATCTTGTAAAAAATGTTCTCTTATCTTTTTAAGTTTTTAATATTTCTATATATAGATATCTTCTCCATACAGAATTTAATTACTCCAAATATTCTTCTTCATGTACGCAATTTCCTTAATATAGGAACAAAGCTATCTGTATTAGAGAAATAAATGAAAATTAAAAGCGGTTTAAATCACAAGCAGGTTTGGCTTACTATTGTTAAACACGAACAAAGTTAAGATATAACAGAATTTGATGTACAAAACAGAGCACCCCTGAACACGACACCAACAAAACATCGTCCAAACATGTTCAAACATTGAAAAGTTTGCAAAACATTTACAGGTTGTTCAAATATTAGCCTGTTTGAGACGCGGCGTCGTCTGTGAATCGGCTCGTTAGTGGCGCGGGTTCACTCATAACATCGTTTGTGTTGGGTTCCACACGTGGGACTTGGAATAATGTTTGCATATAATAAGTGATTGCTTGGTTTTATCGGCCTTCTGATATCTTCTATGGAGATTCTATTGATTCCATTCGATATGATCGATTCCGACTATGACTTTTTATCACATCGATTCAGCCGTTAAAGACGCGGATCTCTCCTAACTGTGAAGGCCTTGAGTACGTCCCACCAAGTTGCTCCAGTGCATATTGGTGTGCTCACACTGTGCGAGGTGATCCGAGCCCAGCAGTGGGATAGTTATAGGTTGCGATGATGATGTTGATTAGTCTACCGCCACACGGTTGTGGTATGTGTGTATGTTGGTATATACTTTATTTTCTATGTAATTATGCATGTTACCTTTATGGGCGGGAGGCACCGACCACACAGCCAATAGACTCATAATAACAGGCGAATGGCTTCTGTCAACACATCTGGCTTATAGTACCGATATAAATTCGTGCCGTCTCATTCTTTCCCGTTGCTTAAATTAATATATTTCTTTCCAACGTTTCGTGTGGCCTTGAATTAGCCAATCACAGCATTGAATTAGCCAGTCACCCTGCTTCTCTCACCTCAGCTAGTTGCCAGTATGCATTCAATACGGAAAATCAAACATTAGGTGTCTATTGGCTGTGTGGTCGGTGGCGGGAGGGTTTCCACGCTCGTCTACAGGACCAATGTCCAGTGTATGATAACACACTGTGGTAGCGCATTGTTGCAGAATAATACTAATACAAGCTCAATAACATTATAAGATCAAAAATTTCCAAATGACTAATAATGGTAATTCTGCTTTTGAGGTCAACGCTGGCTCCAGCGTTTGTTTCTGATGGAAAAGATACACCGTTTATGGAACAGAAGGTTTATTCTCTGGACGACTTAGATAAATTACAAGAAAAAGCAACAGACGTAGAGTTGACAGATAGAACAAGGCATAACCCAATACAGCGCCACTAGCGGCAACAACACCACAGATAAAACGTAACGCGCTTTTTATTATGTTTACTTTATTTGTGTTTTTCCAATATCCTCCCTTAAACATAATCCCATCTTGGAAGAACAGTATGCTAATTTTGAGAGTGGAGTTGCTTTGGTAAGTGCATCGGCAACCATCATGTCTGTCTGTATATACTGAACATCAATGACCCCTTCAACAACTTTCTCCCGCACAAAGTGATGCCTCACATCAATATGTTTGGTCCTGGAATGATAGCCATCACAACCTGAAAGTTTAATAGAACTTTGATTGTCACTGTAGATTGTCATAGCTTCATTTTTCAGTTGTGGCCAAAAAGTTTCTTGTAACTGCTTAAGCCACAGTGCTTCTTGTACACACGAAGATAAAGACATATACTCTGCTTCGGTAGTAGATAAAGCAATGGTTGGTTGACGTCTAGAATTCCAACTGATTGTTCCTCCCTGAAACAAGAATGTGTAACCAGTACAGGAGCGGCGGTCATCAGCTGAGCTTGCCCAGTCCGCATCACAATAACCATGAGTCATCATCTCATCTACATTTTGTTTATAGGTTAATCTATACTCTTGAGTGCCTTTTAAGTACCGCAGAACGCGCTTCAGTGCAGTATAATGCGACATTTCAGGTTTGTTATTATATTTGCTTAACAGGTTTATTACAAAACTTATATCTGGTCTGGTGACTTGTGAAATATATAACAAGCATCCAATTATCTCTTGATAAGGATAGTTATCTTTTAAATTTTTTGTTGAATCCAAATTTTCTTGAAACTTAGTATTATGATCTATTGGTGTTTTAGCTATTTTGCAGTCAGACATTCCATACTTATATAATACTTCTTGTATGTATTTTCTTTGATCTAAATATATAACACCTTTCTCTCTGTCCCTCTCTATGTGTATACCAATACAATAACTTATATCTCCCAGATCTTTCATCTTAAATTGTTTGTGTAACTCTGCTTTAATATGATTTGGCATTTTCAATGTGTACGTAATTTATAGGTTCCACCAACAAAATGATTTTGGACTTAGCTTTTATGTCTTTCTTAGGATCGATTGCGATTCCAGGATCAACACATTCCCATAAATCTTCATGTTCCAGATAGGATTTAACTGCGAACTTCCACGTGGAATAATTTTCCCGGCCGGCTAATTTCTCAATATGGAGGTTAGTCGTAGCCATGTCCGCCGAACTGAAATACTGAATATCGCGAATTACTTTCGACTTTACTATAAACTTCGGTTCTGTTTCCATAAAAGTGTATGGGACGGCCCATAACCTGATGGAAAAGATACACCGTTTATGGAACAGAAGGTTTATTCTCTGGACGACTTAGATAAATTACAAGAAAAAGCAACAGACGTAGAGTTGATAGATAGAACAAGGCATAACCCAATACAGCGCCACTAGCGGCAACAACACCACAGATAAAACGTAACGCGCTTTTTATTATGTTTACTTTATTTGTGTTTTTCCAATAGTTTCAAAGAAAATTGAGGTTGAAACGATTTGCTTCATGCAAAATTGGCAGGTGTGGTGGAATTGTTAGTTCCAGGAGAGCAGTACAAACTAACTTCAATGTATTTTAGTCAGAATATTGTGTACTTCGTCGAACCGCAACTAAATCCAACTTCCAAAGTTTATCTGAATAGCCGCGTCAATGCACTTACCTTACGTTAGTTAATATATTGTAATATTATTTTATCATTTTTATAATATTAAAGAGATGAAACAGCGAAACAAAAACAAATAGAAAATGCCAGTTTTTGTAATCGTACATAAAAAAATTATTTTTCTCGATTGCAAGTTCATACTGTAGTAATTTATATATTTGCAACAAATGTACTAATATTTGGTTTTATAAATTCAGTCCAAACCGAATTCAAATATCGGTTTGCCCCGCGGGGTTTAAAATAACAAAAAAATAATGACATGGAACGCGTTTCGCGTTAACAAACCACTTTTTAAGGACATTGGATATAATTGGCAAAAAAAGCCTAACATTATTATCCTTACATATAGATATTTCCGTTTGAGTGGCGTTCCATGTTTGAGTGGTGTTCCGTAGCCGGTGGAACCCCGCGGCGCTCATAGAGGATTAACGTACCGTTTTTCCCCAACGTCCTCTACACTAACGAGAGTCGTGAGTGGAGTTCTGGAAGACCATTTACACTATACATATACGCTGCATGACACAGGTAGTTATGCAACACATGTAGTGTTGCATAACTACCATACGACAATCATTAAGTCTTTATCACCGACCACACAGCCAATAGACACCTAATGTTTGATTTTCCGTATTGAATGCATTCTGGCAACTAGCTGAGGTAAGACGAAGCGGGGTGACTGCCTATTCAACGCTGTGATTGGTTAATTCAAGGCCACATGAAACGTTGGAAAGAAATAGATTAATTTAAACAACGGGAAAGAATGAAATGGCACGAATTTATATCGGTACTATAAGCCAGATGTGTTGACAGAAGCCATTCGCCTGTTATTAGGAATCTATTGGTTGTGTGGTCGGAGGTCTTTATATATTACGAATATCTATGAGTCACCTGTCAAAAATTTCTCCCCGCCACCACAGTCTCGCCGTGACCATGATCCATGCAACTGGGTCGAAATATTGGCAAAATAATTCAAAAAAATTCGAAATCGTGAGTACCCGTATATATTATAAGGATTATATATGTTCACCGATTTCTCGATTATTTTGTTTTTATTTGAAAAATCGTAATTCCGAGGAGGTCCCACTGCGACCAAGTCAGGATCTGATGATGGAATCCCGGGGAAATCGAGGAAAACCCTCAAATTGTTTATTACTTGTCTTTTTTGAAGTCGTTTTTTTGTTTTGCACAAATTATTCCGATTGTTTACCTGCATTTCTATTTCTACCAAAACATTCTTAAAACGTCTTTTATAAACAACTCGTAAAAAATAAACAGCCAATGAATACGAAATCGAGCAAATGAGTGTTCATAAACAGACAGCTGTAACTGTATACTCGTAGTAGCAAAGTTTTTACATCCTATAAAAATATTCACTGAAATAACTTCAAGTAGATGCCTTTTCCGGCTTTCATTAAAGTGTCCAGTAAGTACCCAGTAAACCAACTTCTTTATGTATTTCTATTATTGTAAATATCTGGGCCAAGATTAAAGTTAAGGCTACATAAAAACAGATGGTGAGTTTTTATATTTTTAAAACGACACTCGTCTTTGAACCTCCTATTAGGATACAATATCTGGATGACCGAGCTTTGCTCGGTACTTTTTTTTTTATAAATTGTGTTTTTTGACTTGGTGTAACTTAACAACGCCATCTGCTGTTGTGTCGTTAAAGCAATTAGTTGCTCACAAAAAAGTATTATTATTCGCCAATAGATGTCAGGAAGAGTCATATTTTTCAGTTTAAATTGGGACTACAAAAACACGAATAAAATGAAATTTTCTAAAAATGATTCCTAGCTAGATCGATTTATCGCCCCCGAAACCCCCTATATACTAAATTTCATGAAAATCGTTGGAGCCGATTCCGAGATTCCAATTATATATATACAAGAATTGCTCATTTAAAGATATAAGAATAAGATAAGATATTACCTATTATTATTTATTGTTAAGACAATGAATTCAAGCATAAATTTGTCTAATTTTTGTCAATTTGCATGTGGTTTTCATTGGTGTATTAGCGGTAACATTTTGTGTTACTTTTATTTCAATCAGTTCACAAACACAAAGCATCAAAACATCAATTTATAGAATCACGTCTCTACATTTACATTAAGAATGACAAAGTTTCTCGAAGCGAAGTAAGGTCATTACAACATAAGAGAATTTTGAATCCCGCACGCTAATCTTTTTAGGAGAGGAGGTGCAACACACGTTTGGTATACCGTCTTTTGTAATGCAGATTAATATAAATGTAATAAAATAACTGCCCTCAAAGCACTCATGCTTAAGTATAATTATTAAAAACTAATACCACCCGTAGAGCTATTTGAATGTCCTTGTCATAAGTCAGTAATAATCATATAGGGATAAAAGAGGGTAATTTTATCCAACTCATTGTAAATTTTGGGGTGACGTTTTATTTGAGTTAGGGGAAGAATAATATTACAAGTTGAGGTATTAGAATTAATTTGATAAAATAAGCTTACATCAACATTTTTGGGTCATGGGATTTACGGCTTATTTCATTATTTTAAATTAAATTGTGTGTTTAAATTTTTAAATATTAAGTATTTTTTCGTTATAATTTCGTCTTCTTGGACAGTCTTAATCGTATTGGGGCGGCCTAGGCCTAGGATATGGATCCCGATCTCCTGCCGGTTGACCAGAGTGTCGTATGATGCGACGGAAGCCTCCTGCTTGGTGGTAGGACTGAAACCCGGCTGGTTACCTACTACCCTCTTGTCTGAGTCGGTCACCAAACGACTTGTGTTTCGGCTGGGCCTTGACAGTTAGTTTTTCTGTCACTCTGCTTCTTTATTTCTTTTGGCAACGAATTGGTGTGGACGTCTTTAGGTGACGGCGACTTCTCACGATCAGGTGACTCGTCTTCTTGGTTGTCTAGAACTAGGCTACAACTTCATTTAATAATGTACGCATTTTTTGTCAATACTTACACTGATGCATGCCACTTTTCATTCTACCACCGTTTCGGAAAGTTACTATAACTTGGAGGATATGAAACGCCGAAAGAAACCATTACTGCGAAATGATTTGATAAGTTGATTGATAGTAATTACTGCGGAGAGTATCAATCGCGTAGTATGTGATTGATAATATAATAAAACACGCTATAATAGTCAGTATTTAGGTACATAATTCTTGCTCATTTATTACTTGAACGTCAGAGTAAAGCCAGTCCGGTGCGGTCCACTGAATGCGCATTGTGACCAACAATGCCGCCAACCTCCATTTATCCAACACGGCTTAAGTCATTCAGCTCCGAATCTGTTGAATGAAATCGCTCGTGAATTGTCACGAATAGCTCCACAAGGGTTTAGCATTGTTTTGTTGCTGGGATTCCGGCACTATTAACTAATGGATTTGTAGTGGCAGTAGTCGAGCGATGGATCATCTTAATCCTAGTGGAGGCATTAATTTTATCGTGCTTCATGGTCAAGAATTGCCGTAACCGTTTCGTTGTATCGTTATCACAAAAAATATGACAACCGTATGGCAGAGCATGGTTGTCTTATTTTGTGCTAAAAGTAGTGACTTATTGTGTATTCTATGTACTAGTAACAGAACTATCCGCGCTTCGCTTTGGTAAACCTATAACTTATATATACTAAGATCCCGCAACGCAATTGAATCGTTTATAGAGTATTTAAGAAAAGTCAAGTGTTGATGTACAATTATAAAAGATGCAATAAATAATATGGTTTGGCTGGGCTGCCATTTAAAAATGCGCGCTAGTATTTTTAATTTCTATTCGCACCCGAAAAAAAGTTGGACTTGATTCTTTAAATTGATTTTTTTTTTATTTGTGTACCGATTAAATGTAAGCAAGCAAAGCCTCAAGCCTAGGTACTATAATTTAATAGTGAAAAAAACTTTCTAATCAGTTTTAAACTGTCTTTGAGATCAGCGGAAATAAACAAACAACAAACAACTGACAAACGGGAAAACACAATGTTTGTAACAATTATTGGTATGGAATTTATTGCGTTCATAATAATGTATCAATTATCTTATATGTACAGACTTCGATTAGTTAGTTTTATTAAAAAAGTATCTATGGTAAGGTAAAAATAAGTTTGTCCTACAATGAAACTCCAAATTTCCCGACCGGGGTAACCTTAGCTTATTGTAAGAAAAAGCGGGTTCCCGTGCGGGGTTGGGTGGGGGGTTGTACCACGAGGCTCCCAATCCGTCAGCGCTGACCCGGTGGACCCTTGTCAGCGCACAGATGCTCCAGAACCCTTCGCTTTATGAAACAATGTACATAGAAATTTTAATCTAGCGTTTGTCAAATTAAGTTACGAGCGGTCGACGGATTGGGCTCTAGTTTATTTTATTATAGGGTAGCAGAAAGTCCCGGACGTAGGGATCTAGGGACAAATCAGAACATCGAAATTGGTCCGCCTTCCGCGAGTAGCTTATTTAATTACTAGGAAGAAAACTAAAATTTTGACTGACTTATAAAAATTCTTTACTTTTGTATTTTTTTAAATGTAAAGTACAATAATTGATTGAAAAAAAAAGCAAAAAACGTCAAAATCGGTTTATCCGTTTAGCTGCTACGATGCTACACACAGACCACAAAACATCAAATGCAAAGGCCTCTGCAAGTAAACTTGGAGGACTTGGGAAGGTGCGGATTTATTTCACATCACATCGACTTTTAAAATGTTATGACGTCCAAGTTCGACCATGCAGGTGATGCAGGAGTAGTGCAGCTACATTTGGGCTGCTTCTGAAAAATTCTTGGATGCGATGGAGACGTGTAAAATTATGTTAATAAAAATATTTAGTAATCTGAATCTTAGTGAACAAATCCAATAAAATTATAAACAACTTTTAATTACTTACAGTCCATATTTTATCAACAAAATCGTCGCTAAAACTTATCACTTGCGACACAAACCAAGCCAGTCACGCTTAGACCACGCCCAAATTTAATGCCTCCGAAACTGATACAGTTAGAGAACTATGTCGATCCAGAATGTGCTGTTTCACTCGAGTTTGCGAACCTATGTCATTATAATTTACGAGTAACTCACTCGTGTATTAACATCGAATTTATAGTTCGCAAACGTTTCGAGTTGTTTAACGAAGTAGTTGATACAAACTTCATTCCAACTTGGAGACAAGTAAGGAAACTAAGCAATGGAAGCGTGGTGATGTCATCGTTCTCGCACGGGTGATTTGAGTTCGAATCCTGTACGCACCAATTTGGCTTCCGTGCCAAAGAGTGAACAGGGTTACAGGAACAACTGGACCCTGACAATGCTAGGGCTCCGCTGTCGCTCAGTCCGTTCGTACATTGATGGATCTCTTGAACCGTAATAGGTAGACCCTAGAAATTTTAGCCAAAACAAACAGACAGACAGACAAACAGACAGACGGACAGACAGAAAGACAAAAATTGTAAAAAATGTTATTTTGGTATATGTAACGCGGATACATCCATATGCATTTAGTACTAGTAAAAAGCGGTTAGTTAAATAATACAAACAGACACTCCAATTCTATTTATTTGTATAGATAAAAGTTAAAATTAAATTTCCTTTTGAGGTCTCTAAGCTCTGTACTAACTACCACCCAGCACCCAGATTTCTTCCCACGGAGCTGATGAATGGTGGTAGGGTTTTTATTAAACTTTCTGGCTACCCTCCTTCTTACATCGACTTTGATTTTTTTATGTTCCAGCATAAACTTGCCTTGAGTAGGCTCGAATGCTATGATTGTCCTATTAGGACAGGAGATCTAACCCAGCAGTGAGACAACGAGACAATAATATGGTTTGTGATGATTGAGCAACCTAGATTTGTTTTTGAATGCTTAGCTCGTCGAAACAAGCTGCGCCCCAATTCGACGGCTTCGTAGCAGCTGACGTTCTTTGAAGTAGAAGAAAAGTCGGTCAAGTGCGAGTCGAACTCGGTCGAAGAACAATTCATTCTGTACTATAAATCTACGTACATACACGTACATACATACATACGTACGTTATATAGTATTTAAGTATATTTTTCGTTATCGTTGACAATAATGTTCCAGTAAAACAATTTTTTATAGCCTGAAGGGCTGACGAAATACAGTCGAGCCCCCTGATGGTAAGTGGTCGTCGTTGCCTATGGACACGTGCTACACCAAGTGTGTCGCCTATTCATCGCCGGCCCCAAAAGAGAACATATTTTACACCTTTATTTGAATACAGGACCGGAAAGGAGGAGAAAGAAGGAGAAGGAGGATATTGGTATTGATATTGGGATATTGGATATTGATATTGGGATATTGGATATTGATATTAGGATATTGGATATTGATATTGGACATTGATACAATGTTATTTCATTAAACTTAGTTTCAGTTTGTTGATGAACTCACTCTTTATTGTGTGCTATCCTTTGGGATCGTATTGGTTTTATTTAGAAGTAGCTTTCAACTATAACAGCAGTTTTCGTAAAGAATTTCTGGAACCGTCAAAAACACTCGTAAATACAGAAACGGCGGGAATCGTAACCCAAAAATTGACAATTCGTTACCATGTGATATACTGCGTCCGTACCTGATTCGACGCAGAGATAGATCCCTCGTGATAGCATCATGGGCTTAGCGCCAATGGAGTACGTTGTTTTTAGGGATCAAAAGAAGGATTGAATGGACGAATCGAGTTTGTATCTAAAACGTGCTATACGTTTTAGATACAAACACAGTGCGGGAATTTTGTTACAGAGATGTATTTTTCGGACTGGAATCCCTGTAGATTGTTTTTTAATTTATTTGCGCATGCAGTGTGGTAAAATAATGTTGTGTGTTTAATCCAACTGTGGATGACGATCGATCCTTGAGATATTGGGAAAAACTTACATTTTTCTTTTTGTTTTCAACCAATACTTGACCAACTGCTGGGCTCGGGTTTTAATTTTATCAGGGGTTAATTTCATAGTATGTTGTATGTTTTACTTTAACTTTATTTTATTTCATTTTATTTAATTGTACTCCGTTAAATGGCAGGACTTTAGCGATCTGCTTATATAATTGTCAGCCATCTGTGTTATAATTAGAGGTGCGTTCAGGATTCGAACCCAGGCCTCTCTATTCGGGATTTCAACGTTTGAACCGTTTGGATTTCACACACTTACATGTGTTTGTCGGATTGTCGATTTTTCTGTGTATTTGTGTCCGACAGAATGACTTTAGCGATTAGAACGCGGAATGTTGGTTTCCTATTGATTGATTGATCTGTGAAATAAAAAATAAAATAAAAATAAAAGTAGCCTAAGTTACTCCATAATACATCAGATATCAGTATCAGCCAGTCGCGTCAAAATTGGTCAAGCCGTTCCAGTCATTAGCCAAAACAAACAGACAGACAGACAGACAGACTAAAATATATAATTTTGCTATATTTTGTATCGTGTATATTTTCCATATGCATTTAGTAAAAATCGGTTATTTTAATATTACAAACAGACACTCCAATTTTAGTTATTTGTATGTAAAGATGTAATACCGATTTAATTCACTCAATAATTATGTTTGTTTTGACAACACAAAGGTTCTTAATTATCAAAGTGTCTAATAGGAGATCAAGTTCTATTTGTAAAAATGGAATGATATACAATTTTTACCGTGCTGTATAATTACCAATTAAATTAACCTTTGCTAGTGAAGTATGTACCTGTAACAAAGCGTAAACATTGTTAGTAAACATAATTATGTAGTACCTATTTACATAATAATATGTAGGTATATACAATGATATATACTCTGGTATAGCATAGTTGCTATACCAGAGTAGATATATTTGAAGAAACGCTGGCTGTATGGTGTAATTTTAAGAGGATATTCTTTATACACTGCTCGTTTGTCGGCACATAAAAATATGGAGTATACATACATATAAATACATTTTAACCCTAAAATCACACCATATACATAGCTGCAATTAGCAAAATTCATAGGTAATACTAGTCAGTTCTGTAGCCTCAAATTGCAGAGCTAGTCGATTCACTCGGAACCCTGTAATTAGTCGCGGAGTAAAGTTCCATGCATAGTTTCACTCTCCATTATGCCAATGATGGCCAAAATCGCAACTTGGCTAGAACAGAACCTCCTAACACTAAATACTACCAAAACTAAATTTATAAATTTTAGAATTAGTTATAAGTCTCGTCCTACCCTACCATTTAATATTAAACTACACACATGCAATTATACAAACAATAATGTATGCAATTGTCCAGTCATAGAAGAGACGAAAAATGTAAAATACCTAGGGGTTGTAGTTGATAATCGACTGACATGGAAAGCACAGGTGGATATGCTATGTGGGCGCACTAGAAAATTAATGTACATCTTTAAAAGACTAAGACACGTGGCAGATGTCTCCACAGTTAAAATAATCTACCTGGCTTTATGTCAGTCGATTATTAACTACTGCATTGTCACGTGGGGAGCGGCTACCAAAACTACACTCATAAAACTAGAGAGAGCACAGCGAGCCCTACTAAAAGTTGCTTACCGAAAACCATATCGTCACCCGACAGAACAGCTGTATTCGGAAACTGGACATTTAAGTGTGAGAAAACTGTATATCACAAGGACAATAGCAAAATATCACAAAATAGCGGTACATAAAGAAGACAGACAAAAAAGATCAAAAAGAAATACATCCTGGACTATACCAACTACAAAAACAAAATTTGGAGAAAAATGTTTCACATTTAGGGGACCCTTTTTGTACAATAAAATTAATAAAAAAATTAATATTTTTAAAGAAAATAATTACTCATGCAAAATTAAAACATTAAATTGGATAAGGGACCGTACATATCAAGAGATAGAAAATATACTAGATACTGACCGATAAAATAACAAATATATATATATATATATATATACAAACTATACTATATTATTTTATACATTAATACTAATATATGTATATACTAATTACACACATTAAAAACACACTCACCAATATACACACTGGCATATTCACTCTCTCTCTCTCTCTCTCTCACTCACTCACACACACACACACACACACGCGCGCACACACACACACGCACACACACACACACACACGCACACACACACAACACACACCGCACACATCAACTAGATCTAAAAATAACTTGTAAACAGCAATTAATGTTACCGAACAGAAGAGACTAGACCTCATAACACAGGGAATCCTAGTATGGAGTCTAGAGGCCAATTTATTGTACTGTTTCTGTATTTTTGCTGTGTATTTCAATAAATTTCAAATTTCAAATTTCAAAATTATGCGTTTACCTTGTTATAAGTTGTTAACTTTGTATTAATAACACCTTGAACACTTTGCTACATTACCAGCAAAATATAGCTCGTTGCGTATTCCTACTTAATAGAACGATAAGGGTGACTGACAGGCAGCGCCTGAGCGAGTGGACATATAAACATGAAACTTTATTAGTGTGAGGAAGCAATTGCAAAGGATTTCAGAAAAATAAATTTCATCCGAATTACTTGAAGGTTGTAATTTACTTTTTTTACTAAATTTTTCTTACTAAATGTACTTTTTTCACTGAATAAAAAAATCTAATAATATTTTTTTGTCTAAAAATTTAATAAAATTTAGTCCCTAAAAGGTGAAAAAGGAGATTTTTTCAAATAAAATATGTTTGTCAGCTGATCGTGGGTGTACCTACTGACCGCATGGGAAGCAGGGAATCGCAGTGTTACCCACACTCCAAGCAATGTTTCCTATCATTTTTATACATTAGTGAAAACCGCATCGAAATCCGTTTCGTCGGATGAATGAGAACAATCGCACAGTGATATAATAGGCAGTAGAGCCTAGAGTTCGCCCGGAGTAGTACCACGTACCACTCCCCGCCTCGGTAGGTACTCAGTATCATATCAACCCTTTAATCATTGTTTTGACATCGATCAATACCAGTATGTATGTTCTATAACATAGATTGAAAAGGGGTTTCAATCAATCAAAATCTTTATTAAGGAAATTACAAAATGTCATTGCCATATGGGCATACAATGTTGATTATTTAATATTGATAAATATTATAGGTTTTAATTAGTAAACTTAACTTAATAAGCTTATCTGTCGAAATCACAAACTATATTACTAACTGCAGCCGGCTTGTTAGCGGAGAACAAAGTTTCCAGGGCTTTGTTCTGTCCATACCACTCGTCGGAGCTTTACACCTAACTTATAATTCTATGTTTGTGGAATATTACAATAACTTTCATTTACTCACTGCAGCTTTCTACCCCACAGTTGGGCTTGAGTCTCCTGTCACAATAAGGAAAGGTCATACATACAGTGACGAATGTAGTTTTAATTGATTTTTAAACAAACCTTCAATCCCTATTTACACCCCTTAGGGACAGAATATGTAAAAATCAACTTTAAGCTGACGCCTACTACCCATAAACTATCTACCCGCTAAATTTCATATAAGGCGGACCCAATTTCTCATAATTTTAGTCCTAGTTTTAAGTTTACTAGCGCTTGGATGAAGGCTTACCTACTAACAAATATGAGAGTTTTAGTATCTTGAAATAAATCGTTATTATTATCGGGCTATCAGCGCTAAATATCGTGAAACAGACTTAATAGTATTGTAGCCCAATTAACCATTAAAAAGTTGACAGCCTCTTAAATACGCAATCGCACGCCAACTTTATCTCTGAGGCGAGTATGATTACCAAATTGCTTTAAGATGGAACGGTTCCATCAAATTAAATACCGTCTTGAGCAATATGTAACAAGTGGATTATGAAAGGTCACCAACCGGTAACCCGCTCGAACAGCGGTTACCATCAAATTTGAACAGTCCGGTCGATTACCTGGATATCCGGATATTTATAAAAGTTTGGATATTTTAGTGACACATAAAATTTAGTATTTTTGTTTTTAAAATAATGGTTTAATTAGAAGTTGATAAGCGATTGGCTCTATTTTAATACACTTTTTCTAGATAGAGTTAATGAAGAATTAAAGTTTATCGAGTAGGTTACCTATTAGTTTCATTTTTTTTGTAAGTACAAACAAATTAAAAACCTGCAAATGTCAAAAGCTGGACAATAAACTCGAATACAGGACTAAAATATGTCCGGACATGTCCGGATAAATCCTGATAGTTGGTAACCCGCCCGAAACTGGGTTGGCGCGAAATCCCCTGACATTTAAAAGTTGAGACATTTTTGTGAATTTTCTGGAGCACGATTTATTACTGTTATCAGTAATTTAGTAACGTAATTGTCGATGATTACCACATTTTAATTCACAAATTGCCGCCGTATTTTGTGAATGAACCGTTTTGCAATTAAAGTAGTGTTTACTTGGTGGTCTTGCAAGTAGAATGATTAATGACTATAGTCATAAAATTAATTACCATAATATTAATTTTTGCTTGGTTGCATTATAAAAGGACGGAAAAATATTTTATTATGAGTATTATTTTTATTGATTAACATGCAAGGTAGTGCGTGAGGGACCTTATTACATACTATGGGTATAAAAGAAAAAACCAAACTGTGGAAGTTCTTTTGAATAAACATAGACGTATTCCTACATACTTACCTTAACAAATGATAAATGAAAAGTTAAAAACAAAAACTAAATATGAAACAAAATTAAAAAAAAATACCATCACCATTGAAGGTACTAGAAGAAACAACGCAAGTAATTGACCGTTTCTATAAAAACATCACTATTCTTTATGAAAGTAAAATACCAAGAGCGCCATAGAAATTCTCCGTGTTGTAAACAGCTGGTTGTAGAACCGGCACATTTGTCAGGTCGGGGTCGTTGCGACCCCTACTGCAGCGCCGCGTAATGGCTTTATGGGGTCGAGCGGAAAAAGGAATTTATGGCTCGTACGTTTTTCAGCAAATGAACGTGCTAGATATTTTTGTAATTTCACCGTTGTCAAAAATATCTAGTTTATTAGATCTGTGGGACTAAACGTAGCGAAATTGTTTAAGTTCGTTAGAGATTAACCTTTTTCTTTTTTAACGTTTATGTTAGCATGTAGGAACTTGTTAAACTAAACAAAACAATAATTAGGTAATCTCCTTTGTCTGTCCCGGACCTAAAAATTAAATCAGTTAGTATTTTTATCAAATTATATATAACAAAGTCAAGATGGATAAATATGTATATTTTGCAAAAACTGTAGTGCTTATTCAAAGTTTACAGCTTAGGTCTAGAATCTAATTGCTTAAGTAGGAACATGAAATAATTTGAAAATAAAATTGCTGAAAATAACTTTTTACACAGGTTAAAATTAACTTGATTACTATAAATTTGAATGTGATTTTAGTACCTCGTATTTTGTTTACCAACATCGATTCGATGGTATAACAAATAAATATTTTATTCCATAGTTGAATAGGGGAACTGGATTTAAAACCTCCGCCCATCCTTAAATCCAGGATAATCTACTGTGCTACTTTACTGACCAATGAATTTAGAAAGCCCTTGCGTAACGTCAGTTTCTTTACCCACTTGAATACCACTGTGATTTATTCTTGATCTTCGCAACTCATATCTGTACCACAGCTGGGTTTGGGTCTCGAGATGTGAGGGGTACTGCATCTATTATCAACTATTAACAAGCAAATTCCGATCGATCTCCCCTCGAGCGCAAACATCCGACAAAGTGCGGTGCGTCCAATCCTGCGCTAAACGAGATAAAATGTTCTAATCGAATCTCAATGAGATTAAAAACCAATTATGGGGTGCAAAGCTCCCTGCAATGGCAGTGAATGTGTTAACAGGCACATACTACGTATACTAAATTTAACTCTAAAGTTTGACTTTCGAAAAGTGTGTTGTGATAAACGAATTAGATACTCAGTAATTTACATAAAGTTATTGAAAAAAATGTTCTGATCATGAATATTTATGTTTCATTTTATTTATTATGTCCAATCCATTCCTATATTATTATTTATTAACATATAACCAGAAAAATCCAGTTAAATTGCCTATCGTAAAATTACGAATTTATCACGACGGAATTTTCGGTTTGATAATGTCAAATTCATAGGATTGCTGATGTGACTTTCGAAGGTCGTACGTGTCATATTTTTTTTATGTGACACATTTTACGACGAGAGTAAAACGTTTGTCGTAGCACTAACGGACTAGAGTGGAGAGGTTGTGTTCGAAAGATAGCGAGTTGCGATAAAGCCGTATCATCAATTGTTATTATAAACATATACTGGATGGATGGATAGGATGGAGTCTGGCGTTAAAGGTTTACGCATATTACATAAAATCACGTCCAATTTGACTATCTTACAGAACGTATTGTCGCGTAAATTAAAAAAAAAAAAAATAAAAGAAAAAAAAATTTGAAATAGAATTTCTAAAATGTTTTCGAGGATAAATTAAAAAATTACGTTTGAATTTGGAATGTTTGAAATTGGTGGTATATAAGGCGATCCCGGCCAAGGCAGAGTCAGTCGAGTCTTGGTAACGAGTCGGGAAGCGCGCCAGCGGGGAGAGAAGAAGAAATAGAGAAGAGCAGTCAAGTGTCGTTTCACAGTACAGTGTCGCGAGTGTGAAGTGAAGTAAAGTGTACAGTATCGTGTCGCGTGTGTTACCCTTTTCAGTGAAATAAAAGATCATCTATTGAAGCCGGCCTTATTGCTTCCCATCCCTTACCCACTGTTGTGGCAGTATAAAGGCACGAACAGACAAAACCCGAGAGCAAAGATCCCAATGATATAAATATTTGTTCCGATATTGTAAGGTGCTGGGAGCTAAGTCTAAGCCTCACATAACATTTTTGAAAGTAGCTTAATCAGCATGATATAATTGGTCGCTCATATTATTGCCGCTTACGGTCGGACTCCCTGAGTGCGTGCCTCTGTGGCCTACCCGAATGTTTTATTCATTCGATATAACATTTCTGGATATATTACTGTGCAAAATTAATGTCGAGCATCAGGAGATGAGCTTGCTAGTGTTTTGGAAATCCAAAGTATAAACTATCGCACTCTAGATTATCAAATCAATTGAGATCATGTTTATCTTCTAATCAACGGACCAAGTCTGGGCTTCGGCACAATCTACTGAGACGTGTGCCCCGATCAGTATTCCTCGAGACAGCCACATCTTGGCACATCCACGTGTTCCAAATGCGCTAGTTACTGGTAACTACTGTACATATTGGTGTTCGTAGAATAGAATGGTCTAGACTTTTCTAGAATCTAAAAGGTATTACGCTGAAGTTTAAGTTATTTTGTTGGCTTTAACCCATTAATGGCCAACTGCTGAACCCGACCGAGTCTCCGTTTCATGGCGAGGAGGTTACGTTGCAGGTTTGGTTGTAAGAAATAAAAGAGGAAATAAAGAAAGGAAAAAATTAAAAACTTAAACAAACACAAGTAAAAATAACTCTCTGAAATTAAGAAATACCCATATTTTCCAAATGTGCTTATTACGCAATTTGCTTCTCAACATAACATTTAAATCTAAAAACACTCTATCATTAAAAAAAAGCAAATCAAAATCATCGATTTGAAAGCTACGTTGCGACAGACACCCTGAACTTACAACACCCCAATTTAAGACGAGGGTTAAAAATAATTTAAAGCCATTACTGTTCGAGGTCCGACCATCTCCGCGGCAGGCAGCAGTGAGCTGATATCCTGCGAGGATGCGTTCACGACTGGTAGATTAACTGGAAATGATTCATAGATTGACTCGGCGTTAGGTAAATTATTTTATCCTATTAGTAAGTTTATGAAGGTAAAGAAAGCGCTGGGAATAATATTTTACTGTTAACATATAACTCTATACAGACGAATGGTCTCAATGCCGGAATGCCGTTCTGGAATGGGTCCTGGGTGCGATTCCCAGCGAGGCGGAAAATTGTATGATGCGTTCTAATTTCTGTTCTCGGTCTGGACGTGAGTGTCCTTGCCGTTGTGTGTTGTCCATGGCACCCACGATACAAGGAATGCTAGTGTGTAACTGTATAACTCCAAAGGCATCACCGATGTGTTTCCAAGAAAGAAGAAAGTGACGTTACGTTACGTTACGTTACGTTACGTTGTGTTACGTTACGTTATGTTACGTTACGTGCGTTACGTACAATTTGGACTGCGAATAAACATTTTTTTCATCCTTCTTTCTTCCTTTCTTTGTATTTTTATTGCATTATTTTAAAAAAATATTATCATTCTGCACTCCTTCTGTATAAACTAAGTGTAAGTGTGCCAAATTTCACACTCCTCCGTCCGCGCAATTATCTAAAATAAGGGTACAAAGACTTTGCTTCACGTATTGATCACGTACTTGTCTAATTTATTATTTTTAAAAGATACATTCTCTTCAAATGTCGCTAAGAACCACTCAAAGGACCAAATTAAAATGACCAAGAAACTCAAGAAAGTTGAATTTTGGTGCGATTTTGAAATTTTAAAACACCTTGAAGGTAGACGAAAATTTAATTAACATGTTCAAAATGAGCCGGAAGAGGTAATTGACTTTAAATTCAGAACGCTTTTCGTCCGGGAGCTAATAATTTAAAACAGACCAAATTAATTTCAGTACTCCGAGCCTTTGATATTATACAGGGTGTTAGGGTTAAGACCAGAAACCTCGTAACCACGCTTTCGGACCGTGAAGTTAAGTCGTATGGCATACAAACTATATTTATTAATACATTAATTTGCCCACAATTTACAAATTTCATTTTAATTCAAAAATAAATGCAAATGAACTTATAACAGTATGCCACTGGAACCTCCACTACGCTAGTACTATAATTACTATAAACGCGCGCCGCGTACGCCGTTATTCATTACGAAAATGGCCATGTGTGCGTAGCGTCCGGCTACACTACTACGAGTACATCCACGCGAGCGACCTAGCAATGGCGGCAATCGTTTACTACCAGTACCTACAGTTATAGTAAATTAATCACCTTTTTATTTTATGTAATTTTGTTTGGTTTCAAGATATAATACTATTTATGTAACGGCATTAGCTTATTAATAAAAGCTACCGATGTCATAACAAAAGGAAAAATTACGACTCAATAATATCACATCCTAGATACCTATCTAGGATGTGATATTATTGAGTATTGTACCTACAAGTACAACATACTAAAGGTAGGAATGGTTAGTATAGGTAAGTGATTCCTATTCAAACATTTGATGTTGTAATAGGTCCTTTGTTTTAGGACATTTTGTATTAATTTATTAAACGAAATATCTACTAAATTTACTTTTATAAAACATCACATACCTAAGTAGTTACATAATAATAAAATTACTTACCGAGCAGGGTGCATTTAATGTGATTCAATCCACAGCACTTCAATTACACTAAACACACTTTACTAATAAAGCAAAGTCGCCAGTATGCGGACCATGTCCGTAAACTCGATGGAACTAAACGTGGACATATTGATAAAATAACTAAATAACTAACTAAATTCACAGAATCACAATTCACATCCATATCCGACCTGCGAAACCAAGCGACTGGTATGTCTTAGTTTAAGTTAGCGAAAATATTAATAAGTAGGTAAATAACACAGAGTCGGTCAATTTGAAAGACTTCCGATTGCACAAATACGGGATCTATGAACCTCCGTAACCGTAACCGAAAGTATCGGATATCCGAAATAAAAATTTTATCTGTCCAATTTTCGGTTAATTTCGAATAGGGGCGACATCTAAATGAGACATGTAATGACAGGTTTTTCTGTCTGCCGGCTGAGCAGAGAAGCATACACTAGCCGCGCGCGAATCTTGCACAGTTTTATTATTTCTATTGTTTAGTCAAAATTATATCTAATATCCGTAACCGACTACTACTAGACTAACTATCTGAAACTATCGGATAATGCGGAATAATTACATATTCGTAACCGTATCTAAAACCGGTATAATATTATTCCTATATCCGTATCCAGATCCGAAATTTCATATCCATAACATCCCTGGTACACATGCCGCGCATCTTTGAATGTTTTGCCGCCAAACGTGGAAACCGCCAAAAGAATGCGAAGCCGCTCAAGGCGCGGCGCGACGAGGCTCCGTAATCATAGAGCAGTTCTATCGATTTGAATTATTTTAATAGAAGAATCGATTATTTTCCTTTAATAAATCTGTTTAGCAAACCAAATAAACCTACTTACATTTATTATTTTATTTAGATAAAGATAACTTCAAGTGTTTGTGTAACGTTAATCGATTAGGTAACGATTACAGTTAAGAAGAAGGTACAATTTCAAAGATATCTTTGCAAAATCGATTTATTCGAGTAACTCATGTGCTACAAAATAATAATAAATAAATGTATTTATTATTATCATTAATGTTATTTAGCAAACTGCACACAAGTGACACAAGGCATATTATTTATTTATCTTTTTTACATTATCATATTTCACAATTGAAATGTAAGTTAAATTTTATTATTTAGAATTAATGATATTATTTAACAATTCGTCTTAATTGAATAGTCGACCAGTTTTTAATTTTTTATTTCTACATACAGTACGCGCTAAGTAGATAGGCGGAATCGTTTTTATTCTAATTATTTATTTATTTATTTACTCATAATGCCGACCATTACAATTATTAATAATTAATTGACTGTTTATCTATGTTGGATAATAAATACATACGTAATTTTCATGTTAACACACATCGATTAATATACGATTAATCGATTGCATTCTCAACAGTGAAATATCAATTTTTCAATAACAACAAATGCTCGAAAACTGGGAAGCGCCTGAATGGCCTGACAGCCTGATAGGTACCTAACGTTGCAAACTAGTAGTGTGCGTTTCTGCGTTGTGTCTGTGTGGGTTTATGACTTTGAAGATTTTATTTTTGAATTTGTACCGCGACCAAACGATTTTAATATTGTAAGCAGTGTAAGATTACCTAGTTTGTATTTTTATGAGTGCTATGCTATGCTACGTAGGTGTTATTTTTAAAGTGAAACTTTTATTTATTTCTAATGCTTTAGATAAGTATTGACAAATTCCTTATTAATGACGTTTTTTAATTATGTATTTTCTCTTTTCAATGTAGGTATGTTAAGTTAGATAATTCGGTATTGGTAGGTAAATTATTCTTTAATAGTGTTGTTATTGCCAAGCCACATTCTAACAGTGTAGAATTCAGATTAATTTGTTGTCAGAGTACATTTGAGCTGGGCAGTGTGTTTCGTTAGGTATCAAATTCTACCATAACTTTCGTTTAATCATTTTAAGGTTGTAGGTATAACATTTATCGTAACGTTCACTACGAAGATATTTATGTACCTAAGTTACATTAAATAATTCTAACATTTTCATCGCAGAATAAGATTGATTTAAAATCAAGTACCAAGATCATTCGAACCGTGACAAATTAGAGCGCTACCTTGAGGTTTACGTGTAGAACTGAATGGGAACAGTAATTTTCATTCACTGTATAGCTCGGATGGGCCGCAAGAATAGTGTCATATTTCAATATTTCAGAAAAAAAAATGTTATTTAATTTTATATGGAATAAAAAAAGGGCACTGACATTTTTTTTCTCTATTTAGTATTACTTAGAATCATGGTCCGAAAGCGTGGTTACGAGGTTTCTGGTCTTAACCCTAACACTGTATATTGTAAATAATCCCCGAGTGAAAAGGGAATATCTACATTTATTGACACTTTATCGTATTCTTTGAAATTATTTATCGGGATATAATATATTATGTATATCAAATAAGTTCATCTATTAATAGTATTTAATGGGCACTAAGGTTTGGATTCGATACCGTAGGTTGCGGGCAAAAAACTACATACTCGTAAATGTGTTGTCAACGTTAATTCGCCATTGATGATATCCTGTAATAAAGCTATTTATAACTGACAAATGGATTCTTTCGAATGTCGCCGAAACTCTGCCGGTTTTTATTCCGCTTTGGCTATTAAACAAAATTTATCAATACAGTTTTTCAAAATCTGTTCCAATCATGTCATGTTCCAATCACCCTGATCATAAGTATGAACAATTATAGTGATAGGAACAGATTCTGTACCGATAAATGAGGAGCTTCCCTCGTACAGTTCCTGATTGTAAAATACTCGTATATGGAAATTAAATAGATAAGGATGATAATAAATGTTGGTGGTACCAGGAGCTACTTGCAAATATTATGCTACTGAATAATGACGATCTGATTTAATGAATTGTAATTGATTGGATTCGAAACAAGATCAGATATTTGCGCCAAATTGTACGGAATAGGGATGCGTTCAAGGGAATATAGAAATATCAACAGTGTCGCAACTTCTGTACCGATTACTGACAGGTCACAGGGCTCCAGATACAGGACACCTTAAGTTTCATCATTTAAGTCTTTTCTTTAAGATGATTTGATTGATTTACAAATTAATTAAATGAAATTAAAATTTTGTTTTATCAGCCCTGTACATTATGAAAAAAATGTTTGGAACACGATTATGATTGTAATTACAATATGAACTTATTACTTAAATTATAATAACTTTTTTGAAGACAACATTTTAGTCTTTAGTACTCGCAGGTGACTGCTAACTAAGCGAGGCTCCCGGGTTCGATTACTGGCGGGGGCAGACATATAATGACAGATAAATATTTGTTCTCGGGTCATGAGTGTTAGTGGTCTTATTTGTGTGGTCCATGCCACCCTCAGCACAGGGAATCCTACTACGGCGGTATAAGTATAAACCTTTATTTATTTATTTATTACTTAAGCACATAACTGTTAATTTTTTCTGTATCAATATAACGTATAAACTATACGAATGAGTAGATCACATTTAGTACTACTTAAGTGTTAAAGATTACATATTGTCGCGTAAATTAAAAATAAAAGAAAAAGAAAATTTGAAAATAGAATTTATAAAATGTTTTCGACGCTAAATTAAAAGAAAACCTTTGAATTTGGAATGATTGAAATTGGTGGTATATAAGGCGATTCCGGCCAAGGCAGAGTCAGTCGAGTCTTGGTAGCGAGTCGGGAAGCGCGCCAGTGGGAAGAAGAAATAGGAATAGTGAAGTGCCGTTTCACAGTACAGTGTCGCGAGAGTGAAGTGAAGTGTGAAGGGAAGTAAAGTGTACAGTAAAGTGTATAGTACCGTGTCGCGTGTGTCACCCTTTTACAGTGAAATTAAACATCATCTATTGAAGCCGGCCTTATGTTTTCCCATCCCCTACCCACGGCTGTGACAACTGGTGTCAGAAGTGGGATGGGAAAGATGCCGATCGTGCCAAGGAACGAGAGAGGGGTAACCACCAGAGCGGGAGCTGCAGCGGCAGAAGAACAGTCGCAAGAGGGGCCTAGCACCGGAGACGGCGCCATGGCGACTCCGGCCGTTTCACCGCCTGCGTCAATGGACATGAGTGCGCTCCTGCAGCAAATGACTGCCATGATGCAGGAGCAAGCTCGCCGCCAAGAGGAGCAGGTACGTGCACTGCAGGAGGATCAAGCTCGTCGCCAGGAGGAGCAGCTGCGTGCAATGCAGGAGGAGCAAGCGCGCCACCGGGAGGAAGAAGCTCGCCGCCAGGAGGACCAAGCGCGCCGCCAGGAGGAGCAGCTGCGTACAATGCAGGAAGAGCAAGCACGCCGCCAGGAGGAGCAGCTGCGTGCAATGCAGGAGGAGCAAGCGCGCCACCGGGAGGAAGAAGCATGCCGCCGGGAGGAAGAAGCACGCCGCCGGGAGGAAGAAGCTCGCCGCCAGGAGGACCAAGCGCGCCGCCAGGAGGAGCAGCTGCGTACAATGCAGGAAGAGCAAGCACGCCGCCAAGAAGAGCGTTTACAGGAGCTCCAGGACGGCCTTTGCAAGGATCTGGTGGCCGGGATCCGGGCCAACGCCTCTAGGATAGAAGTTGTGAAAGAGGAAGTCAAGGGGGAAATTACGGAAGTCAAGGGAGAAGTTACGGAAGTCAAGGGAACGCTTCAACAGCTAAATCAACGAGTGAAGCTCCTGGAGGTTGGGGGTTCCGTAACTACGTCCGTAGTAACTTCCGGAAGAAATCTGAAGGTTCCTCCATATGACGGAAAATCCTCTTGGGCTGCCTTCAAACTTCAACTGGAGACAGTCAAAAGGACCAGCTGCTGGAGTGACCAGGAGTCGCAGTCAGCGCTGATCCTAGCGCTACGGGACGAGGCTCTCTCCGTGTTGGAAGCACTCGCTGGTGGGAAAAAAGAGGTCTCTTACGACGAGCTAGTGAACGCGCTGGAGGCCAGATATGGCGACAGTCACCTGGAGCATGTATATCGAGCGCAGCTTAAGGATCGCATTCAACGGGTTAACGAGACTATACAACAATGGTCCGTTGAAGTGGAGAGACTGGTACGCAAGGCGTACCAGTCGTCGCCGTCAGTGGTTGAGGATATGCTTCTGCAAGTATTCATCGACGGAATACGGGATTCTGAGGTCAGGGCCGCCGTACGACTTGAACACCACGCCACCTTGAAGGAAGCAGTAGCTCATGCTCTTGAGGTGGAAGCTGTGCGACATGACTTGCGTTCTCTGAGGCTGCGGGAGGTTATAGCGGCGGATAGCAATAGACGGCGACCGTACAGTCCCATATGTTATGAATGCGGAGAACGGGGTCATATACGTAGCACTTGCCCTAGGCGTGAGCGTACCAATTTCCGACGTCAGGTGGATGCGGCGGTTTCGACGTCGGAACAGCCGGAGGAAAACTAGAGAAGGCCAGAGCAGTGGGGTGCGCGCTGGCCGCTAGCAGTAAAGCCCCGGAGATCGTTGTAAAACAGACGAATGATGGAAACACTCTTGTGATAGACGGAACAATCAACGGACGACCTTGCCAATTAACGTTGGACACGGGTGCCTCGCGTACAGTTATCAGTAGCCTCAGATTTAAGGACATCGGAGGGCGGTACATTCGAACGAAAGGAAGCCTTACGTTAACGACTGCTACCGGTCAGCGCGTCTCAACCCAAGGTGAAAAAGTTGTGGCTATCAAGATTGGTGACACACTTTATTGGCAAAAAGTCATTGTAGCGAACATATCCGATGACTGCATTATTGGCTTGGACTTTTTACAAAATCATCAGTGCAACATCGACTTGAAACAAGGCGTTCTAAAACATGGAAATGATGAAATTCCAATGAAGGGGGGCAATTTCGGAAAAGTGCTATGTTTGAAGGACACCATCCTAAAACCAAGATCTCAGACATTAGTTCCTGTTAGACTACCGCAGAACGATGGAGGAATACAGCGAAGATGTGCCATCATAGAGAGAGGAGTCGTGGGCTCACCATGGATACCGGCCAGGACTTTAGTGGGAAGCGGCTGTGTTACGATGGTACCTGTATTCAATCCTGATGACGGTGAACAAACAGTGGAAAAGGGAACGGTTGTCGGAACCTGTGATGAGGTGGCCTGGCTAAGGAAGTGCGAAGAAGGACAGCAGCGAAGAGTTCCGAGTCAAGAAGAAAATGTGGCAAAGCTTTTGGAAGAATGTAAAGATAATCTTACCAAGCTGCAATTAATAAAAGCAAGAAATTTTCTATTACGTTATACCGATCTTTTCTCGAAAAACGACCAAGACATTGGCAGAACTGATTTGGTGAAACACAAAATTGATACGGGTAATATAGCACCCCTACGACAGAGACCACGACCTGTTTCGTTTGCTCGTGAGCAAGAAGTTGAAGACATGATTCTGGAGATGAGGAAGAACGGCGTTATAGAACCTTCGTCAAGTCCATGGTGTTCACCGATTGTATTAGTGAAGAAGAAAGATGGATCGACCAGATTTTGTGTGGACTATCGGCGAGTGAATGATGTAACGAAAAAGGACAGTTATCCATTGCCCAGAATCAATGACACCCTGGATTCACTTTGTGGAATGACGTGGTTTTCCACCCTTGATCTGAAAAGTGGATATTGGCAAGTTGAAATGGACTCCAAAGACAAGGAAAAAACTGCGTTTTCGACTGGAAAAGGCTTATGGCAGTTCAAAACCATGCCATTTGGATTATGCAACGCGCCTGCTACATTTGAGAGATTGATGGAACATGTGCTGGCAGGTTTGCTGGGAGAAACCTGCTTAGTCTATTTAGACGATATCATCATAATGGGGCGTGATTTTGATGATCATCTCAGGAAACTTGAAAGTGTGTTCATAAAGCTACGGGGCGCAAATTTGAAGCTGAGTCCGAAGAAGTGTTCATTCTTTCAACGTCAAGTGGATTACTTGGGACATGTTATATCGGAGCGAGGTGTTGCAACTGACCCATCCAAGATAAGCGCTGTTAAAGATTGGCCGACGCCGACGGATAAGTCGCAAGTGAGAGCCTTCCTGGGTCTGTGCTCATACTACCGACGCTTTGTCAAAGGTTTTTCTGACATAGCTAAGCCATTACATCGCCTAACAGAAGAGAAACGAGCATTTTCTTGGGACGAAGACTGCAAGCAAGCTTTCCAGAATCTCAAAATGTGTCTATGTGAATCACCTATTCTCGGATATCCTGACACAGAAGGAAGATTTATCGTGGACACTGATGCAAGTAACACTGGAATTGGAGGTGTTCTTTCTCAACAGAGAGGAGATCAGGAAGTTGTGATTGCCTACTTCAGCAAATCTTTATCAAGGCCGGAAAGGAATTACTGCGTAACTCGCAGGGAATTGTTGGCTGTCGTAAAGACCTTGCAACATTTTAAGAAATATTTGCTCGGTCGTAAATTCTTAGTAAGAACGGATCACGCCGCATTAAAATGGTTGCTGGAATTCAGGAATCCCGAAGGACAAGTGGCCAGATGGTTGGAGCAACTGCAGGAGTATGAGTTTGAGATTGAACATCGTGGTGGAAGAATTCATGGCAACGCAGACGCCCTCTGCAGAAGACCATGCTCTGAAGACTGCAGACATTGTAATCGGCAAGAGGAGAAAGAGGAAATAAAAGTTCAACTTATCCGAACAGATTCTATCGATTCAAATTGGAGCAATGACACCATGAGAAGAGCCCAAAAGGATGATAAGGATCTTCAACCGCTCCTAGATTGGCTGGAAAGTGGAACCCCTAAGCCGAAATGGTCAGAAGTGGCCAAGTACAGTACGGCCACGAAGAGTCTCTGGGCACAGTGGGAAAGCCTGGTACTCCACAATGGATTGATCTGCCGCAAGTGGGAGACTCCTAAAGGCAAAGATTGTCATCTTCAGATGGTGGTTCCAAGAGCAAAAGTGAACGAGGTGTTGAAGACTTACCATGATGGTTCTTCGGGAGGACACCTGGGAATAAGAAGAACTCTCACTAAAATCAAGGAACGCTTTTACTGGTTGCATTGCCGTGACGATGTGGAAGACTGGTGTCGGCGGTGTCAGAGTTGTGCAGCCGTTAAGGGACCGCAGACTAGAAGCAGGGGTGCAATGAAGCTGTATAATGTTGGGGTTCCTTGGGAAAGAGTGGCTCTCGATATAGCTGGACCGTTTCCAGTCACGAATGCTGGAAATCGATACATTTTGGTAGTGATGGACTATTTCACGAAATGGCCAGAAGCGTTTGCACTACCCAACCAGGAGGCTATCACCGTGGCAACGAAGCTTGTTACTGAAGTGTTCTGCAGATTTGGCGTACCACTAGAGATGCATAGTGATCAAGGACGGAACTTTGAGTCGCAAGTTTTTCAAGAAGTTTGTAAAGTGATGGGAATACATAAAACTCGGACGACGCCTTATCACCCCCAATCTGATGGAACGTCACTCTCCGAATTCAGCGTACTCCTCGTAGTCCTCCAAAGATCGTACATGTGGATCGGTTGGCACGATATCACGGAAGCAACGATGATCGGGACGATCATGTCTTGAGAGGGGGCAGTGTCGTGTAAATTAAAAATAAAAGAAAAAGAAAATTTGAAAATAGAATTTATAAAATGTTTTCGACGCTAAATTAAAAGAAAACCTTTGAATTTGGAATGATTGAAATTGGTGGTATATAAGGCGATTCCGGCCAAGGCAGAGTCAGTCGAGTCTTGGTAGCGAGTCGGGAAGCGCGCCAGTGGGAAGAAGAAATAGGAATAGTGAAGTGCCGTTTCACAGTACAGTGTCGCGAGAGTGAAGTGAAGTGTGAAGGGAAGTAAAGTGTACAGTAAAGTGTATAGTACCGTGTCGCGTGTGTCACCCTTTTACAGTGAAATTAAACATCATCTATTGAAGCCGGCCTTATGTTTTCCCATCCCCTACCCACGGCTGTGACAATATTTAAGTGCACAATTGTACATACTCATTTACTTCAATATCAATATAAAACGCGGCATAAACCACAAAATATAATTTAACGATAAAAGTTTATTGTTCAATTATCATAACTAATTTACGGACAATAAAATTGCTTTATGAAATGTTTAATTGTATGGAACTTTCTTTCGACCATGGGATTACGGAGCGTGTGTCTGTTGCCTATTTTTGTTCTGGTGCGAGTTGATACCGGTAAGTTTAACTTGATTAACTGATGAATCTTGATTAACTGATGAAAAATTATTTAATTCAATACTAGCTTCTACACGTGCTTTAGTCCGCGTAGAGTCAGAGTGATTAAATTCAGAGAAATTCAATATTTAATAGAACTAAATATTTTTTGTCCTATTTTTCCTGAATTCTGTTGTTCCTCTGAAGGTCCTAAACACGTTACCCACTAGGAGGCGTTATCGCCTATTTTGAAAAGCTTTTTTAACTTTCATTACTTTACTTGTAATGTAATTAATACTGCAATAGGATATACGAGTATGTACTTAGTTAAAACAGGTAATATAGGACCTTTTTATTGTAATAGTTGACAACACACACAAGCAAACACACTATATGGATACTACACAAATCATACTTTTTGTTGTGTAAGTGTTTATCTTGATTTACTGTAACTTGTCTCGATGGATGAACGGGTCACTCAGTTACACAGTAACCACCTAGTACAGGGGCTCTTGCAACTAGTGTGTAATGTAAATTTTAAATCATTAAAATATTTGCATTTTATTTCACTTACAACAACTAACAGGACTAAGTTAAACTATTAACTGTTTTCCGAAGTGTTCGTCTTGCTAGCCCTGTTTAGCCATGAGGCTATGACTGCTGCGTAACACAGAGGTTAACTTAACATTAAGGTACAAGAACCGTAAAGCCGTACTTTACTTACATATGACAAGTTGTCGCTTTGTTACATTGAAGTTACATTCAGCCACGGACTTTGTTGCCGTCGTAAAGAGGGTATAAATTTTAACTGCACATTTTCTACAATGCGTGACTGGAGCATTGTGTTCCATGTTTTCCAGAGTGATGAGCGGGGCGGAAGCGGTAGCGGGGAAGAGAAAGGGCGGGTGTTGGACGCAGTTGATGACGACATCATTGCCATTTGGGACAATTGGGAATTATAGTGGAATACGTACAAAGTTATACTATACCGATTATTGTTATGTCGCCTATAATCTCAACTATCGAGTTTCACCAACATGTTCTGATATTTATCATAAGTCACAGGAGAACACAAGCAGTCGGATCATCTAATGATAAGTTAGCAACAGAAATTTAAAATATGAAACTAGTCACCAATATTACATACTTATTTGTGGCTTTTTACATCTTTTGTAAAATGTGTCAACGTGCATCTTTGCTCAAATTCGCCACCGCTCTCGCCCCGCTCAAGTCGAAGACATAGCTTTAAGGCCGTCGCACAGTCTTTAATTCTCTAAGTGAGATTCAAATCTCTTTGCAACAAAGTTCTTTGTTGTGCTATAGACTGGGAGATGTTAAAAACGACACCAATCATTAATTTGTTAAGTAGTATTTAGTTGAGTAGTTGCAGAGTCAACGATCGGAAGACTGCTAGTGAAAACTGCTGCGTACAGACCTCTTCTAATTCGCATCAAGCCTTTGGCTGTTTAATCTGAATCATCTTTACTTTGTATGATTCAAATTAGCTTATCGGATATTGTTTTAATTCTGCGAGCAATGTCGATAACATTTGTAGAATTTCGTGGCTTTAATTCTCATCAATGGAGCCAAACAACAAATACTTCCTAAGAATTCTACGTTACTAATAGCAATAAAATGTACTATGTAAACTTTACTAGTTACCGCTCGCTTCTGGCCCGCGTCGGCTACAATAACCAACGAGCGCCTGAGAACACTGTTACGATCCATCATTAAACTGTTCAACTTGCACAACTTAACACACTTAAGATCTTTGCACAAAGATCTTGAAGGCCTTTAACTAGTGCTTACTTAACTTCGATTTTCATTCAACGTTCGACCGGTAAATTTGTTTCAATAGCGTAATTACTGGTCGGGTTCTTGAAATTAACTACAGTAATATTAGTTTGAGAGATGCTTATTGCTGTGCATTGTGAGGTCCTGAAAGAGCATGATGATAACGCTTGAGTCCACATGACGTAGCTGGAATATAAGCTGGAAACAGTTAATGATATGCTAACTTCCACGAGCCGTCGCTGATTTTGCTTGTCAGGCCATATCCAGAATATAATAGCGGGTCTTTGATTTTCTAATCCTACTTTATACTGCTTTCCTTAAATTCTTGCAAGTTTTGCAACTACTTCTGCTGTGAAAAGCCAAGCCGTTTCGGTAGAATGAGCGTAAAAACATGAAAGGGAATAAAGAAGAAATTATTTCTGTCCCTTTTAATTAGACATGATCAGGAAAATATGGTAAAAAGATTATTTTCTACGCGTGAAACAAAATGTTATGTCCACATAAAACTATCAATATAAAAATATCAATTCACTTATTCGCTGTAATGAATCACTTTGTCTCATTTTAAACGATCTCAGTAACAGCATTCCCTGGTCTACCTTTATGAACACAAAGTTCTTTAAGCTGCGATAATCCAGTGAGCGTTAGCAACACTTACAATCCATCATTAAAGTTTTCAACTTGTGCAACTGAAAGCAACTTTGTTGAGTCGCTGCTTTACCTAGTTTTTATCGAAGTTCGATTCCTGTTCCACGTTTTAGCGACTTTGCTTGAAGATTACAGTGGAAATGAGTGCTAAGTTGCTTCAATTGCTAGGGAAACTTTTCTTAATTTTACGATTTCGTTGTACTTAACAGAATTCTACTTTCGATTGTTATGTGATCCTATTTAACTTTTGAAGATTAATAATGTTAATATTATTTTCTTGCTATACATATACAACATATATCTTTACTACTGATGATATTTTACTATGTTCGCAGTACCACCAGATGCATGCTTCGCCAACTTCAGATGGGATGACTGTGGATCATCGCCAGTCCCAGTGATGTACTACTGGAAACCCGGTTCTCGTTGTGAAGTAGCTCTATGGCGAGGATGTCTCCCTAACCCGAACATGTTCAATGACGAGTACGAATGCGTCACCACCTGCATATTCAGCGCTAGAGCATTACCCGACGACTATCATTCAATGAATGAAAATGAAATCGATGGAAAGACAGAGTTTACTACTGAAATTGCTACTGAGGGCGGTATTGATATAGTTTCTGAATCAACTGGGTCGGGGTCTGAATCCACTGGGTCAGGTCCTGTGTCGTCTGGTTCAGGACCAGTATCGACTGGAGCGGGTGGTGGTGATGTAACTGGCGCTGCAACGGGAGCTGCAGGAGGTAGCGGTGATGGGAAGGCAACGGCTGCTGGTGACAAGGCCACTGATGCTGCTGCTACTACTGCAGGAGGTGATACTGCAGCAACAACGGCAGCCGCAGCACGATAATGTAAAATTATAACAACACTTGAATAAAATAAAACAACTAACTACTCAACTATAATTTTAAATCATAGAAACCTAACAATGAAATACAACTTAAACTAAATTGTATTTTTATGCAAACTAATATTATTTAATAAATTAAATGTCATTTTAATGGGTTAAAATAACAGTTATACGAACTAGAATATTTACAAATTAAAAAAAAATATCAATAAAAATTAGTTTGATGCCCACTTTGCGCTCGAAATTCGACCGTAATTCACTCTGTAAAACAATTAACGTACACATTTCAAACTTCGTGTCGTGTCAAAGGCATGTTAGTGTAACATTAGTACGTATGTGTAATGTTTTATTTATTTAATAGTATTTCTTTGCATTATTTTAAAAATATTAGCATTCTGCACTCCTTCTCAATGTAAACAATCCGTCCGCGCAATTTTCGTAAAAAGGGGAACAAAGTTTTTGCTTCACGTATTAATAACTATATTATATAACTGGTTCTGTAAGCGCGAACGGCGCCGAGATCTGGACTAGTGCTGTAATGAATACGCAATAAATATCGAGCATTGTTCGATAGATTAATTTAGCTTCGACGCTATCGCACGCAGGCGCGCCAGATTTATTTGTATGGCCAATGGATGTCGTATTGAAAAATGTGCTGTCCAGGTTGGTAGTAAATTATATCAAGGATCAAAAATGGTGCGGTGCAGGTAGAATCCCCTCGCCAAGAGAAACCTGGAGCTTTCTGTTATGTAAACAGATCTTGACGGGAATTCCGACACTGAAAACGAACGTAACTACGTCGTAATTTGTTTTTTTTAAATGGGTCATCATTTTTATCTCAGGCTTCGCGCAAATTGGCTACCGACACAGCCACAGGAGAAACTGGAGCCACAAGCAATATAAATATCATGTCTAATATCGATATAAATCAACAGCGTACACCACTGGAAGCAGGAGCTTAAATAAAATAGTGTCCCGGTTCGTGAAATATGCCTCAGTCTCAGTGAAGCAGCACTACTTTACTTTACGTGTATGATTTATAGGAGTTTGAACAAGGTCCCGATACTTTGTAGACTAGGAGTAGATGAGTGATAGCGCACCTTCTTGTTATTTTTGTTGAAAGAATTTTGATAAGGCCAATGTAAACTAAATTACAAACAAGTTGTGGTATTGAAACTATTGCCACGTGTCACTCGAATGGTCGTGGTCTAGAATGCTGACCTTCATCATGCCGGCAAACTAGGCTGTCGTAAGAGGCGACAGCGGCTGTCCTCTGCTTGGTGGTAAGGCTGAAGCATGGCTGGATTGCCACCATCACATCTACCACCAGGTGATGCCTTGGGTGTTACTGATAGTCATGGGCGACAGTGACCACTTACAATTAGGTGACTCGTCTGCTCGTATAAACCTATGTATATAAACCACTTAGGTAATGGTAAATGGTCACTAACACATCCCTAATACAAAGGCACCAATCAAAATGCATTGTCAAACGACTACTTCATTAGAAATCACACATCAAAATATTGGTCTTAACATCACTACCTTAGTATATAACAGTAAAAATAAACACGAAAATCTGCTCCTGACACTGGACCTTAAAATATTGTTCCGGGAGTATATCGAACCTACGTCACTGCGGCTCCAACTCCTCAAGGAGAGCCCGCTGACGGCCACCATTCTTCACTTTCGGCAGCTGTCCTTTTGATATATTGTTATTGTATCATACTGCGCGCTGACCAACCAAGCTAGATCCCTACATTTTGTCATGACGCTCCTTACTATAGGCGAGTGAAAGACAAGCGGTCAAGGAAGGATATCTTTTTATAAAAGATAAGTACTTAATGATAAACTAAGAGGGTAGTAACAGAACAGAGTACGACGTCAAAGGTTGTCGACTTTTTTTTTTATTGATATAAGGCAGCAAACGAGCATGCAGCACCACCTTCCGCTGCCGCCCATGACAACTGTGACCGACTTAGAACAAGACTCATATATGGGGACTGGGATATTTATACAACCTTACAATAACATCTTATATGGTTGGCTTCAAAATTTTAGCTTCGAAAGGCCCAGTACTAAGCATGTCTCTCTTCAAACCTGGGGAGGCCTAGAGCGTACTCCACCACGCTGCTCCATTGCAGATTGGTGGATGACTATTTATGGCTTACGTATTAGAACCATCACGAGGTATGTATGAAGTATGAAGTAATTAAGTACCTATTTTGTTCTAATAATAATCTTTACTGTATTTGCTTTTCAAATTAATAAATTCACTAAAAATTAAATCCCCGAACGAATTAAGGAAGTTAATTTCAATATTCGTTTAATTACACAAAATAGCTTCACTTGAAACAGTGCTTTTATGTAAATTTAAAAACTAAAAACTTTTAGGTCATAGCTGACGACTTTACCTGCTCCCTTATCCTCAGTACAATCTCTTGCTCAGAGACGCGGTGTTTATTTAAACTGGTCATGTTACACGTATGTTGTATATCGAATGTAAACATATTTCACGTACAGCGGCGCTTAGAAATGTCCAGGGATTGGTATGATTCGTAAAGCAATAACTATCTAGTTTATTGTCTATACTTACAGTATTAAAAGTGATAAATGTATGTACATACCTACATATGTATGTGGAAGATATTTGTAAAACAATATAGTAGGGGTTTAACTCAAAAGATGACAATGACTGAGAAGTTTTACCGGTTTAACTGTTCGTCAATTTGTCACCTCAGACGTTTTGGCTGCAGTTTTGATGTTGACACTGATGTTTTGTAGTGAGGCCAGGGTGATATTTTAGTTAGTGTTTGTTTTATTTCCCTCGATCACTAACAAGTACCTGTCTCAGGCCTCCCTACTAACGCACTGACCCACTAACGTTTTTAATAACGTCATCTGCTAACTCGACTAACCAATCTAACCATCCTAGTTTGATTTGGTGGTGAGGTTGCAGTTGTCATGGGCGGCAGCGGAAGGGTGGTGCTGCATGCTTGTTTTCTATCTTAAATCCATTAAAATAACTTCACAACAGTATCCTTAAGATAGCAAGGATATCAATTGCAGCTGCAATAATTCTAAGATGACATATTTGTCAGCTATCTTATTTTATCCCCTAATACAATCGGTATAAGAGCAACATTGTAGCATTCATAATACCATTTTCTTTATGAACAGAAAGGATTTATATAATCCTATTGAATGTCAACCTCCAAGCTCATTCTCATAGGCATTCGATGGGCCACCTTGCGTCTAGCTGTAGGCTTCACGGCTGGAACCTGTACGACCGGTATGCAGGAATGAAATAAGATATGAATAACCGCGAGGTAAATCAATAATCATCTTTGTTAGGGTTGTCAATTTAGTTTTAGATATTAATGGCATTTAGAGTTCCAAAACACGGAAATTTTATTAGTGCGTGAATTGTCCTTGCCGCTATGGGGAAATGCATTCCAAAAAGTTTAAATTTGGTAACTAAATTTAGGGTTTGATTACCAATGTTTTATTTTATTTTAATAGCCGGCGGAATGAACAAGCTGTTGATGGTAAGTGGTCACCGTCGCCCATGGACGTCTAAGTCTAAGTCTAAGGATACGTGGATGGCTAAGTAAAAAGCAAGAGGAAATAAACATGACGAATAATACACCTGGTATGAGACATGTACCGTAAATAAAATGTCATGTTTTTCATAATTTTAAAAGTTCGTTTCAGAGTATCATTTATCATGTAATACCGTTTTTTTATAATTTAGTGGGACATCGAGCACTAGAGCTTGGCTTGAACTGAGGATGGATTTCCATCTTCCATCTTGAGTCCCTGGCACCTCAATTTGTTTTAAGTTTAGAAAGTAGTAAAACAGGATGTGTCTATCCGAAGGTGTAATCAACATAAATATATAAAACTCTTCCAGGTTACTGAGTGACTGACAGACAACGCACAGCAGAAACTACTGAACACAACAAGCTATAATTTATAATGTATGTTCCTTGGGAAGTGTAGGAGAGCATTAAGAGAGGATTTTTGGAAATTGCTCCCCTAACGGGATAAAAAGACTGATTCTTGGGAAATTGGAGGGCGCAGCCGCGGGGGAATGCTCGTTTAGTATGTATGTAGACTTGTCTAATAGGTGCATTGTAGCCCTGCACCTATTAGGCAAGTCTAGATGTTTAGAACAATCTGTGTCGTGTAGGCGGGCTGCGTGGGCGTGTGAGAAACGCTTACCTGGTGATGTATCAGGGAGTGGGAGGATAACTGACTCATCACCATCACAACCCATAACTGTCTTATTACTAGACCTGTTCTGTCCAAGTATGGATTGGCAGACTTCAAACTTTCTGAGTTTGGGAAATAAACGTACACACTAACAAACCGACAAACATAAACAGTCAAAAATATTCTAATCAACATCATTGCGTTAAAAGAACCCCAAGAATAATTTCTCTTAAATATCTTTCATTATAGACATAGAAGAGTTTTATACTTATATTTTACTTACACTTATACGTAACTAGCGACCCGCCCTCGCTTCGCTTCGGGAAACTTATTTCAAGTGCTTAAATATAAAGTTTCATGGTTCTTTAAGAGATGGCGCTAGGCGTTCTTATTCTTTAAGTTAGGAAGGTTCACCTAGATGGCGCTGTGCTTAAAAGCCGAAGAAATCCCATACAAACTTTCAACCTTTATTTCAACTTCTTCATCCCTTTTTGTCGCAATAAAAGGTAGCCTATGTCCTTTCTCAGGGTCTAAAGATTGTCTGTGTCAAATTTCATCAAAATCGGTTGAGAGGTTTAAGCGGGAAAGCGACACAGACAGACAGACAGACAGACAGACAGACAGAGTTACTTTCGCATTTATAATATTATATATATATATATAGTAGGGATACGTACCTACTACAAAAATATGTAAATTACGTGTTACGTAAAATACGTAAATAGTTAAATATTAGATTGCTTGACTACAATCCCACCTGATGGTAAGCGACGATGTAGTCGCCACTAGCCAAGACAAGCTTGGCACAAGCGCTTTACTAAAAGCGCCTAAAGTTTCATTTTATAACGTTTAACCTTAAGTTGTACGTAGTCTTACGTTTCATGAGTTACAAACACATTGCAAAACTAACGACGTCTAAATGGCTGCAAACAACTGGAGCAGAAAGGCATGCCGGCTCAAACCAATGCCTCTAAACATAATATCGATGAGTATCACCGGTGTAGCTGACTGAGATCGGAATGCTATATAGAGGCTTTGCTTAGAACCGAACACAGTCCGTCTTTCTTAGTGAAATGATATGTTTATTCGAAGTTTTCCAAATTAAAATTCAAAATCAAATGATTTACTACAGTTTGTTTCTTACAGGTACTTACAGACACTCCAATTTTATTTATTTGTATAGATATAGATATTTTATTTCACCAAATCATGTAATATATCAATTAATTCATAGCATAACTTTGAAAATTAGATGTGTGCATAATTCAAACCCAGATCCTGCTGTCCCGACTAACGTTCAAAGTACTTCTAGTTTACACTACTAAACTACTAAAGTACTATTAGTCTACACTAATGAACTAACCAACTAACGTTCTAAATAAAGCAATCTGCTAACAGTGCTAACTAGAATAAGCATACTAGACCGATTTGAGTCTAGTTCTAGGTCGGTCACAGTTGCCAGCCTTGGCAGCGAAAAAGTGATGCTGCATGCTCGCTTGCTATAACATTCAGAGCAGTAAGCTGTCACTGTGTTTTACATTAAATCAGCTAAATAATAACAATAATAGTGAAAGATAGCCTTAATTAAGCATTCATTGCACGGAAGAGGGCAAGTATTTGTATAGTGCACTTAGTACATGTTTCCGTTACCACATACGTCACGTTCCTTAAGTTTGGAGCTCCAAACTATATTCAAGCATAGCAGAAGTTTGTCTTTGTTTAATACACGGCATATTCGTGTTAGTTTTAATTGGGTTGGGTTTTACTAACTTTGGATAATGTGTTTCACAATATGAGTTTATGAAACATACCTATTTTGAAAAATTTTAATACGACATTCCAAATATTTTAAACTCTCAACTAACTTTTGGGCGATAAAATATTAAAATTAATTAAAAAATAAATCTATTCAATTTTTAATAATAATTTAACTACAGAAAAATGTTTGTTTGAAGTAACGTGTGCCAATTTATAATTATGTCCCTCCGTTACATCATCTTTATTGAATAAAAGAGTTAATGAATAGTACCTATATACTATTATCACCAGATTAAGTAGGGTAGGTTAATAAATCCTTCTAATAAAGTAATTCTGATTTTGAGGAATGACTTTTGAAGTAGGTTTAGTTAGCAAAAGTTTCCTAGCTTGTCCTGTATGTATTTATTTATGCATGTAAGGGAATTTTTCAACGTTCACTTTTACCCACTTTTCTATCCAATTTACTTGAAAATTTCAAAGTTTCCACCCAATATTCTTGGCAGGACCTGGTAATTAAGAAAAAACTAAAAAATCACATAATAAATAATACTTAAAGTAATTAAAAAAAAGCGAACTTTAATTCCAATTATAAATAAAAAGTAGTCAATATTTTTAAAATAAAATGACAATTGAGATTTATCGGACTAAAACGATCAGGTTTTTGGCCAAGCCGTCAACAGCGCATATATATCAGCAACGCCAAAATCATCTAATACCGCCTGCTGGACCGTACTGTTTGTGACAACGAGAACCCACCTCAACAGTCTTCATGTTGGTTCAGGTAAATCGTCCCGAACGGCGACTCCGCTCTGTGTTTGCCGTACTGTAAGTGTGTGTTCCGCCTTTGTTGATAATCGAGTGGGTTTCCTCTGAAGACAAATTTGTCTACGGATTCCACGTTTCGGCTCGTTGGCGACGAATTGTGTTGTCACAGACGAGAAATGTCATTTGTGTTTGCCTAATGGAAATTGCAAGTGGGGGTATATTACCTAGTTTTAATACTAAGCTGTGGTAGATGAGTGGGTTGTCGTGGGTGGTCATGTTATTTATAACAGTTATATATAGTATAATATATCATATATTGATAGCGACGAGGAAGGCTATAAGCTACAAAGTTAGTTAGTTAGCTTTAAATTTTTTGCTTTTGTTTGCTAGTATTAAGTTAAGCTCAACCCCCATTGACGACTGCGTCTGCTATTTTAAAACACAATCGAGAACGTATGTACACACAGCCGGGATATTGTTATATAATCTAGTTAGACGAGTTTGTTTGTTGAGGCGGAAGCGCTCATAGCCCGGCGGCTTGCGTCGATCTCAAGTGATCGACAAAGTTAAGCAACAGCGGGCGCGGTCGGTAGTTGGATGGGTGACCGCTAGTGGCAAAATTTCTTGAGCGCTTCCGTTTTTCGGTGGGCACGTAAAGCCGTCGGTCCCGGTTGTTATCATTTGGTAGCAGTCGTTAAGCCATGTCAGATACCTTCGGGCGGCTTAAAATTTCTGACACTTGGGTTGGCCACTAACCCCTCCACCAATCCGCACTGGAGCAGCGTGGTGGAGTATGCTCTAGGCCTCCTCAGGTATGAGGAGAGACCCGTGCTCAGTAGTGGGCCATTAATGGGTTGTAGCCAGCCAGCCAGACGAGTTTGTAAATCCGGGCGTAATTAATACTTATTACCCATTCAGAATCACGTGTCATACCGTTATTGCCATGCATTGCAGGTAACGCCATGTAAAAAACCTACTTTTATTAAGTTAAAACCTGTTAGGTATGGCGTAAAATGAAGATTTATTCCTCGAAGAAAAATAACTTATAATACTCTCCAATTCTTCGTCTATCTTGCTCTGTTTTGACGTCAAAAAAGAACAAACATACGAGTATAAACCCATTCGCATTTATAATATGTAATAATAAGGTATAGATAAAAGGTACAAAGCTACGTATGTTATAACATGCTAAAACTGTCACTCGCCGGCACTGTAAGTTGTCCTCGACGAATGCATAGCCCTGGGATTGTGAAATGATTTTAATTAGTAGAGAACCAAGTCTGAAGCTCTCATTTCCGCTCTTAAATAGGAAATGGCAAGAGATGGGGGTCTGGCCCCTCGGAACTGTAATATCGCGACCTGTTTGTATGTTTGTCTGTGGGCTTTTATTCATCTTACGTTACTGTGGATTCGTTCAGGTAAGGGTAGTCTAATGTCATTACAAACGGGGAAGGGCTGCAGTCTAATTTGGTTACGAATTGTCGTAAGAAAGTATTTTCTTAAATCTTGCTAAGTCTGTCTAGACGTAGTAAGATTTCTGCAATGACAATTTCCTATAAAGTAATGGGAATTGGTTTATACAACGAATAAAAACAATTATGCTACAGAAGATGCCGTTTTTGTATGGATTTAAGCATTTGCATCATAGAATACATCGGGCCGTTGATATAATAGAAAGATAGGGTCAAACGTTTCAAAAGTGTGCTATCGTGAGCGTTCCGCAGTGATTACCGTAGCACGTATGTAGTTATACTGGCCCGGGGAGATGTAGATACGGTATTAACATAACCGAGTCGCAGTGGCCAGTGATCACTCATGCGTGACGCTTATCTGAAGGGAAACTGGCGGGTCAGTGTCGTTTCGGCTCTGTTACTTAATAGTTAAAATATTTATACCATACTCAATATATTTGTAGGGAATTAGCAAAATCAGTTTGGGTTTGCATCTATCGGCTCAAAGAGCAACAATTATATACCTTTTGTTAAGGGCGCACATAAACAAACTTCGTTGGTACCTAATTTAGAAGAAGACGTACTGTTTATACGTTGATAAAACTGTAACCCGAAAAGATAGCAATTTCAGTCCGTGGATCAATTGATGATTCATTCTTAAATTTTAATTTTAATAAATATATAAATAAATAAAATAAATTCTTCTACGTAATTGTACTTTAAAACCATCTTTATTCAACACATATTAGATTAGACCGTATCATTATACAGTACAACATACTAACTCTTTAATGTACAACCAAAAATACATTATCACCTATACATAGAGCGAAATAGAAAAGGTGGTCTTATCTCCAAAAGCAATCTTGAGACGAGCTGTACTTTAATATCGGGCGTAAATCAAATATAACCAAATCGGGCATTACTTTTGTAATCGGTACATGCATCGCATGCACGCTCGGACGCGTGCGACGAGGGTAACCCGCCTTAACATTCACGCACCGTGCATGCATTTGTCATAATATGCACCGACGCGCCTTGCATGCATGCATGCGCCGCCGCCGGTGTGAGCGCACCGTTACTGTGACGTTATTGAACGGTGAATTGTTAATTAGTCATTTGCAGCAATTTAAATTATTTACGCAATAAGTCGTAAAGCTGTTACAGTGTGTTGAAACCTGGTGGTGTTGGCTGGATTTCGGTTGAGATTACTTGGGTTCGATTTTAAGTATTGCTAGAGGACCCGCCCTCGCTTCGCTCCGGGAAACTTGTTATTCACATTTACAAATATTAAATATTTTTCTATTTATGCAACATTTTTCATTGATGTACCGTTCCTATTGGTCGTAGCGTGAATTTATATAACCTATAGCCTTCCTCGATAAATGCACTATTCAACACAAAAATAATTTCTCAATTCGAACCAGTAGTTCCTGAGATTAGCCCGTTCAAACAAACAAACTCTTCGGCTTTATAATATTAGTATAAATGCGCTTAAGTGCCAATGTGAATTCTATTAGATTGTTACAACATTAAACGCCATTAAATTAAGTCGCGGGTAAAGAGTAAACAACGAACATAAGTCGTTCAAGTGATGGCCGAGTTCATTAATTATTTTGTTTATTACAAATTAATTAAAATATAACAAACGGCATCCGGGGCGATAGATAACTGTCTAAGATTAATTTGTTTAAAGCAATTTATTGTTTATAACTGTTTGTTATTAATAGTAGAATCGGCGTGAATAAATTGGCAATCGGAATAGCGGTGAAAGGAATTGATTAAGGGATACGTCCACAAGGGTTGGCGATCTATAAAACGTTTCTAGAAGCGCAATTTTGTATATCCTTATGATTATTATGAATGCGAATGTTACGGTGGCCACTATTACAACAAATAATAAAAATGTTAAAAGAGTAAGATTCCAAAAGGGGTTCCCCCCTCCATACAAGTAACCTAAAGTATAAAGTTTTTTTATCTCATGAATCGTGACAGATATATACTTGAAATAATCACAAAGAATGTGTAAATCAGCTTGCATCCCAACAAATAAAAAAAAGTCAATAATTTATTCCCAAAGGGGACTCCCATATTTTTGTTTATGAAAGAATCGTTTTACGAGTAGGTATATCACGGCTTACCTCACGCTACCTTGTTATAATTGTCAGATTCGCCCGACTAGTTTCGGACCATTCCGAGGTCCTTTATCAAGAGCCGTCACCGACGAGAGCGCGGTTCCGACTGACAGACAGTCGACAGACAGACAATGACACCCAAAATATAGTAAATAAAGCATTTCCATGTACTTTTCTAGAACTTATTGACTAAAAGACCTAAAGCGCCACATGTAACCAATCTTGTTGAATAAACAGTGCTTTCTGTTTATGTTCTAGACTTTTACGGGATAAAATATTTGACTAGCACTAGAGAGCTGCGTTGAATGCGGTATGCTTTTTCAATCTGGTTTCGAGGAACCGATTCTCGATATATCGTTATTATGATACGATAAAAGTCGGGTGAAATAAGTTTTTGTGAAATTCCACTGCTTATCTAGGCTTATGGACAAGCGTTTATGAAAAACGTTTATTGGGGCTCTTGACTGTTAAAAAATTAAGTTTGGTCGTTAATTTAATTAAAGATTTAAATAGACAAAGAAACTTTGGACAGGAATAAAATAGAGACTTAATGAATTTTCGGTTGTGGCCGATCTTAAACGGGGCGATAACGCTTCTTGTAAAAAAATGTAAATAAATTGTGGACTTTTAAGAGGTCTACAAAAAACGGATTAAGTATAAAATAATTATATTTTCTGAGTGACATTTTGCACCAACCAATAATAATATAAAATAAACCCAAATGTTGAATTATAGAAAATAGTGTTATTTCTTACAATGAAATAAAAAAGTGAGTTAGTTGAGAGCAAAGAATTTGAATGTTCTATGCGATGATAATAATTTTGAATTTTGTAAACCAGTTTATAGCACTATCGCCTGTGTCCTAAGCGTAAATGACGTCATTCGATCAGTCAACCGATTGGCCTCACATATACTTGCCGTACTGGGCGACCCAAATGCCGACCCAAATGCCGACCCAAATGCCAGCATGGCATTTGGTGGTCAGAGTGTCCTAAGAGGCCGCAGAAGCCCCTATTTGGTGGTAGGGCTGGAGCCCAGCGTCTGGCAAGCTACTACCATCTTGGGGTAGCCCGCAAAAGAGTTGTCGTGGTCAGACTGGGAGCTTGAGAGAGATTACTTCTATTCCTCTCCCTTCTTCGCCCGCAACACATGTGATGCCTTTGGTATTACTGAAGTAATACCAAAGTGAGACCATTGGCAACGGTGCTCACTGAGCTTCAGGTGGTTCGCTTGCTGTAAAAATAAATCAGTACCTAAAATATACTTCACACCCATTGAACATCAAATTGATCAGTGTTGTCATAGTTAATTCATATTTGTCCATGTAAATGTCTATTCAATTTATACGTCGATTTAAAAATAACATCGTTAGGCTATTTGCCTTTTGGGTCGCTGTAGCCGATTAGGATCGACCAATCATAAGAAGTAAACTGCAAACCGAATCAGCAAATCAAATTTGCTTGAGCTTCCTCAAACCCGTTTGGTGGGATATAGAGTTTAATGGATGAGACATGAGCGCATTCGGTAAAGAAATATGAGCGTACAAATATTGTGTAGTTTTTGTAATTAGTTAATATTATTTTTATATACCATGAATATTTATTTGATATATTTTTATTTAAGAGTAGAATAGTCGGGAAATTTAGTTTTATCAGATTTGTATTTAGTATTTTTGCTTGTCACAGTTTTAAATAAAATATTGTGACTTATTTATGTAAACAAATCTGTACCAGTTATGCTTTCAAGAATACCATGTTTATAATTTAGAGTGAACTTAATTAGTAAAAAATGTTATTAAATATGAGTAGCGATAAATCTAAGTACATGTAATAAGTTATCCGTGTCGTTTCACAAAAGCACTACGGTCCCAGAAATTACAAATGCATAAAAAGCTTAAACCAATTCAGTTTACTTCAATCTCAGGTAGCTCTACGTCTCATTCGCTTAGCGAAATAGCGTGCACTATTTTGCAAAGCGCTAAATTATTCAAATCCATTTGCAGCGAGATTATGCTCGTCAGCGTAAAGCAAAAGGCGCTTCCAGTGAAACAATTCATCTTGATTATCTATTCTCGGTATTCTGCAGACAAAGTGTTCAAATTTAAATTGGAATCCAAGTCAACATAGTTGGTTCAGGCTCTTAATTTCGATTTACATTCTTAATAATCTCTTTCCGGTGCCCTGATCCTATTCCAGCTTTTTAAAATTTAATTTCGGGAAACGAGTTTTGTTAAGAAAAAGGTCAGGCGTTATTCGGTTCGCATCGAGTTTATGACTACGTCATTTTCATTAGAAAGCAGCGGATTAAAGTGTCATTTTTGTTTAGGTATATTCTAAAATATCTACTCGATTTTTATTTTTATTTTTTATTGAATAAACTCAAATTTATTTGTTTGTGTGTTCATATTTGTGTAATGGTTTTTGTTTATTTTGAGTGAGATCTAACGAGTAGTTTTTGAGTTATCCTTTATACCTAATATTATTTTTGAAATAGGTAAAATATTTTCGGTGAAATTACTATTTATTTGGAACCAAAATGACTACGTACAATTAATATAAGTCAAAATAGTTATTTAATTTTTTTTCTGATTTTTATTGATACATTGTTCATTATTTATTTTATGGCAGAATTTTGTCTAAGAAATTGTAAGATATCATAAATTATTTTATAAAATTTATTGTCACAGCCGTGGGTAGGGGATGGGAAGAAATAAGGCCGGCTTCAATAGATGTTTTATTTCTTTACTGTAAAAGGGTAACACACGAAACACGGTACTATACACTTTACTGTACCCTTTACTTCCCTTCACACTTCACTTCACACTCGCGACACTGTATTGTGAAACGGCACTTCACTTCACTCGCGACACTGTACTGTGAAACGGCACTTCACTTCCTATTTCTTCTTCCCACTGGCGCGCTTCCCGACTCGCTACCAAGACTCGACTGACTCTGCCTTGGCCGGAATCGCCTTATATACCACCAATTTCAATCATTCCAAATTCAAAGGTTTTCTTTTAATTTAGCGTCGAAAACATTTTATAAATTCTATTTTCAAATTTTCTTTTTCTTTTATTTTTAATTTACGCGACACTACCCCCTCTCAAGACATGATCGTCCCGATCATCGTTGCTTCCGTGATATCGTGCCAACCGATCCACATGTACGATCTTTGGAGGACTGCGAGGAGTACGCTGAATTCGGAGAGTGACGTCGTTGATCTTAGTCACAACTCTATAAGGCCCTTCCCAACTCGGTTGAAGCTTCGGAGACTTCCCTTTTCGTCTAACGGGGTTATGTAACCAGACCAGGGTTCCTTCTTCAAAGCTAGGCCCGTTGGCCCGTCGGTCGTAGCGGGTTTTCATTCGTTCGCTGGCCTTAGTTATATCCTGCTTCTCTGATTTGCTCATACACGTCAACCATCTTGTTGCGTAGATCGCTTGCGTAGTCAGTTATTTCTTTTGGTGTATCCGGTGGAGCACTCGAGAGCAAATCAGCTGGCAGTCGCAGTTCTCTTCCAAAATTAGCATACGCCGGAGTGACTGTTGTGGTCTCATGAACCGCAGTCCTATAGGACATGAGAAACAGTGGAATATACTCGTCCCAGTTCTTCTGATGATTATCCACCACTTTTGCCAAATGCCGTTCCAACGTTTGATTAAATCTCTCAACCATTCCATCAGATTGCGGGTGATAAGGCGTCGTCCGAGTTTTATGTATTCCCATCACTTTACAAACTTCTTGAAAAACTTGCGACTCAAAGTTCCGTCCTTGATCACTATGCATCTCTAGTGGTACGCCAAATCTGCAGAACACTTCAGTAACAAGCTTCGTTGCCACGGTGATAGCCTCCTGGTTGGGTAGTGCAAACGCTTCTGGCCATTTCGTGAAATAGTCCATCACTACCAAAATGTATCGATTTCCAGCATTCGTGACTGGAAACGGTCCAGCTATATCAAGAGCCACTCTTTCCCAAGGAACCCCAACATTATACAGCTTCATTGCACCCCTGCTTCTAGTCTGCGGTCCCTTAACGGCTGCACAACTCTGACACCGCCGACACCAGTCTTCCACATCGTCACGGCAATGCAACCAGTAGAATCGTTCTTTGATTTTGGTGAGAGTTCTTCTTATTCCCAGGTGTCCTCCTGAAGAACCATCGTGGTAAGTCTTCAACACCTCGTTCACTTTTGCTCTTGGAACCACCATCTGAAGATGACAATCTTTGCCTTTAGGAGTCTCCCACTTGCGGCAGAGCAATCCATTGTGGAGTACCAGGCTTTCCCACTGTGCCCAGAGACTCTTCGTGGCCGTACTGTACTTGGCCACTTCTGACCATTTCGGCTTAGGGGTTCCACTTTCCAGCCAGTTTAGGAGCGGTTGAAGATCCTTATCATCCTTTTGGGCTCTTCTCATGGTGTCATTGCTCCAATTTGAATCGATAGAATCTGTTCGGATAAGTTGAACTTTTATTTCCTCTTGCTCCTCTTGCCGATTACAATGCCTGCAGTCTTCAGAGCATGGTCTTCTGGACAGGGCGTCTGCGTTGCCATGAATTCTTCCACCACGATGTTCAATCTCAAACTCATATTCCTGCAGTTGCTCCAACCATCTGGCCACTTGTCCTTCGGGATTCCTGAATTCCAGCAACCATTTCAATGCGGCGTGATCCGTTCTTACTAAGAATTTACGACCGAGCAAATATTTCTTAAAATGTTGCAAGGTCTTTACGACAGCCAACAATTCCCTGCGAGTTACGCAGTAATTCCTTTCCGGCCTTGATAAAGATTTGCTGAAGTAGGCAATCACAACTTCCTGATCTCCTCTCTGTTGAGAAAGAACACCTCCAATTCCAGTGTTACTTGCATCAGTGTCCACGATAAATCTTCCCTCTGTGTCAGGATATCCGAGAATAGGTGATTCACATAGACACATTTTGAGATTCTGGAAAGCTTGCTTGCAGTCTTCGTCCCAAGAAAATGCTCGTTTCTCTTCTGTTAGGCGATGTAATGGCTTAGCTATGTCAGAAAAACCTTTGACAAAGCGTCGGTAGTATGAGCACAGACCCAGGAAGGCTCTCACTTGCGACTTATCCGTCGGCGTCGGCCAATCTTTAACAGCGCTTATCTTGGATGGGTCAGTTGCAACACCTCGCTCCGATATAACATGTCCCAAGTAATCCACTTGACGTTGAAAGAATGAACACTTCTTCGGACTCAGCTTCAAATTTGCGCCCCGTAACTTTGTGAACACACTTTCAAGTTTCTTGAGATGATCATCAAAATCACGCCCCATTATGATGATATCGTCTAAATAGACTAAGCAGGTTTCTCCCAGCAAACCTGCCAGCACATGTTCCATCAATCTCTCAAATGTAGCAGGCGCATTGCATAATCCAAATGGCATAGTTTTGAACTGCCATAAGCCTTTTCCAGTCGAAAACGCAGTTTTTTCCTTGTCTTTGGAGTCCATTTCAACTTGCCAATATCCACTTTTCAGATCAAGGGTGGAAAACCACGTCATTCCACAAAGTGAATCCAGGGTGTCATTGATTCTGGGCAATGGATAACTGTCCTTTTTCGTTACATCATTCACTCGCCGATAGTCCACACAAAATCTGGTCGATCCATCTTTCTTCTTCACTAATACAATCGGTGAACACCATGGACTTGACGAAGGTTCTATAACGCCGTTCTTCCTCATCTCCAGAATCATGTTTTCAACTTCTTGCTCACGAGCAAACGGAACAGGTCGTGGTCTCTGTCGTATGGGTGCTATATTACCCGTATCAATTTTGTGTTTCACCAAATCAGTTCTGCCAATGTCTTGGTCGTTTTTCGAGAAAAGATCGGTATAACGGAATAGAAAATTTCTTGCTTTTATTAATTGCAGCTTAGTAAGATTATTTTTACATTCTTCCAAAAGCTTTGCCACATTTTCTTCTTGACTCGGAACTCTTCGCTGTTGTCCTTCTTCGCACTTCCTTAGCCAGGCCACCTCATCACAGGTTCCGACAACCGTTCCCTTTTCCACTGTTTGTTCATCGTCATCAGGATTGAATACAGGTACCATCGTAACACAGCCGCTTCCCACTAAAGTCCTGGCCGGTATCCATGGTGAGCCCACGACCCCTCTCTCTATGATGGCACATCTTCGCTGTATTCCTCCATCGTTCTGCGGTAGTCTAACAGGAACTAATGTCTGAGATCTTGGTTTTAGGATGGTGTCCTTCAAACATAGCACTTTTCCGAAATTGCCCCCCTTCATTGGAATTTCATCATTTCCATGTTTTAGAACGCCTTGTTTCAAGTCGATGTTGCACTGATGATTTTGTAAAAAGTCCAAACCAATAATGCAGTCATCGGATATGTTCGCTATAATGACTTTCTGCCAATAAAGTGTGTCACCAATCTTGATAGCCACAACTTTTTCACCTTGGGTTGAGATACGCTGACCGGTAGCAGTCGTTAACGTGAGGCTTCCTTTCGTTCGAATGTACCGCCCTCCGATGTCCTTAAATCTGAGGCTACTGATAACTGTCCGCGAGGCACCCGTGTCCAACGTTAATTGGCAAGGTCGTCCGTTGATTGTTCCGTCTATCACAAGAGTGTTTCCATCATTCGTCTGTTTTACAACGATCTCCGGGGCTTTACTGCTAGCGGCCAGCGCGCACCCCACCGCTCTGGCCTTCTCTAGTTTTCCTCCGGCTGTTCCGACGTCGAAACCGCCGCATCCACCTGACGTCGGAAATTGGTACGCTCACGCCTAGGGCAAGTGCTACGTATATGACCCCGTTCTCCGCATTCATAACATATGGGATTGTACGGTCGCCGTCTATTGTTATCCGCTGCTATAACCTCCCGCAGCCTCAGAGAACGCAAGTCATGTCGCACAGCTTCCACCTCAAGAGCATGAGCTACTGCCTCCTTCAAGGTGGCGTGGTGTTCAAGTCGTACGGCGGCCCTGACCTCAGAATCCCGTATTCCGTCGATGAATACTTGCAGAAGCATATCCTCAACCACGGACGGCGACGACTGATACGCCTTGCGTACCAGTCTCTCCACTTCAACGGACCATTGTTGTATAGTCTCGTTAACCCGTTGAATGCGATCCTTAAGCTGCGCTCGATATACATGCTCCAAGTGACTGTCGCCATATCTGGCCTCCAGCGCGTTCACTAGCTCGTCGTAAGAGACCTCTTTTTTTCCACCAGCGAGTGCTTCCAACACGGAGAGAGCCTCGTCCCGTAGCGCTAGGATCAGCGCTGACTGCGACTCCTGGTCACTCCAGCAGCAGGTCCTTTTGACTGTCTCCAGTTGAAGTTTGAAGGCAGCCCAAGAGGATTTTCCGTCATATGGAGGAACCTTCAGATTTCTACCGGAAGTTACTACGGACGTAGTTACGGGACCCCCGACCTCCAGGAGCTTCACTCGTTGATTTAGCTGTTGAAGCGTTCCCTTGACTTCCGTAACTTCTCCCTTGACTTCGGTAACTTCCTCTTTCACAACTTCTATCCTAGAGGCGTTGGCCCGGATCCCGGCCACCAGATCCTTGCTAAGGCCGTCCTGAAGCTCTTGTAAACGCTCTTCTTGGCGGCGTGCTTGCTCTTCCTGGCGGCGTGCTTCTTCCTCCTGGCGGCGTGCTTGCTCTTCCTGCATTGTACGCAGCTGCTCCTCCTGGCGGCGTGCTTGCTCTTCCTGCATTGTACGCAGCTGCTCCTCCTGGCGGCGCGCTTGGTCCTCCTGGCGGCGCGCTTGGTCCTCTTGGCGGCGTGCTTGCTCTTCCTGCATTGTACGCAGCTGCTCCTCCTGGCGACGCGCTTGGTCCTCCTGGCGGCGAGCTTCTTCCTCCCGGTGGCGCGCTTGCTCCTCCTGCATTGCACGTACCTGCTCCTCTTGGCGGCGAGCTTGCTCCTGCATCATGGCAGTCATTTGCTGCAGGAGCGCACTCATGTCCATTGACGCAGGCGGTGAAACGGCCGGAGTCGCCATGGCGCCGTCTCCGGTGCTAGGCCCCTCTTGCGACTGTTCTTCTGCCGCTGCAGCTCCCGCTCTGGTGGTTACCCCTCTCTCGTTCCTTGGCACGATCGGCATCTTTCCCATCCACTTCTGACACCAGTTGTCACAGCCGTGGGTAGGGGATGGGAAGAAATAAGGCCGGCTTCAATAGATGTTTTATTTCTTTACTGTAAAAGGGTAACACACGAAACACGGTACTATACACTTTACTGTACCCTTTACTTCCCTTCACACTTCACTTCACACTCGCGACACTGTATTGTGAAACGGCACTTCACTTCACTCGCGACACTGTACTGTGAAACGGCACTTCACTTCCTATTTCTTCTTCCCACTGGCGCGCTTCCCGACTCGCTACCAAGACTCGACTGACTCTGCCTTGGCCGGAATCGCCTTATATACCACCAATTTCAATCATTCCAAATTCAAAGGTTTTCTTTTAATTTAGCGTCGAAAACATTTTATAAATTCTATTTTCAAATTTTCTTTTTCTTTTATTTTTAATTTACGCGACATTATGATATCTTACAATTTATTAGACAAAATTCTGCCATAAAATAAATAATGAACAAACATTTATTCGTTCAGTGAATAGTATTTAACTTCAAAAGACTCGACCTACCTGTATAATTGTCATAAAATTGTGGATTCGAACCGAGGAATTTGTATATTGTTCTGCGTAAATTTTCGTAACTGTCTGATGTAGTTAAATGCAGGTATTTCTTTAAAAACCCAACTGCGTGGAGCACCTGTCTTTTAATTAATTTAATGCAATCTGACCCAAGTTACCTTAAATATGCCCATATCTATACCTAAAATAACGATTTCGTACAAATAGTAAATACGCACACATTACATTATTCACTGTTGATAAGCAAATATGCTGTTGATAAGTATAGGTACAAGAAGATTAGTGTTAAACAACACGTGACGGTCAAAAGACGCCGCGGTAAATCAGACCGAATGTAATTCAATACGCGGTATCTCTCATCGTGACGCTTCGGAATCTGCTCGTACGTGAGACGAGGCTTTGCTAAGTACGTGATACTCCGTGATACCATGAACCATTTATTAGCTAGACAAATGAATTGTTTAAAAACTATTTAGAGTTAAAGTGCGACATTTTATTTATGCACATGTATGCCAGACATTGCAACTACCAACGTTATTATTTTTATTAAATTGTTAACAAGTTGGATGCTATTAAGAGCCAATTTCTTTCATTTCTCTTCCGTCTTTCATAGCCGATTCATCTACAGCTTTTCCATCCAGTACCTATAATCGAAGATTATCAGGTATTACAGACGGACAGAAAGATACGCGAGTATTCTATAAGTTTCATATTTTTTTCTCACATTTTAGGGACCCATGAGATAATAATAAATCAAGTTTTGTAACAACATCAGAAGGTAAACTAACTCATGAGGTTTATATCAGAACTTGACCAAAGACCCAACTAAATGTACAAATCTCTAGTATTATTTATACATACAAGTAGTGGACGCTCGATATTGCGTCAGAAACTACAAAACGAAACGAGGAACTCACAACTAACGAACTTAAACTAAATACTAGGCGCTCAGCCGGGCTTTCAAAGGCAGGCGATCTGAGAGCTACGGCGAGTGTAGCCACGCCCACCGCTCTACTACTTAGATAGTGCACCCAACTTGAGTCTGGTTAGATGTGTGTGGATTTAGCAATTAGAACAATAGCCTACTTAACTATCCGTACATACCTATAATAAATTAGGAATAAAGATTTCAAGTCATTATTACAAATAACAACTTACAGGACTAACTATTCTTAACAGTCCCTGCGTCTGTCTTCATACCTACTAACGCATTGACCTACTAACTTTTTGTTAATACCCTCTGCTAACTGGACTAACCATCTTAGTTCCGATTTGGATCTTGTTCTGAGTCGGTCACAGCTTGACTAAACCTGAACCTTTAAGCATGAGCGTAGCCAGCCGTGGGCTCAGGGTGGGGCAGCAGTCTAACATAATATGAAACTAGCTACGAAAATAATTTTTCATACAATTTTTCTGTGTCGACAGACAATTGTCGAGTGTGAACTTTCTTATGGATTTAAGTATTGTAGTTAGAACCTAGATAATTAAGTTTTAAGTTTAATTAGGTACCTTACACGTCAGAGCCAGGGTGGGGCAAGCGCCCCACCCTGCCCCACCGTACCTACGCCCATGCCTTTAAGTACAAGCACCAAAAACATTGCCAGTGGCTACTCATTTATTTCAGGCACTTGTTAATCTTTTTCATCCATAGGGGACAGGTAGGCTAGGCTACACGGAAAGAGTCTGGCAATAATATATATGGATTTTGGAGATTTATTTATTTCTGTGTTATATAAAAATGAATCGCTGATTTTGATTTCTTACACCAATCTCCAAAATCGGAGATTTTGGAGACTGGTGGATTTCGGGACCATTTATTTAAAAAACCCCGCTTTCAAGAAGCGATTATACATACCTACAGTCTTAACTGCATATTAAACTATTAATCCATAAAATTTTAGCTTCTCAGTAAGCTCTGATCAATTAACATAAATAATAATACTATATAAAATATATAATTCTGACAACAAAAAACTATTAGACTAATCCAATAACATAGCGCACAATGCGGACGAAACAAAGAATTACGAAGTTATCATTGGAATACAAGCAATCAAAAGTCGAGATAGAATTGCTCATGTCGGCGTGGCTAATAAATTGTTTAGGAAGTTAGCCAGGGTAGCGGCTCCAGCGAGTTGGCTGGTTCGATTCAGGAATTGCAGGCTTTGAGAATACAAGTTGGGGATAGTTGGCGCAACTTCCCGTTATCGACTGGAATTGTTCGCGGCGTAACGTGTTCGATGCTCCTTCGGAATAATGTCGGCTTTAGAGTTTTGCAATCTCTACTTAGAATACACCTAGCAAGCCTTTTTATTGCGGCCCACATCATCCTATATGTATCCTATACCCCACATCATCCTATATCATCCTATACATAAAATGATGTACTTACTACGGATTCGTGTATCTTAAAAATCTGCGATGGCTTAAATGTCAATATGCTACGGATAACCCACAGTGACCTTTTTTATAATTTATATATATAAGTATATATATAATTTATAATAATAAAAGTAACTATGTACAAAGGTACTGCTTATTTCTCAAAGAAATCTCTTCCAGCAGACCTATGAATGGAGAATTGATCATTTTTACGCGATTGATATATTTTTAGTTTGGTTGTATTTTCGAAGTTATTTTGATCAATATTAGGTGTATTCATATTCATATTTATTTGATTACATAATTTGTTTACGTTCGGCATTAAATGTAGATAAAATTCCCTGTTCAGAGGAAATCGTTATCATTAATATTTTAGAGGATATCACAGATGACTAATAAGTTTTATTCGATGCTGAAATCGCGTACGGATGCTGCGGGCGCACAGTGGTCTGAAAATCAAGCTTCATACTCATAGAAACTGATTGTCAGAAATCAATAATTAAAAAATGTTATTGTAATAAGTACACCTCCCTTTGTTAACTGTTATAGTATGAAGGTCGTGAGTAGCTCCATGTGTGAGAAAAAAAATATTGTATATTTTTTTGTATGGGAAAAAAACTTCAAAGTGGATTTTTAAAAAACTGATCATAACTGAGGGTCTGGTATTCACATGAGTTATTACACCTTACATGGCGATTAAGATGACATACAATTGTTATGCCTTTCGGTGCCGCTTTGCATGTAGCAAGCTTTTGAAAGTTTGAGTTTTTGGTAGTTGAATCATACCCTTGATATAATTACATGGTGATAACATTACTGATGTTGTCATTAGTTAACAACTTGCTAATGACCTTCTTTATGAATACAATAAAAAAGGTGCAGATTTTTTTACATTATACTACAAAATTTCTTTGATAAAGTAACTCATTAAGTATTTGATAAGATAAGCATATTAACGACAGCAAGTGTAAATGAGGGTAGTTATAATATAAGTAGGACGTATATGCTAACTTAATTTAGTAGCTCTTTGCACTTGTTCGCGCTTACTATACTTATTTAGTTCGATTTGTTTTCGTGTTATAATGGAAAGCTTCAGTACCAATTTGGATATGTTTATGTTTGTGGCGAACAATAGCTGTTTTTCAAAACCCAGCGAATTATTTGAAGTTTTGGTGAAAAACGTTACTTTGTCAGAAAATGAAAATAAAGAATTTAAACAATTCTGTCAGACTTTTGTGTGTTCGTTGAAAAACAAATGGATCTCGTGTAATCGCACGAGAAAAACATTCATAAAAAAGTATGAGATATGGCTGCAAGAAGACATAAAATGGCCTGAGTTCATAAAAGAAAAAATCACACCTTCTTTGGTGTTAGAAGAGCAGCAACCATGTTCTAGTTTTGACTGCAGTGTAAATGAGGGCGCATCAACATCATTAGGGTTGAATGCAGAGACTTGCAGTGTTGGAACATCAACAGAGGTGAGTCCAAGAAAAGTGTTCTCTGAGCTAAGCCCGCTACAGAAGAGAAGAAGAGTGGAAGAGCTACTAGCACATACCAATCAAAGCCTTGCTTTTGCAACTGGTTTAAGTGCTGGTAACAAAAACGTAGTAGATATAATTAAATTAATCACAGAACATCCCGAGGAAGCTACTAAGATAAAGCAACTGTTGAAGCCCAAGAAAGCTCAGCCCATATATTCCGCTGATAAAGCATTAGGTATACTGATTTCGTTGAAACTTTCAAAATGGCAGTATACAACATTAAGAGTTTGCTCAAAAGAAGAGGGAATACCCCTATATCCTTCATATACTGCTATATTAGAGGCGAAGAAGGACTGCTACCCACCAAAAAATACTATAGATATCACTGAAAGAGGGGTAAAAGTTAAGCTTCAAGCGATTTTGGACAAAACTGTTGTTAGACTTGGGAAATTCCTACGTTTGGAATCATGTCTGGACAGAAAAGTATTAACACTTACATGCAAGTGGGGCTTTGATGGTGCTTCTGGGCAAAGTATATACAAGCAAACTATGGGGGGTGAAGATGATTACAGTAATTTTATGTGCTCCTTTGTGCCTTTAACACTTTGTGGCGAAGAAAAGTTATGGGAGAATCCAAAGCCATCTTCCACAATGTTCTGCAGACCGCTTTACTTCAAATTTGCAAGTGAAAACAAATTGAATATAAAGGAAGAACAAGCTATGATTGAAGCTGAGATTGCAGCAATTGAGCCGGATTGAGAAAAGCAACAAACGAAGACATTTTCAATGGTCTTCTTGTTTCGTCAGATCCCTACCTGTCCAGCATAAGGCCACAGCTGATAAAATCAAAACGCACACCTATTACCGATTCTTCTCATTGGTGATGATGATGCAGATATAGACAAGGAGAATATTGAATTCGTTGATGTTAATGCACCTATGCTGGACTCTGATGAAGAAGATACTCTTTGATAGATAATTGGTCTTTTATAAGTAGTTAGTAATAGAGAATAATATATATGTAAAAGCTCTGAGTATTCCTACATTTAATTATATAATTTACTGAAATAATATTTAATAGTATAATCAAATAAAGAAACTTTGACAGTTTTTATTGAATATGTGCTTTTTATTTCCCATTTTTTAAACAATTATATTATTTAAATATATCCTAAGTACGTATTTATTCCTTGTGTATATACAAATTTCAATTATTTTATGTTGAAAGTTATAGGTATCCTTATAATATAAAATGAAGACTTGAATAATCATCTACCAAAAACTCAAACTTTCAAAAGCTTGCTACATGCAAAGCGGCACCGAAAGGCATAACAATTGTATGTCATCTTAATCGCCATGTAAGGTGTAATAACTCATGTGAATACCAGACCCTCAGTTATGATCAGTTTTTTTAAAATCCACTTTGAAGTTTTTTTCCCATACAAAAAAATATACAATATTTTTTTTCTCACACATGGAGCTACTCACGACCTTCATACTATAACAGTTAACAAAGGGAGGTTTACTTATTACAATAACATTTTTTAATTATTGATTTCTGACAATCAGTTTCTATGAGTATGAAGCTTGATTTTCAGACCACTGTGGGGCGGTGCGTGAATAAAGTCACCCTGTAGTATGTTCTAATAATCATAGCAATATTATTAATTGCTACATATATAGTTAAATCGCATTTTAGTACCTACATTGCACCCAAGCCTGGATGGATCGCTAGTATAAAATAATTCGACCAAATCTTATATCTCAGTATCAGCATCTCAATATCTTGACACCATTGACTTATTATTACTATGGACATCTAGTCTCATACTAAAATCGCGATAAAAATGTCCCAGTCAGTTATGTCATGTCATGTCATGCAGTTAACAAGGTAATTTAAACACTAAAATCATTGTGTCACGGTTTAATTTCGATTGCAGTCGTGAACGCCAGCAATCAAAATTAAACCGTGATCTAATGATTTTAGTGCTTAAATTACCTTGTTAACATTTCTATTCTTGCAAGAATAGAAATGTTAACAAGGTAATTTAAGCACTAAAATCATTACATCACGATTTAATTTTGATTGCTGTCGTGAACGCGGAATTGTTTCTCTCCTTGCGCTTTGTTACTCATTTGGCTCGGACATTTTTCAGCGCGGACCCGACGTCCATAGTAATAATATGTCAATGCTTGACACTTTGTATATAGGTTCCTCAAGTGAAGTGACGCAGGGTCGAACTAAAAACGATTTTTGGAAATTGAGAATATCACGCAGGCGATGCCGCGATCGGAAACTAGCCTTTTATAAAAATTCAGAAACACTAAACCTGAAACATTTAGGTAAGCAGTTAGGATCCGTTTTACTTAGAATAAATGCATACATTCATACGTAGTTGTTTCGATTCGCCCGGGGCGATCCGATGCAGTGGGTAATTTTTACCGGGTTATTATTTGCGCGAGAACAATAGGTCTGCAGCAGTTGCCTGTTAAATGGTTATCTTGGGCTCCGGGGCTACTCGCTGTACGGTCCAAGGCATAAGCTAAGCGGAAATATTTCCTACTGCACGACCAGTTAGGTAATTCGTCGTTAACAGCAGGTCAGTACTGCACTATTTTCTATTCACCTAAGTATAAAAAAATTCGGCACGTATCATAGTTGATGTGTAAAGCAATGAAGTGAGCCTATAAAAGTTGATACGTACAGAACTGAAGTGATTTGATCGAGTGCGATAGTATTAAAAATGATTCGTATATTTAAAACATCATTTTCAAATAACAAATCATGTCAAACTAAATATTTGTCTTCTTTTTGGTTTTAAAAATTGTGGGTTTTACAGTTCCCGCAAGCTTGGCCAGACAGAGGTTATCGCCGCCGCACCAGTGAAACTTATTATTTTTGATACGTAAAGCATTCAACGTGTTAATCCATCAGCAGTTCGCTCTAGGCTTGTGGCAACGCGTAATTGCGCACCTCTGGCCCGGCTACTCCGCCCGCCGCCCGCATCCCAGTGATCAAGTGCAACATGCATTTGTGCATTGATTTATGCAACAAACGATCATTGTTTCATCGGCCTGCACTGGCTGAATGATCAAGGTGCTGTTAATACCGCTTTTAAAATCTTATATATAAAATTCTCGTGGCACAATGTTAGTTACCATACTCTTCCGAAACGGCTTGACCGATTCTTATGAAATTTTGTGTGTATATCGAGTAGGTCTGAGAATCGACCAACATCTATTTTTCATACCCCTAAATGATAAGGGTTGTCCACCCTAGAATTATTTTTTTCATTTTTTGGTCAAATTTTTTTTGGTTATTTTTTATGGTGTGGCATAAAAAAATACACGTAATTCCAAATTTTCACTTCCCTACCCCCACCCCTCAAATTAAATCGTTCACTACAAGTAATCTATACATATAGCGGAACAACGTTCGTGGGGTCAGCTAGTAATAATATACATATATTTTTTTAAATTAAATGAGTAATTTTTTTATATTAGTTTATTAAATAAGTCGAGTGCGAGTAAGGCATAAGTTAAGATAAGGCATAAGTTCTAAGCATAGATAAATATAAACCCTTGTTTACACGATATTTACAACAGTCCGCACACACATTGGCACGAGAGAGGATATTTTCGCACTGTCAAAACGAACAAGCATCTCGATACTTCGTCAAACCAAAGTTAATTTTGGTTCGAGTTTTGCTATTTCCCGTTTTGAAATGCTTAGATCCATCTTGACATGTCATTTGAGTTCTTATACACAGGTTATTAGGTTCAAACTTCATCGAATCCACGCAAATTTATTTGATGAATACATGTCAATCGTTCGCACATGCAATGTACCTTATGTAATAGTATAAAAGGATCAATTTAGCTTATCACACCAATTTCAGTTGTTAGGCATTTAGTAAATAATCGCAGTCTTATGGGGTTAACAAACTGGAAACGTTGAACGTTCGTGCTTTCTGTATTTACTTAATAATATAGCAACAATGTCTCTGACATTTGTTTGTTCGTTAATTAAGTACAAACAGAGCGTATTTAAATAGTTTATTAAAATTATTTCAGTCCTGGTCTCAAAGTAAATATCCTTGCATTTTGGTAATAAGCAAGTCGCTCTATTCGGGTAATATATTATGCTATATTTGGTTTCCTAACATCTTCCAGCGAAATTGGGTCAACAAACATCCGGTAATCTTCAGTAAAGGATGGTTAAATACTAGTACTACTACTACTACTACTACTAGTACTACTACTACTAGTTTAATTACTATCGTGAACTGTTTCGCTTTGAAATAGGTTGCTTAGTAACCAGTATGTAATTATGTTATATTGGTTTCCCATTAATGGCCATTGCCGTACGGGTCTCTACTCGTAACTGAGAACGCTTTGAGCATACACTACACTGCTCCTATGGAGGGGCTGGCCGACTCAATTGTCGGAAGTTTTTATGACGACGAAGGCCTCCGACATGACTCGACGACTTCTATCGAATGAAAATAATATAAAAACTTAGCACGGAAGCGCTAAGATACTTTTGCGACTAGCGGTCACCCATCCAACTTCCGACCGCGCCCGCTGTTGCGAACTCCGTCTTTCAATTAGGATCGATACAAGTCACCAGGTTATGAGGGGTTCAGATATTGCGATATTCTTTTTTCATTCGTGATTGCGTTTGGGATGGTACTTTTGCATGTTCGGTTACAGTATCGAAGACTCCTCACTTTGGATGGTCAACAAAGGTTGGGTGATTCAGATGTTCCTAGATGTTATTGACCACTTACCTGGTAACCGTTCTACTTGTTACAATAAAAAGAATGCAGTTTTATACGGGAAGCAAAAACTTTGTACCCATTTTTAAAAAAATTACCCAGACGGAGGAGTATGAAATGTGGCACAGTTAAAGTTTATATGGAGATGGAGTTGAATAAACTTATATTTTTATTTTTATTGCATTATAAATACGTTAAATTCATAAATAAAACACTACACACACACTTATAAAAATTACTCTACACATAGTACCATACGTTTGTCACGACTTGACATGACGCTTGAAATGTGTACGGTCATAGTGAAGTCATCCTTTGATAGAATGAATTACGGTCTAATTTCGAGCGCGAATCGGCTCCCTAGTATACTGAAAATCGCATACAAACCTCTCTCTTTCAGCGAACCGGTTTGTATATAACTGCTGTCGGTTCCAAGCGACGTTCCAGAACATAAAGACATTACTATATTTGTAGATATTTGGCGTTTGCCATGTGACAGCGCAATAAAAGAAGCGATACAGCGTTGAACACTTCCAGATGTGATCATCACCCGAGTGCTGGAACCTTGCCAGGCCTCGCTGACTGTATCTGGTTTAGTTGTCGCTTCAAATTTAAAAACTCGACATCGTTTGGAGTATGTTTGTAACTTTATTGAGCCTATTTTTATTGGTAAAAACTGGCTCTTAGATGACGTAGATTAACAAGTAGGTGGAACTTTTGTTTGACTTTAGCAGAAGAGCAAAGAGTGGTGAAAGAAGAATAGTACGTTGATAAAAAAATTAAATTTATACAACGAAATTTGGTTAAGGGACGTTCAGATATATACCCCGAGTAAATGAACAGATTTGTGATGGAACTTCTGAACTGTTGTCCGAAAGATTCTTTTATGCTCCAAAAGACTACGTCATCAAGTTTCAAAAGTCGAAATACTATATCGAGGATTCGAGGTTTTACATTGCTAGGATACATACAAGTTACCAATTGTGAATTGGAACTTTTCTAGCCTTGTGGTTGATCTCGATTTGCTACAGGACCACCTATTATTATTTTCCCGTAGTACAGAAAGAAAATCTGTTTTTTAATCAATGCTCTAAGCTACACCGGAAAGTTCATAGCAAATACTCGACCGCATCTCTCATTACGGGCTCACTTACAATTCTGTATCTCATTAATTCAGTCCCTTAATTGAGAGGCCGCGTTCAGATCAAGAGGTTTTTAGGGCAATCGCAGTAAGAGGTGAATTGAACACACCCACTTTGGTTTTCGCCAATAATTTATGCAGCTCCGATAAAATCTCTTTCATTAAGTTGTGCGAGTACCAACTTGTATGTAAATCGCAGTTAACGTTTTTTTTTTCTATTTAGGCATGCAATTCTGTATCGTTTTATTTCACGTAGACATTATCCAGAATATAGGTTATGTTCCAAATAGCTCTATTGATTAATTTAAGCGGTTACTAATAAATTTTTTTTATTTTCATTGTTAGAATGCATTGCCGAAATATGGTAGTTTCTATGTTTAGTATTGTCATGACGCCGTAAAAGCGTGTTCATATATTTCAAATTCATGCATGCATATAATATGTATGCATGTAGAACGGTAGCGGACCCAGAAATTGCCTTGTTGAACTACGTGATAGTCGATGTATTTAACGTTTAAACTGCTCAAGTAAAGCTCAGAGAACTTCCTGTAACATTTAAATTTAACTTTATCTACCCATATTTCTTATCAACTAGTTACAACATCCACATATCCCATTAAAATGAACGCAATGCAACATTGCATCCAATTACGTATAGCAATGAGCACCGGTTCGTATCCTTAAACAGATCTTAAGCACAATCCAATGCGGAAATATTGCGTTCATTAGATTTTACGTTTCATAGGATGTAGCAATGAATGGTAAGTGTGGCTTATCGATTTCACACCTTAACCGTAGTAAGAGCTCATTGTATGCACACTGGAGTTAAGATGCTATCTGCGCTATTACGCCGAGACGGCCAATGTCGTCAGCTTTATCTATCGCTTATGTTATTGGAAAGTAAATTGGACCGTAATTATTGAAACAATCTAGAACCCTTAAAGATGCACTATTTTTATGCTAATAACTAGCAAGCGAGCAATTTGCTCTATTACATATACATCTGTGAAGCAGTGATAGCCGTGTGGTTGAACGTTGGACTGCCGAACCGGAGGGTCCGGGTTCAAACCCCGCACGCACCACTAATTTTCAAAAATTATGTGCGTATTAATATTTAATTATCACTTGCTTCGGTGAAGGAAAACATCGTGAGGAAACCTGCACACCTGAGAGTTCTCCATAATGTTCTCAAAGGTGTGTGAAGTCCACCAATCCGCACTTGGCCAGCGTGGTGGACTATGGCCTATACCCCTCACACTGTGAGAGGAGACCCGTGCCCAGTAGTGGGACAGTTATGGGTTGTGATGATGATGATGATGATTCTTGCAGACGCGTGCCATGGTTAATATAATGGTTTGTAGGCCTTTTAAAAGTTTTAGATTTTGTTGATTATTATTAAATACATAGAACACAATGAAATTATTCAAAGTAAAATTTCGTACGCCAATAAAATGCGAATCATTTTTATTTTCCGCATTATTTCCTTTAATGAAAGTCTCAAAAACTCCATCGGGAGTAATCCGAAAAACTTTTCTAACCGTCAATATATCACTTATTTTATTTGAGGAACTTTATTACGTTTCTAAATAAGTACATTAGCATTTATACTTTCAAATTCTTGTTTAATATAAACTTCTTTAACAATGCCGTCTTTATTTTATTATCTCTTTTCTTCATTTGAATTAAAGTTTATTATTATTTTGGTACTGAATAATTTTGTTGTTTAATGAAATTACTTCATTCTCGTTATCTTATCTTAGTGTCACGAAGTTTCGAGAATCTTCCAGGAAAACAATAGGCAGTTTGAAATTGTAAACAACTACCTGTGACGGGAAAGAAAAGGATATACAAAATAAACGTAACCTGCTTCAACGTGTTTGGTGAATCTGGGTCCTTTGGCTTCAACCCATTAATGACCCAAAACTGAGCACGGGTCTCTCCTCATACCTGAGGAGGCCTAGAGCATTTTCCACCACGCTTCTCCAGCGCGGATTGATGGTGGGGTTAGTGGTCAACCCAAGGGACCGAAGGTCTCCGATATGGCTAAACGACTGCTACCAACTGATAACAACTCGGACCGACGGCTTTATGCGCCTTCCGAAGCACGGAAGCGCCCAAGAAATTTTTGCCATTAGCGATCACCCATCCAGCTACCGACCTCGCCCGCTGTTCATCACGTCCAATCAGACGACGTTCATCTTGTCCATCACGTAAGATTGACGCAAGCCGCCAGGCTATGAGCGCTTCAGATACCTATTGAAAAATTAGGTGAATTACTTAATCGCATGATAAACATTATAATAACTAAAGGAACTCAATTTTTCAAATTAAAAACTTCACAGTGTCAGATATTACAAGCAAAAATAATATAAGTGACAATATTATCATAAAAACAGCCATCCAGTACATTCGTAATGGCGGAGCGACCCAAGGGCGATGGGCGACTGGAATTGTAATATTAAAATGAAATAAAATTAATTTAAATGCTAATGAACGGAATCACGAGGCGAGTGATGTAGTGCGCTCGGGGGATTTAGAGAGGGAATGTTGGACTGAATAGGAATAGGTAGGAAAAATTGGTTTTTAGGTTATGTGCGAACTGAGGTATTCTGTGGAATAATGATTGGGAGGTTAACGTGAATGATGAGCAGAGTAGGTGATCTTGGTTACTGGAAGCACTTTAAAGAGTAGTTGGTGTTATTGACCAGCAATATTTTGGAAAAGGTCATTTTTCGTCATTATTGTGGTGATATTTATTTTATTTACTTAAGTGTACTTTATGTATGCAATAAATGTTTGAAAATTGCTTTATTCAGTTCAAAGACTTATAGTTTTAAACTAAAACCTCCTTTTATTTTCTTTAAAATTTGCCAAAGGGGTTGACCATAATACCTATAGGCACAAATCGAGTAAAGTAAACTGTATGATAATACTGAAAATATAAAGCTTACATGAGTTTTTTGTTTCAGTGTTTTATAGGTACTTAACAAGGATAAAATATCCAACATTATACAATTTGGCCATTTACAATCACACTTCATCGCCAAGTGACCAATCCGTCGAGCTTTTTGTTAGAAAAGCGGAGAAAATATTGGAATTCTTACACCCCAGAGGTGTTTCTCTCTGTCGTAATTTACGAGTGGTATTTCGCTTAACAGTCGCTTTGTTTTATCGCTTAATTTATAACGCGAAGGCGTTGTTATTATAATTGGGGTCATTAAATTTAGCTTGCGGTTGTATTTTCTTTGCGTTCGTGGAAGTGGATTAGAGGTTTTGCAAAATGCGATAAGACATTGTATTGCCTTTCTGATGTTCTGTATTTATACCGTTTAATAGATTTTGCCGGCAACTTTGACCGTAATAATTTATGAATGTCGATGACAGTACAATTCCAGCGAGAGGATACCTGTTAAAAAGACAGCACTAATTAATAGTACACTAACTCAACTCCAACTCGACTTATAGGAAAGCATTGAAATATCAGCTTATGTTGTTTTCCTTATGTTGAATTTTTAACATTTACTTTTGCAGGACCACCCTTCCGCTGCCGCCCATGACAACTGTGACCGATCTTAAAACAAGACTCAAATGAAGACTAGGATAGTAAGTCAGTTAGGAAACATTGTTATAACATTAGTTGGTTAGTTTGTTAGTAAGTATGAGGACTGGGACAGGGACTGTTTGTGACAGTTAGTCCTGTTAGTTGTTGTTAATAGTACCAGTTAGTAATTTTTAGTAAAAATCTTGGACTAATTCGGTCACAGATGCGTTGATATACTCAAGGGTATCCATCGACCACTTCAGTCCTCAAGGACTGAGATGGTCGCCTCCAACTAGTGTAACCGGCTCCCTTCTTCTTATTCCACAACTTTGCCTTACTTCACAGAACTGACCATATGAGTTGAATTTGAGTCGCATTGGAGTTGAGTTGATGCATTGTGCGCGTATCTTTAATAATTGTGATTCTGGATTCGAGGGAGATGGATTCGATTCCCAAGCGGGGCCAACATTTACAGCATGACATTTAGGTGAATCTATTCTCCAATCCTGTCATTTGAGTATGTCCAAGCCAGTCGTTGAGTACAAAAATATCGCCGTTAGCAATAAGTATTGATTTTACAATCACATTAGTAATTCATTTTAATCGTTTGACATTCAGCGGGTTTAAAGGTCTGCTGTCCTTGACAATAAATAATTGATTCTTAACAATTACTTTCCCGTTTTCTGTCTTATAATTCGAGTCAAATAGTTTGGGACCAAATTTATAAAATACTAGAAAGTTTAAAGTTAAAATAAATAAACGCTTACACAGTCATACCCCAGCACTAGAACTCTCTTTGTCTCGGGTGGCATAGACAACATATTACATCATTCAAATCCACGAACAGAACACAAAATCTGTCCCAAAAACGTATGCTCAGTCGGGAAATAAACCCAGGACTTCGCTTCGCAACAAGGTCACTACCAACTAGACTGCGGGGTCAGAATGAATGCATTAATTATCGTGTGTGGATACGTGGCGTGTAGAAAGCTGTATGAACACACATATATCAAGCAAGGCGCTGACAAGAAAATTACAGTGATAGCATTGGTTTACCTCTTGACCCCGAAAATAGCGGTGATTAAGTACGGAATTCCATCATAATAACATGAGTAAGTGCTGCTTATAACTTGTGCGAAAATTTTCTAATCCATTTTATGTAATTAGCCGACGAACAAGACAATCATCCTGATTGTAAGTACGTGGGAACATCCAAGGCATTATGATGTGTTGCCAAAGAATCATCTCTGGCTCTTCGAAACTGCGACCGATATACGTAAAAATTATTTCACGGCCGATTTTAGAAGTAGGGTGGTAGCCACGCAGATGATATACCCCACCACCTTGTATATGAAGCATCGAAATTAATCTGGGTGGTATAGAGCCCAGCAACGTCCAATAGGAATGACCTGCTGGGAATACCAACGTCCGCTGTTCAGCAGGGTAGGTACACCACGTCAGGGAAATTGGATTTATTCTTTCGAGGATGGCCCGCTAATTTTGCTATGTAGCGACATTACACACACGTCACACGGTGACGTCACGTCAAACCTGAATCACGCTATCGAAGTTTTCTACAGCGCTGGCATATAAATATACATACATACAAGTTCCGAACATGAACAATCGTTGCTCGACCGCACCCCACGCGTGACACATCGCCTGGCACGAGATTGAAGTATGAAAATTATAATAATTGTTAAGTTTAGCACAGCGTTTCATTTGAAAAACAAAACTTTGTTATTGTTAAATATACAATATATTATTGACATTTTTATATAAACAAGAGTTCAAATCCACTGAGAGACTATACTACCTACGTAAAACAAGAGTATCACTGCTCAAATAAATATATGTATTTATCATAAAGAAAACAGACAATTTACTCATAAAAATAGCAAAACATTATATCATAGTTCTAATAAAAACAACATAATAATAAGTACTCCGACGACGAATGATATAAAACATAAAATTCTTTCAGTATTAAATTCCCTCGGGAAAACACACGACACACGAATTGCTACAAATATTATGATAATGTTACAATGACGACCCGGATGGCGCAATGGTTAACACGCCGGATCGCCGTTCTGAGGGTCCTGGGTTCGATTCCCAGCGAGGTGGAAATTTGAATGATGAATTTAAATTTCCGTTCTTGGTCTGGGTGTGTGTGTTCTTGTCTTGTGTGTTGTCCATGGCACCCACGACACAGGGAATCCTAGTGTGGGGCTGTGAGTGTTTAGCGTTATTTTTTATTTATTTATTTATTTATTTATTTATATCGTATGTTTTGTTATGTTAATAGCCGAAAAACGAGCAGACGAGCCACCTACGGTCAGTGGTCACCGTCGGCCATGATCATCGGCAACACCACATGCATCCACCGCTGCGTTGCGCGTTGCCGGCCAAGAAAGATGGACGGGAAAAGAGAAAAAGAAAAACTCGCTCTCTCTCTCGAGCCCCAGTCGGAACATAACTCATTTGGCGGCTGACTGAGCAAGAGCGTGGCAGCTAGCCAGGCTTCGGCCCTACCATCAAGCAGGGGCTTCTGTCGTCCCTTATGACATCCTGGTATGTCGGCATGGATCTGCATCAGTATTTAAGCCCGCCTCAATACGCCCACCACTTACCACTTAACAAAACATAGCAAAATAGTCCGGTTAGTTCGCGCTACGGGAAATTCTAACATTGAAATAAAATAAATGTAGTTACGTAATAAAGTTGAAATTGAGTCTTTCGTTTTAACTGCCAATAGCGCAGATTACGTAAATTGCACAGTTCACAAGTTTGGTGTGATTTATTGTTAAACGGTGTAAGCTTGGGAATGGGCCACTTAACTTCAGTTGGACTACCTGTGTATTTGCAGTTTGATTTGGATGTGAGACTTTGAGCCTGTAAAAAGAGAGGTCTGTCTTACATAACATACTTAATATGAAGCCTTCTAGAGGTTAAGTCCCATGCTGAGCAAGCACGCAGTAGGAGACTTCATACGTATTTCAAAACATTATTGAGAACTCTTGGTATTAAGGTTTCCTCGTGACTTGTTTCTGTACCGAACCTAGTGATAATAATATTATAATGAACTTTTTTATTATGATACGGATACTCACTATACGTATTTTAAACGCCGATATTTACAAAATACGTATTGTGACTCACTATACGTATTTTGAACGCCGATATTTACAAAATACGTATTGTGAGTACCCGTATCATAATAAAATATGTAAAATCCGCACTGAGTTAAGTTTAAAATCGTATAAAGGACTGCAGCGGATTCGAATATAAAAAGTGCCATAATACGAGTAAGTCATCGATTATTTACTATACATCGCCGGCCAGTTTTTTTAAGGCTGAGAATAGATTAAGGTCGTCATATACTGAGTAGTCTCATAACTTAACAACATTACAACAAAGAACTAAGTTATCTTTGTAATACAATTTAAATCTACTGTAAGTAGGTTGCCGAGCAGTTTACGTGTGACAATAAATCTCAGCGCAGCTTGCCGCGCGCCGGCAACTTGCGCGTTTGTCCGAAGTAACTCAAGAAATACTTTGTAATTGACGTGTTGAAAATATGCATGAAGTTTACAATGCGAATTGTGGAATTTTTAGGTGCAACACTTTTTCGGCACAGAGACCGAAACTAGACGGTTACGTTTCGGATGGTGGCGATGCATGGGTCAAACTAGGATCGAGTCGACTATACTATTTGTTACGAATAGGGCACGCAGTTTTTTATTTCAGATAAAAGATGGCAATATTTGACGACCCTTCTGGCGTAATTGTTACAATGCTAGACTGCCGGTCTAAGAATCCTGGGTTCGTTTCTCAGCACGACAGGGAATCCTAGTCCACAATAGGATTCCTGTGCCCCACGGCTATGATTATGTAGCGTTATTATTTTATTCTTTTCTTTTACTGACTTTTCCTAATTTTGTTACAAAAACCTATTTGTATCTCGTTTGTTGTCTCAGTCCAGCCGGTAGACTAGGTACTGCGAGTATGCGAGTATGTCGAACACTGTTTACAATGTGTACAATAAATCACCGCCGAGCTTGCATTTCTCGCAAACTTGAACGTTTATAAAGTTGGTCTTGAAATACGCTCAATAATCCTGTTTATATGTTCATTTTGTTTCCGGATTTTGATAAATAATAGGCAATAACCAGTGATACAAAGGTATTCGAGTTTATTATCTTAATATATATAATTCGAGTGTGAGTGTGTATGTCACTGAACTCCTCCTAAACGGCTTGACCGATTTGGTTGAAATTTTTTGTGTGTCTTCAGGTGGATCCGAGAATGGTTTAGATTCACAATTGGACCCGGTAGGTGGCGTTGCTGTCGATATATCACTAAAACATTTTTTGCGGTACGAAGTACGCTGGGACAACTAGTAGTTTTATTAATAGGCAAGTCTATAGTATTGCCAATTTTTGAAGACAGACTTGACAGACTTGACAGACAGAATGCTTGATTATTTGACAGAAAATAATATCAAAGGCATAAAAAAGCGCTAAATCCTTTTTAGAAATACCTCATCAAATCAAATTAATAAAAAAAACAATATCAAATATAATTTAAACTTATATTTGCGAAAACAAAAGAAAATTTGTTTCTATTTTGAATGAACTCCTGACAAAGGTTCAAGCGAACCTAAACATCAATAACACCGTTAACATTATAGACGCATTGACATTCAAAAAGAAGGCGGTAGCTGACTAGGAATCTAGCGACCTTTTCCTGGAGACCGGTCCCTAAGGCCCATTGCTCAACATCTAGCAGAGGAGGTTAGCATACATTTATTCATGGAGCCTGGACAGGTCATTGACCACCTTTTGTACTTTTCATAATTAGTCGAGGACGTGAATGAACAGGTTTAGCAAGAACCCAAATTCAAATTGCAATTTGGCACCAGACCTCAATGTGCTATGAATCCGACTGGGCTTATGCATTAAAAATCGACGCCACGCCGCAGTCGGAATAGATTACAATTACATTTCAAACCCGGGCCATTCAATTATCACATTGTCGCTTCCATGTTAACATGCAAATTGGCTAATTCGAAATTTTCCTGAACCCCTGTCCCAACGTTAATAGGAAACGGGGCTTTTCCGTTATTATTCCCGTGGTCCGGTCCTATCCTTTGTTTTGTCTTTGTAGATTTGGTCCTCGTCCCTTTTAATCGACAACTTTCAGCGGCTTCTAAGTGGTGTTCCTGTTTTGTCAACGTATTGTCAATATGGGAAGCATGGTCCGCTTAAATTTACATGATTTGGAAAGCAATTTTTCGGGTGGTTTGTTCATGAGGAATTTTGGTTTGTTTTATAAGTATCCAAACATGATAAAGACATGACATTGTGTAAGAGATGATTTTTGTTTTTTTAATGGTTATGATATCGGAATGGTGAAAGATGCAATTCTATTCAAAACGTGACCCATTTTAAAAGGATAATCCTTGTTGGATTCTCTTCTATTTAAAAGTTTTACTATTTTTGTAACTAAGAGTAATTTCTTGATTGTTATATTATAACCTACAATAATGAAATTGTAGTTCATGAAGGAGATTTAAGATTGACGTGGATGCCACCATTTAAACGTTTGGGCCCATAACGATTACTCGTTACCGATACCCGTTAGTCAGATTCCGCAGGTCATCATAATTATTTTATTGACTAATTATAAATTATTTTATGAGATTTATTGACTGGCATGTTCATCATTATCATGTACTCATTCTATATTCATGTAGATTCTAGGTTCTTTGTTCATGTATATATAGATGTAGTTCATTATAAATAAAGTTGTAGCTTGTGTAAATTATAAATCATGCAATTATTACATTAAACATTATTTATCTAGCAATGTCGATTTAGCTGCCTCAAGGAGTGCGCACATTACACCAACTCGACGTCAACTCCACTCCGACTCCACTCCGTTTCAACTCCGACGTTCCGTTCCGCGATCAACGCTTCATCGACGTCAACTCGACTCCGTCTCCACTCCGTTTCAACTCCGACGCTAGTTACATTACGTCATGTCGGTCGACGCGTGGACTACTCGTCTACGGTGAGTCGTCAACGCAACGTCGACGCGTTGGTCTCGAAACGGAACGGCTATGGGTGTAGGGCGAGCCGTACAGGGCTTTTAAGTATAAGTTCGAAATTCAACCTTACCTTCAAAGATATAAGGCTCATAATTGAATGTTAGCTTTGTCAAGGTTTTAGTCGCGTTCTCGTCTGTCGGTCGTGGAGTCGTTGTAAAGTGCGCACTCCTTCATTCTACTAAACGTAAAATCTCAAACGTTTTATTAACAATATAATAAATTGTAGGTATCGCAAACAAAAGTGTTAATTCTTCCTTTATGAATTTTCTAATTAATTGAACAAAAACTCAATCAAAATTTTGTTCATTTTTAATAACAAAGGGGAGTTTTGGAAGCGATATATTTTCATCACCAAATGCATGGTCGTTGTCATGGTACTTTATGACTTGTACCCTTGATTTATGGGTTGAATTTTGAACGAAAGCTTTAGGTCCCCTTTGGGCCATATCATGGCAGAGCTTGATAACATTTTAAAAGGGTTGTTACGGGTTTTTTAAAGTGGTCTGCTCGAATGCGGGATGCTGTATAATTTGTATTTCGTGTAGTTTAACGCATGTGGAATACTTCTCGTGCCTAGTGAGGGTACTTGTAAGGTGATTTGACAGGATTAAATCATTATACGAATAATTTTAGCCCATATTTTTGCTTCGTAATATTTTTTAATATTAAAATTTGAGCTCTGCTCAACTCAAAACTTTCGTTGAATAATTTTATTTTCATAAAAATTATTATGTTAATAAATTTTTAATTGAAGTTTTTTTTAATGAGACACTAATATTTAAGTAATTTTAAAAATATTGCAACACAGTCGGTGATATTATTTTGATAATGTAATATATAAATAAGGCATTGTGCAAAATTTGTCTAACCTCTCGCTCTTGCATATTGCTGCATCTCGTACACGTGGACGATATCTCTGTTTGCATTTCCCAGAACTCGGCCTTGATGACGACCGACGTGATAGATATTTTTTCAACAATATACGCTGACAAAGGCGGTAGTATTAAAAACTTTTGTATTTTATATTGTTTTTGAAAAAGGCGTTTTTCACTGCAGCTGACAGTCCAGTTTACGTTTTTATGTACCATTTATTAAAACGCAAACCTGTGCAAACTGTTATGAGTATAATAACTCTAATAGATAAAACAATGCGCGCGACCAGAGACCGAAGAACAGCTAAACATGTCTGGTAATAATTTGTTCGCGATGAAGTTTATTCACACATTTAACTGAAGAACGGAATAAAAAAGAATAAAAGGATTGTGTGGTTTTATGAAACCACGGTAAAAGTGAAACTTTTTTTCACATTATAGACATTTAACTAAAATTTTTTGGAATAATATTCCATTATGGGTATAAAAATCGCTTTATTAATCTTAATTTTATACGTGGAAAATTGGAATCATACCTAATGGGAAATAATAAAAGTAGACTATTACATTAAACACTGATAAAAACAAACAAAATAGCGTGGAGCACTGGCACAAATGAGTAATAGTCAATACACTACACGGTCAGCTGCTGTGAACTATAGGGGCCGCCATATTGGCCTTGGCTGCTCTGACGAGCGCCTTTCACTTTATCCCTACTCCGCGGCCGACCGTCACGCGACATGCAATACACAGACGAAAAAGTTTGAGACGATCGATGTAATAAACGTTTCACTTTAAAAAACGTAATTTAAATTTTTAATCTAATATCTAATATCATGCCGTCAGACCAGCCGCCGCCGCCGTCGGCCTCTGTTTGGCGGTGGGACTGAAGCCGGGCGGTTAGCTACCACCATCTTGCTAAACGACTGGTCGTGATCGAGCTGGGAGCTTCGGAGCCAGTAGGTTCCTCCTCTGTTTCCTTCCTCTGCCTCTCTTGACCAGCATCGCATTAGTGTTGCCTTGGTGTTACTGATGTGCATCGTTTGTAGGATAATGACATAAAAATCGACATATTTGAATTTTTTCCCTTGATTTATTCAAAACCGGATCGTTAGTTGAAACTAGGAAAACATAAGATAATGTAACATTGTAACACACTTAATGTAAAACTGATTCGTACAGTCGTACACTCAAGTTAGGGGTCCCTTACCTACAACGTCACTTAAGTATACAATGTAGCTGAACGTTCTCTCGTAAATCTACGCGCTAAGCACTGGTCATAATATAAATACTGGCATACATTTAGAGTAACCAAGTAAACTGTTTTTCTGTTCATTACTATGTAGTTTGATGAGTTCACTTTTGAAAATAAGTGCTAATTACCATAGTATATTGTATAAATACCTACATCCATCTTCATACAAACGGTCGGAACGCGAATCATACCTAGGCGCCTCGGATTTCGGTACACAACAGCCGTTTGTAATCAGGAAGCATGCGATTTACCTACCTACTTACATTGACTACAACTAGAAATAGGCAGCCCTAGCGTGTTTACGTTCTGCGGTGACCACGCGGGGTTGTAGGCATTTATTTTTTCTAATCTCTAATAGCATCTCCCTTGGGGATCTACTCCGTTACGAATATCCCCAAAAACTAACCCTAGAGGCAAAATTTCTTGAGAGCATCCGCACATCGGTGAGCTCGTAAATCTGTGTAGGTTGTCATCGTTAGTGATGGCAATCGTTAAGCCATGTCGAGGGTCTCCAAGCAGACTTATATGGAGGTCTACTCTTAACGCCTCTAACGACACCATCTTTACGCCTCTAACGACACCATGGTTTGTTGGCATAGGATTTCGATCAGTATTCTCATCCGCCGTAATACAACTAAAATGATTTATAAAATTAATAAAATTTTCTTCGCGTCCTTATATGATTTGCACCGCCTAGTGTGAAATTTAAAGCTGATTATTTTGTATGATTGGCAGTGAGCAATAAATTTCGGGTACGGTAATAATAAGTATTTATTAATGGTAATTAGTGTTAAACATCGAAATTAACAGTTTTGATAGAAACAGCAAACATCAATGGTAATAATTATGATTGGCCAGCAATCAATGATATATTATGACTCAAGTGCTTGATAATTTTATTCGACACAATTTACCATTTACCTTACAGCAACATCAAGCCTGTTTAATCAATACCTACTATAATAGAATTTAATACAAATCGGCTTAAAAATATTATGACAAAATTATGCGAACCAAAATTGATGCCCAAATAAAGAATGTGTCTTATTGGCATATCCCCCGTTGGTATTTACAAAATTGACAGCAACATTGATGTATGTCCCTATAAAATATGGTGACCCTTAGCTCCGGAACGGGTGACGTCATCCATTACGCGGCGACTTGTGTATCACCCGAGGTGTTCCATTTTGTTATTGTTTCCGTGTGAATATTAGTAACTAGCTTTGCCCGCAACTTCGTCCGTGTAGATGTCGGATGATGGAATTTGTTTGATTTTTTATTTGTCATAAGTTATATTTATCGATTTTAATGAAACATGTATCTTACCGTACGGACTATGAATCTATTTTCAATCACTTGAATTCCAATCTACTATGATGACAGCCAGCCTCGTACCTATAACTGCAAAGAAGCGTCGCCGACACGTTGCTCCCTCTGGACATCTACTTCTCAACCTTGTACATGAAACACGTTAAAGACATTTCGGGGTTGCTTTGTGAGGTCAGAACTTGGCCAGCTGTTGCCAATTCGTTGCTGATTAACGATACGAGTAGCATGGGCCTTTTGCCATCCAAATCAATAAAACGAAATCCCAACAGCTAAACCTGCAGATAACCATCCAGTTGTCCCGCTTAACAATATTGGATCCGCTGCAGCAGATATCGACAAAACGCGAAATGAAATAGAAATGAAATGCACCCGTGCGCGTTTTCCAACAAATATGGCCAATAAAATAAAATCTGATGCCGTATTTCTGAAATTATGAGTATGGAATATTCCGCGCTGAACGTACTCGGCACAATGGACGGTGGTCGCAAATCGTTCGCATTCGCCGTGCTTGAATATTCTAAACCGAGCTAGAACGTTCTGGATAGCTCTAGATACGGAGATATGTCACTCTTGAGTTTGTGTTGAGATGCTTACACCACTTTGGAAATATTAATTCAAATAAAATTATTTTAATTTTTAATATTAATAAAACAAATTGTTTGTTTGTTGTTGTCTGTTTAGAGGACAGGTGTGGTCGATTGCCACTCTGCCTTAAAGACTATGATCGCTGTCGCTTACTGCTGTTGGACTGTGCTGTTTTGCCCTGAAGGCAGGTGCCATACCTATCCTCTACCACCACTATGAATATTGTATTATTAAATACATTGGAATAACATGTCAATTCTTTAACATCGTCGTAATAGATGGTAAATATTGAATAGTTTGTAACTTGTACATGATAATTTCCAGTGAGAATGTTTTCTTATTTCATACTTTTAACAGCGTGAATTTCCGGTAGGCACTTTAATGTCCATGTACCTAAGGTTCATAGTACATAGTACATTCTGTAAACCTGCTACAAAACTCAAGAACTCCTTCAAGTTTGTTAAAGCAAACGAGTCTATCGAAAACATTTTTAGCAGCAGCTGTAGAGTACAGCGTTTATAACTTCACTTTCCCAAGGACACAAAGTACTCATAGAGAATTCGAACAACGGCCGCTCACCAAACGGGAAATAGAATGGTATTGGAAGTGCGAAGAGTGCCCCAAGGAGCAATCCCGGGCCATTGCCGTTTGTAATTGGGTTACTGTTGCGGCCGGACGAGCTTGCGATTGGTTTGTGTCCCGCTACGAACTTTGTGTCTCGTGTCCTTCTCGTTTCAATACTTTCAATATTTTATATTTAAACAAAATTGCTCAGGACTTTCTTTCGCTGCTTCTTTTCCTATATTTTAAAGTACACATCGAAATGGTGGTAGATTAAGCAAATTACGTGTTTATTTATATCACATTATCTATTGTGATGTATCACTTTATTGATAATATATGCGACGTTTTTCACCTGTATGTCATTACAGACTAATAAGACGTCTACAATTCTTTGCATGTTCATTTAGTTGTCATAATACTAACGATATTTCCTTCTGTAACATAGTAACGACGCGTAAGGTACTAAATACAAGATCGTGTATAGGTATTGAAGATAAATGGATAAATTTCTAATGTTCAAGACATCTCCAGATCCTTTTAGTCGTTGAAGGTAAATCTGCTCAGCCCTAAACTATCATTTGACAATAGCCCGATTTTAATAAACGTTTTGTTCAAAAGAGTAAATGAACGATCAAATTTATTTAAACGGAGAATTTATAAGCAAATTTCTTATTAAAATCTCATATTTGTCACAAGTACCTTATCAAAAACAGATTTTTAAAATTGGACGTAATATCTGAATTTCTTTAAATTTATTCGACGGTAATTTCAAAGGTTATCCGAACCGTGTGCTGAAATTGATAGCCAGTGATCGTTTGGAGAAGCCTTCGACGAAAGTAACGAAGCCTTACAAAGCAGGTGAAATTGAAGAACATTGTATAAGGAATAATAATTATAGTAGTGTTGGTGAATGACCTGCTTCTTAAATGCAGGGTTGGCTTCTTAACTTTGAAGATCCTAATTACCTTTCACAAGGTGTTATCTTAAGTTTAACACCATGAAACTTCAACATTAGAACTATTTAAGCAGTTGACATTGATATTTTATTAAGGCCTATATAATGTATCTAAATAGCCGATAAACAAGCCGACGAAGCTTGCGATGGTGGTACGTGATCCATCCATAGACATTAATTAAACCAAACGTATCACCAGTGCGTTAGCGGCTAACAAAAAGGAAAAAATAAAAATTAAATGTGGCACTCGGAGACTGCCGCGGTAAAGCTATTGCATAGCATTTTTTATCAACTTATGCAATTATGATTATTAGAAGTTATATAGTTATATCAGAACAGCGCCATCTAGTTTGAAGAAAACATACGTACCATACCTTAGTATTAAGGTACTAGATGGTGCTGATTGGGGGTGTCAGGTTTTTTTCGTTACGGAATTTCTAGATTCGGTCCCCACGCTCAAGGCCCGCTATAAAAGCTATGTAATAGCTTAAAAGTACTGACTCTTAAGCTGCGAGCTTAAGAGACTAGTTGTTTGGCGGCTACTTAAGCAAAGGGATGTCGACTAACCCGTTGAACGTCAGCACAAGCACAGCACCAACATAAGCTACAAAAGCTTCTGTAGCTTTTACAAGCTTTTACAAGACCTTGATATGCCAGCATGGGTTAGTTATTTCTAAGCCGCCTCAATGGGGCCAAAAATGTCATCCTTATTCAGGATTTGGACGCCTATAGCAGTATGGGATCGACAAATAGAGACGGTAAAAGTCTTTCAGAGGCCTCTAAGCTAACGAATGACAGGTCTGTCGTAACAAAGCTTCCTTAAAAAAGAAAAATCTAGAACAATCGGGTGGATCAAAACACCGCCTTTACCGAGGAAACAATGGAAAATTTAATAAAACGTTATAAATACAGGATCTAATTAAGCGTTTAAACGGCTTAACAAAGTTTTAATTAAACTGTAGGCAGAATATTGTCGTCTTCAAATACAATATAAAACAAACGGAAGTTAATGACGGCTGTACGAGACACCGTGGGGAGTTCCACCGCGTGCGATAAGCGATTTTGTGGGACATAATAATACTACGCTCATAGCCCCACACTAAGGTTCCCTGTCGTGGTCTACACACAAAGACTCATCTGGACTGAGAGCGGAAATTTAAACTGGTTATTTAAATTTCTTCCTTGCTAGAAATCGAAAGCAGAACTCTTAGAACGGCTGTCCTGAGTGATAACCATAGCATCCAATTATAATGTGGGTGCCAATAAGTCGAGAGTGAATAGGGTTTTTCTAAGTTAACGACAAAGATTGCGACGGAAGCTTGGACATAGACATCTGCGACCAGTTCTACTCATGTTAGTATGTATGTATCTGTATGTAGCTATAAAATTTGTAATCTAACATTATTATTTTTTTAAAAGATGTGCCGAGGAGTTTCTTTCGCCGTTTCTTTTTCTCCTCAAAGATTTAAAAAATCAATATTTAAAGGCACCTTAGCGAAACGGTGGTAAATGGAAAAAATTGACGTTCATAAGTGTATGTATCATACCTACATAAAATAAATGATTTGAGTTTGAGTTTCAGTTTAACGCGCTTTACCATCTAAGGGCTGCGTCGCCACTTACCATCAGGTGGGATCGTAGTCAAGTGGTGACTTATATCAAGTAAATATCGTCAGAAAAACTACAAGAACTCTATACATCCCCTCATTATTTCCGCTACATTCTCTTGTAAATAACATAATTTTCCTTTAAAGAATAAAATTAGCCTAGTTGAGAAAACATGCGGCAAAATGTATAATTAACAGTATCAAGGCAAATTGAATTAGCGAAATATATGAAGGAAGCTAACGGCTCCATTAAACCACCAAGGTGGAAAAGATTAGTGGGCTTTAGTGAATTAGGTCGGGGTTTGAGGATTATCATTAGCTATATAAGCTTAAATAAGCGCTTCCCGCGGCAAGTTATATCGCTGTATTTAACCGTTCAGACTTGAACTACCGTTGAACAAAGTATTCCATATTCAATTAATGTTTCGTCATGCTTCAAAATTAGGCTGTTCTAAATTTGATTTCCTTTATGAGTTTGTATGAGTTGATTTGAAATCGAACGTGGCTGATTAATTCACGTATTTAGGCCAACTGTTTTGGCACAGACTCAAACATAGAGCGTTGCTTAGTTACCTGGTTGCTAGGCAACTGGAATGACATGGCACTAAAGGTGGCCCTAGACGACCATGCGGCATGACATGCCTTATGTGTTGTCATGCATGCATGACCGTTTAATTGTATTGATTGATCCGAATTGGCTTGTCATTCGCATGAGACGCATGGGTTGTGCTTAATAGGTTTGAATTAATTTTATTTCAAGTTTATGTACATACTCGTAGACAAAACGCGAGGCAAGTCATCGTTGCAACAAATGGTGATCATTGTAGATGACAAGGCATGCTCACCGTTGCCCATAGACGTAGATATAAAACGTAAGTGACGTCTTGCCTGTGAATAATAAAGTGCATCACTTGTAGCTGACTTTCCGACATTGCAACCAAAACACATAAAAAATATTTCAAGGTTATTATAAAAGGAGTATTGTAACTGATCGGGCATTAAAAAACCCTCCCACAACACACGAATACCACCACCACGCTGAAAGTAAGTTGGTTAATAGATAGCCCATATAGTCCTAGAGTTAGGGGCATGGGTATTGCTTCGTAGCAACAGTAACTTCGTAGCATCAGTAACTTCGTAGCGTCAGCGTTCGTAACATCAATGAACCACGGCATGATGTCAACTTGACTATATCTTTTATAACGCTACACAATCATAGGGCCACTCGTAGCACACTCATAGCTGCACCCCCTCTATCATACTCTCATGCATACTCTCTATCATGGATAATATACAAGAAAACAGAGAACAGAAGAATACACACAGAGAACAGTAATTCAAACTCGTCACATAAATTTCCGCCACGATGGGAATAGACCCCAGGACCTTTTGAACGGCATGGTAACCATTGCGTCATTCGGGTGTTACTTGTTTTAAATATAACCGAAAATATTACGTTCCAAATAGGTATTGGTTTTTATGAAATTGTACGTGAGGTTGTATGGGAAAAATGTCACACCGGCATGTCTCGCAAGTGGCTGTTGCGGGAGAGGCGCGCTGTATCTCCGCGATGGATAGTGCATCTTAAAATTACTACGTAAAATACCACTACTGTCGTTCTTTGTCGGAAATTTTAGTAAAATTTTAAGTTACGGGAAATGTCGTGTGCGAATTCAAAAGTAACTTTCACGTCTAGACTTATTTTTGTTAATTTAAGCAATAGTTCAGGGTGTCCTGAAGGTCACGGTGACAAAAAAGTGCAAATCACGTATCTACCACTTAACTTAGGCACCGTCGATACAGTCAAACGTGTCAAGACAAAATACAAGAGATTTGTAATGTCATTATTTTTTTAGCATTATTTAATTTAAAGCTGGCTTCCATCCCATGACTCACTACTGAGCACTACTCGGGTCTGTCCTCATACTGAGGAGGCCTAGAGCGTACTCCACCACGCTGCTCCAGTGCGTATTGGTGGAGGGGTTAAATTGGCCACTGACCAGTGGCTAACCCAAGTGTCGAAAGTATTTTTGCCGCCCGAAGGCCGACATGTCTTAACGACTGCTACCAAATGATAACAACAGGGACCGACGGCTTTACGTGCCCTCCGAAGCACGGAAGAACAATTAAAAGTTTTTGTATATTTTGTCGTCGACAAGTTTTTATGTTTTCGTATACGTCATCGTATGTTCGTCGTTATTGGGGACAAGTATTCCGTTTTCAAGTTATATTTAATGAAATCTTCAATCTAACTAGCAAAATAGTCAAACAACTGCTTCAAAGAGTATTTGTTTAAACAACTCACATAGGTATGAATGTTGCTGTAATAGTGATTACAGAACTTTGTAATGACTAAACAAATTCCAGATTTAATTCCAACTTACTTGTTAACCAGGCAATAGTTCCAACATCGAAACACGTTCAACTTCAACACTAAAACTTAGATTATCGCAGTTCAAATATCTCCAGCCAGATTAACTTTCAACAAATTAGTAATAGCATAGTTATAAATAGTTCATCGTGTTCTTAAAATAGTTCATATCACAAAGGACTGGAGTGGAAAAAGTGGAAAATTGTAGCGTAAGTTGTGGAAAACTCGTTGTACCGGCCAGCGTGCGATACGTAGGGCGGGCGGGATAGGACTGAAGCCTGCAGCCTGCAACTGTTGCACTGAAATAAATGGCTTGTTTACTTTCAGGGATTGAAGTTGCATGTGCACATTATACGACGGTGTTTTACATGCACAAAAGAAAGGGTCTCAGATTTTTTATTTTCGTATTAGGGCTGCATCTTTGAAAGGAGGGTTAATATAATTATAGGAGTATTATAAAGACTAAGTAAAAAAATCTTGAGTCAAAGCCAACTTGTACTGCTCGTGGTGCACCCTGGTGAACAATGGACGAGTCTACACAGAAACAGATCCCTCTTGTTTGAGGTCGTTAGTCTGTTTACCTCCCATTTGAATCAGAATTGTACAAATGCAAGGTGTTACGGTTTTACGCGTCTACAAAGCAACAATGTTTCACGTGTGTCGGTCGCAGTGTCGAAATTAGAAATAATGCGGTTCCTCCGCTTCTTGTTTAGCCGGCAACGCATTGGTGATGCTAGTATCATTGATATCCATGGGCGACGGTAACCAATAACCATCAGCTGGTCTGATTGGCTGGTTTCAACTCTTCAATGGCCCATTATTGAGCACGGGTCTCTACTCATAACTGATAAGGCCTATCGTACACTTCACCACGCTCCAGTTCGGATTGACGTTAAGCTATAGGTTAGTAGCCTATGGCTTAACAATTGGATCACAACCGGCTTTGCGTGCCCTCCGAAGCACTGAAACGCTTAAAAATTGTTTGCCACTAGCGGTCAGCTATTCAACTACCCGCGTCCGCTGTTGCTGACCTCGATTGATTAATGAAATTATGAGGGCTCTTTTGTCCTAGAGTACCATTGCTTGATTGCCGAACATTACATATTAAAAGAAATTTAAAACATATATTATTTTGTTACCTAATCGACTCTGTGGGCGACTGAAAAATGGACGCTTAACAAGGACAATTTCATGAGCATTTATAAAACGGTTTGCTTACCTCATCGCACGGAAAATGCGGGCTGATTACGGCCAGCTGATTCGTAACATTTTGTCATCGGCTTAGAGCCGCGAATCTTTAAAAAGCCAAGTTGGAAGCTCATAAATCGATACCATTTGTTAGCGCTATCTTAATTTGGTAATTTTTCCACCGGCTAACGGATGGGCGGCGCTCAATCGTGCTGAGCGCTAGTGTAAATTACCCTTAAATTTTGAGTTTCTTTGTACTTTACGTTCTGTTGTAATCTTGGAAAATAAATTTAAGTATTTTAATATCAACCTACTTAAATATAAAATTTTTGGACAAAAACAAAATACCGAATCTATGTCGTTGCTCTCTTTAATTTGTAATGTTTTTGTATTACTTATATTGTCAAAACACCAAAGTTTAAGTTAAATTCGAACTGGAGTTATACATATTTTCACTTTTTGCTTTATCTATACAAATAAATAAAATTGAAGTGTCTGTTTGAAATATTAAAAAAACCGCTTTTTAATAAATACATATAGATGTATATAAGGTACATCTACCAAAATAACATTTTTACTATTTTCGTCTATCTGTCTGTCTGTCTGGAACGGCTGGACCGATTTTGACAGGACTTTCACTAGCAGATAGCTGATGTAATAAGGAGTACCTTGGGCTACTTTTATTTTAGAAATTTCCCCATAACAATTAAAATTCCACGCGCACGAATTCGCACAGCAAGTTAGTATCTAAAGCTGTAAGCACTATTTGAACGAGCATACAGATTGGTAACAGATTATTGCCTCGAGCGATATTTGGATTCCGTCTCATAAAATGTGACTGCTCTTCCGAAACGTGAGTTTCGCAAAAATCGATTCGCTTCGCAAGTCTTGGATATTAAATTCTTGGTGGACGTCGGCGTCATATGAGTGCAGTCTCATAACCCGCATAAAGCCTCGGTAAGACGAATCGAAGAAACCGACTGAAAGATTTGTGCAGCCAAAAGGCAGAATTTAACTGAATGTCTGCGATGCTCGTATATTAAGTTGTGTGCGATTTTGTTTCGACATACTTGAAACAAATACATATGAGTAATATAATATAAGTGATATATGTCCAGGTATAGGTTAATCTACTGAGTGTCAAAACATTATCGGAAATATATAACATTGTCGGATGTATATTGCATACCTACTGACAGACTATAATTATGTAATGCCAAAAAGTTTTTTGGCCTTTACATCGGTAACAATCCTACCTTTATAAACTACAATCTCCCTATCGTAGTAAATGTAAGTAGTTTAAATTAGTAGTACATTTTTCAAAAACGTTTTAATATTTTTAAATATAAATATTATTATTGAAGCTATTTTTCACTTATAAAATACCCATGTTACTGTCGAATGTTTTAGTCTTAACGATTATTTTCTACACCAATGCTTATCTCGGTGTAAGCATATTGTAATTCATACAACTCAGTCGTGTCTCAGCTCGCCGACAGCGTTCTAATGGAAGTTTCTTGCATCGCGATTCTTTTACGATACGCCGAGCGTGGAAAGTAATAGCGGCTTTGGTTTATAACGTTTTCCAAATTACCTTAAGAATAGCAATTTGTAGAAAGAGAAACGTTAGAATAAAATATATTAGTTGTAGTAAAATAGCAGGGATAGTTACAACGTTGGAATCCTGAACAGTTAGGCCTGGGTTCGAATCCCACATGCACCTCAAATTTTTTAAATTGTATTACAATTTAATTATCACTTTTTTCGGTGAACGAAAACATCGTGGGGAAACCTGCCACCTGAGAGTTCTCCGTAATGTTTTCAAAGGTGTGTGAAGTCTGTTAATCCGCACTTGGTCAGTCGGTTCTCACATAGTGAGAGGACGCCCAAGCCCAGCAGTAGGACAGTTTATGGGTTGCGAAGATAAAAATAAACGATGATAGTATTAACGGTAAGGATATACATATTAGCGTCCTTCTGACGTCGTAGGAGAAATAAAATCTTGTGGGGCACATATAGTTACTTTCGTAAATATGACGCTCCCGAACGATAGAGAAGCTATTAAAATACGTTGCTGGCGTCTTTTATGGACGTCTGTGGCTGGCGGTGACCACTTAGCATGTCTGAATATTCGCTTGGCTGCAGGAGAAAAACCGAAGAAAAGTGCTCGATTATATTAGTGGCCATGCCTTGGACATGTGACGAAAAAGGCGTGAGAGTCTGGCCGAAAAGACAGTAGTCTTCGATTTATAGCGACCGTTTTACTAAATGTTAACCTCTCAAACCGAGTGAATAAACCGAAATGGACAGCGAATACCCGCTTTACTTCTAACTTAAATTAAGAGAAATAAAGTACCTAACTCAAACAAATAAGGAGAGATATATTTTAGGAACTATTATGTAAACCGTTAACTACAAAGATAGTAAAACTATAGATATGTTACGTACATACAATGCTTTTTGATCCAGTCCGATGACATTACTGTCACTATAGATGCGAATGACAGACGGATCCTATGAGACAGAAAGAGATAGCGGAATGAAAATTACATGACTTTAGTGTAATTTGACTGCCTCGCGTAAAAAATATATCATCTATAGTTTGCAATAAAAACCTTAAAAATATCCGCTTATCGATTGACTATGATGAATTTTTATTTACATATCCAAATAATAATAAATAATAATAATTTATTTTTTCAAACTTAGTCCATGTGTGGCCATTACTCAAGTAAGCTCATAATATCATGGGTTAACTATATACTATTTCAATTTAGATTTGTAATCAAGACATCTGAATCTACTCCAGGCAGAACAGCGTACGGAAGCATTACCGTAATGCATTACCAATTTACCAGCCGTGATGATGGGGGACTTCCACTACTACGGAACGGTTACTTAGACGTACAATTTGGTATAATTGCACTGAATGAGTAATGTATAATATGGAGTAACCGCAATTTTAATTAGGTATATCGTATAGGGGCTCAATCGACAATTAATATTTAACATCTGTAAAATTAATATCTCTATGATTGGAAGAAATTGCAAAAAGATTATGGATTTCATTAATATTTATTGAAATTCCACTTTTAATCCAGATTTGAGTCCTGATCACTTTCACTTTGAGAAATGGAATTGACTAAGATTAAGCAGAACTGTTGAACCGTTGATGCAGTCTGTTGTTCAAATAAATATGAATCACTGCGTCTTTTGTGTTAATACGACCCAAGAAGGGGTAGACTTGCCTCGGTCAGGAGTACTATAGGTCGACTCTTCACTCGGTAGGTTACTCAATAGTTATATCAAGAGGTGGTCATGTAAATATATCACCTTCTTAATCTGTATCTGGCGTTATAGCTTTACGTTCAACTTAAAGTTTCAACACGTCTTTATCACGCTGGAGTAAACCCATCACACCGACCATTCCCAAAGGTATTTAAGTTTTAAACTTCTGAGACGGTATGTCTGCATTCGCCCGATTCAGAAACTTCTAGATAAAACACTTTAGAAGTTATTAAGTAACTTGCACACTTTCTGTGACAACGATTGTAAGCTACTAATGGTAATAGTAATTTAAAATGTCACTGACATGATAGCAATTAATGATGACAAGTAGTATATGTTTATGGCTAGATTACAACAAAACCAAGGTTTAACCAGCAAGAAAAAATCGTCTATAAGGAGAAGGCCTACAAAATTTGGCAACCCTAATTGATAGAGACCCTGCCTACAAAGCGAAACGAGCGGGACAGTCATTTATGTGACAAATAAATGTTTATTCTCGGGTCATGATAGGGATATCTTACTCGCTCTTGTTTATGCCGCAAGTGACGCACGGAATTCTAGTACTCATGGGTGTGTTTATTAATCAAAAATCCAAACTCATCTAGGCCGCTGAGATTACGCATCTGTTAGGCAGATGTAATTACCAAACTGTGCATATTTAAACAAGTAATTACGGACACCGCTAAGTTTATCATGTTACTGAGTGGCATTAATAATTCCAGGTCCTGTGTGATCATCTGTGTCATTATCTATGCACTAGGCGGTCTGATGCACTTAGTAACATGAAAACATTCTTGCGAAAGAGGTGCAGTAGGTAATTGGTTACATTACTAAATTAGAATTTGGAAATTAGAATTAAATTGGTACTTACAATTTGTTCTATAGTTATTATTGATCCAGAAAACCTACCTACCTAACCAAAGGCTTCCAATATGGCCTAACGACTACTAATAGTTTAATCTAAAAAAATATTGGGGATATCACATAACATGGCGTTTCCCCCAAAACTGTGCCTTGTACATTGCTATCTATGTATGTTTGATACAAATAGATTAAAACTTGATGCAGCTCTGTGATTTATACCTATTTAAACATCTTTACAAGGAACGGAATGAATTGCTTACCCCAAGAGCCTAAGGCGACAAGTTGATAAGAGGCGAGGGCTGCATAAAATATGAGTAATGTCTGCCGCCGCGGAAGATTGGGGGTTCGTCAAAATTCCTTTGTGGAGTTCGTGTTTAATACAGGAACTATGTTGCAGTCTCGCCGATGAATAGCCGTTCGCTGGGAATTCGATATTGCGATTTAAATTATAAAGTAGATTAGTGATTACACTAGGTAAAGTATGAGATTAGGTAATAATGTACTAGGTAGGTATGAAATAAAGCTTCGCTTACGGAAACCTGTCCTTTGGCACCTACACTCGACAATTGTTAGACGTGATTCTTTAAGCTGACATTTTTTTTGTGAACTCATTAGAACCACATATTTATTGAAAACCCTATCCAAATCGGTTAGGCAGTTTCTGAGATTATCGCCCACAAACGCACAGACAAATGGACAAAAATTCCAGCAATCATTGTTTCGGTTTCTATTTCGATAATAAAGCCCCCAATAAGTGTTTTTCTCATATATTTTCCATGTATAGAAAGCTATCAGTAACATTTTTATTATATGTACAGATATACGTTGTGTGATGTCCTAAACAAGTGTTAAGAATTTAGATTAAAGGACAACCCCAATTCCCATACAACCTCAGGCCATGACTTGACAAAACTGAAAATTTGCCATCAATTAGAACATAATATAATGTATAAGTGACACAATTTTCAGGGCTGCCAGCAATGGCCATTTAAAGTAATCGTAGGATAAACATAAGGTTTATAGGTTATAATTTTCGCAAAGTAGGTATTGAGTGTCACTTTGAGTGTTACCTGTTTATTGAAGGAAATATCAATAAATGATAATGGTACTTAAGTCAAGTTTTGTATAATTATCTTTAATAATAATATACTAATTGTAAATTCATATTTCTTGACTTCAATTCTTTGACGTTCATAAGTGTATGCATCATACCTACATGAAATAAATGATTTGAGTTTGAGTTTGAAAATACCCGTACGTACTACGTTCATAGTACCTACATACTTATCAGTTATCATTAGGTATCTATTAATTAATTGCGATGATCTGTAAACCTATAGGAAAGTACGTGCATTTGTAGCTAGTACAATATTAAAAGGCAGTTCCTTTAAAACAAAAAACACTGCTTTTACTATTATCAATATGACAATTTATTAGCTAAACCAATATTAGGCAGCTATATGTAAGTAGTCTTCGAAGGGGAATTCAAATTAAAAACAGTTTCTTTTTTAAGATGTTTAATCATTATCATCTTCATTATAATATATTAATACATTGTCCAAGGATTGTGCAGGAGGCGCTATATTCTCTTGGTACCTTGCCCAACCAAGGTACCATATAATGCTCATAGTATGAGCACAGCAACCCACAGTCCTTTTCCCCACCACGCAGTTGCAATAATATTGAACTATGGCATCCCTCCCGCTTTTTGTACTATCAATCAAAATATATACAAAATAAGTTTTTGAACTTATGTGCCTAGACTGTATTCGGCCTCTTAACAACCACGTGGTCTCCGATACCGACAGCTCTTGTAGTAGATAGCTGTCGACCTCTCTGCATACTTCAATCGTATACCTGCCATTTGCTCTTATATGCTCCCCATAATATGACCGAGCCTGTTTTAATTGGTATGTACCAAGTGAGATGAGTATAAGCTCACTAAATGATAGCTCAGGAAATTCTCTTAAATTATCTCGGTCAACATCAATGGGCTGATATTCAGCCCTACGTCTATTTACGTTATTATTAATGATGTAATAACTTAGTCGGTTTTCTACATACATATATTGATGAATCTTCTGGAGAATTTCCTGAGCGTCATCGCGGTTTGTTATGGGGGGGTGAAAAGCATTAATTAGAGCGGCTGCTACTACAAAATCAACCATTAGGTTTTTAGAGGCTGTGTTAAAATAATCCTGCCTAAGCAGTTTAAAGTCGCGCTTAAAACGCCCGTTGACTACCTCTACTACCCACCTACATATTGTAACTGCCCTGGATTTGTTCGCTGCTAAAGTTGGAAGTTGGGATTCACCCGTCTGTAATGAACCTGGAACATATGTCCTGTAGCCATAATCATTAAGATATGGTAGTGCATCGCGAAACCCCCTATCTAAAATAAAGGCGTCACCAGGTTGAAAGTATTGTCTTAATGCAGAATTATCTTTAAATTCATTTTTCATAATTTCTGCATCAGAGGTAGTAGCGGGATAGGGACCCAGCACTTCTACTATGTATCCATCTGTACACACAATCAAAAACGGTTTTACTAGATTTTGGTACTTGTGGAGGCTGTAAGTTTTTTTTGATATGAGTAGTTACTGCTTTTTTGCACATAAATATATGTGCCATCTAAAATAACTATTGGTTTTATATCACCGTTGTAGTCACCAAACAATCCATTAGGAATTAAAAGATTTCTATCTATTATTTGTTCTCTGGTAATATTATTTATTCCCATATGATGAGGCACAAAATTATCCATTACGTTTTTTCTAGCTTTATTTATAAGTGTACCTAGAGTACTTTTTGGTATTTTTAACAGTGACGATAATCGTTCATCAGAGTCTCCAGTTCTTAGCTTTATTAAATAAGCAGCTAATGAAGTTGACCCCCTTTTATTATTTAACAACTGAGGTAGCCTACTCAGAATCTGTTGAAACTGTACTTTATTAAAACCTACCCAGTGGTAAAAAATATGGTCATCAATGCTGTTAATATTTTCAAAGTCCAGCAATTTAGATTCCACATCTTTTAGGGTCAACATGTCTTGTATTTGGTTTGCTGTAAACGTGTTATTTATATTTTCAGTAATTCCATTTAGGAAATCCCATGATGTGCATGATAAATGAAAATCACACAAGCGGTTATTAGGTGGTACATAATAATTGTACATTTTTAGCAAAAATTGACGCTTATTAAGGGGAACATTATTTCGTTCTCTTCTCTGACACCCTTCAATAAAACATCTGCTCTCTGTTACACTTGGTCTAAAATAATCGGGCAATATTATGGAGGCTACAGGGCCAGTAGGGATTATCCTTTCAACCGCTTGAGGTTGTTGTGCTGGTTGTGATGGTTCTTGCCAATTATTTCCTTCTACTGACGAAACAGGCTCATTGACCGTTGATGAAGATGAAGCTGATGTTGAGGGACCCGAATGGAAGTGTCGAGATGCTGTTTTTGCTCTTTGCCAACAAGAGTGACATACAACACTTGAAGCACCAACCTAAAAATAAATAGCAAGTTTGAAAATGCTTCAGACTGATAGAAATACAATTTCTATTTAATATTTTTTTAAAGATGTGTGTTGTTTAGTAATTAATGCTTACACACTCGTACCCTCGCAGAAGCATTTCTTGTATTGCAGGTGGCATGGACAATACAAATAATATCACTAACACCCAGGACCAAATAAATATCAGCCCACCAGGAATCAAACATGAGAATGCTCACTTTGCATTCTAGACTTTAGAATAGACTTTATTGCCTTGGTGGTGATAGCCCAGAGATGAACAATTCAAAATCTCATTCGAGATTTAAGTAACCCTGCTGCACACGTCAATAGTGTTCTATTACTGTTTTTTAACCCCCCTCAATATTTTTTTGGCAAATATATTCAATGTACGTAATAAGTATAGATAAACGCTATAAAACTACACACCGTTCTTGGTAAGATCCATTCCTTTATAACATCCCTTATTCTGCGTTCTTGCTCAGGGGCAGTACATAAATGGTGAAACCGTATTCTTCTTAAAAGAGACCGTCCACAGAGAATGCAAACTCGACGGTGCCCCATAGATGACACCTCTGGTCTGTTTTCAACATTTAATTCACTGCTGGCGACATTCCAACAAGCTTGGCAGACAAAATCATTAGAATGGACCTGAGAAAATATTTAGTTTCATTAATATTAAGTATGCTTATAGTCAGGGGTCTCAAATGAATTACATGGGTATGTATAAAAATCTATTAATAGTAGCAGTAGCAGTTTAGAGATTATAGAATAACTAAGTACTTACAACTCGAGGAGCGATCCATTCCCGTACAATGGCAAGTATCGCGTCATCGTCCAATGATCTTCTTCCAATAGCATTACAGCGATTGGTTGCTATTCCACAATTAATACACAGATTCATGTTAATTTCAAGCAAACCTGTAAATACAAGAAATAGTGGTTATACAAGAAAGCAGGATTCAGTTTAACCGGTGTTCTAGCCAATGTCAATAGAGATTGGAGGATACGTAATTCAGTGTTCAGGCAAAGGTCAGTCAGGAAGCAGTCGATCTCGAAGTCCAGTATTCAAGCAGAAGTTGTAGTACAGATATATAAATCGCAAAAACAACGTGAAATCGCAAAAACAACGAAAACACATTCACCAGCGCAAGAGTACGAAAGCGAATAGAACAGGAAACAGGAAAACAGATTAAACAGAACTCTAATCTTAGTGACATTGACATTTTGACATATGTAGTGATTGACATTTGACAAAATGGACGACATTTTTAAATCGATTCATTGAAGTACTCAGTATCGATTTTTGTTTTCTTCTAGACATCAAACCACCTCAATAAAAGAATAGTAGTTTATTTGTATATTATGGATAATATCAACATACATTTTAAACATAATTCATTTGAATAAAGACGTGTAACCGTGGGAACGACACCCAACAATCGATTATTAACTCGATAGTTAAAATAATGTAACGTTAAGAGTTCCCATGTCTACGTACGGGCAAGCCCTATTTGCGTACTATGATACACATTTACAGAGATAGCCTTTAATAATACGATTAAAAACTTATAGAGTCATAGTGTCAGATATTTACGGAGACAGTGATAAATAATAAAAAAAGAAAAAATTAATATCTCCATTTGGCCACTGACAATAAAGCTAATATTTATTTACGTAAAGTAAGTAAATAAGACAATTTTTTTGGTATATAATTGATACGTGTCAAGTCTTGGCCGGAAATTGGGTCTCTCCTTTGGCAGATCTTTTTGATACCTAAACCGTTTTATTGAAGTAACTTACACATCGTTTGCTCCAACAACTTATCTTAAAAAATCGCGTACTTTAGAGATTTCTTCAAAAAGTCGATCAGATGTTACCAAAATAATAGAGTCGAATCACGTACCAAATACGATCAGAATTACCTTGGCCGCAACGTGTAATTTATCTCCTCAAACGCCTGTTTCTCCGTGAGATACTAGCTAACTGCTATCTACAAACTAAATATCGCTGGGCTCTACGTCACAGTTAATCTGGAACGTCATTATCCGTCACTCGAGCCAGTCTTACTCTGGAGTTGTAGTATAGCTTATGCATAGCTAGGCTGATTGTACACCTATGGCTATACGTTGCGATTAGTATTTTTTTTCTTTAATGTCATTCAGTGTACACTTTTACAGTTAATTTTAAAAGCTAATGGGTCTAATGCCAGCACAATGTTTCAATGTGCTCAAGATTTTTTTTAATGCACTACGAAAATCGCTAGAGGCTACAAGCGGCATATAAAGTCCAATTAAGTATTAAAAAAACATATAACATGGCTATAAATTTTAGCGGAAACACGTGGCCATATGAGGAAGAAAACATATTTATTTTCGCTCAATACTGACGCTTGCAGCACAGAGCGAATTCGCTTTGAGCGTTGCCCTGCTCAGATATGAGGAGAGACCCGTGCTCAGAAGTAGGCCATTAATGGGTTGAAACCATACGCCAAGTTCAGCGACTCTCTCTAATATACTCTAAACGTTGGCTCCGCAGCTTAGCTACGAGTGGGGCAAAGGCCTAGAATCCTCCGGGGACGCGCGGCTGGCCCCGGGCGCGCATAAATAACGTCCTTCCGTATAATTAGCTCGTGCGTCATTACAACTGTTTGCTGTTTCGTTGTCTCCGTAAACAGCGAGATAACCATTGTGATATTGCAAAGGATTAACTGTGAATACGGACCGTTCAATGTAGAGGGTAAGCGATTTTTGGTTAGTTTTTCCGTTAAATTGTTGGGTCTTTGACATTATTGAAAAATAATTTGTAAAAAACAGAATTATATTACACTAGTTTTCCGCTCGCGGCTTCGCCCGCGTGTCATTCTTAACTTCCAAAAATCCTTTTTTAGTGCTCACTAGCGTCACTTGAGGAACCTACATACAAAGTTTCAGGTGAATCCGTTGAAGAAATGAAAAGTTTCAGTTTATCCCCTACACTACACTCCCCAAGGAACATACATGCCTTTCAGCTTCTTGCGTTCAATAGTTTTAGCTGTGCGTTGTCTGTTAGTCACTCAGTAACGGAAGTGTCATATTATCTAGAAGTTTTATATACTGCGGCGGTGACAGGATGACAGACATCTGTCAAAAGTTTCTCCGCATATCTTAAGAAAATGTACATAATCCGCGATGAATTAAGTATAAAAAACTAGTGTTGTGAACAACGGAACAGCTGCCATTCTAACGGATATATTAATCGCACCCGCTCAGTTAATGAAGACACGAGTCTGTAACACCGACAACTGAAATAGCATTAGGGTTGTCACGAACTCGCTCCGTTCTATAAATGTACGCTCGTAATTTACCGTGTTGTTAAGTAACTCCAATAAGTGTTTGAGTAGTGTTTAGTTTAGCTGGGTTTATGAGTTCTTAGAAATACGTAGAATTGACTTTCGTATTTGTGAATTAAAAAAACATATAAATACAGAAAACATCTTGAATATCTTTAATACATCCTGGAATTCCTAGTCATAAAAACTTAAATTGGTGTAATTGAAGACGATAATTAATTAGTAGAATAACACACATAAACAATATTATTAGATAAACAACTTAAAATAAACATCTGAACGGACCGGTAAACGTACCCCACACCGCTCAGCTACAACGTTCCTAATTTAAATCAAAAGTAAGAAACCACCCATTCTAAAACTAACCGTATGACGATTCATGTTTCATCAACCAAAAAGGGTCCGAAATGTATATTCAAGACGACAGCTTTACAGCACTAACTCTTTTGTTCACCTCACTCGGTAACTCATTCAGTTCAACGTTCATTCACTCGTTCTCGTTCAGAACTCATTCCGTAGAGAATATTCCGAAGTGATCATTTGTAACTCTATAATTTATGGGAATTTAAAATTGTCGCTTGAGGTGCAGTTTTGGAGTAGTTAATTGATTTAGTGAGCAATATAAAAATGTTATTTCTGTTTATGGATGTGTTCATTGCCTTCTACATTAGAGGCTGGAGACTTTGACAATATCAATCGTTCGCAACGGTAGACGCTACTCATATTTTATGCAGCCTCCGCCTTTCTTATCAACTTGTCGCCTGAGGCTGTTGGTAAGCAATTCGTTCGACGCCTTGTAAAGATTAATTGCATTGTAGCGTACGTGTGTTGACACATTCCAGTTAATTACTACTGTAGTTAAGTTTTTGTGACATCAGTAAGTGTTGTCAGACAACAAGGAAGCGAAGCAAGGTATCAGAAGTACAATGTAAGAGGCTTCTTCCGTCGATAGTCCAAGCCAACCCCTGCTCATTGTGCTCCTTTCTGATTCTTGTTTGCTAAGGCCGCAGGTCCCTCCTCCTGCTGCTGATGAGGTTCATTACTTATTTTTTTGGAACTACTCGATAAACTGTAACGATCTTCTATAGTACAATGCACACGTAATGCCACAAACAAGTGGCGTTGCTGGTGCTACTACCAAGGACGTGAAAGATCATTATACCGCGACACGACATAACCACACTGCCAAGGGTCACGATTGAAGATTGAGCCAACTGACGGTGAATGATCATCGTCGCCCGTGGACATGAGAAACATCAAAGGTGTTCTACGATACGTAACGACTAAAAAAGGAGAGATCCAGCGTTGTTTTTGGTCCCATACAATAAGCACATCTTGTAAAAATGGACGAGGTCACTGACTTCAAACGGAAGCATCTTTAGCTATATAGGTACCCGTGTTATAAAACTGTAATCTGACATTTTAAATGCTCAAGCCAAGAGCCTTTCATTTCACAGTGACCGCCTCCACATGATATTTCAGCGAGAATATTGGGTTGAGATGGGAAAAATTAAAATTCCGTGGCGTTGTGAAGACACGATTTTTATTAAAGGAAAAACGCCGAAAAGCCGCGGAAGGCTGCGCCCTGCGGGAGGCTTTATAAGGCTGGCGATAAATCAAGGGCTGGAAAATATTTAAAAGCTTGCGCACCAACGTTGGCTTATTCCAGCTAGCCTTGGAATTAGTCCTGCTGACTTAAAACTTCTTGAGGATTTGTGTTATATATCCCTATTTTTAGTTTCTACAGTGTTGGTCAAAGGTGGTAAGAAGCAAAATCTTCTAGCATTAAGCATATTTTGTCTCTATAGTTTTACAATATGCAAATAATACAGGATACATACATTAAACTTTGCAACGGATTTTGATACGGCTTTCACAATCATGTTATTAATTTACTTTACGTGCTCGTAAATGAAGCAATCAGGTCCAGTAGTTGGACTTTGAAGTATCTTGACACATTTATTTCAGAATAGTAACCGCCCTCGCTTCATTACGGCAAACTGTATAACAAACACAAATTGTATAAAAACAAGCACTAAATTGGGGTAATCCCCAAGCTAACCATACAGGAGTGAAGCCTGCATCCAAAACGGTTTAAGCTGAAAATTGGCGGAACAAACGCAAAGAAATCCAACAAACCGACAAACAGAAAAAACATTGATACTATTAATATAACAGTTACAATTGTATGAAATGTTGTATTAAGCCAACGAAAAATAATACCTTTAGCATAGCTTTTCGCATCACCCCTGTTGAAAGTAGCTTGAATAAAACTTGTCACAAATCACACAAACTCAGAATAGCTTAAGGCGAATAAACGCAATTACGAAGATTCAACAGGATAATAGTTCACATCCAACTTGTGTCCCGAGTTACTGCGAAAGCATATTCTTGACATGAAAATAAACTTCTGCCTCATAAACTTTGGTAAGTTATGCTAGAGGATATTGCTTAAATTATGATAATAATTTATGATGAATTTATGAACTTATAAATTTTAATTATGAGTTTTATTATTTCATCTAATTTAGAAGTTGGGTAATTCATATAGTCTTGCACGTAAAAAAATATATGTACTTTTGTAACATAGATAAAATTTACGGATATTAATACAGCAAGGCATATTAAACATGCCTCATGCTATACCATGATGTATCATCCTGAATCCTGTAATCTACTTGCGTGATAGAATTCGTTATTATGAAATCCGTAGACGAACAAGGATGTCCAACTTAACTAATCGGCAACAAGTGCCAATGGGCTACCAAAAATACCTTAATTCATAGGCTCTAAAATACTATAGTGGTAACGTAAGGTTAACTTAATCTCTAGAATGTAGATACTCAATATGTAGAATTACTTCTGTAGGTTATATTAGCAAATTTATGGATTAGACACACTTTTGCACAATTGAGATAGATTTCTAATTCTCGAAAAAATGATCAAAAACATTGATATGACCATATCAATAGATAAATATGTAAATACCTACTTCAATGCCTTTGTTGCAACTCCACAAAACTAAGTCTTTTGTGTTGTTAAATAACAAACATTAATAACACACATATTCGTATTTAAAACCGGCGCGAGGCACGTAAAAACTGTAAGGGTCGATCACAGATTCCTCGAACAATAAACTTTATTACGGCCGACCTAACCAAACAGAGCTCTAAATAAAATTATAAATCAACCCAACAATGGATTGGGGAAGGAATTTTTAAGAACACAAACCGGTTCGATCCCTCAAACTGGGTTTATTGAGATATCAAATAAAAAATCAGCGGTCGCCGCCGACTAACAAGCTCAGTTCCACAATACTCCTTGATTTAGCTCAAGTATATTGTGCAATGTTATTTATACGCGAGCATTCGATCCTTCTTTCCGGTGGCACCGTCAAAACGACGTATCAGTTGCTCGTTGCTTTTCAAAATTCAACTCGATTCCAACGACGAACGTTTTAAATTTTATTACAATCAAGCAGGATTTAAGATGCTTTAGGCGAATGAAATGAAATTTACCAACGCATTTTATTAAGAATCCAGCACATATATCGAGGTTCCTCTGTGGTTTGATTGGGAATACGCTTATGTCCGTCGCCGTATATTAGATTAAGGGTGCACTTCTGATTGCAAAGCCCCTTTGATACCTGTCGCACACATATGTACCCAGTTGGCGATATTTTTTGTCAAATAACGTTATCAAAGTTACGAATACATTTAAATGTTACTTTTACTGAGATGTTTCCGCCTTTAATTCATAAAAGTTCAGATTCTAATTAGCAGTTATCAATTTAAACTTTAATTACAAGATAATAAGCATAGTTCTAGTAGGTATGTATAGTAACTTAATATGACAGAAGTAATTGACAATGTCATGAAAGGTAAGGTTAAATATGTCATTTTATTACAATAATGCTGTACGAGCTATTACGTCGACGATTCTTATCTTTGACGAACCCGGAGCCTAGTTGGTAGCGAGCCTGCCTGCGAAGCGAAGGGTCCCGGGTTCGACTCCCGGCCGGGGCAAAAATTTATATTGGTTGGCCCTGCTAACCGCGACACAAAGAATCCTAGGATTGCGAGGGTATGAATTTTTAAGCATTTATTTATTTAAATAAATAAATAATTTATTTATCTAAATCATAAGCGTAGCATTTGCTTGTTATACGCTTATTATACGCGCTTTATAAATATTTACCAATATTTACAGTTCCCCTCGCTCCTCGTTACAGGTTTCGAAAGATGTGCTAGAATAGTGAACGTAACTGGATGTTGAAAATGTAAAATGCAGATCTTATTGTCTGTCTCTGAATGAAAACGCTTTTGCACATTCTTTTCTGTAGCGCTTAAGATTTTCTCAGGGCTGTTATAGTGTGCTATTGTTGGAAGATGGAGATTTTTTAGACAAAATCTACAGTTCATTATTGTAACAAGCATTTCTAGTAAAATTATTGAAATAACTAGAATCGAATTGTAGATTCGCCTTTTACGTATTTTTTAACCATCATTGTGTAGGTACACAATTAAAACATTTTTTTGTGTTATTCCCCAAAAGCTTACTTACTCGCAGGCCGCGACTTCGTTTGACTTGGGTTTTTTTGGGAAAAAAGCTGTATCCAAGTCTGTATTATTTACAGTATCTATGGCAAATTAAACCTTAATTTTTAGAGTGTGTGTGGTATAGAAAACCATCTTTCTACCCAAACTCGGCATTAAAGCTGGGGCCGTCAACTCTAACTTTCGCAAAAATAATATGATGCAGAAAATTAAAGCTAAAACATAATATGTCTCGGGGCTTTGGCATTCATATTATTTAGTTGTGTGTTAAAACTAAACAATTAGAACAGAAATAATAACCATTAATAAAATAATTTAAATTTAAAAGTCATATAAGTTTGTTGCAGTAAAATTTATCGAAAATAACTTGCAACGATTTCTTCATGGTCGAAATGTACGGTATAAATTATATTGCATTAACCATAAATCTTCAGTAATTCATTTTATGATTCAGTGTATTAATTCATATCATTGTCATTACAAGGACTCGATGTATTTATCCAAAAGAGTAATTAAATTTCAATAAAACAATTAGTCTGTCGCTTAAAATGAGCGTGAAAACAATTCCCTTTTATTTGTAACATAACAGAGTCCAATTAAGCCGTGCCGCCATTAAACAATTTGGCAGACATCATGTGAGTGGTGCTGTTGGCGCGTCCAGAACAATTGAATTACTGTATGGCTTCGACTTTCATAGCCGAACGGCCAGCTGACAGCTGAACGGCTAGCTAGTAGCCGGTTTGCTTCGATTTTAGCAGCGTCGCTAGCCGCGCGGTATAATCAACTTCAATATGACTTAATTGTGATAAGAAAAAATATAATCTTCGCAAGACATAACCCCATAAAAGTTAGAATAATTACACTATAGAAACGAAGTCCGCGCGGCCGTTTTGATGCACCTTAATTGGAGTCAGAAATGACTCCAAACACCGGGCAGCTCATGTCAACGCACGCCAAACGTGTCTCGCGAAAAAAAAAGAATTATGACGATTTGTCCAGTTAAATTGTGTCACAAAATATCTGAAAAGCTATTTATGTATTATTGCTAAAAACATTATGATTATCCGCAGCCGAATTCGGGAAAGTTTCGGGTTAGTGCTTCACTTTAGACAGAGCGCTTGTATGAAGACTGTCTTTCTATAGTTTTATTATTCTTAGCCATAAAATAATTGTATAAAATATTTTTTAAAACTAAGTATTAGAATTTGATACTTATTTCCACAAACATACAAAACGGCTATATTACATTACTAGCGACCCGCCCTCGCTTCGCTTCGGGAAACTTATTATCAAGTGCTTAAATATAAAGTTTCATGGTTCTTTAAGAGATGGCGCTAGGCCGATGGCGTTCTTATTCTTTAAGTTAGGAAGGTTCACCCCTAGATGGCGCTGTGCTTAAAACCCGAAGAAATCCCATACAAACTTTCAACCTCTATTTCAACCTCTTCATCCCTTTTTGTCGCAATAAAAGGTAGCCTATGTCCTTTCTCAGGGTCTAAAGATTGTCTGTGTCAAATTTCATCAAAATCGGTTGAGAGGTTTAAGCGGGAAAGCGACACAGACAGACAGACAGACAGACAGACAGAGTTACTTTCGCATTTATAATATTAGTAGGGATTGCAAAAGTAAACCCCGTTTTTTATTTCAGCTTCAAATTTCAGTCATTCAACAACAATTCGTTTCGCAAACAAGTTTTTTTAATTCATACGTGATCGATTGACTGTTTGTTTTTTTTTCATTTCCTCTCGTCACTACTGTTAGCTGAGTGACGTCAATTCCTGTGTCGGACGTTTATTGCTATGAAATTTGATGAAAGTACGTTGAATAGTTTTTGTTGGGATAACTGACAACGAACGTTTTTGAAATTTACACCATTGAGTTTGTATTGAAACCATAGCTACTTAAATTTCGTAGCTAAGGTGGAAATAGAAATGGAAGACCCTGTCCGCGAAGCGAGGGGTCCCAAGATTGATTCCTCTCCGAGTCCATATTTATGTGATAAATAAATGTATGTTCTCGGCTTGTAAGTTTATGATGCGTGCGGGAAATGTCAAAATGTGCAAATTTAACGTACGCATGTATTTGTCGTCATGTATAAGTGTACTCAACCATGTAATTTACAAATATGAATTTTCTCGAATTACTTTTTGCGTATATAGCCAATACTGTTGAGTGTGGTATTAACGACCGCCACTATCATACGCGTAGTAAGCCTCTAAGACTATCGAATACGAGTCATTCATTACTTATTCGCAACCCATAACTGTCCCACTGGTGGGCTCGGATCACCTCTCATAATGTGAAGCCTATAGGCTAAAGTCCAACAACCTGTCAAAGTATGGAATGGCAAACTTCACAACATTTTTAAGAACATCATATAAATGCAGATTTCATCAGGATGTTTTCCTTCATCAACATAATACTCGTACATATACTCGTAATTTCTGAATGTATGCACTTTGAAATATGATTTTTGAAAATGACAGCTTGCACACGAAATCCAGCCCCTCTGTTTTGGAGTCCATACATAGTCCATAGGTAGGTATGGCGTAGATATATCTATCAGCCATTAGATAATTCAAAGTAGTACTACAACAAAAAAATCTGAATACCTGGCCGCATTGTTTACGTCACTCCGGGTTGCGGGTGCGGGGCGAGGGTGTCATTTGTTACAATTTGTCGTTCGACGCCGGATGCGGGTCCTCTAATGGCCAATGCTTTATTTGGCCGCCAAAGGTCCCAATAGTATTACCTTGGCATTTTGTTTAAAGAAAATAAATATCTCATCTGAGGTTATTGTATGTAGGGATCCAAGAGTAAAGTTAGGGATTTCAGTGGGTGTGGGTATGTAACACCCAAATAGTTGTTTTACACACACACACACCCATCTTTTTAGAGGCGAACGTCTAGTCCTTAAGGTTAGTAACACATCTGTGACCAAATTAGAACAAGAATCTCACTAACAACTACTAACTGAAATATTTCTAACAGCTACTTAGAGGGCTAACTAACACTACTAGTCCCTGCCCCAGTCCTTATTCCTCCTAAAGAACTACCTAGTCCCGATATGAGTCTTGTACTGTGTCGGTCGCAGTTGCCATGGGCGGCAGCGGAAGGGTGGTGCTGCATGCTCATTTCAATCATGATCAATTGCCTCCAAGGTGTGTTTAGTCTACCAACCCCTTGGGAGTGAGATCAGACACCAGCCCAGGTGACAGTAGGTGGGCAGCGAAACAGTATGATATCCTATAAGAAGTACCCATACTATAAGTTCTTTCACCTTGTATTTGTGTGTGAACGCAATTAAGTGTAAAGTTAGATTGCCATAAAGGGCATGATGATATTGCTTAACCTTAGTGGTGTAGACTGTACTCGAAGACGCTGTTTTACTGCCCCCGTGTGTTTTGTAGATCTAGAACTAAGTATAATAACATTTACTTGATATTATGTGACCATCTTGGTATACTAAAATTTCGGACGATTTACAGTGTTGCTTTATTTTCGATATTAAAAAAACTCTTAATTACATGGTACGGTAGTCATGGTATTTAATGGTCAGCTACGTCGAAAATAATTTATCGGTAGCTTATTATATCGATCTTTCATCACCTAGATAGTTTGTGATTTAGAAGAGAGGTCTTAAGCTGGCTTAGCGGTCGTATGAAATATCATAAAATACAATGCTGGACTGCTGTTAGAATGATTCTGGGTTCGATTCCGTGAGGCCGTTTGAATGATGAGTTAAGTCTCTGTTCTCGAGCTGAGTCGGGGGAAGACAAGAACACATTGTCTTTGTGTGTTGTCTATAGCAGTAACGACAGAGAGAAAATTCTACTACTACTTATTTTTGTATTTCGCTTAGTTTTTACTTAACATACCTAATGCAATGTTATGTCTGTCATCCTAGGTAAGAAGATGTATAATTAACTTATTCAATCTTCATTCAACATGAGAGACCACAATAAGTTTAAGTACTTTCGAATCCCGTTTAAATCCAACAACATGGCGACAGTAGCAAGCATACACATGGCGGTTTCACATATTATAATAAGGTCTTTAGCACAAACCTCGTTTAATAATATTGTATACACATGAGATTCGAACTCTACAAATTAATTATATTGGAATATTACAGAGGTACGTATTTTATTCGTCGAAGTAACATAGGATGACGTAGGTAATTTTGAAGTAAAGTACATACAATAAGTATGTATGTAAGGACATACAGAGAATGAAAACATGGATGCGCCCTGCGCTTTCTAAAACTTTTACCGTCTTATGTTAGAGTTTTTATTTATCTGTTTGTCGGTGCGTGTGTCGTGTGCGTTCGAATTAGGATACGGTTTTCACTGATGTATTGCACGTGGTGTAACATTTAGTTGTTTTTTCAATCGACTTACAAATAAATATGATAACATCTGATGAACTAATTTAGGTATACTTAATATCAATATATTATTAATTATCCCGTTTAAGCATTTTAAGAGTGTGGAAACTATGATATGGATATAACCTATGGTGGATATACCCTAAATGATAAAGTTTATCCACCCTAAAAATATTTTTTTCATCTATTGAACAATTTTTTTTATGGTGTGGTATATAAAGTACACAGTTACAAATTTTCACTTCCCTACCCCCAACCCTCAAATTTAAATCGTTAACTAAAAGTACCTAATCTACATGGCAGAACAACGTTCGCTGGGTCAGCTAATACATATAATAAAATCATTGCGTTTATACAACACACTAAAAGTATCCACAATGCGACACTACAATTACTGGCAAGACTGCAGGATATCACTTTAAAAATTAAATGCTCGATTTGTAATATCGATGAAAAAACGAAGAAATGAATCTGACTTTTTCTTCACCGTCACCGTCAAAGCGATTCCACATGACGCATTGCCGGCCAATTTTCCAGCGCACTCGTTTAATAAGTAACGAGTCGAGCCGAATGCCGAGCAGATGGCCGCTCGATCGCCGCGAAATGATTTAAAACCGCAAATTATATTGTACTATTTTTGCGACGGTGCAAGGGTTTGTGCACACTGGTGTTTGGATAAAATTGTGTGATATGAATGGAATAGGTTCATTGACGATTTTAAACTTTAACATCGCGGACTGTAAACTTTAATTGTAACAGGTACTCACGATTTCACATGGTCAGACTCATCATCTCGCCGTGCCCATGATCTACGGGGAAATACTACTACCTACATATACTACTACGTGGAAATGTTGGTATACATCTTAATAATCGTGAGTAACCGTTACAGTTAAAGAGGTTTATTAATGTTTTAATTAAGGTTCGGAATAGTTGGATCCTTTCAACCTATTAATGGTCTTTTTACCTACAACTAAGCAGGTCTAGAGCATACTCCTCCAAGCGTATTGATGGACTTACCTACTAGTGGCAAATCCAAGTGTCGGAAATTTTCATGGCGCCAAAAGGCGTCCGACGTGACATAACGATTGCTATCTAACAGTAGCAATCGGGCCCAATAGCGTTACGTGCCCTCCGAAGCATGAAAGCGCTTAAATTTTTTGTCGCTATTATCACTTATCCACTTACCGACCGCGTCCGCTGTTGCTAAACTCGGTCGATCACTTACCATCAACGCTATCCGCCGGGTTATGAACACTTCTTTAGGATAATTAATTACCTATTACAAGGGATAGTGTAATAAATAATAAGAGTTAAACAGCATGCTTACATACTGTTTACTACTTTTTACTGATAAAAAGTATCTAGTATTTATCGTGTACAGTAGACAATCCAGCAACACACAAATTCAGTTTTATTTGAAAGAAAGGATTTATTTCGTCGCTAAAAACAATTGTATAACATGTAAAACATAAAAAAGTTGTATACTGCACAAAACATTTAAAGCAACGAAAAAGGCTTACACTTGACACTTGACACTCAGTTTGTGTCAAGTGTCGTTGTAGAGAGGGACACAAAAAGACCTATCACTTCAAAAGTTATTAGAAATTAGAACTACTTAAACAATATTTAGGTCTCAGTAAATAGTGTCTTAAATATAAGACATTGGTCACAAGCTAATACAATATAAACAAGCTCACACAAGAAGTTAGTACCTTTCACAATGCTACGCTGCTTTTTTAATGAGAAATTAGGGCACAATATTAATTCTGTTTAATATCTGAACATCAAAACGCATGTAGCTATTGCTGTTGCGCCTGCATGTAAGTATTTTGAATAATATTATGTTGTGTATTTTGGATAATTTGTTTTTTATTTATACTGAGGTTTAAATATTGCGTGTGTTCAATATGAACGACGCCGAATGCATAACGCAGAATGGAAGCCGATCGTGCAAATAATGAGGTAATTACCGTTTCGAAGTGATCGTTCGATAATTTGCCGCCTCGTGTTTTGACCGAATCGATACACATCTGCCTTTAAACGTTAAGGCGGAACAATGCCAAGGATGTTATTATATTTTATGTTCCGAAAGTGGTATGCAGACCATTTGACGTAACATAATTTCACTTAATGTATCAAGTAACCCGTCTTTGCTTCGCTTTGGTAAAAATATTCTTAGTCACGAAACTCCCCGCTAAAGGCTGTTTAATGCGACAAGCGGCATGTCAACGTCAATATCAATTGGCATACAAACAATATCGCTACAATTCGCAGCGCAATTTCGTGGCCACATAAAGTCGATACATACCAACGCTTGTTTTTAACGAGTATGTAGCACCACCCTTCCTCTGTCGTTCATGACGACTATGATAAATAAATAAATAAACGTTAACCCACTCATACCCCCGCACTAGGATTCCCTGTGTCGCGGGTAGCATGCACAATACAAATTACACATCTCTAACCCGCCGTGACCCGAGACCAAACATTTAGCTGTCACATAAACATCTGCCCCGGCCGGGAATCGAACGCGGGACCCCTCGATGCGCAGGCATGGTCACTACCAGCTAGGCTACGGCGTCCTCACCTTTCAAACAAAAAGACTCTACTTCAAAATGACTTTTTCTAACAATTACTAACAACAACTAACAATACTAACTATCACTAACAGTCCCTATCCCAGTCCTCATACATACTAAAAACTAACCAACTACTGTTCTAACATCGTCTTGTTTAGTAACCATCCTAGTCCCCAGTTGAGTCTTATTCTAAATCTGTCACAGTTGTCATGGGCGGCAACGGAAGGGTCCTGCATGCTCGTTTGCTACTTTAAGGGCCTGTTTCACCGGTTACATATAAAGTTCCGGATAGTTATCTGACATTTAATGCTATCTACCTAATATAGGCTGCTAATAACTTTTTTCTGTTTCACCATCTAACTCCCGGATAATTTAACTGATACATAAAGTTGACAGTTGACGGAGCGGCAACGTCGCTTTTTTGCGTTTCGTTACTACTACGTAAATTATCGTCATTTGAAAACAATTTTAAAAACCTAAATAATAAAATACTTTTTGATCAAAATAATCCAATTCAAGTTTTATTATATTATCAAGTTTAATTTATCAATAAAGAACGGAAATCGTTGGATTCCTATGCTTTACTAGGTATTCAAATTCTAAATGTGTTTATAGAAACAAAACGCAAGACATGTGTCATTTTATTTTTTTCGTTTCCGCCATTTGACTTGACAGATTTTTTATCCGTCGCATAACGCCTCTAACAGCCACTTGAAGTGGCAGTTATCATAACCAACACTTTATTTGTCAGATACTTCTATCCGAGACCTGTGAAACCAAAAGTTGTAGTTTATTTGGGAGTTAAGTTCCTAATAGGCTATCCGGAACTTTATCCGTAACCGGTGAAACAGGCCCTAATTCTATAAAAAAGTAATTACCGGAAATTCACATTCTTGTATGCTTTCGCTCATATAAACATGAAGCAATAACTGAAATCAGTTATTTAAAATTGGTTGTTTTAATAATTTATTATTATTTATTTGACTACACTAATAAGAAATCAAAGTATTTTCTTTATCAAACATTTTAAACAAACAAGTCCAGAAATGTTCATTTACAAAGTTTCAGCTGAGCAGAACGGTGTTGTGTAGAAAAATAAAACCCTCTCACAGCGGGAGAGGTCTGAGAAAACCAGTAATTAAATAAATGGTCGCCTTGAAATAAGACAAGAGAGCATTCGTTTATTGCTACTCTTTTTTATGTCTGACATTGGGCAGCTTCAGGGAACATGTGCTGATAAATTAAGGTAAACTTGATAATTCAATGAAGGCATGATAATCGACAACTTGTGTTAAAAATATGCGACTGACTAAGAAAAAATAATAATTGGGTGCTCTTAGACATGGCTACACACTTTGTCCTTTATTTCGTCTTATTGCTATAAGGATTTTTATGTCAATAAGGAAAACGAGCACATGACAAGTGGTCGCCATCACCCATGGACTGCAGCGGCACCAAAGCTATCACCGACGCGCTGGCGGTCAAGGAAGACGGAACTGGAAAGAAAGATTTTTATTGAAAGTACCAAATAGTATGAGCAGTGGTTCGAAAGTTGACTCCCGAACCGAGTTCAAATCCTGTACGCACCTCTAATTTTAAAAATGATGTGTTTATAAGAATTTAATTATCACTTGCTTGAAGCCAACAAAATGTGTTACTTATAAATAATAACTTCCGTCGAGGTGGGCGGGGGCTATTGTAATAGTTCTCGAAGAAGCTCGCGAGGTGGCGTTCCTGTAGGAGAACTATTCTAACTGCTAGCTCTGACGTCACACTCTGACATCATACTCAGGCGGAATGGGACACTTTTTTGTGCACGCTGCCAGTGTTCATCAATTTAAAAGACGTTATCACGTCAAAAATACTCTTAATAATTTCACATTGTTACATTTATCGATATTAAACAATTAAGAGACGAGATAAAAAGTCTTGTTAACAAAGAACAATAACATTTCGTCACGAATAATTAAAACATTAAAGCATTATACCAACAATATCGTCGTGTAATTTCAACCATTTAATTCTTTTCAAAGAATATAGAAAAAGGTTTTGTCTTCGGACTCCGTTGCTTTAATTTATTTAATTACACCCGGTCTGCTGTTGCTTTTTTGTGTAGCGTGTTGTATCTGACGGTCGTGGATCCAAATAAAAGAACTGAAAAGACGGCATACAGAGTATTTTTTCTAATATTATACTTAACATTGTTTGTTCGAAGTTAACTGCATTCGAATAAATTTAACAGAGCAAGTAAACTGCACATGGAACTTTATATCGATCATAATGCAAATACATAAACGCGGAGGACTTTACTTATTGCTTATTGAACAATACAAAAGAATCGCGTAAACGTGTCCCACTGTTGGGCACGGGTCTCTTATCACAGTGTGAGGTGTACAGACCATATTCCATCACGTTGGCCCACAGCGGATCTGCGCACTTCACACACCCTTTGAGAACATTATGGTGAACTTTTAGGTGTGCAGGTTTCCTCACGATGTTTTCTTCACCGAAAACTGATACCTAATTAAATTTCTCATAAGTACATCATTTTTGAAAATTGGAGGTGCATGAGAGTTTTGAACCCAAGTCCCCTTGTTCGGGAGTTCATCATTCAAACCATTCGGCTATGACTGCAAGTTAAATAAAAGCTTTAAATATGGAACTACTTAAGTAACTAATAGTAAAGCTTCTTTTTTTAAAAGTAAAGTAAGATTTAAAGTAAAAGAAATAACACCTGAAAAGAGGGTTTCGCATCGAAGTACTATTGAGCAATCTCTATCGATCAAGTGCGGTGGTACATCCTTTTCAATAATGAAGGTATAAAGAAAGGATAGATGCACCATTGGCAACACCGTGGCATCCAGATAAATCAGTCTATAAAGTAATTTAAAATACCGCTGGAAACTCGCGTGGAATTGAAAGAACGTTAGTTTGCTGTAGCGTCAGCAAGGGCAATCCAAAACACTTTTATACTTTTTACTTAAGTTGTAACTTCAATACGACACCACTCAGTTGAATACGATCCTACCCGCACGAGCGACTAACACCCACATTTTAATGGTTATACACAAACATATTATTGTTAGATGTTTGGCACATTAAACTAATTTTTTTGTGATTAAATTTGTGATTGATCTGAACGTGTTTTATAATGTTGACAACAACTTACCAGAGGATTAAAAACCTTCAAAAGTTAAACTCAAATCTTTCCAATAAGATCTAATGTACCTACAAATACTAATGTAAAAATTAAAAGTAAAAAAACTTTTTTAAAAACAAGCTTTTGTTTAAATGCGCTAAAAAGTTTCTGTAAGTACTGTATGTGTTCGAAGCATGTAACATGGAACCATGCGTAAATAATCTCGTCTGCTGACGCTACATCGGTACATGCAGCGTAATTCAATTTTATCATAGTGATATTAAGTGCCCCGACACGTTGGCGAGACGACTCTATCCTACAAGTTCCTGCTCAAATTGTCGGAATTTATTTTCCTTAAGGACATAAATATTTTAACTGGATATAGATATCTTGCGTTTAGCAGGTGTATAGAAGAAAAATTATACGCTTATTTCTGTGAAATTAAAAAAAAATCGATCAAGTGCGAGTCGGACTCCCACACGTAGAGTTCAGTACCATCAAGCGATATTAACTCTAATAATTTGGCCAATTACAAGATAGAATTTAAATAAATCCAATTTTAAATTATCTGTCCAAGTCATTAATATTAATTATATCAGTGAATAGTGACTGATCTCGCTCCACTTCGTGAAATCCTATGTTTTACTACCCACTCTCTACGAGATTAATTAAACTGACATATTTTATTTATTTATGAATTTATCGAAATGAAACAATAAATTTTAAGTGAATTCAGTGTGGTTGTTCCCTATTATCTCAGGAACGGCTTAATCGATTTAATAAGTTTTTACATTATTGTATTGCATTAATTAAGGTTTAGGTAACAATATTATTTTATTTATTTAATATGCCAATTTTAAGTATCCCGTCTAAACATCGATTTTAATGTTGGCAGGTACTAAGGCTTTATTTTTCCCGAGGCGAAGCGACAGCGGGTTAACTATCAACAAAATATAGTACCTACTAACATTAACCTACAAGTTATTATTGTAAATACATTATAATACAATCCCCGCTGAACTATAGTCTGACTGTAATTAAACTGTTCTCAGTAAATTCGCGAAAACAAAGTTGAGAATCACGATGCGTCATGGGACCCAAACCTAATTTCCCGGCAGTAAAATTATAATTCTTGTAGCCCCTGCGTGACCTTTTTGAATTTACAATGTATTTTCTACATGATTATGAAATACATATCATTGTGTATTCAGATTTGCAGATTCTAGATTACAGAATACGTTTATTTGTTTAAGAATTTTGACCGTTTGCGGGCAAAAATTGAAGCTAGACAGTTTATGACTGCTGTAAGTCATCCCATAAGTAAATAAAAATAATTGAGAGGTGTCAAGGGACACCCGGATGGAACGAAGTTTCTTTCGATTAATTAGTGAAGAAATTAAAAAAAAATATATAATATTTTTAGATTATGTATATAAATACACATACATATATATATAACTATTATATATGTTATAATAATAATATAAAACATGCGCACGCCGCACGGCTTACAATAGCTTACTATGGCAAAAAGTGTCGTGACAACTTTTCGTAAGATTTTTTTCCGTCTAGCCCCCTTTCACAACGCGCGATAAGGAACTTCGTTCCAATAAACGTTTATACCGGTGGAATGGACTACACAAATAACACATCAGTAACACCCATGTCGTAAAAACGACCTGTACGGCTGATCTGTAAGGCTAGATATAAGTTTGTATAGACGAGTATATAAAAAGAACAAACCGGGGCAGAAATCGAACCCGAGATCCTTCGCTTCGCAGGCAGGGCTACTACCAACTAGGCTACGCAGTCGATAAAACATTTTAAGTATACACTTCTTTTATAACATTCCATTGTTCTATATCTTGATTGGATTTAATTACGTAAGAATTCATAAACATAATGTAATATGTTTTACAAAATGTGAAACATTTCATACAAGTTAATTTTGTTCATGAAGCCACATATGAAAACCACATTGTCGACAGCACTTACTGTGCCTTCGTTCCTGTTCGATTTTAATTATATTTTTAATGAGAAAACAGCTAAATTACGCATGTGAGGTCTTATTATTTTGTTTATAATTGCAACGGGTATTCATTTAGTAAATCCGATCCGATATAATTATGCGACGCCGCACAGTGGGACGAAAATCAGCTTTCATAGACATAGGAATGTTAATTCATAAATATCGCTGTTTTTGTTGGATATGGCTTTTGTTTACAGTAACTAAGCCTACATATGTAAAAAAAAGTAATTGGGCATTTATGCGAATGATTTATATTGTTTTCGAGAAAAAATTGTATGGAGCTTTCTTGAAAAATCCGATTTTCTACGGACCTGCAAGTCAAACCGTAATATCCTTCTAGGGAGTGTTACTACTAATTATTTGTAATTTTTTGACATATCACATACAACGGTTACTTCTGCAGAATTTTTTTTAAAAATCGATATGTGTGATCCTTTTTTTATTTAATTTTATTGCATTGAGTTTTTTAAACACTAAGTACTAATTACATTTTATTACCTTTCTGGTGTGAATAAGTGATATTAACTAAGTAAACAATTATATTTTCTAATAGAACATACCAAAAAAAATTGTTATTGTTATTTTATTCTGAAAAGTGATTAGGTAATTAGGTAGGTTATTCTGAAAAGTGATTGGCTAATTAGGAATGAATTCTAGTAATAATAAAGAAGTAAAGATATGAGCACTAATTAACTATTATTAAAGAGAGTAATTAAGAAATCGTCAATTTGCTAATCATTTAAAATCAGTCCTATAACAACTATAAATGAACAATATTTTTAACACATAATTCAGTTTATTTCAAACTTTTGTGCTGTTAACATTAAATCGTAATCCCGAACTGTGAAATATTTAAAATGGAAAGTCTGCGTACCAATTTAGACTTGTTTGTTGTGCTGAGAAGGGAAGGTACTTCATTCGATTATGAAGTATTGTTTAGTGCAGTTGTAAATCGACTTGGTGATAGCATTTCGGACGAAGATCGGGTGACACTTAAGGAATTTTGTCGAAGATTCACACGTGCTGCATCACAAAGATGGCAGAAATCTCACCGCATTCTGGATACATTCAGAAAGCAGTACGAAAATTGGCTTCAGTCTAATGTCGATTGGCCAAGTTGCGTGCCAATCAGTATGGTCATGCCACAATCCAGTGAAGAAGAACAGCCAGGACCTAGTGCACTTTCAATCTGTCCAGGACCATCGACATCATCTATTGGGACAATGACAAAAACATCAAGGAAAGCATTTGAAGATCTTGGAAGCAAACAAAAGAAGAGAAGGTCTGATGATCACAAAAATGAAAATCCAAATGAATTGGCATATTCCGCTGCAGTTCTTTTAAAGGAAGAAGGTCGTGAAGATATCGCATCTGTTATCGAATATATGTTGAAGAATCCAGAAGCAGCAACAAAATTTAACGAAATGATTAACAAACCAGTTAAAAAAGTTATCTTTACTCCAGAAAAAGCACTAGGATTGCTTCTTTCGCTGAAATTGTCAAAGTGGCAATATATGACGCTGAGAGAGACTACCATCCGAGAGGGTGCAACTGACATTTATCCGTCATATTATAAAGTACAGCAAGTAAAAAAACAGTGTTACCCTAGTAAGCAATCAGTGACTGTAACGGATTCATCAGCAAGAATTACGCTTCAAGCATTGCTTGACATCACAGTGAAGAGGATCCTGGAAAGTCTTCCTGAAAGTGTGCAAAATAAGGACTTAAAGTTAATATCCAAGTGGGGCTTTGATGGTGCTTCGAACCAAAGTCGTTATAAACAGAAAATGGATGGACAACAAGAAGATTCAAGCATATTTATGACGTCCTTGGTGCCATTAAGCCTGACTGATGGAGACGAAATTTTGTGGTTGAATCCCAAGCCATGCTCAGCGTTATATTGTCGTCCAGTGCAGTTCACATTTATTAAGGAAAGTGAAGAAGTGGTCATCAGTCACAAAAAGCAAATGGACGACGAAATTAAGTTGCTTATCCCCACTGATTGCAACAGAAACAAGGTGAGCCATCAACTTAAGATGACAATGATTGATGCTAAAATTTGTACGTATCTTTCGGAAGCCAGATCGAATGCATCGTGTTATCTCTGCTTAGCTAAGCCTACAGAGATGAACCGCTTGGATATTGCAACGTCAAAAACAGTGAACAGTGATGTATACGAATTTGGACTATCATCGTTACACGCTCGTATAAATACGATGGAATGCCTTTTACATATTGCATACAGACTGGACTTCAAAAAGTGGGCTGCACGAGGACAAGAGCACAAGGATTTGCTAGAGAATCGAAAAAGAATAATTCAAAATAAATTCAAAGATGAACTCAATCTATTGATTGATATTGTGAAACAAGGCTCAGGGACAACAAATGACGGGAATACAGCAAGAAGGTTCTTCGAGTTCCCCGATATAACTGCAGCCATCACTGGGTTGGATGAAGAGCTAGTCAGAAGATTTGCTGTTATTCTTCAAGCAATAACATCTGGAGAGGTAATTGAGCTAATGAAATTTAAAGAATATGCACGTAAAACTGCAGAAAGATACGTGGAGTTATATGATTGGTACCATATGTCATCGACCGTTCATAAGCTGCTGATACATGGTGCAGACATAATCGCCAATAATAACATTGTTCCGATAGGTAAGCTTTCAGAAGAAGCCTCAGAGGCCCGCAACAAAGACTTTAGGAGATTTCGGGAACATAATTCGCGAAAAATGTCCAGGCAAGCTTCAAATGCCGATATATTAAATATGCTGATTCTTTCGTCTGATCCATTAATCTCTTCTCAAAGACCGAAATTGGAAACTAAGAAAGGTAAGGATTTCTTCGCTGAAACTTTAGAATTGATCAAGTTTCCAGAATCTCCATTTGAAGTTGTAGATATGTCCAATTTGGAACCTGATTCTGAATTGGGATCAGATGAAAGCGATTTTGATTAATTAGTAGATAAGTGCTTGTTGTATTTTTATTTTATTTTTTATACATTTTTTTATCATTTAAGGAAATTTTTTATTGCCCTGTACAAATTTTTCTGATCACAAAACATGGGGTCTGTTGACTTGCATCAGCTCCCCTCCCACAAACTTTAGTTAGTAATGTTATTTTTTTCTTTTGTAACTCTAGTCCTTAGAGGCCTTGTTTGTAGAGATAAATAGACATTTTTATTTATTTATTTCTTGTATTGTTTTGTATAGTATTATCATACATAAGTAGTGTGTAGTAGGAGAGTTTAATTTTTTATTAATAGTTCTTTATTTTTATTTGAATATTATATAGGAAAATGTTATATAGTATACATTTTTTCATTTTTTTAATCAAGTGTTTTTGATATTTTTTGTCATAGTATTTGATATTTAAGCTCATTTAAATAATTTAATAAGCTAGCAACAATAAATATATGATATTTATAAATGAACAAAAGTATAATTATTTACTGCCCTCACTTCTCATAACTTATTAACTCTACAACGTGTCTGGGTTGCATGCTCTTACAAAATGATAATACACAATTTTTATCACTCATTTAGAGAATATTTAGAGTGGATGCCGAAAAATTAAGCTTTAAACTAAATAAAAAATGTACATTATACTTAACGATTTTTAAAAAAAAATCTGCAGCTGTAACCGTTGTATGTGATATGTCAAAAAATTACAAATAATTAGTAGTAACACTCCCTAGAAGGATATTACGGTTTGACTTGCAGGTCCGTAGAAAATCGGATTTTTCAAGAAAGCTCTATACAATTTTTTCTCGAAAACAATATAAATCATTCGCATAAATGCCCAATTACTTTTTTTTACATATGTAGGCTTAGTTACTGTAAACAAAAGCCATATCCAACAAAAACAGCGATATTTATGAATTAACATTCCTATGTCTATGAAAGCTGATTTTCGTCCCACTGTGCGCCGCCGCCGCGCCGTTTGGGTAAAGAACGCGGACATATATTATATATTGTTATTTTCTTCTGTATGGTCTACACTGTACGCACTACGTATGCACCCATGGGTTTTTAGATTATTATTTCTAAATCTCTACAAGACTGTGTGTCTGGAAGAGATAAGAACGCATATTATCTGCGTCATGTTTACTTTTATTAGTATCATTAAGATATTTTTATAATTATCAGTAAGTAATGTTTTTTTACGATTTTACAATAACGATTTTTTGTATTCTATTGTTATTTAGGGTTCCGTACCCAAAGAGGAACAAGCGGAAACTTATTAATATGCCCCCTCTGTCTTTTTGTCAGTTTGACTGACTTGAGTCTTGAGTCTTGACTGGTTACCTTGACCTTATTTTTGCTATCATACAGGTATTTGTACCTATTTCGCGTGCGCTATGAGAGGACTATGTCCGATGTGTGCCGTATTGGACTCACAAATGGACGGGACCGTTAACATTTGTTTTTTTTGTAATTTGAGGAATTGTGTGTGCACATGATACGAGTTCATATGGCAAAGAGAATTAGGTTAGAGTACCTACTGTCAAACGGTAGAGAGTCTTGTGTCAATGATAGTTCTTGAAACAAAGACAAGTTTCAAAAATCGACGTCAAGTCAAAGCATTCTAGAAGCTTTATTCTAAATCTAGACTGCCGCTTGCGTTCATCTTAATTCATTATTATGTATTACGCTGTCCTAAACTCGGTACAAAGTTATTGCGTTACCAACTAAGTTTCGCACGCAGAATTGTAAAATCTTAGCCATTTCAACTTAAATTACTCGTAGGAACTCGTCAAAATACCAAAATTATTCAGCTCGGTATCTCATCACACTTTTTATTGCTTCCACAAGACATAAGATTGTCCTGAGGACTATACTACAAAGTAAGCAGGCAGTAACTTTGAGGTATTATATTCCACAGAGCAATTGTTACGTAGAGGTATGTCCGTTAGAACTTGTTGAAATGATAGTTTGAAAAAGATCGCTAGAGGCAATTTTTTTTATATCAATAGTAGATAAACGAACGCACCACCTGGGTAGAGAGTGGGCATTGCCGTCCAAGGATATAGGCATCACTGATGTGTTGCTATCGAAAAAAGGGAGAAGAAGAAAAAAGAAAGATTGCTGTGTGTGTGTGTAACGTGTACGGTTCTTAACCGTACCGTACACGTTACATAATCTGTTGTTTGGCGACTGACTCAATGGTGATGGATGGTGTGAGTTCATTGCCGCTCAGACAGCCGTGACGTCCGAAGCATCTATAACAAATTTTAGACCAAGACGACGGCGTGCAACAAGAGTAGGTATAGGATATGGCTTTGTCTAAATGGATGGAGTCCCCTATATTCCAAAATTAGGTAAATTCACTGAGACATTAACGAAAGCAATCAATACAAACAACAAAATCAAAGTCAAAATATTTGTTTCTTCCTAGGAAGCAGCTAGGAGCTAGTAATCTTTTTATTTATTTGAAAACATTTTTTTTATTTAGTTTCGACTAAAAAAAGTGTGGTCATTCATTTCTTGTAAATTATAAAAAAATTCATTCTATTTTGAATTACAATAAAGGCTATGTTATAACTAATTAACAACCAATTTCAGTTACAGATACGCAGCTATGTATATAATTTCTAAAAAAAGTATGTTGACAAAAACATTTAATTAAATCTTTGTATAACTATGGGGTCAAGGGTTTTTCAAAATGGCTGTCTTCACTGAAATACATGATGATTAACATGAAATACGCATATCCCTTCCAAAAATCAGAACATCGTACAAATTTTAAAACAAGACTTCGTAAATGGAGCTGAATTTCAAGAAAGATAATTAATTAAACAATCACTACTATGTTACTATTTTTAATTGGTGTAACAAAGTGTTACTATTATATTGTATAATGACCGTAGTGCTCCTGACTAAATGTTGCTGGATAGAAAATTGTCCTGCATTACAGAAAAAGACGTATCTACATCTAGCTTATCTCTACTCCTGCACTCTGGTTTAACGAGCGTGTAAAATAAGCCCATATTTTACTAGTTACAACTTTTTACAGACATCGTAAAGCGCGGCCAAGCTCAGGAATATTACCTATAAATAAAGAGGTTACAAGTCCATTCAAAGCTAATTTTAGTGCACCCAAGGCAGAAGCATCAATCATATGTTATTATAAATCCCAGGTTATTTATTGCGTGGTGTGCGAGCGTTCAATTGGCCTACTTGTTTATTTTTGCGTAATTTTTATTGGATAATTAGGATAAATTGCTCGTGTCACGAAAATATTACAAAGTGTATATTTAATTTTGTCTTAACAATGAGTACCTAAGAAGTGGATTGAAAAAATCAAAATGTTGACAGGTACTAAAGTACTAGTATCTCATTGTATTTTAATTGCGTCTATGTAGTTTGACACATTTTGTATGCTAAATAATTATGTCAAATAATTACGACACGACGCAATTGAATAATTTACAAATTGCAAGACATTTACGAGTACAAGACTTGGGCCTCTGATAGTAGGTGGTCATAGTAAAGTACGAATAATTGTTTATTTACAGTATTATCCCGTGGTATTATCCATTATTTTTGCTAAACATCGGTTTAAATGCGGTTTTTCTTTCTTGGTCACCAACGCGTCGGCGACGCCTTTGGTGTTACTGATGTCCCAGGGGCCAGGGGTGATGGTGACTTAAAATACATTATTTTAAGGCTCGTTGGTCGTATATTTAACATGAAATAAACATAGTATATACATCCATATAAACATACATATTTATCGTGAAGACTTATGTATATTGCTATTTTAGCCAAGCGCAACTTACGTTAAGCTCCACTATTACCAAGTAGAAATTTTATCCACTACAGCCGCGTGTGACCTTAACAGGATATCTGATGAAGACTCGAGAAGTCTGTACTTTACGAGTATTTTTTAGTTACGGTGGCATTAATGTCCGTTCCAATGAAATTAATCCCTTTCCAAGAGTTTATTAATAAGCTGTACTGCCTAACAAATTATAATCAGCTGTCAATATACGCGTTTTAAATGATAAACTATCTTTGTTACAGTGGATTTATATAGAGCTGTTAAACATAAATATGTGAAGATTTCGTAACGTACATTCAGGGTGGTTTTGTGATGTTTTCTTTTAACTCAGTAAGTAGGTAACTTAAGTCACACAAGACTAAACTTGAAAATGTTATTAGGTAACAAAATAGAGGGCATCCAAAGCCCACTATAATCATAAACATGACAAATTACATAACTTTACATTTTACATTGCTAATATTTTTTAACTCAATATTTTTTAATCTCGGGCCCCAAGGACAGCAACACATCTGTGGCCGAATCAGACCGACTCTTACTAACAATTACTAACAATAAGTAATAGAACTATCACTAACAGTCCCTGTCCCAGTCCTCATACTTACTAATAAACTAACCAGCTAAGGTTCTAACACCGTCTACTAATCGGACTAACTACCTCAATCCCCATTAGAGTCTTGTTCTAAGTTGGTCACAGTTGTCATAGGCGGCAGCGGAACGTGGTGCTGCATACTCGTTTGCTATCTTAATTCCATAAAAAAGTACTTCAATTGCTTTCAGCTAAGAATAAGGATTAAATAAATAATAATTTCAGGTTGTAAGAAAGATTCGAGAATTACAACTCTATATCGCTCCAATCCAGTCGGTCACCCATTAAAAAGTCATAGTGTCTTTTGTAGCCCGCTTCCTAATTTATTCAGAGATAAGCATCGGGTCGGGGCTCATAAAATACGGCCAGGTATGGAGTAGCACGGCTTTTATTTATTTGTAAGGACATCGGTTTTCGTGTACACTGTGTACAGTCTCGAATAAAATTATGATTTGATTTCTTTTTTACATGTTATTGGGTAAAGAACAATCTATTACATCTAAGCGCCTTAAGCAATAGATAGATGTTTATTATCCACCGATAAGAACACGATAGTTTTATAGTTTACTTTAAGAGCACTCTTTGTAGTTATTAGTAATAGTTGGCAATCATTCAGTCATGAAGACGCCCTTTTAACAGATTAGAGAGTCATGTATTTAAGAGTAATATGTATGTTTCTCTCTCTATGGACATCTATAGACCAAACTCATCGATGGGTGGGATGGGATCAGCATCTTGAGGTTTCTTTTGTATTTTTCTATACCTTACCATTTAGGATTTAATACCATTTAAAGTTAGGTAGGCACCATTGTCAACTTAGCTTTCAATATTTCTATTACATAGTCGGGTTTAAGATTTTAACTTTCTACTAAGCGTTAGCGAGTTACTCAACAAATGCCGATACCGTCCATCCAGAAGCTACCTACATACATCATATACATCTATTCCAAACAGAGAATTCGTTATTGAAGTCCTAATCACGGACTGGAAAATGTCGAAACGGAGCCAAAATTGCCTTCTATAATAGACACAAGTTTAACTAAAGTCTGTCACGGATACAACAATAAATCTTGGACGACTTAATTTAACTTACGAGGATATGTCACCGCTCAGATATGCGCCGTGCTGCCGCTGACAGCGATATGATTTATTTGACAGATGGATTTAGGATTAAGGGAAGTGTGACTATGTGGTGTTATCTGAAGCTCTTGCGACTGTGAATAGTCATGTTCCGTATCCTCGGGCGTTTATAATCGCACAGTAATGGTGCATAAACTCTGTTGGGTTATCTGGCCCTCGTCTGCAATTTTACAACACCTGTAACTATTACTACTAAAATATGGATGTAAATATGGATGTAATTATCTGAATTAAATATATTATTATTATTATTACTGTATTGTACTGTTACTGTAGCGGATTCCACCTTCGATATTCCCACATGATGCTTGTCATGAAACATGCAGGTAGCCCATATGGGGAACAGTGACTTTAAGTTCTTTCAATGTGCGAGGAAGATAGATATTATATAACGTTTTATAAGGAATTTTTGTTGCTCGTATCTTTTTTTCCTATTTTTCACCTTTAAAAAAAATCCAAGTCACTGTTGCCTCTTTGATTACTTCCCAAAACAATAAATGCGTTAACACAGTGAATGTACGGCTTTGAACTAGAGTCCAAATAAAAAAAATGTATCGTATTTCGAACCCAGGCCCCTTTAGCAGGCAATCTTTTACACATATATAGCATAAAATAATCACAGACACAAAACTAACAAATATGAAATATAAGTTTTGACTAAGTATTAATTTTAATGTCATGTCTATTTTTGTAACTCACGTCTAATTAGTACCACGTGTGGACAGAGATACATACATCAAAAAGGAGGGCAAAACTTAGCTGAGTTATTATATTATTATGGTAAATTTCAAAATAATTGTGTAAAATTCTTACATCACTGATGTCGGACTTTACGACAAGACATGACAAGACAGTTTTCTCTAAATTCAGTGTATTTTATGTAAATAGTCGACAATTTAGCAGTGTGATTAATTACACATTGGTAATACAACGGACGTCATTGAGACATTGCACGGCAAGAAGAAATCTCGAAAACGCTCTTTACGTGTTTCTTCACAACCCTGATGTTTTGACGACTCTGATGGCGCAATGGTTAAGATGACGGATCGCCGTTCCGAGGGTCCTGGGTTCGATTCCCAGCGAGGCGGAAATTTAAATGATGAGTTTAAAGTTCTGTCCTTGGTCTGGGTGTGTTTTCTTGTCTTGTGTGTTGTCCATAGTACCCACGACACAGGCAAATGAAAAAAATAATATCTCCTCTGTCTGAGGCCAATGTTCAAAAGAAAGACTTCAGAAGAAAGTGTGGAAGCTTAGTTAACATTACCATCGAAGACTGCGTCACCACTTACCATTAGGTCATGGTAAATATCATCTGGCATATCATCAAGACAGAGTCAATAAACCTAATTGCATTGCATATCCAGTAACAAGATAATGGTTAAAATTACCCATTAAAGTAACTTACCTAACCCCGGCATTACTGGAGTTCATAATTTAGATTTACCTAATTGGCTTATCCGCGACAACCTGTGGGCGGTTTTAATTAAACTTGTTAATTCAAAAGCTGTCAGATGTAGCCAACATTAATTTATAAAGATAATCTTCTGTTCCGGAGCCGAGAAAGTTGTATAAAAATGTACGTGGATGCCGTGCGCGAAAAATGATCGGTGCCTTCAACAAATTAATTTGTTGTTTTTCATGGGCCATATTATATCTTCGTAGTTAAGGAAACCTGGAGCATACCTCACTATGAAGCTTCAGTACGAATGTATGCAGTTAAAGATCAACTCAAATGTCTAAAGACAGGTCAATTATAAAACAACCTTTTTCATTGTTAAATTAGGTACTGCCCAGTTTTTGTAATCTTCCTCGTACTCATGTCCTGCCCATATTGAACAACTTTAATTCCACCTTTCGTCTGGCATGCATGCTACATGGTCCCATCTCTATTTAAAGCACTGGATTCGAGTGCAAGAGTTTAGGTTATTAATTAATTACCGCGGTACAAAAGCTCTTCAACATGTTAGAGTCTATGGCGCCAGGTAACTCCTGTAATAAGTTGTACTCTGAACTACCCAATCAAATCCCGACGGTCCGCCTGACCAGCTCACCAAGTAAACCGACCGGGAAATGTTTTTGGTAGCCAATAATAAGGTGTCTACTTTCTTTTGGTTTCATGTTTACTATTTACATAAAAATATATCTAAATCACTTAATACGTGGGTGTCACACACACACATCTAGCCCACAATTCTCGTGCCCAGTATTAAAAACTAATTGGTTAGGTTATTACTGCTCAATTAATAACGTTTCACCAATAAAGTAACCTCACATAACGCATTACATCCATTTATTGTAACCATCTAAACAGGCACTTTATTGACCCAAACCTAACATTACTTTTTAATAGTGAGCCACACTTTAAATTAAATTCTAATTCGTAAACAGGCTGGAATCCCGTGTCCCAGGTAAGGAGTGTTATTAAGTGTCATTATTACATATTTCAACGTTATGAGTAGTGAGGAGCGTGTCGGCTCTCAAACCTCGGCGTAGGGGTCCGTAGGCAAAATTACGTAATCCTTTTAGTTGGCTATATCCAGTAAAATAGGCATGTGTAGCATTATCTAATAACTTTTTAAATAGTTAATATATAAGTGCCTTCGCCTTCATCCCATTGATGGCCCACTATTAAGCGTGGGTCTCTTCTCTTATCTAAAGAGGCCTAGAGCATACTCCCGCTCTCCGCTGCTTTTCTAGCGTTAAGGCGTTAGGGAATAGTGTTTATTCTAAAAGTGGGGCAAGCATTCCGACCATGTGGTTAGAGACATCCGTCTCTACCTCTGATCCTTCTTTTTTCGTGTCAGCGAAATTAATTGCTTCTTGTGTATTCATGTAGCTTTTGAAAAAACCTCAATCTATCATACACATAAAAAAAAGGATTGTGTGGTTTTATGAAACCACGGTAAACGGTGAAACTTTTTTTCACCCTATAGACATTTAGACAAAAACAAACAAAATAGCGTGGAGCACTGGCACAAATGAGTAATAGTCATACACTACACGGTCAGCTGCTGCGAACTATAGGCGCCGCCATATTGGCCTTGGCTGCTCTGACGAGCGCCTTTCACTTTATCCCTACTCCGCGGCCGACCGTCACGCGACATGCAACACACAGACGAAAAAGTTTGAGACGATGTAATAAAAGTTTCACTTTAAAAACTATAAAAGTATTTATATCTATACGTCGAACATATTTGAGAAACCTATCATTGCGAGTAGTATCATTGTAGTCGATCCCACAACGATGTTTTTTAGATTTATGACTGTTTGTTGTTGTGTTTCTAATAATAATAATATCTAATTTTATTTAGTTAATAATAATAATTTGCCTAGAGTTTTGATTCATATAATTATGGTAGTAATTTGCAATCCATTCAAAAATAGATAGTTATGCAGAAATGTTCACCACTGAACCCAACCAAGGGACGTTTCCACGTGCCCAGCGGGATTCCGAACGGACGGTAGGGTTTTTTGTAAACTCTTTACATAAATAGCCTTGTTATGGCCCAGCTGTGAATTAAATTGGATTCATGTTGCGTTTGTAATGAATTTGTGAGCATGTTGGATATGATTTTCTGCTGAGATATAGGTGTGGTTTAGTAACGCTTCGAGGATAACTGAAGTACTTATTATCTATCCATAAACAAATGTTGACTACGAAAAGAGCACTAGTAGTCTGATTATCACTACATAGTATAAAACAAAGTTGCTTTCTCTGTCCCCATGTATGCTTAGATCTTTTAACTACGCACCGGATATTGATGGGTTTTTTTTAATAGATAAAATGATTCAAGAGGAAAGATAAAAGATATATTAAAGTTTTTCGCAAAATGAAAAATAACGCGCATGAAAATAAATTCGTGCACTGGTTATGTTTAACAATTTTGGACTTTGGTACTAAGAGACAGGTTTCCCGAAGCGAAGCGAGGGCGGGTTTACTAGTAGCATACTCGTATAAGCGGCTTGCGTCGATCCAGTGTTCGACCAAGAGCAACTGCAGGCATGATCGTAATCGGATGGGTGACCGCTACTTTCTTGAGCGCTTGCGTCCTTCGCAGGGCACGCATAGCAGTCGGGTTGGATAAACCGTTAGGCCATATCGAAGGCCTTTAGGCCGCATAAAAAAATTACTACATTTGGGTGAATCACTGACCCCTCCACCGTTAGTGCAGCCATTCATGGAACAGCGTGGTGGAGTATGATCTAAGCTCCCTCAGTTGTGAGACGAGAGCTGTGACTTATAGAGGGTTTTTGTAATTTTTGTAGTTATTTTAAAATATGTATGTATGTATGTGTTGAATTTCGTTAGATGTTTTTTCTTCTCGATGATAAACCAACTTACTAAATCGATGATAGATTCAAAAAATTAGGCGCAGAAGTGTATTGAAAATATACTTACATGTTTTTGAAGTTAAATAATTATGTAAAATGTACGGATTAATTCGGCCAATTTGAGAGTTTCATCTAAAGAAAGAATAATAAAGTAATTAAGATAATTCTTATACCAGCCAGAGAGACAACACGTGGGTAATTTTAAACTGGTAATCAATTGGTAAACTTTAGGTACTCCTAAAGTAATCCCAATTGTAAAAGTAATTCTACAACTTTTGTATTAATTAATTTAAGTTACAAACTCGTCATCTAGAAATCTTTTCCATTTGTCATGCAATCGCTGACCAAAGTTTAACCTCCGCTAATACGTCGTACTCTCTTTTACCACGACAATCCATTTCGCCGTCAATCCGGATATGGCTGCTGAATTGTGGCGTTTCGCATTTTGTCCTCGATTTCAAAAGCTTTCGGGGCTCCAATTTACGTGCCTAATGGGAAATAGTACGTGGCATCGAATAAAGGAAGATTATCGGACCATGTAGCTATTTTGGGTAATATAATGTTTATCTTTTATGATGATGGTTGGCTGGTAGAGAATGCCACCAGGCATTAAGTCCGCCAATTGTACTCCTTAGTGTTAAGATTGCAATAAAGAATAAATAAATAAATAATGAGGTAGTGTCTCATTTTGCGAACTGCGGCTTCGTTGAGCCAAAAGTAATCACTCTGCTCGACGAGATATTAACACCACCCTCTCTCTTTTACCAAGGCTCCTTTTTTTCATTCTTCTCTCTTCTGTCTAAGCTGGCAAGTCTTCGGTGTTGCCTTTGATGATACTAATGTCCATGAGGGTCAGTGACCACTTAGCATTTTTTGGCTTATTTGCTCGTTTGTGTGCTGAACATAAAAAGTAATCGAGGTCTGGTCTAGAGATCCGAAAAGTGATGATCATGATCTGAAGTCATGACTGAGGAGGCCTACAGCATACTCCATCAGGATATACCGGTGTGGATTAGTAGAGGGCTTAGTGATCAACCCAAACGTCGGAACTTTATACAATATGACTTCACGACTGCTATCCAATGATGACAACCAGTATGTGCCCTGCAAAGCATCAAAATGCTTAAGAAATTTTACGCACTAGTATTCACCCATCCACATACCGGCCGCGTCCGCAATAGCTTAACTCAGACGATGATTTGAGGTCGACCTTCGAGCTTTGGGCGCTTCAAGGTTTTGTATACCTAACCGTATTTAATCTTGACGGTACACAAGCACTATCTTTTCAAAATTAATGCTACCATAGTAACAAAAAGTTCAACTTTACAGTTCAGTTGGGAACAATAACACAGGTTCTGTTGAGTGTAATTATTATTTTAAACTTAATAAGCTCTACCGATGAAGACTGTGGATAAGGTCGCGTGAAGCAGATACGACGTCCCACGCGCCGCGTCTCCGATGACACTCTTTCATCTAGATATGAAGTCTCCTGGGATTGTACGAGGTGGGTACTGCACTGAGTACATGCATGACATATTAAACATAAGAATTTTAAGTTATGTTAATAGGAATGCAGGGCTAGGTAACAAGGATTTGGTAAACATTGGGATAAAGGTGGTGTTGTCTTGGCCGGCGATACCCTGAGGCGCGTTGTAAGCGTTTTAAGTGTTTTATTTCTACATTTTACTTGCAGATAAACACAATAACGATAAATTTTCGCAAAGTGACTCCTAATTCTACTCATGAATGCCTACTAATGATTGTCATCATAATATAATCTTTTCAACCTAATACCAGCAAATAAATGAATAAAATTCTTAGTATAATTTGCTTCTCAGTATCAAACCTTCCAGTTCCAGTGTACCAACCGCTTTAGATAACCCATTCCAAGCGCGTCACGTTGAGTTACGGGTTCGTTACACGTGATCATCTTTCTCCCGCCGATCGGGGACCTTGATTATGAAGAAATGTTACCTCCCTCTAAAACTTTTATATAACAGTGGTTACACTTTATAAGCAGTGATAGCCGTGTGGTTGAACGTTGGACTGCCGAACCGGAGGGTCCAGGTTCAAACCCCGCACGCATCACTAATTTTCAAAAATTATGTGCGTATTAAAATTTAATTATCACTTGCTTCGGTGAAGGAAAACATCGTGAGGAAACCTGCACACCTGAGAGTTCTCCATAATGTTCTCAAAGGTGTGTGAAGTCCACCAATCAGCACTTGGCCACCGTGGTGGACTATGGCCTATACCCCTCACACTGTGAGAGGAGACCCGTGCCCAGCAGTGGGACAGTTATGGGTTGTGATGACACTTTATAATTCATCATGAAACTGACTATCATCGAATTATTAGGACTGTGCTGCACGGTGATAAGACTTAAATTGGTCAATGTTCAGACTTTACAAGCAATCTTTACTGATGTTATTAATGCGAAATTAACTCTGTCTGTTACCTTTTCACGCTTCCGCTGCTTAACCGATTTATTTGAAATTAAGAATCCCGGGGAAGGACATAGGATACTTTTTATCCCAATAATACGTTCCCTTGGGATAATTTTAAGGATATTTTGTCGTTCACCGATTCCCACGCGGGCGAAGATGCAAACAAAAACTAGATTTAAATAAAAGCAAAACCCTTCTTGAAGACAGTCCCACGTAAAACCCATGGATATTATATTCGGTTAATATGAATATCCGGAAATGTTGGATTCATATTCGGCGATCCTTCCCGATTCATCACCTTGGACTTCATCGCCACTTACCATCAGGTGGGATTGTAGTCAAACATTAACTTATTTAATATGAAAAAAAAAACTTTCGAATTTCTGACTCGTTGGGAATCGAACCCAGAACCCTTTGAACGGCAGTCGGCATGGTGACCATTGTGCCACACTATTGTTTAATATTATGCATTACTAGCGACCCGCCCTCGCTTCGCTTCGGGAAACTTATTCCTTGGGTTTATATATTTTGGAAAATTCACACTATATCTTTATAAATTATATCCTATGTGTTATTCTGATGTGTAAGCTATATTATTGTAAAGTTTCAGCAAAATCCATTTGGTAGTTTTTGCGTGAAAGAGCCACAAACATTCATACATCCATACAAACTTTCGCATTTATAATATTAATAGGATATTCGGTCGGTAACCTCGACGATCTTTAGACACCTAACAGAATGAATTCTTCAGCCATTGTCTAGTAACGCCATCTTTATACCTCTTTCTGTATTTAATTCTCCTTTCGAAGTAATCTCGAAGTCAGAGGATTAAGATTTACGGCTCACGAAACAGTTTAAAATACGGGTCCTAATTATTCTATAATGGCAGTTTCTCATCGGTTCCAAGTAATTAGCGATTTAGGTCTTAATAACCAATTTCAAGCCATTTCAACTTCAAGGGCACTTTTTGTGCTAATTAAGAATAAAGAAATAAATTATTTAATTCTTAAATGCTAATTAAGAATTAAATAATTTATTTCTTTAGTCGGATTTTAAGAACTGTTTAATTAAAATGAATGTCTGTACACGATATACATTTTGATGAAATCTTTAAAATGTTTTCATAATCCCCTGGTATATTTTATACACTTTATTCTGCTTCGTACATAAATATTGATTATTAAATATTAAATAACTTAAGTAATCACCAAAAAGCGATCTAATTATAATAGCCTAAATCTAATTATAATACCTTTCTAGAACAGTAAGTAAAAAGATGAGATACTATCCGGAATAGCTATGATTCTAAGTCCAAAAATTTATAAATACGGTTAGATAAATATCCACGGCATTTACCTAAACACATAACTTGTTCATCCCCCTATTTCATTCATCATCATCATCATCATCACAACCCATAACTGTCCCACTGCTGGGCACGGGTCTCCTCTCACAGTGTGAGGGGTATAGGCCATAGTCCACCACGCTGGCCAAGTGCGGATTGGTGGACTTCACACACCTTTGAGAACATTATGGAGAACTCTCGGGTGTGCAGGTTTCCTCACGATGTTTTCCTTCACCGAAGCAAGTGATAATTAAATTTTAATACGCACATAATTTTTGAAAATTAGTGGTGCGTGCGGGGTTTGAACCCGGAACCTCCGGTTCGGCAGTCCAACGTTCAACCACACCGCTATCACTGCTTATATCATTAGCTCCTGCCAATTTTCCTAAGTCCATTAGCTAATCACATCAAAGAAATCTTCGAACGAAAACGTATTTCTTTCGCCAATATTTAAAAAGCGTTACACGGCTTCTATAAATTCCCTTTAGCCTAACGACATATCAATATCATATTTATAACTATTGTCACCTCCCGAGCTTTACTGTGGCTTGATAAGTTTGCACCCTGGGGGTAACAAAAGCCCTTCCTTAAACTTCTTACGAAATTATTTGAACAGAGCTTCCGTGCAACCCCCCGACTTGATCGTTTCTGCCACACAAAAACCAACCCTAAGTACACGATCTTAAGGTTGAATAAGACGAAGATAGGAGAAAAAATGGTAACAGAAATAAAATAGTAGGTTAAATTGCCAGTACTTACACAGTGACTGGCGGGATGTGTGAGACAAATACTGAATATGATGCCGTGAGCAGTATTTCAGATACATCCATATACTTCGCGAAGTCATTCTTATTGTGTTTGGAATAGAGTTTATTTTACATGCATTACTTAATGTTCGGTATTGACGTTTCGCGTTCTGTTCGTGAATTATTGTGATCCGTGTGCCCGCTCGATTTAAACAACTTGTTTGCCCGCAAGATGACAGAATGCAAGCGATATTTTTTATAGGTGCAATGTTATTTATAGGTCCAGTAAAATCGGTTCATCTTTTAAAATTACTGAGAGAGACAGATACATGTAGCTTCAGTGTTCGGTACATCTTCCAATGAGAATGAAATATCTTAGTGTTGAAAAATTGTGTTCTGATACGGTTTCAAGATGGCTTACTGGTCTTATTAGACCTATCCACCAGTTCAACGCATGGAACGGTTCCACGATTCCGTGCAAACGCAAAATGTCACATTTTCATAGGTTCAAATCGATTGATGACCTGAAGAATGTAAACCTTCATACACAAGGAAGTTTAGAAAACTCATTAATGATAACAACTACTGCTTTATTTTGTTTCTATAATTATAATTAAGAAGTTGTCCCGGCGTACTTCGTACCGCTTTATAATTGGACAAATGCTAGAGATACACATAAGAAAAATAATTTAATATTAAATTTTTGGAACGAAGTTCCTTACGGCAGGCTTGGAGGGGATAGGTTTTGCTACGGCGACCGAACTGAAAAATATATGATAGTAAAACCGTAAGGAAGAATGCGTGGAATAATGAGACGTGCGCATGCGCGACAGTCGCATACACAAGCGAGTAGTGTATATTACCTTTCTCTTTCTCCCTGTTTCATTTCGTTCGCCGTTGCCTTAATTAGTTTTCATATCATATAATTTCATAAACTAATAATATAATATAGTAATATAAAATAATAATATAGTAAATAAATATATTAAAAGAAAATGGCAAGTGAAAGTGACAGTGCTAATAGTGGGAAATTATTACTATATTTATTCAGTGCAAAAGAATTAAATACGTAAGTATTAGTTTATTCTTTATTAATAAATATATATTTATATTATAAATATAATATATTTTACATTGGTTATGTAAGTGGAGTTTGCGAGATCTGTCAGAAAACGGAGAATATGATTATGTTGAGTTCCCGCGGAAAAAGTTATGAAAGTTGTCTTATGTCGCGGAGTCTCTTAAAGTTGTTGATGAAGTTATAATAAAATGTGATATCGCGGATAGAGCGAGTGGTTAAAACGTTTAAATCAATATTGAGAATCGCTGAATAAGCCCACAACGGAGGTTATGTGAAGAATACCTACTTTCATGAAAATACATGCTAAACAGAGTAGAATCGACTGAAAAACCATACAAACACCCACACCCGGCCTACCTGACGCCGATATCAGAAGCTGGGATAAAGAATCCGTAAGAAACTAGCTACTGAGAAAGCTTGGATGTCAATATGAACTGGCAAGCAAGGCTGCGATGCTTTGAGATGACTATGAAGTACAAGATGTCATCTGGATATCATGATATACAAGTATTGAGTGAGGATGTTACATGAGGTCAAAGAGAGCTGCAGTCTGCATCACCTGTATCCAGGAGTCGCTATCCACAAGTCCACGCTGAAGGATTTGTCAGGTATGACCAAGTACTTTTTGAGTTTGAGTTGTTATTCATTAGTTATGAAATAGAATAACATCAAAATAATAAAATGATAATCTAGACACAATGGAACTAAATTATCAAGAAAATGAGTTTTTGAAGTTAAATATTGAGTTCTAATTATGACATTGATAAAGTTAATAACTTTTTGGTAATTTTGTGGTAATATGGTACTAGGAGTATAACATTTGAAGTACCTACCCATCTTTGGCTTTATCACACAGGGTTTACTGGTGATATAGGTAGTCTAGATACTTAGAGACGGTCACATAATTAATTATTGACAGTTACAGTTAAATGGTTAGTTAATAGTTAAAAAGAAAATAGGGTTGTAACATATGGAGTTATTTATGATATGGCTTAGTAAGTTAGCTGATTGATGATTAATTCACTGTAATGAGATTTCTTTTGTTTTTGAAAATTTAATAAAATTCAGCCATCTTGTCGAACGTAACTCATTGAAATTATTATTTGATCATTGTTATTTTTGTACAATGCATAGCTCTTATAAGGCACTAGAGAGAGGTGCTCAGTTCTGTTATTGGAGAGTGCCAATGGACAGTTGTATCGGGATGGACGATACATATGAGAGCTATGTATACAGGTTAGATGTAATTATTCTTAGTCTTGTTTTAAGAGACATTTAATTGAGTGACGTTCGATGAGCCTATTCGTTTTGGAAAAGTTTACTCATTTTGAGAAAAGCCAACTTGTTTGAGAAAAGCTAACTTATTTTGAGAATAAATGAGTTGTTTTGGAAAAACTTAATTAAACATTATTTGAGTAAAATTGTTAAAAAAAAGAACAATCAGATAGTGATACATCTTATACTCCCTCTGTAACTTTCAGAGAATCATCAATATCTTTTCAAATGGAGTCTTCTTCAGATTGTAGTGATTATACAGGATGACAAAAGACGAGAAAATTTAAATGCCTTAGAGTGTACCTTGAATAAAATTAAAAAAAGCCCCCGTTCTTATATTGGCAATCCTTTAACTTGTTATTATTTAGTTAACTTGATTCAAGAACAGACAAATATACCATTTAACCATATTTTTACTATAGCTTGTGATTTGATTATTATACAAGATTCTCTAATTAAATAAAACACAAATGAAATTTATGCATTTTTATTTTCTATTCTATACCTTTATATAACAATGGATACACATGGGTTTTATATTATTGTTTTATATATTATATTTTATATTATTTTATATTATTTCTTAAAATACTGAATTTCCTAAATACTTTCTTGTACTTAAATAAAAACTAATCAGCAAAATTTAAGAGAAAAATCAAGAAAACCTACATAAAATTGAGCACGATTTTTTTTGCAATTTGTGTCGATTCTACATTAGCCGAAGGAACTTCGTTCCTACCTGGTGTCCCACGACACCACATCATTTTTTTACTTTAACTCGCTAGCAGATGATGCGGAAACAAGTGCTTTACAGTGCGCGCTCGTTCTTTATTCCATTTTGTTCTTCGGCGAGTTTCAGTCGAAGGCATTTTTCTGCTTAATTTCTTTCGCGAATTTATATCTCCCCTTCTCACTGTATGTTTCGAACATAAATCCAATTGGTACATGTTCCATGTGGCGCTGAGTTACTTACGGAATCGGTTACTCTCTTATCTACAATTTTCGAACTCTTTGGTTTAGATAAGGTTTTTATGTAAATATCCGACAAACACCGGTTTCTGGGGTCACTGGCGTCCATGGACATAAGTAGCACTAAATCATCATGCGACACATATATTGTTTAAGATTATTTCTATCACTTTGTCTGAGTGATATTACTGTATGTCCCGGCCAAATTACAGCTTAGTACTAGAGTCTGAGTTAACTCGCGGATGGACATAACTATGGCGCGTCTAACTGAAGGATACAGAAATGTTCCAGCTGTTTACATATCATTGCAATCCAGTCTACAAGAGTATTATAACAGTATTAAAGTATTTAAACAAAGGAGCTAGCTAGAAACTAGATGGGTCGATATTATTGTTCCGCGGTCTGATGCAAATGCATTGGCCGGTGTCGTGAGAATTGAACTACGGGAATCTCCACGCCAGTGTTAGATTCTCGGAACCGGCACGATAATCAGCCGCTGCAAAACCGGCGTTCGTTTCCTGGTGGCTGGAGAAAGAAAGCGCACTATATTACAACCCGATCGACCCGTATGGCGCAGTGGTCAGCATGCTGGACTTCCGTACAAAAGGTTTGAAGGGAATCGATGGGGATCGCTGGGAAGCGAAGCGAATATGTGAATGAGTTTAAACTTCTGTTCTCGATCTGGGTATGTTCCCTTGTCCTTTCCTGGGTATGGTGTGTGTATAATGTGGGGCTAAGAGGGAGTGACGTTAATCATTTATTACAGGCTTTTTATTTACTCCATACGGACACACCAGTACGTAATTGTGTTACAGATAACACAATTACGCAAGGCAAAACAGTTCAGCATCTCTGTTTGTCAATGTTATTTTGGTATAGTATTATCTCAATTTTGGAAACTTAGGGTACGGTCAAACAGTCGACGGGGCGTGAAGAGGTTGTAACGTATGAGCAAGTATGAAATATGTCACACAGAGCCGTCGCGCTCGGCGGGTCGCGTCACGTCGCGCGCAGTACAACGGGGACGCTAGCGTCGCGTCGCCGTCCCGCCCGTCGGCTGTTTGACCGTACCCTAAGGCCTGTTCAGTAGTTGCAGTATCTGCCGCCGCTGTCGGGAGCGAAAATATAGCGCGATATACCTGCCATGACACCGCAGCTATTGCGAAACCTAGAAAGGTAGTGCTTTTTTTACCGGTCAGTCCGGAAAAAAAGTAAGCGCCCACAGTTCTTTATTCCATAGTTCACACGGGAATGCTACATTTCATTCGTTTATATGTGTAAAATAATTAATATAGAATGATTTTTTAATAAACAGTATCCACCTATAGACGACACTAGAAGTAAGGGAATGCTGCGATCAAGTAATGAACACAAGGTGCGGTATGAAGACCGTATTTTGAACATAATAAACACATTAAAAATTATTTCCAAAAAAGCGTAAATATATAAAAAAATTGTGTTACAGAACATCTGTAACACCATTTTGTAACAGAAGAACCCTTCGTGTGTCAGTCTGATTCGCGCTAAACCGATTTTTCTTATCATAAAAAATACTTTCAGTAAACGTCCAGGTTCAAAAATTGCTAGCGAGCATTCCTTACTAAACTAAGCAACTTAGCTATTTACGTAAAAAATAATTCGAGTCCGAACGATTGCCTAACTCATAATTGTACTTAATCGGGTGTTTATAACAATTGGCCCAAAACCGGAGTATCTAACGCCTGGGGTCGCTCGGGGTCGCGGGGTCCGCCCTGCCTTGTACCGCCGAAGGGTTTGCTTGGCGAGTTCACTGCGATCTCATTCTCACGTGCCTTCATTTGCATTCCCCGGTTTATGTAAATGGTTGCCTTAGTGTTGTTTCGCAATTTTTACTCGCCTGCAATTTTGCCTAGTATAAAACAAACATAAATAAACGTTAAGGATTCCCTGTCATGGCATGAACATCACAATTTAAACATCACAAACATCCATGACCCGAGAACAAACATTTATCTGTCACATAAACATCTGCCCCGGTCGGGAATCGAACCCGGGACCCTTCGCTTTGCAGGCAGGGTCACTACCAACTAGGCTATGGAGTAGTAAAATATATGTATATAGATTTGTTAATTTCCATCTTCAGGTAGAGGTAAAGTATGTAGGTACATAATATACGTTGGTACGAACCTCCTTAGTTTATAACGGGACACGGCAATGTAGGCTATTGTAGGGTAGACTATAGTGGGCTAACTACATTATATAATATATATCTTCAGTTTTTTCCTCGTCCAGCAATGATTCGGTGATGTACAGGCACCGACCACACAGCCAATAGACTCCTATTAACAGGCGAATGGCTTCTGTCAACACATCTGGCTTATAGTACCGATATAAATTCGTGCCGTCTAATTCTTTCCCGTTACTTAAATTAACCTTTTTCTTTCCAATGTTTCGTGTGGCCTTGAATTAGCCAATCACAGCGTTGAATTAGCCAGTCACCCCGCTTCGTCTTACCTCAGCTAGTTGCCAGAATGCATTCAATACGGAAAATCAAACATTAGGTGTGTATTGGCTGTGTGGTCGGTGTGTACAGGCAACGGTAACCATTTCCCATCATTTGTCGGCTATTGATATAAAAATCTGTCAGCAGCTTTTAAAAGAGATACGAACTTTTCTTTGTAATGGTTGCAATAAAAATAAATATACATATTTCTCCGTTCCGGTGTACATCTGTCAGATATTCCTTGACACGTCGGACTGCCGTGGCAACCCTGACACGGGTAAAGGCGTTGCGCCGTGATTGTGTACTTTGTTCCGTGTAAAAAAATCAAGTTTTTTTCTCTGTTTTTAATCTGCGTGCCTTCACAACTTCGCTCCTTTTCAGCTTCGGGCCATTTTAATCTATTTCCGTTGTGTACAGACAAACAAACAGAAAAAGGCGCTCTGCACCAGTTACAAAGTCGTTTAGTAAAAAATTAACTTTGCAAAGTCCTTACTCCCCAGCGCATTTAGCGGAGCGTTTATAAGAGGAATTCATTAGAGTTGCGTTATTGCTAGCGGTCTCCAATCGTAATTGGCTATCAGGAACAGCCGGTTTTTAATGAGTCTTCAAAAACATTTATTTTAAAAATCTAAGCGAGAGCACCTATGCTAAGAGTATAAAAAGTTTTGATAAACGTGCCAATCTGTCTGTCTGTCAAGTCTGCCCTCTTTGTTAAAAGTACTTCCTTCTGTTTATATTTGTATCGATAACATTTAATTCTTACAAGTCTTACTTATACTAGGTACTGCCCGGTGAATAACGACCTAGACGACCTAGTGAGATTTAGGACAACACACGCCGACAGTGTCAGCCCGAGGGCCGACTTTGCATCGGTAAGTCCGCTAACTACTAACAACGGTTTTTTGGCTTCCTGTCCGACTTTATTTCGGTTCTTAAGAATGATACAAGTATCTAATAGTGTATTAAAATATGCTAACCTACTATAATTATGTATAATAAATGTCATCACAATAATTATAATCTCACAAGTAAAAAAAC